>NW_024121321.1:16060282-16491206 GCF_016745375.1 Pimephales promelas
GAAACACTTGTTTCATCTCTATTGCCCTCTTCTTTAACATCTCCTTTATAGCCAGGTAGATGTCCTCTCCTCTTGTACTGGTCTGAAGGGGTGTGACACCTAACAGGTCTTCACAGAACTTTTCCTTGTCTATGTTAAAGAACCTTACAAAAACTAACAGCTGAGCATTGTCAGACACATCAGTGGACTCATCTACAGCTAAGCCTATGCATGGTGCCTTGTGAATTGCTTCATCCAGCTGAGCTAGCACATCCTGGGTTAATATTTCTGTTTTCTTTGTGGCTGATGATGCTGACATAGGTATTTGCTTGATTTTTACACACATGTCTTCTTTTTGTTTTCCCTCAAGTAAGGTTTCAGCCACCGCACTCATGCACTCCTTGACAACCCCTGCATCAGTAAATGGTTTTTTATGTTGGCCCAAAATCCAAGCAACTTTAAGGGAACATTCGTTAGCACGTTGTTGGGCAGTGAATGAATGTGTTAAGATTCTGCTGGATCGATCATATTGGGCTTTTAGATCGTTTATTTTCTGTGCCCTCAGTACGGATTTAAGTGGGTATGTTTGGTCAAACGATTTGTGCTTGGTCTCATAGTGGCGCTTCACATTGCCGCTCTTAATAATCGCGACAGTTTCTGAACATATGAGACATACCGGTTTTGAACTGCCCGTGGGAAGAATGAACATGAAAGAATCTGTCCATTCTTGATTGAAAGCTCTGTTTTCGCTGTCCACTTTCCTTTTTTTAGAGCACGCCATGTGAAACGTCGTCTCGTCTCGTCTCTCCCTGTGTGTGTGTGTGTGTGTCTCTCGCGCTGCCGCTGACTCGAGTAGCATCACATGACGATTTACAACGCATGCTATTGGTCTGTGACATTCCTGGGTCGCGCTAAACCAGTACCATAAATGCTAGAAAAGCTGCGCAGTTAAAATAGAAACGCTCCGTCAAACGTTAATAATTCGTTAATAATTCTCTAGTTATTGGTCTGGGTCCGGATCCGGACCGCGGTCCGCCTATTAGTGACCTCTGCTCTAGACCCTTCCAGAGCTGAGATATGGAAACTCAAAATTTCGACCAGAAAAAAAAACGACAGTGTTACCCCTTACGTTTTTTTTTGGGCGAAAAATTAAGTATCCCCAATTTTCTCGAAACTCTGGATTATGATAGAGGGCCATGAGACTTAGACCTGAGTGCAAAAATGGAGGCTCTAGACCCTTCCAGAGCTGAGATATGGAACCTCAAAATTTCGACCAGAAAAAAAAAACGACAGTGTTACCCCTTACGTTTTTTTTGGGGGGCGAAAAATTAAGTATCCCCAATTTTCTCGAAACTCTGGATTATGAAAGAGGGCCATGAGACTTAGACCTGAGTGCAAAAATGGAGGCTCTAGACCCTTCCAGAGCTGAGATATGGAAACTCAAAATTTCGACCAGAAAAAAAAAACGACAGTGTTACCCCTTACGTTTTTTTTTTTGGGCGAAAAATTAAGTATCCCAATCGTCTTGAAACTCTGGATTATGACAGAGGGCCATGAGACTTAGACCTGAGTGCAAAAATGGAGGCTCTAGACCCTTCCAGAGCTGAGATATCGAAACTCAAAATTTCGACCAGAAAAAAAAACGACAGTGTTACCCCTTACGGTTTTTTTTGGGGGGCGAAAAATTAAGTATCCCCAATTTTCTCGAAACTCTGGATTATGATAGAGGGCCATGAGACTTAGACCTGAGTGCAAAAATGGAGGCTCTAGACCCTTCCAGAGCTGAGATATGGAAACTCAAAATTTCGAACAGAAAAAAAAAACGACAGTGTTACCCCTTACGTTTTTTTTGGGTGGGCGAAAAATTAAGTATCCCCAATTTTCTCGAAACTCTGGATTATGATAGAGGGCCATGAGACTTAGACCTGAGTGCAAAAATGGAGGCTCTAGACCCTTGCAGAGCTGAGATATGGAAACTCAAAATTTCGACCAGAAAAAAAACGACAGTGTTACCCCTTACGTTTTTTTTGGGGGGCGAAAAATTAAGTATCCCCAATTTTCTCGAAACTCTGGATTATGATAGAGGGCCATGAGACTTAGACCTGAGTGCAAAAATGGAGGCTCTAGACCCTTCCAGAGCTGAGATATCGAAACTCAAAATTTCGAACAGAAAAAAAAACCACAGTGTTACCCCTTACGTTTTTTTTGGGGGGGCGAAAAATTAAGTATCTCCAATCGTCTTGAAACTCTGGATTATGACAGAGAGCCATGAGACTTAGACCTGAGTGCAAAAATGGAGGCTCTAGACCCTTCCAGAGCTGAGATATGGAAACTCAAAATTTCGACCAAAAAAAAAACCCGACAGTGTTACCCCTTACGTTTTTTTTTTTTGGGCGAAAAATTAAGTATCCCCAATCTTCTTGAAACTCTGGATTATGATAGAGGGCCATGAGACTTAGACCTGAGTGCAAAAATGGAGGCTCTAGACCCTTCCAGAGCTGAGATATGGAAACTCAAAATTTCGACCAGAAAAAAAAAACGACAGTGTTACCCCTTACGTTTTTTTTTTTTTTGGCGAAAAATTAAGTATCCCCAATCTTCTTGAAACTCTGGATTATGATAGAGGGCCATGAGACTTAGACCTGAGTGCAAAAATGGAGGCTCTAGACCCTTCCAGAGCTGAGATATGGAAACTCAAAATTTCGAACAGAAAAAAAAACGACAGTGGTACCCCTTTCGTTTTTTTTTTTTCGGGCGAAAAATTAAGTTTCTCCAATCTTCTCAAAACTCTGGATTCTGATAGAGGGCCATGAGACTTAGACCTGAGTGCAAAAATGGAGGCTCTAGACCCTTCCAGAGCTGAGATATCGGAACTCAAAAATTTGACCCGAAAAAAAAACGACAGTGGTACCCCTTACGTTTTTTTTTTTTCGGGCGAAAAATTAAGTTTCTCCAATCTTCCAAAAACTCTGGATTCTGATAGAGGGCCATGAGACTTAGACCTGAGTGCAAAAATGGAGGCTCTAGACCCTTCCAGAGCTGAGATATCGAAACTCAAAAATTCGGCCCGAAAAAAAAACGACAGTGGTACCCCTTACGTTTTTTTTTTTTCGGGCGAAAAATTAAGTTTCTCCAATCTTCCCAAAACTCTGGATTTTGATAGAGGGCCATGAGACTTAGACCTGAGTGCAAAAATGGAGGCTCTAGACCCTTCCAGAGCTGAGATATCGAAACTCAAAAATTTGACCCGGAAAAAAAACGACAGTGGTACCCCTTTTGTTTTTTTTTTTCGGGCGAAAAATTAAGTTTCTCCAATCTTCTCAAAACTCTGGATTCTGATAGAGGGCCATGAGACTTAGACCTGAGTGCAAAAATGGAGGCTCTAGACCCTTCCAGAGCTGAGATATCGGAACTCAAAAATTTGACCCAAAAAAAAACGACAGTGGTACCCCTTACGTTTTTTTTTTTCGGGCGAAAAATTAAGTTTCTCCAATCTTCCCAAAACTCTGGATTCTGATAGAGGGCCATGAGACTTAGACCTGAGTGCAAAAATGGAGGCTCTAGGCCCTTCCAGAGCTGAGATATCGAAACTCAAAAATTCGGCCCGAAAAAAAAACGACAGTGGTACCCCTTACGTTTTTTTTTTTTTCGGGCGAAAAATTAAGTTTCTCCAATCTTCCCAAAACTCTGGATTCTGATAGAGGGCCATGAGACTTAGACCTGAGTGCAAAAATGGAGGCTCTAGACCCTTCCAGAGCTGAGATATCGAAACTCAAAAATTCGGCCCGAAAAAAAAAACGACAGTGGTACCCCTTACGTTTTTTTTTTTTTGGGCGAAAAATTAAGTTTCTCCAATCTTCCCAAAACTCTGGATTCTGATAGAGGGCCATGAGACTTAGACCTGAGTCTAAAAATGGAGGCTCTAGACCCTTCCAGAGCTGAGATATCGAAACTCAAAAATTTGACCCGAAAAAAAAAACGACAGTGGTACCCCTTTCGTTTTTTTTTTTGGGCGAAAAATTAAGTATCCCCAATCTTCTTGAAACTCTGGATTATGATAGAGGGCCATGAGACTTAGACCTGAGTGCAAAAATGGAGGCTCTAGACCCTTCCAGAGCTGAGATATCGAAACTCAAAATTTCGACCAGAAAAAAAAACGACAGTGTTACCCCTTACGTTTTTTTTGGGGGGGGGGGAATTAAGTATCCCCAATTTTCTCGAAACTCTGGATTATGATAGAGGGCCATGAGACTTAGACCTGAGTGCAAAAATGGAGGCTCTAGACCCTTCCAGAGCTGAGATATCGAAACTCAAAATTTCGACCAGAAAAAAAAAACGACAGTGTTACCCCTTACGTTTTTTTTGGGGGCGAAAAATTAAGTATCCCCAATCGTCTTGAAACTCTGGATTATGATAGAGGGCCATGAGACTTAGACCTGAGTGCAAAAATGGAGGCTCTAGACCCTTCCAGAGCTGAGATATCAAAACTCAAAATTTCGACCAGAAAAAAAACGACAGTGTTACCCCTTACGTTTTTTTTGGGGGGGGGCGAAAAATTAAGTATCCCCAATTTTCTCGAAACTCTGGATTATGTTAGAGGGCCATGAGACTTAGACCTGAGTGCAAAAATGGAGGCTCTAGACCCTTCCAGAGCTGAGATATGGAAACTCAAAATTTCGACCAGAAAAAAAAACGACAGTGTTACCCCTTACGTTTTTTTTTTTTGGGCGAAAAATTAAGTATCCCCAATCTTCTTGAAACTCTGGATTATGATAGAGGGCCATGAGACTTAGACCTGAGTGCAAAAATGGAGGCTCTAGACCCTTCCAGAGCTGAGATATCGAAACTCAAAAATTCGGCCCGAAAAAAAAACGACAGTGGTACCCCTTACGTTTTTTTTTTCGGGCGAAAAATTAAGTTTCTCCAATCTTCCCAAAACTCTGGATTCTAATAGAGGGCCATGAGACTTAGACCTGAGTGCAAAAATGGAGGCTCTAGACCCTTCCAGAGCTGAGATATCGAAACTCAAAAATTTGACCCGGAAAAAAAAACGACAGTGGTACCCCTTTCGTTTTTTTTTTTTCGGGCGAAAAATTAAGTTTCTCCAATCTTCCAAAACTCTGGATTCTGATAGAGGGCCATGAGACTTAGACCTGAGTGCAAAAATGGAGGCTCTAGACCCTTCCAGAGCTGAGATATCGAAACTCAAAAATTTGACCCGAAAAAAAAACGACAGTGGTACCCCTTTCGTTTTTTTTTTTCGGGCGAAAAATTAAGTTTCTCCAATCTTCCCAAAACTCTGGATTCTGATAGAGGGCCATGAGACTTAGACCTGAGTGCAAAAATGGAGGCTCTAGACCCTTCCAGAGCTGAGATATCGAAACTAAAAATTCGGCCCGAAAAAAAACGACAGTGGTACCCCTTACGTTTTTTTTTTTTCGGGCGAAAAATTAAGTTTCTCCAATCTTCCCAAAACTCTGGATTCTGATAGAGGGCCATGAGACTTAGACCTGAGTGCAAAAATGGAGGCTCTAGACCCTTCCAGAGCTGAGATATCGAAACTCAAAAATTTGACCCGAAAAAAAAACGACAGTGGTACCCCTTTCGTTTTTTTTTTCGGGCGAAAAATTAAGTTTCTCCAATCTTCTCAAAACTCTGGATTCTGATAGAGGGCCATGAGACTTAGACCTGAGTGCAAAAATGGAGGCTCTAGACCCTTCCAGAGCTGAGATATCGGAACTCAAAAATTTGACCCGAAAAAAAACGACAGTGTTACCCCTTACGTTTTTTTTTTTTGGGCGAAAAATTAAGTATCCCCAATCTTCTTGAAACTCTGGATTATGATAGAGGGCCATGAGACTTAGACCTGAGTGCAAAAATGGAGGCTCTAGACCCTTCCAGAGCTGAGATATGGAAACTCAAAATTTCGACCAGAAAAAAAAAACGACAGTGTTACCCCTTACGTTTTTTTGGGGGGGGGGGGAAATTAAGTATCCCCAATTTTCTCGAAACTCTGGATTATGATAGAGGGCCATGAGACTTAGACCTGAGTGCAAAAATGGAGGCTCTAGACCCTTCCAGAGCTGAGATATGGAAACTCAAAATTTCGACCAGAAAAAAAAACGACAGTGTTACCCCTTACGGTTTTTTTTTTGGGCGAAAAATTAAGTATCCCCAATCTTCTTGAAACTCTGGATTATGATAGAGGGCCATGAGACTTAGACCTGAGTGCAAAAATGGAGGCTCTAGACCCTTCCAGAGCTGAGATATCGAAACTCAAAAATTTGACCCGGAAAAAAAACGACAGTGGTACCCCTTACGTTTTTTTTTTTGGGGCGAAAAATTAAGTTTCTCCAATCTTCCCAAAACTCTGGATTCTGATAGAGGACCATGAGACTTAGACCTGAGTGCAAAAATGGAGGCTCTAGACCCTTCCAGAGCTGAGATATCGAAACTCAAAAATTTGACCCGGAAAAAAAACGACAGTGGTACCCCTTACGTTTTTTTTTTTTGGGGCGAAAAATTAAGTTTCTCCAATCTTCCCAAAACTCTGGATTCTGATAGAGGGCCATGAGACTTAGACCTGAGTGCAAAAATGGAGGCTCTAGACCCTTCCAGAGCTGAGATATCGAAACTCAAAAATTTGACCCGGAAAAAAAACGACAGTGGTACCCCTTACGTTTTTTTTTTGGGGGCGAAAAATTAAGTTTCTCCAATCTTCCCAAAACTCTGGATTCTGATAGAGGGCCATGAGACTTAGACCTAAGTGCAAAAATGGAGGCTCTAGACCCTTCCAGAGCTGAGATATGGACATCCCACGTAGCATTTATGCCATTCTAAAAATAGTGGGTTTGTGGACGGTGGAATTATGGGATGGCGCTTGGTACCACAGACTCAGGGGACCCCCCTGAGTGCAGTAAAATAGTTTTTATCATGACAGGAACTTTAATTAAAATGTCTATCAAAAACACTACCTGAATCCCCATTCAATAGATTGCCGATGGGACCGCGTCCAATTGCAGCATATTGAATGAACAGCGGAAAAACTTAAAAAAATATAGTGGGTTATTGGACAAATAGTGGGTTCGTGGGATGGGGGCGTGTCCGGGGACCGGTCAGTGGGGACGTTTCGAGGGTGGCTCCACCGAGGGGGCTTTTGCGGAACTGCCTCGGGGGTCCCGAAACTTCGGGCTCCTCCCGTCGGCCCCCCGGGGGGGGGTCGGGGCGTGTTATAAAGTTATAATGTTCAAGTTTTTGTTCTAAAAAATGACTCTAGATTGATTCGAAGATATTTAGTTTGTTACAAACAATGTGCAATCTGTAAAACAAAAACCTCAAAATTATAGTTGAAATGGTATACTGCTGGGATGTTTTTGACCTTGAGAAAAAGCTTAAAGTATAGACCAACAAATTTTATGTTTATTAATTTATTTGATGTTGGTACATTTTTGGGAAGTACACCTGTTTTGACCTGATGTCCATTGGAATGGACAAAAAAATCACAATGAAAGCAATTAAATAAAAAAAAAATTCATTTGTTTTAATTTATAGAAACCTCATGAGCTGGTAAAATGTACTTTTATATTTTTCAGAAACTTGAAACATAATTCAGGTCTGAGGGGGTTAACTGAAGAAAGTTTTGGCACATCCAACTGTTCACTTCATCAATGCACTGGCACAGGGAGTTAATGGGGCAGTAGTCTTTTAGGCGATAGGGCTAAGTAGAGCTGTGTGTCGTCTGCATATAGCTGTGGTAAGCAGATTCTTTTTTGGCTCATTGGGAGCATATACAGGTTAAGTAGGAGTGGCACAAGAATTGAGCCTTGAGGGACTCTGCATGTCATGGATGTCCACTCAGATATAAGTAATATAATAACCTCTCCCTCCTAAGTATGACCTGAACCATTTTAGGACTATCCCAGAAAGCCTGACCTGGTTTTCCAGCCTGTCAAGTATGTTGTGATCGACAGTGTCAAAGGCAGCACTGAGGACGAGTAGTACCAGTACTGATAATTTGCCTGTATCGTAAGTAATTTGCCTTAAATAAGCGAATGTTGTTTATTATCTCGAGCACTGTCTCTGTGCTTTGAAAATGTTTAAATTAGCATTCGAACTTAAGAATTTGTTCAGCTGATTGAAGACAACCTTTTCAATGATCTTGCCTATGAAAGGAAGATTTGAGATCGGTCTATAGTTGCTTAAGATGGTCTTATCCAGATTGCTCTTTTTCAGGAGGGGCTTGACAACTGCAGTTTTCAGGGAGTTCGGAAAATTCCCAGAGAAAAGTGAGGCATTTACCACTTCCAGGAGATCTGCTTCTAAAATGTTTAACACACTTTTTTAAAAAAGATGTAGGAAGTGTGTCAAGAGGGCAGGTTGATGTTTTAAGGTGCTGTGCGGTTTCTTTCAAAAAGTTTGCCATCAATTTCTTCTAAATCAGACATAGTGAGTACTTTTTGAGGTTGTGGTCTGATCTGTCTGAAGGAACTCAATGTAACTGAAGGATGTGCTGATCACCTTTCTGATATTATTGATTTTATTAAGTTACCAACATACTTCAAAATATCTTCTTTTGTGATTTGTGTGGGGGAGTACATTAGAGAATTGTTTATTACCATATCATTTAAATCCAATGAACTCACAGAGCTTCATTGATTTAAACAGTGACTAAATTTATTTTGGAGAAGAGACAGAAAATCAACTGCAACACATGCTACTGACATATCATAGTATAGTCTGTGATAAATCCACCATGTGGAGTTTACAAGTGCATCAATGTGCAAGTGTAATTTTATGAGCTAAATTAAGCTATTCTGGCTGCTCACAAATTACACACTTGCTGCAATATATAGCCAAAACATGCTATAAACTAGGCTTCCATTAAATGTTTTTTGATGTAGACTTTTGAAGAAAAAAAAAAAACATGATTATGAAGGGTAAATATATCATATTTACTGCAATGTGTCTGTTCTAAAATACACATTAGTCTCACTTGAAATAGTAAAATATTGTTTTTTACTTACAGTGACTTTGGCTAATGTCAAATATGGTTGGAAATACATATCTGGTTTAGAGGAATTTAAAAAGAAACAAGAACCCAATTAGAAGAGTCAAGCTCTTCAGCTCACAAAACAATTAGCGGTAGAAACACATAAAATATATAACAGTCAAATAGTCAATTCTCTAAAATAAAGAGATGCACATTTTTTATTAACTGTTACTAAAAACAACAGTAAAAACAACTGCCATTTGAGTATCAAACACTGGTACTCAACTCAAAATAAGTTAGGTGATAGGATCTCATATGCGCAGTTCTACAATGCATGTTGAAATGTTAACCATGTTTCAAAAACCTAGAATAGGACAGTTATGGAAACTCTAAATGCTAGCTGCATCATGTGACAAACACGATTCAGTTGAGATTGCAGATTTACTTGTAACTTACTGTAACAAGAAAATGCTTTCCTATTTGTTAAGCTTTTCCTATAGTGAGCAAGACCTGCTAAACTACAGCAAACAGGGAAGAGCATGCAGATTATTGTCTTATGTTCCTTTGGGTGGGCTCCACTTCAAGGCCGTAGGGTCAATAGTCTTACTGCTTCCACGTTTTCCCTCTTTGGTTTTCCAATCATCAATCAGATCCTAAAGATCATTCAATCAGTTAGATGCATTACATTAAAATAATAAACCTATAATTCATTTAAACAGTCTGGTACTAAAATCACTACATACATTACATTACAATTACCTGTCTTTTTAAGATCAGGTGCTTCCCTTTCCAGTACTTCAGCATCTGGAGTGACTGTAAAGTGCTGACTATGTCTACAGGATTGACAGCTGTTTCTTGACTGATTTCTGCTCCCAAGAGTAAATATATGAGAAAGAAAGAAAACAATTCGAGGAAAAATCACTATTGAGTATACCATAAAAGAAAATACATTGCTGTTCAAAAGTCTGGGGTCGCTAAGATTTTTAAAAATGATTTTTGTTTTTGAAAGTCTCTTATGCTCATCAAAGCTTTATTTATTTGATCAAAAATACAGTAAATGTAATTTATTCCTGTTATGTCAACCTGTAAACCTAATCAGAAATGGTTTTTTCCCCAATAATTATTGTAACATTTTTAATATGTCACTTTTGAACTATTTAATGCGATGTCTTTCTTTCTGACCTCCCATTTTTGAACAGTAGTGCGTGTAACACTAAGTACCTTTAATGGAGATTTCTTTGCCCTGGAAGTTGTGCAGGTAGCGCAGGAGCACTTCTTTCCAGTAGCTCCTGTAACTGATGAGGCCGAGATCAGAGAGAGGCCGCTCAGGAGAGCCAACCTTCTCCTCTACTTTGGACAGCAGGTAACCTGTGCAGATACCAGCCATTCACACACGAACATGTTCATCTCTTCCATTAATTACAGCATACAAAAGGGCCCGTGACCACACAGTAAAGGAGCCATTTTTAACACATTCTTTGCCTTTTAAAAAATAACTTATCATAAATAATGTAACCTGTGATTGCAATCGTAAATTTGCAAGACCGATCTTTTTTTTTAAGCTTAAACACAGGAATGACCAAATGTAGATATAAAAGGTCTAGATCTACTGCACTCACTGAAATCAATCAGCATCTTGCCATAACCCTGCCTCATATACTGTGGCATGGTGAGGATGCAGGAGACATTGTAGTTCAGGAATGAATTCTTTTCCTAAATCCAAATACGTATTTTGATTACCACAAAACCATCACTTGCAAGGTAACTGAAGTTTGTGGTGCACTGGATTCACTAACAGAGTACCTTGGAGAAGTATCCTACAAGATGGCAGCCGGTATTGTCAGCTTCAGTCATCACATAGAAGAGGAACGGCTCCACATCATAGTACAGTGTTTTGTGGTCCAGGAAGAGTTTGGCAAGTAGACACAGGTTTTGGCAATAAATCTGCAAATAAAAAAAATGCCAGTGAAATAAATATGTGGACTGACTTGGACTGATATGTGATAATCAAAAGTCCTGGTAGAAGGTCTACCTTGTTTTTCTTGCCATCCACTTCGAAAACAGATATAGGCCCTTTTCTGTAAATCTCATCACCTGGTGGATGTTTCCACACACATTTGGCCTGATCGCAAGTGAAATAAGAGAGAGGTCTATGTGTGAATGCAAAAACACACACTTATCAACAGAATGATTTAGGGCTGAATAACTGAAGTTGGTGTCTCCTCAAATTCAAATTGAAACTGTTATTAACTGAACATGTGAAAAAGTTACCATGTGACGTCGCAAAATAGTCTGACTCTTCATGTATTTTAGGCAGAACTCGCACATGTAGAGACGGCCAAGGCGTGCGTACTCTTCGGGGTACGGCGAGTGGTACCAAGTGTCCAACTCGTAGCGGCCAAACACAATGGCCTTTATCATGTTGCCGCCCTCTGTGACCTGTCCCTCGAGCCGGAGTTTTTCCTGCAAGGACCAATGAAGGGTGGGAGAAACACAGGTCTGACTAGAGGGAATGACCACACTGAGTTAGAAGGAAAAAACCTACCACAGAAGATTCACATGTGAGTGAGGAGGAGGTTGAGATATAGACTACCGTTCAAAAGCTTGGGATCAGTTATATTTGTTTTTAAGAAATAAATGAATGCTTTTATTCAGACGTCACAGTAAATTCACATTGTTACAAAATATTTCTATTTCAACTAAATGGTTTCCACCTAAATATTACGTTTTCAACATTGATAATAAAGATAATAATAAATGATTCTTAAACAGCAAATCATCATAGTAGAATGATTTCTGAAGGATAATGTGACACTGAAGACTGGAGTAATGACGCTGTATTTTTGATAGCACAGGAATAAATTACATTTCAAAATACATTCAAATAACAGTTCTTTTAAATTGCAATAATATATGACTGTTTTTATGGCTGTTCAAAAAAAATCTGATAAATGCAGCCTTGGTGAGCATAAAATATTTCTTTTCAATAACGTTTAAAAAAAAAACCAACCCTCAAACTTTTCAACGGAAGAGTATTTTCAGAGAATGTTCTAATTAATAAACAGATGGCAATGTAGAAATTAAAGTTAAGATAGAAATAAGCTGGAGAAAATAAGAAGGTGCATGTAATGTTCACTCAAGTTAATATTATTATTTTCTCTTAAAGGAACAGCTCAACCAAAAATAACAATTCTGTCATTACTTACACACCTTCTTGTTGTTCCTTATGATTTTTTCCCCAGTCAAGCTCTAAAAGATGATGAAATACAAGTTTGAAATGTCATGGTGGTTAGTAAATGACAGAATTTTTGTCCCTTTAAGGAAAGGTGGTCTTGGCAGAACAGATAAAGTATTGTGCCCTAAAACTTTGAGTGACACTCCATGCAACAGATGAGAGAATAACAGCAGTGTGGAGGCTACAGTGGAAGAGAATCCAGCGTGGGCCCATTGCATATCCCAGAAATCAGTGGTGCGAAGGCTCATCCCACCTGCGATCTTTACAGATTCATGAAAATGAAAGGGGAAAGGAGAAAACAAGTGGGCGGAAATGTGATGGGTCTTCTCTCTTACAAGATCATCCGAAGCACGTGCCTGGGCTTTTCTAAACAGCTCCAGGTCATAGTCACTGGTGATGTTCTCCAGCAGAGGCTCACGACTGCTGCCATGGGATGGTCTGTGCTCCTGGAAAGAGTCAAACAAGATTGATACATGCATCTGCTGAGGGATCTTCATATGTGGAGCATGTGACACCCACCATGTACTTGTCTTTTTGTGGAACAGAGTTTCTCTTCCTCCTCATCTCTGTCACCTTCTCCTTATATCGCAGCTGTCTCTCTGCCTGGGCCTGGAGGGAAGCGGTAACTCAGACAATGTGAGTGCAAGAAACTATTTAATTGACACATAAAGTTCATTGCACATAGAAACTGAAAGAAGCTCTAAAAGAATGTCATTCAACAGGGATCATTACTAGGGCACATACCGATTCACGAGTGAGGATGTTAAATACTTGATGTGCTGTTTTACCTGTTGCCGGGCGGAATGGCGGTTCTCATCCTGCCGCTGTGACAGTGTCCTCTCCTCCACATGTTTGTCCCGGGAGCTTGCCTTCACCTGAGTAAAATGTTAGATTTTTAGGCAAACCTTGCTGTTTCAGCAAAATATCATCTGGATAAAGGTTTCGTCGGTAACAACCCTTACCTTACACTCGTCTGCTGAGAGGTTGTGGTACAGTGGACATCCAGATATTGAAAAGTGCCTTTCATGTTTCCCTGTCAAATGTCCTGAAAGGTGGAATTGAAATATTTCAGTCTTTAAATCCAGCATTAAAAAGTCTGTAAATATAACAAAACCTAAAAAATAAAACCACTATTAACACATAAATGAATAAGAGAAATACACTATCGTTCAAAAGTTTGGAGTCAGAAAGATGTTTTTTAAAAAAAAAAAAAAATACTTCTATTCAGAAAGGACACATTAAATTGGTCAAAATGGACAGTAAAGACATTTATGATTTTTTTTTAAACTTTCAATTCATCAAAGAATCCTGAAAAAAATTTATTATGGTTTCCACAAAAATATCAAGCAGCTCAACCGTTTTCAACGCTAATAATAAATGTTTTCTGAGCAGCGAATCATAATATTAGAATGATTTCGGAAGGATCATGTGACACAGAATAGGAGTAATGATGCTGGATAATCAGCTTTGTCATCACAGGAATAAATCGCATTTTAAAATGTATTAAAATAGAAAACAGTTATTTCGAATTGTAATAATATTTCACAATACTCCTGTTTTTACTGTATTTTGGATCAAATAAATGAATGCATTGGTGAGCATTACAGATTTATTAAAAAAAAAATTGGACCCAAACTTTTGAATGGTATTGTAAATATTCTTATTTATTAAAACAGAGGACATGAAATCCAATTACCAAGTGAATTACAACCAGGTGTGGGGCACTTCATGTTAAAGTTGTAACTCTCATGAAAGCGCCGTCTTTTGGGCCGGTGAGCAAGGCCGGATTCTTTCAGCGATAGTTCCTTTGCCAGGCTCTCATCATGAGACACGTTTGGGCTGGACATGTCAATGTCAGACTCAGAGGAAGGAGCATTGCCTGTGGGCGTCCTGGGTGGGGACTCATCATGGTCTGTGCTTTGCTTAATGTCTGGATGACCAAGACAACAGAATACCGGACTGTATAAAGTCTAAGAATGTGAAAAGGTATATTCTAATCATCACATGAAATCTAAATATAAATGAAAACTGTATTGAATGTGTAACCAACTACAGAGGAAAGGGAGAAGAAAACAATACCATAACAAGAGGAGGTAAAAGTGAATGTATGTACAAACCACATGTCTTGAAAGTTGGGATTATAATATTTAACATATTTATCAGTAATCTACAGTATAAAAATGATTCAATATGTGATGATCAACCTTATTAAAAGAAAAACTGGATTTAATAATTATAAAATGTTGATTGTTGTTGTCCCATAAAGACACGTTTTTTATTTTCTCCAGACAAATTTAATACATTTTTCAACTTTTAAAATTAAGTCAAAATTAACTAATTTCAAAAGGCAAGATGCCTTTGAAATGCAACATCGGGTAATTTTATTAACCCTTGAGACAAAATATTTTTGAAAACCAATTAAACTGAGTTAACTATTTTAGGGTGTTTGTTTGTTTGTATATGTATTTATTTGTTAACAAATGAAACAAATGGAAAGTGGTGCATATGAATTCAAATTAAAGGACAATGGAAAACGCCACGGAAAAACATGAAATGAGATATGCGTTACTTGAAATAATAATTTTTTTGGCAGCTTAACAAAGAATTATGAAAATGATATAAACTGCCGTTCAAAAGTCTGGGGTCGCTGAGTTTTTTTAAAATGTTTTTGAAAGAAGCCTCTTATGCTCACCAAGGATTCATTTATTTGATTAAAAATAAAGTAAAAACAGAAAAATTGTTACAATTTAGAATAACTTTTTTTTCTATTTAAGTATATTTTAAAATGTATTTCGTTCCTGTGATGATAAAGCTAAATTTTCAGCATCATTACTCCAGTCTTCAGTGTCACATGATCCTTCAGAAATCATAATATACTGATTTGGAAACATTTATTACTATTTACATTGTGGATATGATCAATTATCAAATTATATCAATAAATTGGCACTACTTCATATTTTTGTGGAAACCGTGATACATTTTTTTTCACGATTCTTAGCTGAACAAAGTGTTTATTTATAATAGCATTTATTTGAATTATAAATCTATTGTAAAATTATAAATGTCACTTTTGATTAATTTAACATATCCTTGCCAATACAAGTATTCATTTCTTTCAAAAATGTAATCTAACTGACCCCCAACTTTTGAATCAACCTGTGAGAAAACTCATGTTGTGTGAAGTTAACATGTTTTATGAACTCTGACTTGTCATCAATAAACATTTATAAAAAGAGCAAATGAAGAGAAGCACATGTGAGCAGAGCTAAGCATGGAGATACTCAAATGAGGGAAGGCATGAGTGAAGAACCATGCGGTTTTCTCCTCCTACCCCTCTCTGAGATTTCCCCATGCTGCTCCGTGTCTGAGCCAGAAGAGCGACTCTGCCGCAAGGGGTATTTCTTGGGCGAGACTGTCACCCCCTGCTGTTGACTACGAGTCACACGGCGGGTGGAATAGTTCACCACCTTCTCTGAAACCGGGGCAGAAGGGTTCCCCACAGGACTGGAATCTAGAAACAAAGCTCTCAGGTTTGTTCGTTCATTCCTTCTTTATTTTGTCACCTACTGGTGCAAGATTACAATTATATTTTTATGTTGGGGCAAGAAAAATCACATAATAATTTCAGAATTCCTACATGGTCCAATGAAAAAGTAAATCATACTTCTACAGAAGAGCTCTTAGTAAATCATATAGCAATGGCTGCTCTCTCGTGTCCTACCTTGCGAATTGCGGCTGAGTCTCAGAGAGGATCGAGTGAGTCGGGTGTTTCTAACCGTGTGGGTGTCACTCTCTGAGCTGTCTGTGTGCTCAGCGGAGAAATCTGAATCCTCTGTACCTTCAGAGCTACTGCCCGCGTTTTTCTAAGAGTCAGAAACATCAAAAACCTTTTGGTCACTGAATACAAAATGTATCTTTTTATTGTTATAGACACTGATCCATATGAATTAAAATGACCTTTAAAAGGATGGCAAGTTTTTCATAAAAATGAATACTTAATTCAGTTAATTAAGTTAACTTAACTGTAACAAAAAACTTGACCTGTGACAATGACGCTGTTGAGTTTCTCCTTATGTTTCTCAATTTAATCACACAGACCCAGGTGTTTAACTTCCAACCAGGGGTCCCAGTAGGTGCTCCACTGGGTCAGTTCATTCTTACCTAATTTTCTCTCATTTATTTAATGTAGCTAGTAATATATGTTCATATTCTTAATAAAACTTAAGAATATTAAATGTATTATATTATTTTCAATAACAGAAAACTATATTAATAAAATGTTACTGAGCTTTTTTTTTTTTTACACTGGGGTCCCTGGCTTGAAGGAATTAAAATATTTTAACTAGATTAATATAAAGATGGGTGTACACAATGAACCAAAATCTAATAAAAATGCCATGGGCTCTGATGCTTCAAGTCAGGTCAAGTCACCTTTATTTATAAAGCACTTATACAATACAGAGTGTTTTATAGCAACTACAGTGATAACAGGAAATTTCAGCTGTTGTTCAGTTTCATTGTAAAGATCAACAATTATTAAAATTTAATCTATAAAGAAGTTCGGCAACAAAATTAAGTCATCATCCAGCTCAGTTCAGTTCTCATACAACATTGTCAGTACGGTCAGATCAATCATATAGTTTAGAATATTAAGTGTCTCTAACTAAGCAAACCAGAGGTGACAGTGGCAAGAAACCCAAACTCCATCAGGTGACAGAACTGAGGAAAAAAACCTTTGAAGAAACTAGGCTCAGTCTCTTCTGGCCAACGAATAAACACAGATTATGATTCAGTATACATCACAGGTCAGAATCAATATTTTGGGTGAGCTGCAATGCATCATGAATCCCAATACCGCAGTTCACACGAATATATTATCCTGATAGTTAATATTGCATTATAACTTAAGCACGAATAAAAACATAATATATTAGCTAATAACAATGACTTTCCTTGTATCACAAAAATATAGGCTATGTGGCTGTATTTTATATAAGCTTGAAATATATAAACATTTATTTTCTATTTTTATAAAGTCTTTGTGTGTATTAAAGGCTGGAAATATCTTATTAAGTAATTTTATATAAATGTTCAAATTAACTGGTACATTTCGAGTTAAATTTGATAGTTTTGACAACCATCCAGAACACATTCCCCGCACAAACAAATTAACTCGAAAAAGCATGACAGTCATTTGCTAAGGATGACTGCGACGGTGCCCATGCAAACTGCTGGATCTCGTGATGACACATGAACGAACACACACACACACACACACACAGGTGAGTGATGCGAGCGCAATATGAGCATGTACGCAGCGCAGCTGGCCTTCTTCATACCTTCCGTCGCGGCATAGCGCTTCTCCGCGACTCTCCCTCACTGCAGCCGTTACACAAGGGCTAATTTGCTTGGTTTCTTCATACAGTTAGATCGAATACACTTGTCGAGGGCGGCATATGTGATGAATTCCAGTAGAAGTGAGGGAAACATTAATCAGCAGTAAGGAAACTGTTTCATGACAGACAGTCACGGGTCAAGATGCGCGCGCCTGTTGTTTACATTCTCCACTTCCGGTTGAAAAAAAACGTAAAGGTCTCACGGAAAATGATAAGCACGATTAGGTAACTGTTGTGTTAAAAATATATGGACGATTTATTGATAGTTATTCTATTTTTTAACAGTTTACAAACGTCTATCAAGTAAGAACACAAAGAATGTTTTATTTTATTTATTTATTTATTTTTTACCGTCGTGCAGTTCCTCCTTTTGTCGCCAGATGGCGATACTGAGACATAATGTCACTGATGAAGACTAATAAAAAACATAATAACTATTTATGTTTTTTTTTTCATCCTTGAGTTTGATTTTCTTAAGCGTTCTGGAACTAGTTATCAATTTTAATACATTAAAAAAAAAATCCATTTATTATGAACAATTGTATGGTGTCATACAACTTGAAGTTGTATGTAACGTATTGGCTATGCCCTCCAGTTATTATGTACAACATATCATGGTAAGTTTATTGTTCAAGCTTAATTAAAAAAAGTGTTGAATTCATAATAGGGCTATAGTTGTAACCCTTTTTACTTTTTTTGTTCATTTTTGAAAGTCATTTTTTTCTGTAGGTACACAGAACAAACATTTGCCTTTTATAGAGGTGTTATCACACAAAAAGGGGTAAGTTGTCACAACTGAACCTGACATTGAACAGCCTATTTTAAGCTAAATTTAAACAGTAAAACAATTATGAAACAATAACCAATTTGTGTGAGTGCAAATAGAAAAAGTAACACAAACATATCAAATGAACATGTAGTGTATAATACATGTGCATACATTTTGACTGAAAACTTTATTCTGATTGATTCTTTATTGACTGATCTCTTTCTTCCACAGCTCTTTCAATATATTAATGATATCTCTGCTCTAAATTGTATACATCAAAGCATAAAGTAATATTTTTTTCCTAGAATAATACAAAACTGGCAAAGTGAGAAATAGTAACAGACTTAATTGGCAAAAATTAAAAAGCTTAATTTGCTTTCATTCTGTGGTATACATTTGCTAATGTGCTCATGCAGTAAGGTACAAAACTTATTGTGCTTCTACAATTGTAGTTTGTTCATCTAGTGTAACAGCTCAGCACTTCTGTGTTGTACATCACACACGACCAGCGTCGGCCAATAGTGAGCCTGCTTGTGACGTACAACACAGAAGCGTTACACTGCGTGAACTACCTCGAGGCCCACAGAGAAGGAAATGAATAGTTGAATAAAGTCGTTATTTTTTTTATTTAATTTTTTTTGCATACAAAAAGTATTCTTTTCGCTTGATAAACTTAAGATTGAGCCACTATAGTCACTTAGACTATTTTACCCATATCTTTAACAACTTTTCTGGGCCGGCAAGTTTCAATCCCTTAGAAGCCATATGGAGGAGTGATCCAGCTCTCAGATTTAATCAAAATTATCTTAATTTGTGTTCCGAAGATGAACGAAAGTCTTTACGGAGTTGGAACAACATGAGGGCGAGTAATTACTGTCAGAATTTTCATTTTTGGGTGAACTAACCCTTTAAACAGCAAAACATTTATATGAAGAACCATTCTACAAAATGACCTTCAATATCTTTGTGTGAGTGAACTTGATATGGTGACAAAAACAGAGCTGCTAAGATAAATGAGTTCACAGGTTAAAGAGGAAATTCCATTGGACTGGAAACCATAAAAGATACTTTTAGATTGTGAAATGTTGTGATTTCCTTCCTCTTATCTCAGTTGATTAGAAAACACACAATGTACTTTATTAAAAGGGGAAAGGAAGGTTAACAGGAAAAGAAAAAAGCAAATACAGCAATCTCTCAATACTGAACATCTTTCATTATTATGTAAAGAATTTATATTCTTTATATCTGATCTATTTATTAAATCATTAAATAGGTTCATGTTTAGTGAGCGTGGTTTAAAGAAACTGTTTATTATGACAACTTGACTCTACCACAAATTAAATGGTTCCCCGGTTGATCTGCGAGACTGGCCATGGTGAGTGTCTCCAGATGGTTCTCATTTTATAGACAAACCAACACACTAAATCAAAAGCAGATTTCACAGCGGATTCTGTCCCCTCTTCAAGGAAGTCCCTCAGGTCATGCGATGGAAGCTGCAGGGGTTTACACTGTGATCACATCACTGCTGCCGATTTTGCGAGAGATAGCATCTTCTAAAAGGGTATTCATGGATATTCACTGAAACAACAACATTTACCACTTACCACTTGAGGACTAGGTTGAGCCAGTCTCCAACAACAGCAGCCTAGACCAGATTCACTCCCACTGCTGATTGTAGGTGGAACCAGATGGGAAAAAGTAATAAAAAGGCTGTACGCATGTCTGTAGACACAAACCAGCCTTGGGCATGCCTATAATGGGTCTGCACTCTGCAGGTATAACGTACTGCTTATCCCATACAAGACTTCCATACTGTCGGTCTACAATAAAACAACAGTATTATGGATCTTCATTCTCAGTCTATGGATGAGCAATGAGAGTCTCAGCAAACACAATACACTATTTGTAAAATCTTATCATCTTGTTTTCCATGACTTGAATCCAGACTGTCATGCAATGACCCATGACTGAAGTCTCTTCTGCTCAACAAGGCTGCATTTATTTGATTAAAAAACAACTAATATTGTGAAATATTATTACAATTTAAATTTGTTTTCTTTATATTAAAAATTCTGCTTTGATCACAAGAACAAATTACATTTTTAAATATATTAAAAAAGAAAACGTTTTTTTTTAATTGTCATAATATTTAACAACATGACTGTTTTTTATTATTTTTTTGTATTTTTTAATCAAATAAATGCAGCCTTGGTGAGCAGAAGATACTTCTTTTAAAAACATAAAACAAATCTAGCGATCTAAAACTTTTGAACAGGAGTGTATAAAGGTTGGGATCTGTAAGATTTTTTTGTTTTTGAAAAGTATCTTATGTTCACTAAAACAGTATTTATTGCATGATCAAAAAGTAACACTTTTGATCTTTTATTGAGAAATATTTTTTTAATAACTGTTAATACATTTTAAAATGTAATTTATTCCTGTGTTAAATTAGATGCTTAAATCTTCAGCATCACACGATCCTTCAGAAATCAGTCTAACATGCTGATTTGCTGCTCAAGAAACATTATTATTTGGTTGCTTTAAAAAGGATTCATTTATTGACTACATAGGACCGAAGGTCTGTTTACTCTTTGTTTACTCTGAAATGCTTGATTTGAAAGTTTTCTGGATGTGCGCATACTACTACTTAGAAATTTTAAAGAACATCTATTTGAAATAGAAATAGTTTTTAACATTATAAACGTCTTCTTCACTGTCTCTTATAAGCAATTTAAGCATCCTTGATGAATACAATTTTTATTTCTTCAAAAAACATAACAAAACAAACAACAACAGAAAAACTTACTGACCCCAAATGTTAATCGGTATAGTCTATGCAATGTGTATTGTATTGAAATTTAGGAGAAAATGATGTGCTATGACAAGAAATTGTGTTCTGTAGCTCAGTTCTGGTTCTCTAGTGTGGCCGTCAAATGAAGAAGAACCAGGAGTTTGACTGAGACTTTCACTTGACATTGTTTACCTTGACTTGACGTGATGGATAATTTCTAGAAACCTCTGGAGGCCTGTTCGTGTGAAGAAGTTCTGATCTGGAAGAACTTCTGAGGTCAGCCACTAGAACTATGTGGGCAAACAAAGATGGAAAATGTACAGAGCGGACTGTAAACAAGAACACTACCTGCAGGTTGTTAAGAGTTCTCTACGGAGACATGCAGTCAATGTACAACATGCTGCATTGATAAACATTGTACTACCATAACAAAATTTCTCATTTGTGATGCCTTCTTGCATTTTAACATGTTTTGCATTTTTATTTCTGTCAAGCATGCATCTTTGGCCTTCTGCAGTCAACAGTTTTATTCAATAGAGCCAAACGTAGCTCGCCTACACAGGAAGTGCTCAGTTCAACAAAGGGCAGCTCAATCTCACGCTATCTGCTCAAGTCCAGTCTCTGAGGTATTTCCCCCACAAAAAACAAAAAACAAAAACAATAATGGCCAGCTCCTTTGGGTATTTAGCTTTGAAAATAAACACTGTCCACCACATGTTCTCCTGAAATGTGGAATTTGTATTTCGTTATTTATATGCTGGCCTGGAAAACGAGATGTTCCAATGAGAAAGAAGATGATAATAAACGTAAAATGGAGTAGAGTATGTAACATCTTCTGTCTCTGAGCGTGTTGGATGATAAGGAGATATGTTACAGAGTGAAACAGCAATTTTCTTAACATTATAGTCAGAAGCACTTGCTTTGCTTTCCATCTTCATGGTAATATTTTGCATGGTAATATTGCTACGTGTTTGATTGTATCAGTTATGTATAAAGTTAAAGGATATGTTTAGTTTGTTTGCTTATGTGTTGTTTTTGCAAAATTATTAAAATAACTTTTTCTTTTCAGAGTCCTCATTATGCAAACCTTTGCCTTTGATTGACCAATGAATTGAACAGTACGTAACTGTGCAGCCCACAGTTGGAAATCATGATCTGTATTCCCAGAGGGAGTGCTAAGAAAGTTAAAAGCTGCAGCTGTATAGAGCTTGCGTAACCCCTGGAACCTATGGAATCCTAAGAACAAGCCAAGACATTACTCTTTCTGGGATTTCTCACAATTCTTGCAATGATACACAACCACTTATCATCCCTCCTATGAAACTATGTTGAAACAGGTCTTAACGCAGTATTATTGAGGTAATATTTATAAGCTACAGAACAAGTAAATTTTGCATCGTATGCTGGATCAAATCTTCAAATAAAAGTGTTCCCACCTCAACCATTTGTATCCCTGAATTACGAATCCTGCATTGTTTTTTTCTAAGCACTGTAAACCAGTCTCCCACAGTCTCAACCAATCTTTGTATATTTGAAAACAGATTGATGGGGCTGCAGAGTACATTGGCTGGGAATGATGTAAAGATATTAAGGAGTGTACAAGAAATTCAATCACTCAAAGAAAAACATCTAAAAGCACGAAAACAAGTAAAAGCACAGCTGGAGTTAAACTGTTGTATGGTGCAATTGGTCGTCTTCTTATAAGAGAAGAAAGTACTAGCATATTACAAAGAAATGTGAGATCTATAGAGTGATTAAAAACTGAAATACTAATCATACCAAAAAGGGAGAAAGAAGTAAAGCTGCTATTGTTTAAAAATAAAAAAAGCTTGATTAGTAATCCAGTAGTCTTTTTGTTAAAAGATCAAATTAAATTTTGAATATCAGTGGGGGGTTTTTTAGATAAAATTCACAAACAAAATGTGACCATGACAGAACCATTATATTTGTTTGTTTTTCTTAAGGTCTTTCTGGGTATTGACAGAACTGTCTGTTCTTTGTCAGCAACTGCTTATTCATCACTCTGACGGTCTATTTTCAGTTCACCCCAGTATGTCACAAACACAGCACATACTCTAATTAGTCATGTTTGTTCAGAAAACCAGTTTGTCTGTTTGTAGATATAAAATGTTGTTTTATTGTTTGTAACTGTTTGAAATGACACGTGAGACACATTGTTTAAATCTGAGAGACTGCAGCACAGTGATCAATTCTTTTACCTTATATAGGCTAGTTGCTGCAAGAACTATGTCTATCTCACAATAACTATAAAGAGTCAAATGACTAATTACGCATATGTATTGGACAATTTGGAGCTAATTGTTCCATTTTATTAGGGCAGTTTGTCATGTTTTTATAAATGTATGCAATAAATGAATTGCAATATTTCATAGCCAAGCTCTGCGATAGACTGGCCCCTGATCAGAGTTTTCCAGAGGATAAGAGGTATGGAGAATGGATGGATGGATTTCTTAATCAGAACAATTTTTGTATGTTACCGACTTTTTTTCTGTTTAATAATTGTATTTACTGCTTAAATTTTGACGTGTACATTTGTGACAATAGGCCCTACAAAGACAACAGTACATTGAAAATGGTTGAAATGTAACAATGCATTTTTGTTGTAAGAAGCTCGACAACTAGCCCATATGTGTGTGATGGCTTCATAAAGTTCACATACAGTATCTCATAGGACGTAACTCATTGCCAATGTTTAAGGAGTAAAGTATGAGTAAACTAAGATTACATGGGCGTAACTGTCACGGTTTCTGCGCTCTCCAAATGCACCATCTGGAATTTATTGACTGCTGAGATCTTAACAGAATAGCTTTATACGGTATGTTTATGTGGGGGAAGGGTGTCTGTTTGAGACTTGAGATTTGGAATGTGTTTAATATATACATACATTAGTCTTTAGTTGCATGTATACCTTGCTGGGGGCAAAATAATCATCAATCTTGGAAGAAGTTTCTTGTACAATGTCAGTTCTCATAATTTATAGCCCTCTGTCAGGTCATGCTCTTGTGTTTGGATTCCTTATCTGTTCAACTGTGAAACCAGGCCTGTTTTGTATCCATCTGTTGGTGGCTAATAAGGAATCTGAGGCTTTAATTCAACAGTCTCCAATAGAGAGTATGTGTGTATGTGAAACAAGCCACAAAAAGACAGAATGCGCAATTAAATGATTGTGCTTGACCTGGAAGAGCATAGCAATAGCAATGCTAAGGTCACAAGTTAAATTCCCAGGGTATACATGAACTGAAAAATGTATGCTGATGCTGAACGCATTGTCATGATGATGAACCTGCACCGCATGTGTAATTTGAATTTTTGAGGGTTTTTGTCCTTCAAAGTTAGGCTATCATATTCAAAAGATTTTGAATATAGACAACGCATTCTCACCCCAAGGCGTCACCTTTGACCATGCTTCAATATTTGACGTTTTAGGCGCCCTTTAGCGTCACTTACATGACGCGAACCTACGGCTTCATCTAACTGACACTAAAGGAAAGCGTCAGTTAGAGGACGCGGTTAGGTTTAGGTGTGGGGTGGGGGTAGGGTACACGCGATCCTAGGGCGTCATCTAACTGACGTTAAAGGGCGCCTAAAGCGTCAGATATTGAAGCATGTCCAAATGCTTCCCAAGGCGTCAGTTAAGTGACGCCTTGGGGGTGAGAATGGGCTGATATAGAGCACAAGACTGTCATGGACTACTTTAATTGAGTTTTTGTGTTTCTTTTTTGTTCTTGTTGGAACTATTGAATGGAAAACACCTGCAAGAAGATTTTTCAAAACTCTCCTCTTTTTTTTTCTTCGAATATGAGTGTGACTGTAAGTAAATGGTCTCTGCAAGTTGCTTTGGTGCAAACTATTAATTTAAAGCCCCACTATAGTAAAAACCCTGTGTTTTATC
Organism: Pimephales promelas; assembly: GCF_016745375.1. The sequence continues at coordinate 16,085,358 of NW_024121321.1, forward strand.
CCTTAAAACTCATCTTTGATCACCAAAATGACATTTAAACAATTTTTCCAGTAAAAACAATTCTTCATGCCTTAAAAATAACTCTACAACCTTGCTTCATTTAGAAAATGTGGCTCCACGAATATGGATAATATTAACTTTATGGTAATATTACATAATTAATATGATCAGTTTTTGCTTGACTATGTTTTTAAACAGCTAATAATGTGTTGAAAATCAATGTTACACAAACCATGTTCCCGTTCACCATCTCAGAGTCAGACAGCTGCCTTCTAAACATCAGCATCCTTACCAACGCTTTGATCAACTCAAAACGTCATTGAAAAAATGCATGTAGTTCATCATAACATCGTAATACATCATAGGTAATTCACCTGTTATTTTGCTACATGCACCCGATTTTAAAGAAAAATACACCAGGATAACCTGGCATCTTTTGAGATCCCTCTGCTTCGCAGTATAATGATATGCTAAAGCTAAATAAGACTGTCTTTGGTTCAATGCAGTTTTAAGGAGAAAATACTCAGCAATGGTGTTGACTGATGACTTGCAGAAAGCATATTAAAACACTGCATAGACATATAAACCACGTTAAAAAAAATGTGATTTTCACCACAGGTGGACTTTAAAACATAAGAAGTATGTGTCATTTCTGTGCTTGAAATGTTGACTGCTCATATTGTAGTTGTTTTTCTTATTGTTCATGATTATTCTTGTTATAGTTAACAGGTCTTAACATTTGAAATTACAGCCATGGTATTATTTTATTTAGAAATGAAAGTATGACCAAAATAACCAATCACCAAAAGTCACCCTTTACTTTTTATTGCATGGATGAACATTTTTATATAAAAAAGTGAGATTAGTGAGGCGTTTATCAGTCTATCTAATATAAATCTCTCTTTTTTCTAAATCTTTCTATTTTTAGAAATAGTTTACAATGTTAGAAAATGACCTTCACATGAACTTTAAAATAGTTTTTGAAAAAAAAAGATAGGAAAGAGGAAATAGAAATGATATGCTAATTTACTAGTCTAATTAAAACTAGCATCAACTAAGAAAACACCAGAAATGGTCATCACTAATGACAACAAAAATTTTGACAAAGACAAATGGAGAGAACATCCATAATATATACAAATACAGCAACAAAAGCAGTAAACAACTTGACAAAACTAGCTAGAGTAAAGTGAGCATGAAGAATATACTACTGCAAATGTTTAGCAAGACTGTAACAGCATACATATCTGGATTAAGATCCTTACTCAAATTTCATAACACCTTCAAAGCCGTGGTAAGTGAACGGCTCCAGTGTGGAACTGCATTGATCCTTTTCCAGACACGCCATTTTGTTGTACTCACAGTCACTCTCCAAGCCCTGTCCAAAATACACTCCATCAGGTGAGTTGATGGATGGATCTTCATCAAAATAGTTGTGCGGTCGAAGGATGACGCCACCACCATTGCCCACTGTAACTGTGTTAGGGATGTCTTCAGCATGCGGAATGTGCAGGAAACCAGCGGTCACCCATGCTACCAAATCCTTAAGATGACATAATAAAGATCATTATTTGAACGAATGACACATATCTGCTAAATAAAAATATTCTGACAAAGCTGTCCATCAATACCTCATTGTCGATCACCTCGTTATCTTCAATATATTTACTGAAGTCAACAAATGGGGTCCACATGTAATTCTGACCAAAGAGACTGCTACTAGTCTGCTCTTCATCTTTATGCTTGGTAATAGCAACTTTATACCTAGAAGAAATTAAATGAATTTGAGAGAAGCTAAAGCTAGAAACCACACTTCTAAAACATGCATGTGTCTTGTGGCATGACTCAAGACAGTGAGGACTTACCGTGCCCAGGACATGGACTTCTCTACAGACTCACTTTCAGGGAGGTGATCTCCAGCAAAGCTCACCACCTGAAGCCTGTAAGAGCGCTGATGGCCCCAGCGATTGGTCTGATTACTGGCAATATGAAGGTAACGGGGTGTTTTGGCATTATGAAGCATTGCCGCTTCTTTCTCTGTCCCGATTTGCTGCTCCACCAGTTGTGGTATCTTTGCTTTCTCTGAGGGGATCCATGGCAATGACACCTCCTTATATATCATGTCTTTAGTCTGAAATATATTCTTCACACCTTCAAAAAAGAAAGAAAATATTTTGAAACTGTTTTGTGACTTTCAACAGTAGATATTCATGTGGTAGCCTATTCTCTGCAAAAGATAGAAGTAGAAGTAGTTTTTTTTTACCTAAATGTTCAATCGCTTTTTGCCTAGCAAGTTTTAAAATTAATCAATGTGTAATTAAACATGGTTATACTTTTTTATTTTAAGGTGTCATGTTAGAGATTAATTATATATTTAAGTACTGAGTAATATTAAGTAACTATGTACTTATAGGGTAGGATTAGGATTTGGTTGAAGGTTAGTTGCATGTAATTATGAATAATTTACAAGGACACTGTAAAATAAAGTGACCAAATATGATTCTAATTAAACTCTATAAGGTTAAATGTGCTTGATCATTTTATGGCACTTACCTAATATATCCAGGTCGACTTTAAAGTTAATAAAATGTGTATGGATATTTCCAAGGACATTCTCTGCAACCTGGTGCCCGTACTTCAGACTTCCATCAATCTTATAGGAGGATGATATGTAGCCCGTGGCGTGAACTTTCGCCTCCACTGAGCCGCTTTGATAGAAAATGAAGTCCCATATGTAGTCGTAGTTCCCTATAGCCGTAATTGTGCGGAACACCAGAGCGCTGTTTGCCATCCCACCGTAACCATTATGAAAGAAATCTGAGAAGTGTCGCCGCAGAGGTCGCCCAATGTCATGCTCAAAAACACAGATGGAGTTTCTGAAGCGCTGTGTGACGTTTGTGTCAATATAGCGGTACGTGTCTACATAGGTGGCAGCGTACGGACAGTCGATCCCACGCACGAGCTCGTGAGCGAAGCGACCGATTCCGATACTTGAGTCGAGGAACTTCGTGAGCATCATCCCAGGCGTTACAGAACCGTAGACAGACATCGCCTCCTGCACGCTGAGTTCGTAAGCAATCCTGGCTCCTTTAAAACGAATATCAAACACCCTCATCCCAGTCAGAGAGCTCAAACCAAAAGCAAAGCTCCAGTCCAGATAAATCACCTGGTTGTTTTGAACGCTGAAACGTTTACCTTGAAGATAATACTGTTGTGGTCCTAAACCAGAAGGTTTTTCCCTTGGCTTCAGCGAGGCGTAGTTTAGGATATTTTTGTTGACTATCTTTTTTATACTACCCGCTTGGTAATCTACAAGAAATTTGTCAATGTTTTCGAAATATTGGCCGTTGTACATCAACTTGTCAATCGTCCATTGTGATGTGTTGCTGCTTTCGTGGTTAATCAGCATCTCGAAGCCCACAGGATGGACGTACATGCCATTGAAATCGCGGAAAAAAGAGACCCAGGTCTTCCGGTCACCACTTTTAATGCCCCTCGGCATACCCTCAAACGGCAGCAGTTCACGTTTTTGAGGGATATAACCAAAACTTTCCCTTAAAGGTTTTTCAAGTTTTTGGAAAACTTGATAAAACAGTTTGAAGAGCTCCACATACTCCCCAATTGTCACTGTTCGGGCTGTGAAGGGCAACGTCGGCGTATTGTATTTCTTCTGAGTAACATCTCGATGCTGCAGTGGACCAGGTAACGGTCCCACCACATATTCCTTTAGGTAACCTCTTTCGCCGTTGAACACCACGACGATCGCTTCGCGTGCGGGCTTCTGTCCGTTGGCATCCAAGTAGCGCAGCACATCAGCCTTCCTTGGGAGCGAGAGGTCAATTAAAAAGAGAAAATTTTCAGAGGGCTTTGCTGTGAACGAACGGGAGATCTTTAATTCTTTTTGACCCCACATGTAGTCGCGAACAGATTTGTACTCCTCTGCAGTCAGGTCCGCGAAAACCAGACTTTTATTTGAATGTTTGTCTAGTAGAGATTCTTGCGGCCGTGACGTAGGCCTACATTTTGGAAGCCTATTCGAATTTAAGCATATCAACACAATGTTGATGATCACTGAGATAAGTCCCAAAAGTATCAACAAGTATTTCAAAAGAGAATTCATTATTGTAGCGACCAGTGTCTCTCTAGTGTTTGAGGGCAACGGTCAGCGTCAAAGTGAGAGTGCAGAATGGATCGCATGCTAGTGGAGTAGTATGAAGCTGCAGACTCGGAGACCTGCATCTACAGTCCCCCTGCACCCAGAGTCCCGCATTCTCAGACCCCTCGTTTTTCGAGTCAGCGCCTCCTATCAAATTGTATCGGATAAACAGAACGTAAGCCAAAACGTGAGTAGGCCGTCTTCAATTTTATTTAGAGAATCGTAATAGCTCGTTTGATTTATTTTTTAATAAAACTAATTTAGCTAATCGATACAACATAAGAATAGTCCATTTAATATTTGTAAAGGTAGTTTGTAACAAGATTTGAGCCGTTATGTTTTTTCGCCCTCTTTACCCCGAAAATATTTTGATAGCTAACGTTAGCCTTTAACCTCGGACTTTTTTATATGTCATAAATGCTGCAGTTATTTTTACTGCCCATTTTGTGCCCCCATATCTCAAACCCACAAAGTTGTCCAAAGTTCAAAAACATCTCAAGGGACACTTCTACAGTCAGAGCAGTGCAACATGAATTTGAATTTTTTTTCTTTCTTTTTGAAAGATCATAAGACATGTGCTATCGTATCCAGTACACCATACATCGATGGAGTTGCCCCTTCCGATTCCAGCAACGTATCATTTTATGATTATGCAAAGCGACTTATAAATGAGTTTTTTTTAATGCAATTAAAGACGAAAAGTAAAGTCACGAACACAGTTTGTTCTTCCTTTTTTTCTTTACAGTAAGATGATGTTTAGGTGATCATTAAATAAAGTAGCCTACTGAATTGTTTACTGAATTATTGGTGTTTTGTCTATTCTGATTTATTTTGCTTCGCATTCAAAATATCAAAAAACAGATTTTGTTATGTTAGCATGGTAATGTTAATTAGACCATTATAGGTTGAACTGAAAGAAAAAGTGGAATTTGAATTTTGAATAAAAAAAATATATATATAAAAAAAACCAAACATTGTAGCAATAAAATATCACATAGACTATTTTTCAGAAGATAGTTCAATCTTGTATCCCTTCCATCAGTAACAATGAGTTTTTTTGGCACCTGCATTAAGCAGGGAACGCAAATTTTTATTGGATAATTTATTTGAAGACCGTAATATTGCATCCTATTGTTTTTAATTGCATTTGGATAAGCGTGCACTGTACTCTGTGTGCGGGTGTTATTCGATCTTTTGAACAGCAGGAGGCGCTGTGTTCGAAAAATGAGGGGTCTGAGAATGCGGGAATCTCGGTGGGGGACTGTAGATGCAGGCTCCGAGTCTGCAGCTTCATAATATTGTGCTAGTGAGTGTTATAACCACACCCCCCCCAGAGTGCTCCCCTAAATTTCACACACGAGCCTGTGATATAATGTTAAGCCTACTCATTCATTCAAAAGTTGCCAATAAAATCCTGTAAATATATTTTAGTTTTTTTTTTTTTGTAATTTCACTAAAGTACAGTATTTACCTGGCAACTATATTTGCCAATAAAAAATAAAATCCTGTAAATACCACACAATCCAAGATTATGTAAGATTAACTGTACACTGAACATATATTTAAAAATGAATAAATCCATAGTCAATGTTGCAAGCAGCTTAAATATTTATTAAAACTGGCAACAAAGCATTGCAAGTCTTTTAAAATAACATGGTCAGTCTTTCAACTGTTAAAATCAACTTTCTATAGGAATTAAAGTCGAATATAATTTGTGGCATTTTGGTACCAAACCCTACCCCCCTTTAATTTTTTAAAAGTAAAGAATTAAAATGTTAAAATCAACATTATGCCACAGATTCTGTTGTTTGAGCTTATCTTCTGATCAGAAATAAAAATTCTGTAATTAATTTCTCACCCTCATGTCATAGCAAACCTGTAAGAGCTTTCTGTCCATTGACAGCCGCAACTGCCACTTTCAAACCCCAGGAAGGTATAAGACAGCATTAAACTAATCCAGTTACTCCAGTGGTTTAACCTCAATTTTATGAAACGATGCTTCATAAAATCGAGTGCACATTATTTACTACTTTACTTACAGTAATCTTGGACATGCGTTAACGCAAAAATGTCTGCTTTTTGCTTCAAATTCTTCTTCTTCTTTTTTTGCACAAACAAAGCACCCCCACTGCTTCATAAAATGGAGGTTAACCACTGGATAACTTCTGTTAAGGCAAAAATTCAATAAACAGACATCACTTCGTAAGAGACACTCTGAGTCAAATTAATAAAGGAAAAGGTTTATTATTCTTGCAAGAACAATAAGGCTCAATCACCAACACAGATCACTGCGAAGTGGAGTGACGCCCAGAACACAGGCCGGGGTGAAGACTAAATAGCCCTCCCCCAAGGTTATTTACTGCAAGCCGAGCCTTCTCTGTAAATTTCCACAAAGTTATAGGATTCATGATGCCAGGTTAGATTTACTAACCCCCTCAACCCCTCCCAGTCTAAGATGACCCCTGACCCGGCCGGTCCTCTGGTGCCTAGCTCCACTCTTGATAAGGGAGAACAATTAATACATGTGAGATTAAAATTTCCACAACAATTCCCCCCTGTTTATCATTAGGTTACCCATAATCATAATAATAAACAAAGACAAATTTTAAGCCCAACATCACATTTATACCCTTCAATTGATTTTCGCATAAATGATCACTCTGCTTAAACATCTGTTGAAAAAAATAGTATTTGTAAAAGAAGAAAGCTTAAGGCTGTTTTTGCGGAGTAAAGCTCCATTAATTGTCTAGCAAGCAAGTAAAGCATTTTATTTGAAGCCGGGCTAAATGAATAATCACTGTTATTGCACTCCTGATAAAAATCAGACCCTCAGTCACTCCAAATATATAAGAAATAGGTTATAGATTAGCAAGAAAAACAACCAACAAAACCCCATAATTGTTCCAATATGATATTAAAATACACCAAAATGCAGCAGTCCTATATCGCTACAATTGGCAGTACCGTCTGGATTATCCAGTACACCCATCCTCCCCACATAGACATGAACCACCCAACCCATGCCCCATTAGCATGTTCAGGCTCCTTTACCACCTGTCTCATGTGTTCAATCCACCAGTTATGTTGTCACTATAGTCTGCAATGTTAAAACAAGACTTCTAATTCAATTTAGTAAGCCCTATTGAATGCTGTTTAACAAATCTTACCAGATAAGACTTATAATTTTATCCTTTCCTGTAACCAAAATTAGTTGTTCAAAATGAACTCTAATATCTCTAGTACAGACACATCGATCAATACATTTCCTATATTTGCACCAATCAAATCAATACGATCAATACATTCCTATATTTGCACCAATCAAATCAATACTTAGTTTGATTCAAACAAAATCATCACAGAAACAGATTCTCCTGTTAAACTTAAACCATCAGTTGGCAGGTGGTTCCTCCAGGTGTGTTGATCATCTCGTTCGCCCCATGGACGTTCCATGTTCACCAGGGTGACACTTTGCGTGCCGTCGCAATGGTCTTCCCACGTCGGGAGGGAGGCTGTTACTAGCACTAGCCTTTGACCCCTCACTTTATGCTCTATTGGATGGTTGAGGCCTGCTGGTGTTGTCTTGAGGTGAGAGGCTTGGACCCAGTTGTCACATTCTCTAATCCTTTCAAGGTTTCCCTTAATTCACGACCGCACCCCCACTGGAGTGAACCATTTCTTGCCTGCTTTCACCTGCGAACAGAGACCTTAACTATTCTTGTTAGTGACAACATCTATTAACTCATCTGCTTGTCTGGCCGGTCTTCCCCTTTTAATGTGACCTGTGGAATCAATAACCTGAAACTGGATCTTAATATCATTCAGAGTCCTTTTTCCTCTGGGAAACATTCAACATATTGCTCATGTCCTCAACATAACGTTTATACATTTGAAACAGAATCAGTTCTGTTTGCTGCAATCCATCCTGAGATTCTGTAAAAGGAAAATCTTAGTTATGCGCTGCGCAGGTGTGACACCGTTCCGTCACACTAATAAACCAGGCCAGGGTAGTTAGCCAAATTCATCCCTAGCCATTATTTTATTAGACACATTCTGCTCATGTCTTAAAAGTCCGCATGATCTGTAGAGAAAAACAAATGTCGAGGTTATTTTCAGATACACGTAGTTTCCTTTGTCTGTTGTGCTGCCATGGCCTTCGCTGCTGCCTCTGCCCTGGCGTCTCCTGTTAAACAGTCCTGAAATTGTGTTATCAGCGTGTGCAGCCCACTTATAGACAGCAACATTGCCCCACCTGTGCAATGGCTTTCAGCAAATTTGAACCCCTCAGTAACCCATATTTGGCAATTGTTACCATCCCCCTTTTGATGCATGACCTAGCTCATGCATCAATTCAAATTAATCTAATTCTCCAATCAACACTAACCCAAACATCATCCTTCAACCAATTTTCGCCCAGACATCTTTCTCTGCCTCTGAAACAAAAATATTACTTAAAGGCCCAATCTCACCTTCTTATCGAAGTTTTTTGAAGGGCAACGGCCCTGAGTCTCACAGCGAATCCTGCTTTTCAGGCCTGTTGTTTGGTCTCTCAAGTCAGTTATCTACAAACATTTCCAAAGTCATCAATTGTTTCTATCAGGTCAGGTCGTGCTGTACAGACTTAGTCTATGTCAGTCAAACATGTCAGTTCAGTTCATAATTGTTAAGGACTCTCTTAATAATTCGATATTAACTTAGCCATTTTTCTTTGTTGTTGCCGTCAAATCTACACCCCTTTCGGTGATCTCAACCCCTGACAGACGTCCGTCAACAAATTCACAATTCCAATTTACAACTACATCATGAATGACAAAACTATTACTACTAGACAGAGCTTGATGACCAATCAACTTAAAGTTAGTCAGAATTTTCCTTTAAAGTTTGTCATTTGCCTTGGCCCATCTGTGATGATAAAACTCACAAAAGCATAAAATGCTTTCACTATTAACACACACACACACACACACACACATACCTGACTATGAACTGCATATTTTCATATTCAAATCTTTCGAATAAGATTTTAAGCTTTACATTTTCTTGTAACCTTTACCTAAATTTACATGGTTTCTAAACCATCTTTCAAAGCATGTCTGTTCATTATTCATTCGAATTTAACAAGGTCAGCTGGTTGTTTTGGTTCATTATCATTATTTTGCTTTAGCAGGCCAATAACAGAAAGACAGACACAGTTCCCTTCCTCCACTCAAGTCTCTCTCACTATAACAAAATAATCTTTTCAACAGCCTCCTAAGACTGTAACTTAGACAACATTTAAACTCATTACAATATCCTTTGACCATTCACCTTTGTTATCTAGACTCTTCTTAAATCTACAAAAGCTGTCTTCATCTTTAGTCACCACCATGTCTAACGACCTCCAGGAGTCAAAATTATGTTAGACATATTCTAAATCTACACTATAATTTTCCTTGCCCATAAGGTAACCGACATCCAAAGGTTTTGTTACTGTCTCCACAACAACAAATGGGAATCACTTCATGGCCCTGACTGAACCCCGAAGCCCCCTTCCTGTTAGCTCTTTATCTATAATCTCCATCAGGGTGTGGTCCCCTGGCATACATAGAGCTTGTCATAATGAGAAACAAGCCATGCAGTGAATGCGGTTTCTGGTGAGTGGGATAGAGGGACTTACGTTTTCTGGGGCAGACTGCCGTGACTCCTCACAGCTCCATCCCCCCTAACGATACAGGATGCTGTTGGCCTCGCAGACACCCGTCCACTCTCATACCCAACCTCACATAAACACCTCCATCAGGAGATGCCCAGTGTCTGCGTGATCCCCTGCCTTAGGTTGCCTCCTATTTGGCCAAAGAAGGTCTTACCCGTCATCGAGATGACCACTCGTGCACACATGGTAACCGCCAATTTCTCAAAACCGTTTTCTTCAACAAAATCTGTTGTTTCTGGAGCTTAGGAAAAATATTCGAGAGTCACCAGGGCCATTCGGATTTCCTAATAGTTGTAACACAGGGAGACAGGTTAATAACAGCAGTATTCAATCACTTAAATCCATTAACCATCTTAAAAGCAGCAACTAGCTACTCAGTGGATTTAGATCACAACCGTACATTCAGTGCACTTCATCTGTAGGCGGAGCCATCAGGCCCGCCCCCGTTTCATGGTGGGGACTAAGATCTTCAGACAAATAAGTTATTGGTTCACAAACAACCTAGTCAAAGATATATCTTCGTTTCGTCTATTATTATTTTAATGACTTCTTGAAAGTCCTTCAGTTTTGCTTTTAAAACATCTAAAATACCAATTGCCTCTGAATGGCAATGATTTCTCTTAACATCTCTGTGTCTATGATCTTCAACTGAAACACTGTGTTTTAATACAAATAGCTTATTATCACTAATGACACAGGCTCAGATAACATCTTTAGCTGACATTGAATGAGAGAGAGACTGTGAGAGATTCAGGACTGGTACTGCATGCTCATAAACTTCTAACATCAAACTTTATATTCTATTCCAGCTTAAGGCATCTTTGCCAGAAATTACATACGGTTTCAAATAAACATTATTTACATTTGTCTTTTGCTCACATCAGGGAATTTAATCATTACTAATTTCCTCTCAGATTGAGTCTCTGTTGCACTGGCAGTTTTCAGCCACAGTACACATCAGATTCAGATAAGCAAACTGTTTCATTACAGCCCAAAACAAACTTCTCTTTGAAAGCTAAACATCAGCTTCTAGTTCTTTCATGGTCAACTTCTCAAGTTGTTTGTTTAATCAGCATTCAACAACTGCTAATAAAGTACTGCTTCTGCTTATTTGTTCTTAAATAAAAATAATTATTCTAGTTCTCAATAATGTTTCTCATTTCTCAATCTCAATTTTAATCGTCAAGTTCTCAACCATAGTTTAATATTTGACTTAAGTTTTCTCTTGGAGTTTATCAGTCTCCAATTAGGATTCACACTAACTTTGACGAGGCAAGCACTCTCTGCTTGTGATACTTTTGCAGTTATTGTAAATCATCTGTGCGATTATTCTCTCTATATCATCTAAAACCTTTTTAAAATGTTTAATTAAAACACATTCATCCTTTTAGTTACTTTGATATATTTTTGCAACTTACATTTGTTGGAGTCATTCATTTTACATCAAACTGTAGGCCTATCATTCACTTTTAAAAATTACTATCATAGATCCTTTCTTTAAAAGTATTCACTTTAAAACTTCAATCTTTTGACCTTGTTTTTATCTCTCATTTCTCAGACAAAAAATTGTAATGTCGTCATTTAAACACGGATCTACTTCCAAACCCACATTAATACCAGAAATGTGTTGTCTGTCACATTTTAAAACACATTCTCTGTGGGCATTTACAGTTACGCGTTAAATGATCCTGCTGACCACAATTAATACACTCTCTATCTGCTCCAACTTACTGACACACTTGAAGCAGTGTGTCCCACTCAGGAATGCACACAGAGCCACTGATAAGCAGTTCTCTGTATTCTTTTATAGTCCACCAGTGGCGGATTTAATCACAATAGTCCAATCATAATCTTCTTCATTATTATTGACAGAACATTAATTTTCATAAGCTGCATCGAAATGCTCAAAATATTCGAAGTTGTTTTCACAAAGTTTCTTGACTACTTTGGTCACTTGTCCTGGGAAATTATCCCTGACCCAAAATTATCAAAATTTTATAAAACAGTAGCTTATTTCAATGTCAATCATCCTTACTGATTTCCAGAATCTTTGGACATAGCTGTCTTAACATTTTTACATTCATGATGAACGCAGCCACAACAGCCTGTTTGCTTTTCGCTGCCCTGTTCCACTGATTTCTTCACTAGCCTACCTTTAGCCTGGTAGCGCTCAGTGTTCCCTCACTGGGAAAATCATGATACTTTATCAATTTTCTATATCCACACATTTCTGCCCATAATGTTTTCTCATTTGACCAAAACACCGGTGTATCATATCTGGCAAGCTTGTTCTGAGATTTCCCCATACTGGCTGTTTCTATTTCCCCCTGTGGATTTTCCTTCGACGCGTCTAATAATCTGTCGGACGTCTCCAACAGATCCGATCTCTTAACCCAAGATCGGTCAAGGTGCACTCCCAGCGCTTTATCTACTGGAAATCTTTTGACCCCGCTGCAGATCTTCAATTACCCCACAGATTAGAGTCCACCTGAAATCTCTTGACCTGCTTTCAGCTCTCAAGTGATCTCGGACCGTAATCTGGGCGAAATCTCTGACCTGACAAATGTCAATTAATTTCAGATTTACGAAAACTCAGTGTCCATATGAAATTTCTTGACCTGACAACAGGTCTCAATTAATCTTGGACTACTCTCTTATTCGCAACCACCGAAATAGACCCCAGCCAGTACAGTTCCTCTCAATTATATACCCAATATAAAATGAATTTAGCTGTGTCTTACCAGGATGTCTTTTCTCTGTGCCTCGGGTTCTTTTTATTCCAGTGGAGCCTCTCCTGGGCCTGATAGCGGTCGGCCCTCTCTCTCAAGCTTACGAGGTAGAGCTGGAACTGCTCAGTCCAGGTGGCCAAACACCGTCCGCTCTCAGGTCCAGAAGGCACTTCCAAGGAATCCCACTTCTGACACCAATTGTTAAGGCAAAAATTCAATAAACAGACATCACTTCGTAAGAGACACTCTGAGTCAAATTAATAAAGGAAAAGGTTTATTATTCTTGCAAGAACAATAAGGCTCAATCACCAACACAGATCACTGCGAAGTGGAGTGACGCCCAGAACACAGGCCGGGGTGAAGACTAAATAGCCCTCCCCAAGGTTATTTACTGCAAGCCGAGCCTTCTCTGTAAATTTCCACAAAGTTATAGGATTCATGATGCCAGGTTAGATTTACTAACCCCCTCAACCCCTCCCAGTCTAAGATGACCCCTGACCCGGCCGGTCCTCTGGTGCCTAGCTCCACTCTTGATAAGGGAGAACAATTAATACATGTGAGATTAAAATTTCCACAACACTTCATACTATGCTCATATTTTCTGTTTTTCGTCAACCAAAGCTTACTGCACATACATTTGACACACCATTTTGTCTCCCCTCATTAAATTCAAATTTGAACAAAGCCTGCGCAATCCCATAATACCACACTACAGTAAGTTATTGTAAAAACGAATGAGCTACAGTAACAACAGCTCCTTCTGGTGACATGGAAATACTGTATACTGTTAACAACTGTAAAACATTGTCTTCCAGGTTGCAGGTTTAACTTCCAATGAAGACACAGTACATCACAAAACATCACTTCAAGAGGAACATTAGTAACTGACGGGACTAGTGTCAGCATGTCTGTCTTCCATGCTGGAGAGCCCTGGTTTGAATCCTGCTTGGAGTGTGTAGATTAGGAAACTGTGTTTGCTCACAATATTTTTTTGTAAACGCAGTTTCTCGAGGGAACACAAAACATTTTGTGAGGGAATGCAAAGTTTTTCGGGTGAATGCAAAACCTTTGTGAGAGAACACAAAGGCATTGAGAATATTTTTTGTCCCATATAATTTTTCCTCCATCGTGTCCCTTTAGGTGCTTCGTAGATTCCACAGATAATGTGTGCAATTTTTCTTTGCTTTAAACGAGTTTTCTCTTGTTCAGTATTTATCTTTTTTAAATAAAAGCATAAAATAACTAGATTCCGGGCACTCAAATGAGACTGCCCTGCTCTCAGTAATTGAAACTCTGAGACTGGCAAGAGCAGCTTCCAAATCCTCAGTACTCATCTTGCAGGATCTGTCTGTTGCTTTTGACACAGTTAACCACCAGATCCTCCTGTCAACCCTCAAGACACAGGGGATCTCGAGAACCACACTCCAATGGTTCAAGTCTTACCACTCAGGTAGGTCCTTCAGGGTGCTGTCACTACTTCCCCATCCATTCGTCAACCATACAGCCAGGAACCTTGGACTTGTGATTGTCTGTTGAACTTTACATGCCACTGCTAGAACTGCCTGTCCTGCAGATTTGCTCTACAACAGAGGATCAGGCCCTTACTACCAGAGCATGCTACACAACTTCTTGTCCAGGCTATACATACTGTTTTATACATACTGGACTATAGTAATGCTCTCCTGGCTGGTCTCTGCAACTGATTCAGAATGCTCTGGAGTGGCCTTAAAGGAGCAAAGAGAGTACACGTCACTCCAATCCCCATACACGTGCACTGGTTGCCAATCAATGCTCGCATCAAATTCAAGGCACTGATGTTTGCCTACAAAACAATCTGGCTCTGCAACCTTATACCTAAACTCACTACTTCAGACTTATATGCCCTTCAGAAGCTTAATTTCTGCCATTGAACTGTGCCTTGTGGTGCCATTCAAAGAGGTACTGTACAAAATTCCTTTCACAGACCTTCACCCTGACCGTTCCCTGCTGATGGAACTCAACCCCCCCCCCACTCCCTCCCTCCCTCCCTCTTTCCCTCCCTTTATTTATTCAATAATTGCTGTGATTTCGCCTTATTGTAGTTCTTAGAAAACAGGAAATGCCTTTAGATAATTCCAAAGTTTGCCTTGTTCACTTGAGGGTCATAATACTACATAATTAATAATACAATATAAAACAATACTCTCTTTTATGCAGACAATATTCTGAAAAATAGTCAGTTACTATATTTTGGATGTATCAGAGTTCCCACACCTTCATATTCTTTCTAAAACAAGAAATTGAAGAACTTAAGATCCAATACTCTGCAAGTCTGAATAAAGTTTATCTTTAAGATTTGCTTGTTTGTTAACTTTGTTAATTCTGACAGTGATCAAATGTTCCCAAAAAACACACATTTGTCTGTTTAAATTTCAAATAATACATCACAAATGTGGTAGAAAATAATCTTGATAGATTTCTAATAGATTTATACAAAATATATTTATTAATATTATAAATCAACCCTTTTTTAGATCATACTTACTTAGTCAAGATATACTCTAGGGACTGTTGAATATGCTTTTCATTATTAAATGATTAGTGGTCAACACTGACCTTAAAAGGATAGTTCACCCAAAAATGATTTTCTGTAAATAATTACTCACCCTCATATTGTTTCAACCCATAAGACCTTCGTTCATCTTCATCTGCGTGAACCAACTCGAGGCCCACAGTGAAGGAAATTAATAGTTGAATAAAGTCGTTATTTTTGTTTGTTTGTTGCTCACAAGTTTCAATCCCTTAGAAGCATATGGAGGAGTGATCCAGCTCTCAGATTTCATCAAAAACAAGATTTTCATTTTTGGGTGAACTATCCCTTTACATTTACATTTATTCATTTAGCTGACACTTTTATCCAAAACAACTTAAAGTTGCTATATATGTCAGAGGTTGCACGCCTCTGGAGTAACTAGGGGTTAAGCGTCTTGCTCAGGGACACATTGGTGTCTCACAGTGGATTCGAACCTGGGTGAGTTTTATCCACTGCGCCATCACCACCACCCTTTAAAATTCATATTCCTTGATGTCCTAAGTGCATAAAAAATACAGCTCAAGATAAAGAGTAAAGAAAAATATCACACTATATTGTGGCATCAGAAAAAAAAAAAGAAAAAAAAACCAAAGAGCCAATGGAAATGGTGACCCCTGCAGGTCAGAGAACTTTCTGCTATGGAATTTACTTCATGGACTTACCTCAGGAAAGTCTAAAATGAACACAAATGTCTGATGTTTACGTCACAGCTGTCAGTATCACACTGTAATTGGCCAATCAGAAGCCAGATCCGAACTATCCGTTTTAAAATAAATAACTCCATTCAGACCTTATACACTATAATCAAACAGAAAATGCTATTTATAATCGTACCCGCCAATTTCCCATGTCTTATTATTTACGGATAAAATTATTTACAATAACAATATGCGAATATATACACGTTCGTTCGTTGTTTTGCTTTGAATGACGTTCGTTCGTTGTTTGTTTTGAATGACGTCAGGTTTGATTTTCCTGTCAGCTGATGCAGTGGGCGTGTTTACGTCGCTGATGTAAACAGAAAGGACCATTTTGATCAGAGAAATCTAGAAGCCAGGGCACAGTAACTCATCAAAGCCTTTCTGATTTCACCTATGCAACGCCTTAAATAGTACTTGCGCCATGGACTTCTATATCAATCTGAAGGTGAATTTCCGAGGGAATGCGAAGAGTTTCTTGCTGTCTGGCTCAGAGACGAAGAGTTGGGAGTCTATGGAGGCCATGGTAAGCAGAGGATGATGATGTCAGTCTGATCTATGGTCTGATCACTCACCTTGATGCCGCAAAGCCTTTCACCCGACCTCATCCGATGCCTGGCTCATGCGATTAGAGTTGACATCTGTCGTGACATTCGTTACTCCGTTTGCTGAGTCAAATAGCGCTAAATCATAGAAAGAATGGGCCAAGCGACCATTTTGCCGAAAGCCCACTTATTAAACAGCAGCCATATTTATATGTAATAAAATACGTTATATCTAACGTGCGCAGATCTTTCATCAATTAAACCATAATTACAATGGGGTTTGCCACACTGTGAGGAAACGTAACACAATGTCACGTCAGTATATCCGACCACTAAATTAATATCTTGGGTAATGTTGACTCACTGACTACCTACTAAGCTCCCTCACTAGACAGCATGATAGCCGCGTAGACACCAAGAATGCTGTCCAGATATGTTGCTCAGTAGGTTTTGAAACATATATTGACTGCTGCCTGTTTTAAGCTAATTATATTTGCTTGTCTATTTGAAAGCACTGTGTAACCCTGTCAGTTTCGAGTGATGTAGCTCCAGTCAGCCCTTCGCCTCGACAGACCGGGCATTCGGGGCATATCACCCTGAAGGACTTTTCAATGCGACTGTACGTTGCCCCTCATTGCAACAAGGTTACTAAGTAGCCTACATTACTATTAAATACTAATTTGAGTTGAAATTAAATAATTACCCTACTTGTGTGGAGATCGTGAAGAGAGGAAAACTAGCTGTGTAAAAACAGCCAGGGTTCCCGGACCCGGATATTTGCCTGGAGAAGGTCATGATTGGCCAGTCAGAATCCTATAGCATATCTTATATAAATCTAATCAAACAAACACTACCTATACTTTAATTGCAATTACACAACTGGTCTTCTCTTGTGTTGACTTGATATCTTTCCCTTTTCAGGTGAAGAGGTCCTTTGGCCTGTGTAATTTACAACTGACTTATTTTGATGAGGAAAATGAAGAGGTGAGAGTGAAGAAGTACATATTTGGGATATTGCATGTCAATGTTAATAACTACTTTTGTCAAAGAAAACATCTTAATGAATTGATCATATGATTAGTTAACATTTCTATCATAATTGTGTGTTTATTTCAGGTATCAATCAACAGCCAACGTAAGTAAATGGTCTCAATCTGTGTATACTTTATATTTAAATTACAGAGAAGAGGTACATACACAGACACTGACTGGAACTATTTTTCTCTTTTCAGTGGAATATGAAGAAGCCCTGAAGGTAAATAAATGATGATTCTTCAATCAATGTTTTGTGTGTGTGTGGTTGTTTGCATAGAACTTATTTAGAGCTGTGGTCCTTGACCTCTGCAACTTTCCAGAGGGACCCCAATGAGATTTAAATTTTGATATATGAAAACAAACCTAATTAAAATGCTTGAAGTTGCAGTCTGTAGTTTTTCCACTTTGGACCACATTGTTACACTGTGTTGTTGTTGTTGTTTGCAATTGCAGAGTGCAGCACGACAGGGGAACAGATTACAAATGAATGTGTATGAGACGAGGGGCAGTAGAGCCACAGTTCCAGGGCCGGGCCCCCCACCAGGATCAGGGGTGGGCTTGGGCCAGGTGAAACCTGGTACTGTTGGAGAGCCCAAGAAGGGATTCAGGCCTCCTCAGCACTGCCCTACTTTGGCACAAGTGGTGAGTCGCAAAGTTCAGGCAGCAGTCCCAGAGGAAGGATTGGTAAGATTTTATAACCCAATGGTTTTGCACAATCATAGACATAGCCACTGTTGTTGTGTCAAATTCTACACTGCAGTTTATTAAGAATGGTGCATAATAATATTATAAAAAAAAAATCATGTTCTGATGCCAAATAATGTAACTGAATTCCATTGTATTGATTTTTTTTTTGTGGTTTACATGAATGTGATATGCATCTGTTAACGGTGTCCAGATTCATGATTACCTCAATTTCTACTATTGTAAGTCAATTACTTGTATGCCACGTATTCTATTTCTATTTTAATATCCTGTTGTTGTTTTGAAGGTAATTGTAAATGAACTCAAAGGTGGGAAAGCAGAGGATAAGACACCTCCAGCTTGGTTCACTTCATACATGGAAAAGGTATGAAAACAAGACTTTAATGTAGGCATGAAATGAATATTCAACTGTTGTCTTTTGGTGTTATTGTTAATTATGCATCAACCAATGCTTCTATAATTTTTTCAATTTTGAATTAAATTGACATAACTTTTCATCTTCTGTTGAAAGTCATACTTCCGACTAGTGACGTATGTTGGACTTCTCCAGTCATTTTGTCCACATAAATGCTTCGCATTTTCTTACAATCAACTGCAAACTCATATGTAGATCTGCCTCCATCCAATCAAAAACAATAGACAGAACCAAGTGTTGTCCTCTGCCTGTGTGCCATAGTATTTAAGTTTCATACTGATTGTTTTTGCAGAGGAGGCAATCCCTAATATTGCTAAGGAAACATTTGTCTCGCTATTTTTCTTTCAACAAAAATACAATAACTGCCACAGTTTAAGGACCAGGTGGTTAGGGAGGCAGTAGAGAAGATTTGTAGGGAGTTCTCTGGACAATGCTGCATCCATAAGCCAGTGGGACCAGAAGCTCAGGTTCCTGAGGTCACTTCATCCACTCTACCTGGGGCCCCAAGTTCAGCTCCAGCCTGCAGCAGCTGCCGGGGCCAGACCGCAGGCGGCGGATACCAATGCAGGTTAGAGAGATCTCTGTGAGGTGGATGTCTGGATAAATATTTGCTCCTGTGGTGCATTTCAAAGGCAAAAACACATATCATGATTGAATGAGAGCTATGATTTATAAGTGGATGCCTGGTTTCATTTCGTTGTTTCCCCTTGTATGTTTCATTGTGTTTGGTTTCTTTCTCCACAGTGTCTGTACCTCCTGCACTCTGTGTGAGCCTTGTAGCTTTTCACATGATCCAAGCCACAACCTTGTGAGAGCCAGAACTCCCCTGTCTATCCCTGAGCACGGCTCCCCAGCGCCAGACCACAGCAGGTAAGCCTTTGTCCTCTGCTGTTTGGGATGTCTGGCTTTTAAAGTTCAGAATAGGCTGAGTTGAACATATGTTGCTCTCTCTCTGAAGGTTTTACAGAAGGGGTGACCGGAGCTTTCGCAAGGCCGAGAAGCAGCGCCTTAAAGCGGAGAAGCGTCAGCTCAAGGCGGAGGTGAAGGAGATCAGGAAGCAGCTGAGGATGGAGAGGAGAGGGCTGCAGTGGAGCACTGCTGGAGAAGGGAGCTCTTCACCCGTCCTGCTGCAGCCACGTGCCACACAGGCAAACAGTCCAGAGTAAGAGCTTGCACCCCATTACCACCCGAGGAAGAGCATATTGAAGGAATAGCTCACCTAAGCCCCTTTCACACAGAGCGTTGATCCCAGGAAATTGCCGGGAAATTGCCAGAACGCCTTCTGTGTGAACGCAAACACTTCCCGTGATTGATTCCGGGACTGATCCCGGGTTGGGGACCTAGTAACATTGCCGGAATCTCCCGGAACGCGCGCTGTGTGAACAAAAGCCAGGACCAATGCCGTAAAGGGTGTGTCATAGTGATAACGCTCGTACCATCGCGCAACTCTGTTGCTCTTAGAAGAAAGTTTGTGTTCGTCATCAACAAAGAAAGGACGAACAAATACCTGCAAACTGGAGCGAAGCAGAGACTAGGAGCTCCTCACTATCCGTACTGAAGCTGAGATCGTTCACCTGCTTTGTGGAACGGTATGCGCGTGTACATGTTTTCGACGTGTCCGTTATACGTCTCATTCTGACGTCATGTGTCTTCCCGGGATTTTTACGGGTTATGTGTGAACGCACTCACAGATCCCGACAAATCACTGGCAGTGTGAATGAACCGAAATCAAACAATCCTGGGACAAATTCTGGGTCACATTATCCGTGTATTTTCTGGAATCTCTGTGTGAAAGGGGCTCTGGAAATCCTATGCTGTAATTTTTTTCAGTGGAAATCTTTTAATACTTTTTTGGAAGAATAATTTCTGCCATGATTTGTCCCAAATGTGAGAACTGATGCTGTTTTGATGCTGTTACCATTTTTAGTCTTATATTAAAATATCAACTGCATAACGTGATTTTTTTGTTTGAGAATAATAGTATCTATTATACTGATATCAGAATTTTTAAACATTTTTTTATTAATAAGTAACTACATTTAATAAATAATATAAAATTAAAACCTATTTTTATTTTATTTGTTTGGGATCAGGACTTCTTTGGAAAGAAAATAGTATTTTTATTGAGCAAGAATACATTAAAGTGATCAAAACGGACAGTAAAAGTATTAACATAAAATAAATGTTTTTTTGAAGTGTCTGTTCCACTATGTCAGTCCCACTAAGAAATAACAGCACACCGTATTAATTGGATGAACTGATCAGATCAGTTTAAAATGCAGTTAGTGATGATAAGATGGCATTTAATTTATACCTTCTTGGTTGCAGTCGTCCTAAACGTCCATGCCCGCTGGCTGTGCCAGCTATGACAGCTCTGCTCCTGGATGAAAACCTGCCTGATGGATCACGTCTGCGTCCTGGGACCAAGTTCATTAAATACTGGAAAATGAAGAACAGTGGCAGAGTGTGCTGGGACTCTGAGACCAAGGTACATTCTGACTCCTCAAGAGACACACAAATTCCTAAACACACACAACAGAAAAATAAACATATATTGTGTCCCATTTTTACCTCAGTTGAAGTTCATGTGGGGAAACCTGGCAGTGGGCTCAGGCGAAAGATGGCGGGAGGTCGCAGTACCCACTCTACAGCCAGGTCAGGTGGGTGTGGTCAGCGTGGCTCTTTGTGCTCCGACATTGGAAGGCACCTACACATCCCATTGGCGCCTGGCACACAGAGGAGAGCAGTTTGGGCCGCGTGTTTGGTGCAGCATCGTTGTGGATCCACATGCACCTACAGCCATCTGTGCTGACGGGCTGCTGGTGTCTCCCTGTGTCACCCCTCAGGTAAGACACCCCAGAAATCTTTATATATGTAGTAGGGATGTGACGGTGAGGATTTTTTTTACCACTACATACAACTTGAAACCTTTGGCAGCCCTGAAATTATTAAATTACTAAAACTGAAACTTGAACTAGCCATTTTTTACCCACTTCGGTCCTTTCAGGAGAAGTCTTCCCGCACTCTTGAGAGGGAGGAGAAATGCCGGGCCTCAAGGGATCAACTAGTTTTGTCCGTGAACCAGGACTGTGATCAGGAATTCTACATTCCATCTGTGGATTTACTCACAGCTCAGGTATGTGCAATCAGCATGATTCAGTAATTCCATCACACACGTTTTGTGTTTCTCGTTCTCCCATCATGTTTCATGAAGAAACTTTTGACTCCATTGCCAATTTCACATACTCTTGCCTTTTACTTAGGACTTACTGTCTTTTGAACTGCTGGACATCAACATTGTGCAGGAGCTGGAGAGCGTGCCCAACAACACTCCTGCAGGTCACTTTAAAACTGGAATAAGTATCTAATGTGTTCCTTAGATTGATGAGATTAGATGATAACTTTTTTTTCTCTCTCTCTCTCTTTGTCTGTAAATGTATAAAGACATTACTCCTTGCATATCGCCTTTGCCCCATGATGGACCTCTTCAGGAGAAGCCAACATTGGGGCTGATCCAAGAAGAAACAGAAGCCCAAGGAGTCAGCAGCATCCTGGGTAAATTTTACAGCAGAACATTTCTTCACTTTTGTCTGTATGTTACTGTCGATGATTACATAGCTGTTTATATTTCTGTACTGTCTCTGATGTCTTGTTCACAGATGTGGCTCAGGGCACAGAGTTAGAGGGAGTCCCAGCACAAGAGAAAGGACAGGAGAGCATCACTGGACCTCAGTTTGTCAGTCCATCTGTTATCCGCTCTCTCACCCTTGAAGTAGCAGAGCATGGGACCCTGTGTGGGAGATTCCCAGCTAAAGGTTTGTGCTTGGAACATTTACAGTACTTTTCATAATAAGCGCAAATCAGTCAGTCTCTGCCTGGCTCACTTATGGGGTGGTGGTGGCGCAGTGGATAAGACACATGCCTTTGACGTGAGAGACCCGGGTTCGAATCCACTGTGAGACACCAATGTGTCCCTGAGCAAGACACTTAACCCCTTTGGATTAATCGCTTTGGGTAAAAGTGTCAGCTAAATGAATAAATGTAAATATTATAAAATAGAAAATATTAATTGTTATTGTTACTTTTTTGTTTTGGTATTGACCTGGCATAAAGTACTTTATTTTACATTTACAATCTATTATACCAAATCAGCATATTCAAATTATTTCTTAAGGATCATGTGACACTTAAGACTGGAGTGATGATGCTGAAAATGTAGCTTTGCCATCAAAGTTAAATAAAATAAAATAAAAAAACCTTTTTTTAGATATATTAATATAGAAAACAGTTATTTTTAAATAGTAATAATATTTCACAATATTGCCGTTTTTACTGTATTTTTGATCAAATATATGAAGCTTTGGTGAGCATAAGATGTTTGCAGTTTTTGTGAAAGTTATAAGATTTACCTTTACATTTTTAATGATTTACTTACATTTAATTTGTGCCATTTCAAGTGGTGCGCCCAGCCCCCCAAGGTTCAATGTCACTTTGTGAGAGGAAATCAGAAAAAGTTCCAGAAACAGGAAACCTGTTAATATCTGCTCCAGCCCCACTGAAAGTAGAGACGTCACGAGTCTCCAGCTCTGCTTCACCACAGACAGAGACGGCTGAGATGGCTGCTCCCCTGCTGCCGCTTCCAACTGAACTCATTAGCACAGGTAACGGGGCATTGAGAATACTTATTTCCCACCACTTTATAGTTGTATTTGTAATCATCAGATGATTCAAGTCGTCAACTTCTTACCAATCACAGTAAACTGTCTAGTCATTAAAGTGATTTTTCTTATGTCCAGATGAGGGTCACGAGTCCGACATCGAGCAGATCCTGGTGGAACCTGCTGGTGGAGATCTGGTTGAGGAGGGAGAGGAGGAAGTGGATAAGAAAGAGCAAGTTAAAGCGTCAGAATCAGCTAAGGAAACTCGCAGCAGAACTTCCTCTGCATCTTCAGAAGACTACATCATCATCCTCCCTGATTGCTTTGACACCACCCGTCCATTAGGAGAGTCCATGTACAGCTCAGCCCTGTCACAGCCTGGAGAAGAGCCTGCAGAGGGAGACAAACTAGAATCAGTGGAGACCGCAGAGCTTCAGAGCTCCGTTGCTGCTGCTGCTGTTAGAGTGGATGCTAATGACATGCTCTGTGCCTCCCAAACTCTGGACGCTGTGCCGCTTACCCCTGTGATTGTAGTGGCACCCCGACCCTTAGTCAAATCCTGGTGAGTTTACACAGGGGGCATGTTTGCAGTCAGAGGCCAGTTAAACTAAACCAGTGATGCACCGAAATTTGGCAACAGAAAATATTGACCGAAACAGCATTAAATTGATAAATAGGTCTGAAACACTGATGTTCAATTAGCACTTCTCCGCAATGTAAACACAAGCAGTGTGGTGGACACACATTATTGTGACCAAAAAGCGTCAACATAAGAACGAGAAGAACGAGAACGACACAATGAGACAGAAATTTAATTGATCAAACTTAATTTCCAGTTCTGTTTTTCGCCAAGATGTAAACTTTAATTTCGGTTTTGGTGTTTCTATAAAACATCAATTTCTGTGCTTCACTAAATTAAAGCTTGACGTAATTTTTGGGGGGTATTTTCAACAAAGAAACGTTATGACGTGAAATGAACACTATTAAGATTCTGCACTATTTATTAAATTTATGACATTGTTAGATGTGATCAAGTTTCCATTTGAAGCACACAGATGTTGTTTGTTCCCTCACAATATCCTCAATATCCTGCCCTTGAACTCTATATGCACAAATTCTTTCTTATTTATTTCTGTCTAGATTTCTCTGACCACATTTGATAGTTCATAGCTTTATGTCATTGATGTGTAAAATTTAGCGTTATTATTTTGAAATCAGCACAGAGACACAAGTGCAGACAGGTAATGGAGCAGAGCAGCAGGAGGGGAGTGATCCTACGGAGCCAGGAGATAAGGAGACAGGTGAGTGAAACATCTTGGGATATTAAAGTAATAATCCACCATTGGCCATGAATTAGTGCTTTTTTTATGATTATATATGTGTGTGTGTGTGTGTGTGTGTAGATTCTGAGCCCAATCAATCTGACCCTGAGAACTCATTAGCATCTGCCAAGTCTGAAACAGAAGAGCTCAGGTGAGTTACACATAACAAAACTATTTCCTCGCAAGACCACAGAACTGCACCCATGTCAATCATTCAGTGTGCTTTTCTTTCTGTCACTTGCATTCTCACTCTCTCATTCATGTCTTTCCTCAGGGCCAATAGCATCACTGGTGGATTGGTGAAGGGTGCCCTGTCCGTGGCAGCATCTGCCTATAAAGCTCTTTTCACTGGTCAGACTGGGTCTGAGAAGGCGAGTTTATCGGTTTATCTTTCATCAACTTCTTTTATCGTCACACAGCATTCTTATTATGACAGTGGCAATGGTGCAAGATGCTGAAAAATCTCTTCTGTCCTCTATTAAAAGGAAATAGAAATATTATTATGATATTTCATTACTTTCATATTTAAAATCTTTGTTTTACTTTATCTAAAGATAAAGTCTATGAATAATCATGTTCTGCAGGACGGATTTTGATCAAACTATGATAAAATTAATGAAGCACAAAGAAAGCAGCACATTCAGCACACAAGTAATGTGTCACACTAGTAAAACCTTTTTTTTTTTTTTTTTGTCTGTGTAGCTGCCAGAAGATGCAGCTTCTCATGACGCCATGATGGCTGTGCTGGTAGAGATGGGCTTTGGTGACCGAGCTCTAAATCAACGTCTGCTGCAGAAACACAACCGAAACCTGCTGGATGTGGTAAACGAACTGGTGCAGATGACCGACAATGACTGGTACACTACACGCTATTAAGATGCTGGTCAACTATTTTGTTTCTCTTTTCTTTTCGTTTTCTTTTTTTTTTTGGTTTCTCTTTCTCTGTGCAATCAGCAGCTCATTCCATGATACAGACTCTTACGTTCCATTTGGGTTGTAAAGATAGTGTGTGTGAATCTGTCTGCTCTTAAGTGTAATGGATAATCATTAGAGAAGCAGTTCATCACCGTAATAACTGTGTTTAAAGTTTGTTGTTAGTGGGCATTAATGTTTTCACAGAGATGGTCATGGGTAGCTAATGAACACTAATAGGTCATTATTATTCCAAAACTATCCAAGAAATATGTCATGCTTTTAATGAATACTTGATTTGAAAGAACAGTGTATTTAACCACAAATTATTCTAATAGTTAAAAAAGAAAATTTCTGCAGTGTGACTGGATATTTTCCATATTTAAAGAGTTTTGTGTTCCCAGGTTTTGGAAAAGTGCAATAGATCTGGCTTTGTGTGGACTGTCTTAATCAACAGCCAAGACCAAATAGAGAAACTTTGAGGCTTCTTTAGAGTTAAAAGTAATTAATCATCTTAGCATTGGCACAAGATGACAAATTATTCCTTACTGGAGAAGTCAAGGTTAAGTTTAGTGTGTCTTTATTTTCTCTCAGTAATTTTAAGCTATTATTGCTTGTAATACTTTATTATTATTATTTTGAAGACCATTGATTCATTTCTTAAAGGTAAACAAAATATGGCACATACTGCACTTTGTGAATGCATTGCCATTTACATATCTGATAAACATCATGGCTTGAAGTAGCAATGCATTTGAATAGTTAAATGGATTGAAACAGGCAGTGTAGAGTGTTTTAATTTATGCTTTAAATGGTTAAAGACTGCAAAGGCAATCATGACATATTTAACTCCAATTGTAAATGTTGAGACCCATATAGTGTGAGACAAAAACGGCTTACTGTTCATTCCAAAAATCCAATCATGCAAATGATATATTTTGATAATTAAATAGCTCTTGTATTTAGTGATGAAGAATGTATCTCGGCACTTTTCTTCAATGGGAGATTTTGAAGCTACCTACTGTCAAGAGAGTGGAAAGCATTCCCTATAAATCATTCAGCATCTCCTGATTTGCTCTCACAAGTGGTACATCCATAATTTAACTGAACAATCACCCACTTGTTTTTCTAGAGCTTGGGTTTAATTATATGTTTTAGCACATTCTTTTGGAAAGCTGTAGTTGGTCTTGTTGCTTGCAGCGATCAGTGGAGGTTCTGGGTGAAATTGTTTGGATCATGTCATTGTCAAGCATAATCAGTGGAGACAGATGCGCTTCACTCTGTGTTTGACGCCTGAACGGAGTAATCATAGTGTCTCTGCATCTAATGTACACATCTGTCTGTAATAAATATCCTAATAAGTCTTACTTTTGCTCACTGTCTTTCATAACAGTGCACCACAAATTCCATGGTAAAACTTTTTTTTATCTAAGCAAAACTATATGAAACACACTACACCTAATGTAAAACTGACATGTGTCTTTTTCTTACCAGGATGGCGAGTTACTTTAGACATAAAAAAGTGACGAAAGTAAAATGTCATAGGTTTTGTTTTGTGTGCTGGAAGTTAAGCGTGCCACAATAAAATCATCCGCATTTTGTGGGCGATTTTCTAGCAATCCAATGCAGTTAAAGTTTTTTTTTTCATTCATTGGCAAAAATTAAGTAAAAAAAAGCTCATGTTTATGATCCGTTGATCTTTTTATTTTGATAGGAATGGACGAAAAAAGATTCAGCAAAAAATACTTTTGTCATTTTAACCTCGATAACAACATGCAGTACATTATACACCCCCTTGGTCTATATATGAAGAGTTCAGATGCAAAAGCCTCTAAATGCCATTTGAAATTTTCTTCTTTAATGATGATTTTTATCAAACTTGTATATTAAATTTCAGTAATTTCACTTAAATAACAATTAATAGGTAGTCATCATTGCCATTTAAGTGAAATCACTGAACTTAAATATACAAGCTTGATAAAAATGATCATTTTAGAAGAAAATTTCAAATGGCACTTAGAGGCTTTTGCATCTGAACTCTTCATATATTGAACAGTTTGGGAAAACTCCGCTATGGATACTTGCTGGCCAAATGTGGTCTTAAATGCAGATGAATGTTGTTTCAATATATTGGCAAGCCTATTTATGCAGACATTTGGAGCAAATTAACCATACGCGTTAAGATAGTGGAAATTATGATGCAGAAATGTGTTGCAGAACACTTAAGTTGCCAATAATACATGTGCCAACAGCTCTGAAAAGTCACATTACATTATGTTTTTTATGGTAATATCATACCATACAAAACATGTCTTTACACAGAGGACATGATTCATAAATTTCATCCCATGATTACAGAACTGAGCAAAGATTGTATAAAGACATCCAGTTCATATCATTATGACAGGAGCACCAACAGTGTGAGGATCCTACTAGAATTGCTCCATTTATATAACTTATATAAGCTTACTGGTGGAGAGAAGAGAGTGATGAAGCCAATCATTATGTGGGGACGATTAGGAGGCCATAATGGACAGAGGCCAAAGGGGCAAATTTGGCCAGGATGCCCGGGTTATTATATCTGTTATGCCTGTGTAGTTTATCTTTGTAGCCAGACCTCTAAAAGTCACTCTTTTCAACATTTGAGACAACAGTGTTAAAGCCACACTATGCACTCTGATTTTTTTTTTTTTTTTTTTTTTTGTAAAACAGTGAACTCTAGAGCCTGGTGTACCTCCATTGTGTTACTTTATAATAGGCTAATAAAGTTGCCTATCGTGTTTGCTGGCTTATAAAGTTTACATGATTTCTGCTAAATCACAAGTAAATAGCCTATACTGTAGGACTAATGTATAATTTCATTTGTGTTTTTTTGAAATGTAAACATTATAAAATGTCAGATGACATCACGTCGTATTATTTCATAACATTGGCCGTTATGATTTCATTGGACATGATTATTACAATTTGTCATAATAGTTAGCAAATTGTGTTCAATTACACTATTTACAACCTCTAGGCTTATGACATAATTATGTGAGATATTGACTATCTATGTCCTTATGATAATCGCAGGAATCAACATCAACAGCGTCAAGATGTAATTGATTCATAATCGACACAATTTGAAGAAAAATTACAGTCGGTAAGTAAGTGCACTGTCTGTTAGTTAGCTAGGCTAACAGTAACTTACGCACGCCATAAAGAACTTCGAACCAGACACAGGACAATACACATCACAACACCTGAGTTCAGCTGGCAAACTAGCTTTTGTGGCATGGCAACCTCGGCAATAAAACATAACGAAAAAAAACAACAAATCTAAGAGAAACTACTGTTAGTTAGGAAGTCTGCTTACAGCTCTGGTAAATGAAATCTAGCTAGACGAGGGAATTATTGAACTGGTCTCTAATTATCAACAACGGATGAATGAACAGCACCGTAAAAAATGACAAACTACAAGCTAGCGCAGCAACATACAACATAGAACGCAAACAAGTTTACAAATAAGAGATTTACTTACAAGTCCATCACAAGATCGCCAGGTCAGCATCGCAGTTTACAATCCAGTGCTGCTTTTAAGCCAACGAGTGAAAGCCTGCCCGAGTGGGACTCCTGTACGGTTTCTAGCACGGTTCTCTTTTCCTTTTTCTGGACATTTCTGACCGAGTTTTCTTGGATGCGCGCAAGTAGCTCCAACAGTTGGCTTGTTCGACTTCATGCAGCTCTGCGCAGACCGATCGGCGGCTGACTTGAAACAGTGCATGCCGGTTAGAAACTTTGTCCGAATTGATGCAGCGCTGACTCCACGTGACTGTGATGTATGCCATCAAAGTACCGCGAGAGCGATACGAGAGTAGCCGGGGGACTCAGCCAGCGCAGCTTCTCTTTTTTTTTATTTTTATTAACAACCACATGAAGTACAAAGAACAGAACAAACACCAGAGGGGGAAAAAAAAAAAAAATTGACAATAGTACAAATAATGCAAAAGAGGATAATCACATATATAAAGGAGATACAAACAATGGCACTTTAAAACAATACAATGTTACACAATTTTAGAAGGGGATTTTGAAAAAAGCACAACAAGACAATGTTCGCCCTACAATGACTTTGTTTACCACCAAAACGACTTTGAAGCTGTTATATTAAGTAGATCTTGCATAGAGTGCCTAATAGAGTGCCAAAACATAATCCCCCATTTAAATCCATTATCCTATAATTGTTAAGAATTTTTTTAATCACAAAGCTGGTTGGTAAGTAGGAATGTGTTTTAAATTAAATTATTTATTTTTAGCTGTATAACTGGAGTGTCTTCTTTTGTTTCCCCTTTCAGACTAAAATAACAGATGGAAGAGATCAGTTTAGTTCTTTTAATGACAGATCATGCTTGAATGTAGTGAACAGGTTTGATATAAATATGTGTAAAACATTTAAGTTTTCATAGGTATCCTCTAAATTATATTATTTTTGAGAGAGCAGAGCTTTTTACCACAAATAACTTGGAATGGCCTCACCAAAGCCTGCAGGCAATTAAAAAAAAGGCTTTGCTTTGCTACTGATACATTCGGGTACTAATAAATTAAAAATGAAACTAAAACTAAAAGCTACTATTTGCACTTTGTAAGATCACCTGTCAAACCTCAAGGTTAAAATATGCTAACCTGCTTAAATTCGCATTTTGCAAATGACGCACACCTGAGGTGTAACAGCCGGAGTCAATTATTATGCTTAACAAACCTCAAGACATGTTTTATTTCAAGACATTTATCAGACTTTAAAACACTATTGTTTGTAGTACTATATTCATATGCACCTCATACCAAGACTCTGTTGCTAATTTTAAAATGTAATTTTAATAACAGAGACCCAGGGGCTATTCACACAGAACACTTATTTGATTCCTCTGCACTACTTTTCCATTATTTTTAAACAGTAAACATGTGCTTTGAAAAAACTGAACTCATTTGACATAGTGGTATGGAACAGTAATGCGTTCAGAAGGACATACATAAAACGAATTTAGCTGTGCTTGAAAATAATTGCACACCTTAGAACGTTTGTCATCCAATAAGAATCAAGATTTCTACAGTCTCATAATATAATTACTTTATTCTTTATGAAACAAGTGGTACATGGAGCAAAACTCAATAAGGCAATAAGGCAACAGGTCAAAAGACTGTGACCAAAATATTTGATACATTAAAGAAGTGTAGTGTCTCTTTGTAGCAGGATCTGTAAAAATCAATTGTTTCAAAATTTCAGCCAAAGCATGTAAGAATCAGAGTAAAAAACAAAACTAGAATCCCCATTTAATTCTATATTCCCATTTATTTTAATAAAAAGTGCATGCAGTCAAAGATACGGTAAAAAAATCTATTTAAATTCCACAACATTATCAAGACAATGATAATTAGCAAAGAATGAAAAATTAATAAGACTCAAGTTCCTAAATGTTTTAACAGTTGAAGCCCTATTAGAATATAGAGTAAATTATTTATCCCCTGTGATCTTACATAATTTCTTGAAAAAAAAAAATCATTAATTACTGGAAAACATTCTAAATCCCAATCCATGTTTCAAGTACCCTGGATGCCAGCCCGAACCCTGCCCACAACAGTTTTTGGTCGGGAAGTTCGACAAGAATATGAGTATGACGAAGTCAGGCTATGTTTCAAGCAAATGCTTAAAACAATGTTCAATTCAACAGTTGGGGAAAACCTGCACCTGAACATCTAGCAAAAGAATCGTATGCAGTTCAGATTGCTCACATACTGAATTATTATACATTATGTTGCAGAACACCCAATGTCCCACCCAATGTCACATTACTGGGAAATTGAAGACCTCATACCAAACACGTCTTTACAAAGAGGACATGATTCACAATTAAAAGCTTGTTCAGTAAAAATTCCATCCCATGTTTACAGAACTGAGCAAAGAATGTATAAAGACATTCAGTTCATGTCATTATGATAGGAGCACCAACGGTGTGAGGATGTGTGTTTTCTTTAATTCTTTACGAAACAAGCGCCATGTGACAAAACTCAACACCAAACAGCAACATGTTACAAGACAGACACATTAAAAAGTGTAGTGTATCTTTGTGGCCGGACCTCTAAAAGTCACAGTGTTAACAACAAAACACAATCCCCATTTAAATCATTTATCCCACAATTGTTCGAGTATTTTTTTAATCGCAAAGCTGGTTGGTAAGTAGGAATGTGTTCTAAGATGATTTTCAAGTTTGTTTCAGCTGTATAACTGGAGTGTCTTGTTTTGTTCCCCCTTTCAGACTAAAATAACAGATGAAAGAGATTATCATGGCGTAGTTGACTGTTCTATTAATGACAGATCATGATTAAATGTAGTGAACAAGTTTGATATAAATATGTGTAAAACATCTCATTTTTCATAGGTCTCCTCTAAATTATATTAAATTTGCGAGAGCACAGAGCTTTTTTTTTTTACCACAAATAACTGGGAAAGGCCTCACCAAAGCCTGCAGGCAATTCAAAACCTAAATGCTACTATTTCCACTTTGTAAGACCAACTGTTAAACCTCAAGGCTAAAATATGCAAACATTCTTAAATTCCCATTTTGAAAAAGATGTATATAAGAGCACGAAATAAAGCCACTTAAAATAATATAATCCCTGATTTTGTACCTGCTGTAGCCCCAAACACTAATACTACTTCTTAGGCCTGAAAAACAGCTTCTTAGTGAGCATGGACGCAAAACAAGGCACCTGTTTTTTGCCTATAGCCGAGCGATCTTTGCAGTTTTCAACGCTGCGCAATGAAACTTTCCTGTTGACAAGCATCAGGATCTCAGTGAACTCCAGTGTGGAACCATAACGCCTCAGGATTTCACACAGATCCTGGATGTACCACGAGCCATTTACAGTCTCACGGTGAGAGTAATATCCTTTAAAAGAAGAAGGAAACAATGTCAATGATTGTTTAAAGTGTCACTACTGTTAAATTGAGGGTGAAAATTGCATCAAAGCCAGAAGTACATAAAAGCAAATCTTCACACTGACCCTCAGCCACTGAGTAGCACATGAGGAAGTCTGCTCCTGCTGGAAGGGTGTAGAGCACCCCCGCATCCACCACCACGGTATTGCCCGCTTGACTGTCCACCACATCCATTGGTGTCACAGGATCATCATGCTTGTCACCACGACAAGCCTTGTGTTTAAAGAGGTTTACATGAGGCATTAGATCTGGATACTGCATTACTGTATTTGTGAATAAAGGCTAAATTACCTGCAAGATGAAAATCTTGGGTTTCCCTACAAGGCTACGGCACATATCCCCCTTGAACAAATCAGTGATTTCTTTAATTTCAATCATCCCATCATTAGCATAGATGTGGCCATTTTCCCCATGACTTAAAAAGATGCAAACGAAACAGTCTGAATCCACATGGTTAGCAGCAGCAGCTGAAATCAAAGGAAAATAAATAGAGCACGCAGGACATACTGCCGATTTTCACAGAAAAACTCTTTTGACTTTCCCTCGACACGGGTTATAAAAACAAATTTGATGAGATTACATGAATGACCAGGTTGAGCAATTATAGCAACTAGTCAGTTATAACTACGGCTATTGAAAGAGTAGAGCTCGACCAGTATTACAATAATTGTTTGTGTGTCTGACTACTGATGCGCAGAAGTGATATTTAATAATTGTTAAATCGTTTTGCACATTTTTAAATAAAAATTAGATTATACTGATACAATAAAATTCATTATAAGTATTTTTTTTTAATTATAAATATATATTTAAAAAGTGAATTTAAGTAGTAAAGTGTAAAAACCATCTGTAATCAACGGAATGCCAAATATGCTGCTGATTAACCTCTGTATTAAAGGGTTAGTTCACCCAAAAATGAAAATTAAGTCATTAATTACTCACCCCCATGCTGTACCAACCCCGTAAGACCTTCGTTCGTCTTCGGAACACAAATGAAGATATTTTTGATTAAATTTGAGAGCTGTATAACTACCACATTGGCTCCTAAAGGACTGCCTCTTGACGGCCCAGAAAGTCAATGAAGAAAATGTTTAAATATCCCATGTGCCTACCGTGGCTCAACTATAAGTTTATCAAGCGACGATCAGAAACGAGACTTCCTTAGATTTCCACGACGCATGCGCGAGATTTGCGATCTGCTCACACCAGCTTACACTACTTCAGATCGCAATTCTCGCGCATGCGTCGTTGTTACAACCCCTTGGCTCAAGGAGCAGCAACATGAATGGAGAGGCCATACAACGTAATCAAATTTGCACAAATTTGATATTTAATCAAAACAAGAACATTAAAGTATACCATAAAACATAAAGTTAACAAACAACATCATCAAGCCTTGGACTGGAGAGGGTGAGAAAGTCAGGATAACCAAGCAGCAAGACCAAACTCCAAGCCGCCCCAGCAGCTATCCTCCAGCTTCTTATGAGCAGCATGGTAAATCACCATCAATTCTCCACACCTGTTTCACAGCAATTAACCTGAGGACACTTTTTGTTAAAGCTAATTCAAGATCAAAATGTTCAGCTACTTTAAATAATTGCGCTTTTGAAAGACGCTCTAATTTTCCCATCGTAGGAGCAGTTAAAAAATCCTGTAACAAGTCCATTTTTTTCTTAGTTTGTTGTTACTAAAAACTTTTGAACAAACAAATAAATAGACAACTCACCAAATCCGACTGATCACACTTCCACTGCAAGAGGAAAAGCCACCCCGTATCTAACTAATACATAAACAACTAATTATCTCAACCCTAGTCTTCAGTACGTCCACATGCAGCTCAACTGCTAACCAGTCTACCCGCGTCCGACGTACCAAACACAACAAACTAAAATAAAAAAAAAGCGTTAAGCGCTCTTCAGCCTAACACGGGTTATATGGCTTATTGCAGTCTAAACCGCAACCTCCAAGCAAGTCAGTGCGACTATAAGTTGGTTTTTCTCTCTCTCCAGTCCAAAACCACTAATCAAAATAAACAAACAAAACTTTTTGTATGACACTCCCCAACTTGTTTGTCCAAAAAAAATAATCCAATCCAATTTCCTCAAACCAAATATTCTATTTAAAGAATTTACCAAATAATAACTCTAATTAAAGAATTAACCAAACCATAATTCTAAAAGAATTAACCAATCATAATTCCACTTAAAGAATTAACCAAAACATAATCCTAATTCAAGAATTAACCAAATCAAGGACGAGCCCCCATATGTTACAACCCCTTGGCTCAAGGAGCAGCAACATGAATGGAGAGGCCATACAACGTAATCAAATTTGCACAAATTTGATATTTAATCAAAACAAGAACATTAAAGTATACCATAAAACATAAAGTTAACAAACAACATCATCAAGCCTTGGACTGGAGAGGGTGAGAAAGTCAGGATAACCAAGCAGCAAGACCAAACTCCAAGCCGCCCCAGCAGCTATCCTCCAGCTTCTTATGAGCAGCATGGTAAATCACCATCAATTCTCCACACCTGTTTCACAGCAATTAACCTGAGGACACAAAAAGTGTTACCCAGAGACACCTACTGGAAAAATAAAGTAGTACACCCCGTGATCCATCACAGTCGTGGAAATCTAAGGAAGTCTCGTTCTGGCCTACAAGGAAGAAAAGAAATAGTCGAATAAACTCGTTATTTTTGTTTGTTTTTTCGCACAAAAAGTATTCGCGTCGCTTGATAAACATATAGTTGAGCCACGGTAGTCACTTGGGATATTTAAACATTTTCTTCATTGACTTTCTGGGCCGTCAAGAGGCAGTCCTTTAGGAGCCAATGTGGTAGTTATACAGCTCTCAAATTTAATCAAAAATATCTTCATTTGTGTTCCGAAGACGAACGAAGGTCTTACGGGGTTGGTACAGCATGGGGGTGAGTAATTAATGACTTAATTTTCATTTTTGGGTGAACTAACCCTTTAAACCTGGAATATTTAAGTTTGGCTCGCATTTCACAAAACAAGTTTGAAAGAGAAAATATTATGGTACCTTCTTTGATTTTGCCTAAAACTTCAACCCGTTTATAATCATTGTAAGCCTTCACTTCAAAATCCAGCTCTTGAAATCTGACAGATATGAAAGAAAATGTAATCATTGTTCCGTTACTTTAATCCAAGACAAGAAAATGACTTTCTTCATCAATCAACATGTCTTGTTTTGCCAAATACCTTCGAACAAGGTTCTGTTTGTCTGCTTCTGTGCCAGAACGGATATTCATCCCAAGCTGCCAGTAGAAAGATTCCTGGTTAAAGATCAGAGCCATTCCTCGCTTCTTGTGATTCATGTTATACGCCTCGTTAGGATCCAGACTATATAAACTGACAAATGATATACAAAATTATATACATTTAAAATGAAAAATATAAATAAATGAGAGTTGCTTCAACTGTACAATTTCTACATGGTTACAAAGTATCTTTATTAAGGTGTTACCTTTGATTAAAGGCATCGGTCTCCGTTATGTTCTCTCTGACTGAAATAAAAGACAAAATCAACACAAAAATTTTATTTGGTTTCCAAACAAGCATATGAAAATGTTCAAACGATGTTTTATGCCACAAAAATGTGAACCACCCAGACAAAGATATTGGACTAAAGGTTTGGTCTAATGGTTGTATTGTAGAATGAAGATCTAAAGATCAGTGAACATACACTGAGGTCATGCCTCCTGTATTGTGTATTTAGCACCTGGTCAGGCTAGATTTCAATGGCTTTACAAACAGGTTGTCAAGCATAGCAGAGTTAACATAAGCAAATGCAAAGTTTATTCTTTTCAGATCCTTCTCTTTTGCCCATTCTGCTACTCGAATCATATTCGAGTTATAAACTAGATTCAGTTCTACCTGTGAGTCCTGCTGAAGCGCTGTCCTTCTCCACAGCTCCTAACAACAACAACAAAGAAACATTTGTATGCACTGGGGCTTAAACGGTAACTATAAGTATGAATTCAGGGTGGCTACTCAGCGATAGTAGTCCGGTTGAAAATCATATGTTATGTGCATGATCGTGAAACCTTGTAATTCGTGTTTAGACAATACTAACGTGACTTACCTACTTCAGGTATAATAAGGAATAAGGAAATGAAACCTTCTCATAAACAACATTCACTGTGTAAGTTACACATATTGAAGTTTGTATCCAGACAAGCCTTACCGGATTCATCGCTCTTGACTTGGGTTGCCATCGTTGATTCTGCGGAGCGAATTTGAGTGAAACTGAGGAGAGTTTTAACTTTAAACTAAAGACAGCAGTAGCAGACCTGAGTGACTAGTCAGCCAGCAAACACAACAGTTAACCTATCACTGGGGCACTAAATGTTAACCAATCACAGGCAACTACAATGTTAACCAATCATTGGTCGCTAAAATGTTAACCAATCACAGGCGGTTTGTCGCGGTCGAACCTTTGGTCGGACTGGTTGGACTTGGTTACAACGTCCGCTTTTGTTTTTTTCTTTGCAATGTAATGTAATAGTGATGTACACTACACACACACACACACACTCTCTCTCTCTCTCTCTCTCTCTCTCTCTCTCTCTCTCTCTCTCTCTCTCTCTCTCTCTCTCTCGCTCTCTCTCTCTCTCTCTCTCTCTCTCTCTCTCTCTCTCTCTCTCTCTCTCTCACACACACACACACACACACACACACACACACACACACACACACACACATATATATATAATTAACCATTTATTATTATATTATTAATAATCTTCTTTAGTTGTGTGACTGTCCTTTTTTGTTAAAGCAAATATTTTTTTCAAAGATTTAAGGGAATAAAAAAAATTAGGGAATAAAAAGAACAAATTAAAATTATTTCATTTTTTTCGAAAGGCTTCAAAGAAATATATATATATATATATAATTATAAAATATATATAAAATATTACACTGTTTAGCTATTGACAAATAATTGAATCATTATTTAGAAAAAGTAGAGTAGAGGGGGGAGGGGACTGGCAACAAAACTGAAAATGAAAGAGCATTTAAACGCCTACTCCCCCTACATTACCCTGTTGAGTTTGTTCTTTTTCTTTTTTTATACATTCAATTCATTACTCATATGTATCATGAAAATAGTGTATCTCTTTATTGAAAACAATCTTCACTGGCAAAAAGTCAGTGGGACCAAACAAACAAGCAAAGATTTGTTTAGTCTCTGTTCATATCATTTACTGTCACCATTTAATCTGTTTGGATCCTCATTAATTATAGCATTTTAAGTTCACCCAGAAATTCTATTAATAGATTTCATAAATGTTATCATTTGATTTGTCTACCACACTTTTATTCTCTATATTAACGTTCATATTGACATAGTCCTCAGAGTCATCCGTGTCCACATTGACGTAGTCCTCCTCAGAGTCATCATCATGATACATGTTTTTATCATTAAGTTGAGCATTTTCATAATCATTCTCATCATCATCTTCATTTTTTTTGTCATAGGATGTGTCTGCATACGTATTAGCTGGACCTAGAGACATTGTATAGAAATGAAGAGCCATAATTATTAAATGAATTGATAATAAAAGCAGTGTCAGATTATTATTTTTTTTTTTTATGAAATTACCTCTTTTAAAAGAGCACTTAAAATGAGTTTCCTTTTTCTTTTGCTTTTGTCTTCTCTTGACCAGGAGGATGATTACGAGGACAGACAGTAAGAGCAGCGCAGCTGACCCCGCAACACCGATGACTGGAAGCAGGGAGGCTGAGACAGACACAGTTTAGAGTTAAACTTTCAGTCCAGACTACTGTTTTCAAGCTCATACACATTAATACCTTTGATAGTGATGACCAGCAGTTCAGAGGCAGACGAACGGAAGGTGCGTGAGGACAAACTGACTTCATAAACACAGCTGTAGTTTCCTTCATGGGAATAATCTGCCTCAGGAAAGGAGAAGGAGGCAGAGAGATTAACAGCTGACTGAAAATCGGTGATATCTGAGTCCCTAAACAGGTAGAAGAGGCCTCCAGGATACTGAGATTCAGTGGAACAGATGATGGTGAAACTGTGGCCCCTGGTGATCACGGGCCCCTGAGGTCCCACGCCAAACCACCCATCAGGAGCAATGCGGGGCACGCTGGGCTGCAGCAAGTGCACTAGAAAACAAAAACACAGTTATATGTTACAGAGTCTCAAGCATTAAATTCAAGTGGATTTAAATAAAAATGGCCTCAAAAACGGCATCTTCTCAAGAAAATCAGCAGCACAAACTCAGACATCAATACAGAATGAATTCACTTTCAAGCATTTACTGAATATAATGTAGGCAAAGTGACAAGATTAAAACACTCACCTACAGTGATTTGAACAGTGTTACTCCAAGGTGACTTAATAATGCTGTTTTGGTAGGAGTAATTACAGCTGTAGATGCCCTGATGTGAGACGCCTACATTAAAAAGGTTGAAAGTCGAACTAGATACGTGTTTCTTGGAGGACACAGATGATCCATTTATGAAGAGGTGGAATTCAGCAGCAGCATTGCATCTTGATGTAGGTGTTGTGCATCTGAACTGAATGTTTTCTCCAGGAGAAACAACTGCATGTGTAGTGATCAGGGAAAGAGTGGGCCTCTCCAGGTCACCTGCAAAAGAAATATACATCCATTTAAAATGACTTGTTAAGATGTGATGAAATACATTACGCTTAATGTGATTTCTATTGCTCATTTCTCCCTTAAAAATAAGTCAAGATGCCTGTTTTGACAAGAAACAAATAAGTATTCACTTCAAGTTCCTCCATGTAAAGAAACTCCTGAAGAGGGCAGTGCAGTGAGGTGGAACCTGATAAGTTGTGTTTCCAGGGGGGAAGTAAACAACATAGAGCACTAGAGCACATGCGGGTGAAAAGGTTGAAGAAGATCTCTCTCTAACAAGAAGGAACTAACTCGAAGACGCAATTTGTATGAACATTAACTTAAAATATGTTGATGTAAAATATTAACTTTGAAGTTGTAAAATGTCAGTATTGTGTTTTAGCTTATTTTATGGAATTTTTACAGTACTGATTGATGCTACGCTTTGTATGATTTGTGTTGACCAATTATTTGAGTTTGAAAG
This sequence comes from Pimephales promelas, assembly GCF_016745375.1. The sequence goes on from NW_024121321.1 coordinate 16,124,898, forward strand.
GTGTGTTTTAAGTTTGTTAACATTCATAATTTATTGTCAAGGCATTTTGTTTAGTTGATTATACTCTAGTTATATGGTGATGGTGAATGAGATGTTAAATGTTAGTTGAAATAATATCTTTTAGTTATATTGTTTGTTTTGTTTCAATCTATCTTTTAAAGATTATCAACCTTCTGTCTGAGCAAATATGGGCAGAACTCTTTACTGCCCTAGTACTTCAAAAAGCCTTTTAAAGGTACAGGTGAATTAAATGTGGCACAATGGCCTTCATCGTCACAGTATGTTAATGCCTATATCTAGTGCAAGGGATTTCACCATTTCCTCACAGGACGTAATGCTTTCAACTACATACTGTTTATTTACTAGTGTGTTTTAATATGTAATTATGTCATGTTTGGTCTCATCTGACAGTTTATACACTGAAATGAATGGTGGTGAACTTAATAGACATATTAAGTATCCTATACAACCTAATGTTATTCTTGATCACCACCCATTTGCCTCATCTTTTGGTTTCCTGGTGGTCGGTGTTCGTATTCCACTCATGAAAGAACTCGAGGAAAGGTAACCGTTGAGAAAGGCTTTAACCCCGCCACTCCCGCACACCGGTGCATAACCTCACTCTGAGAAAGGCTTTTACGGCCTAGTTTGCACAACCGTAAATTATTTGTTACAACTAAATTTTCTATACAGTGTATTGTTCTAGTCTGTATATTTAAACATGTAACTTAATAAATAACTGTGACTACTTTAAAGGCTTTGAGAATCTTTCCTTTTATCACTGATACTGTAATGTCGAAAGCTGAAGTGATTAGGCTATAACTTTTGTTATCTAAACTTTCAGGTTAAATCTTACGTTATCCTATCGGTTCTAAGAAAGACCTTTACCTTTAAAGAATAAGAGGTTAAAGAATAACAACAACTTTTATGGAGTCAGATTAATTATATTGGAGTCAGATAAATATTTGAATTATAGTCATCCTTCAACTGCCTTTTGTTCCGATTACTGGTTCAAAATAGCAGCGTAAGCTTCCAGCCTGAAGCCACTGCAACTACTGCTTCTGTGCATCTGCCAATACCTCTGCAAACTGAAGTAAATAATAAAAAAAAAGGTAAAGCTCAATGAGCTGTCCTCATGCGTCCTTCATAGTCTGAATGCCATCTCAAACTTGGGCAAAGCTGACAATGCAAAATATTTGACTTACCTCTTGAACAAACAACACCAGCATCTTCAGCATGATTACAGTTGTGATTTCCTCTTCTGTGTGAACAACTTATGAGATTTCCTTCACTTCCTGAACATCCAACATCATCCAGCCAGATCGATCCTCGGCCTTGACCAAAGGCGGCATTTTGAGGTGCACTGATGGCTGAGCCACACTGCAACTGTCTGCACACCACAGCCGCATCATTCATGTCCCAGTCATCATCACACACGGTTCCCCACTGGCCATTATACCGGATCTCCACTCTTCCACAGCATGAATCAGACCCACTGGCCAATCTCATGTCTGGTAGCATGTCTTAAAAATGTCACAAAAAAATAAATAAAAAATCAACTCTTCCAGAGCAGTCATTACTACCATTCACAAGCCTGATACTAAATACACCTAAAAAATACATTATGATACACACATCTTTAAGCATGCTAGACTTGAAGAGCCAGAGCAGTCATGTCTCAAGTGAACTGAGATCTGAATTTAAAGAAGTTAACTAATAGTTTATTACTTACCAGCTACAGAAATTAGAACACTGGCTGTTGAGATAAAAACAAAACAAAAAAAACAGCGACATTTAAAAACACTGTAGACTTACAACAAAAATGTATGCTTGATATAGGCAAATTTAGATTAATTAGGACACCTTTTCTTAGTCATCTCAATGGCTAAAAGTGTCCCAATAAACCTTCACATATCTAAATATTTTTTTTTTTTTTTGCATATCAACTGATAAACTAGAATGTTGTCTATGTAAATATACAGTAAACACTGAATTAGTTCCATGTGTGCCATAGCAGAACTGTGACTGGCAGGAAAGGGTCATTATGACTCTGGCCAGATGTAGTTCTTCCTCTTAATGTTCCCTTTAAGGGATCCTTAAAAAAGCTCTGATGTGTTATAATAATGATTATATTCAGTAACAAATGAAAGAAATATATATTTCTGTCTCAGCCTGTTATATCATTTTAGGTGATTGAACAGGATATTTTCATGAGGAGTCAGTGATGGTGAATTTTAAAAATCAATCAATCAAATGAATGTAATCAAAAAAAAAAAAAAGAAAAGAAAAAAAATTACTAAGAAACAGCAAGTTATATCAAACATGAAAATTTAAAGGTCCCCCTATATGGGGTTATTTTATTATTTTATAATGTTTCCTGGGTTGCCCTTACAATGTTATCATGTTTTTTAGATTAAAAATAGTCATACATTAGTAATAAAAGGCATTTTTCCTAGCCTGATTTTAGCCTCTGATTTGAACCAAAGTCCTTTCCTCTATATGAGGTCATACAGAGGAGATTCAAGATCAGCTCGTCTGAGCTTTCATTTTCTCAAAGGCAGAGAAAGATAGCAAACGCTCGGTTTACACCAATTGAAATTTCTAGCCACTGGGGGACCATACATATATAAGGGAACTAAAAAAACCCCGAACATTTAAAGTACAAAGACTAAAGTTTTTTGTTGTAAAAGCCACCTCAATAATGTTTTATTTTTAAAGCGCATACGCCACTATAGTTTTAGTTCAGTTTCAGAGAGAACAAGATGGTAAAGGCACTGATAAACATTCGAATATAGGAAAGATAGGCTACAACATCTTACAAAGTTAATAAACTTGAACTAAACTAATTTGAATAATACTTTTAATTTTAATATAATAATAATCTGTAAAATAATAATATTAAATATAATCTGTAATAAAACATGGGAAATGCAAAGACATTTTGCAAAAATGTTGAATTTACCCAATATCAAAGTGAAAATTGAATTTACCCAATATCAAAGTGAGAAGAGAAGGTCTTGGCATCCTTGTGTTGTTTCAAAAAGCACTTAAGATATATCTGCTTCTTTCAAGACAAACAAAAAACCAAAACTGTTGTCATTTCCCCTTTTAACCATAAAAAAACCAAAAACAAAAGGCATTAAGATTCCCTTTTTTAGCCCAGCCTTTTCCGAAAATGTCTATTCATCATTTTTTTCTTTTAAGACTTGCAAAACAGATATTCACAATGACATGACAAGCTGTACCTTTTTTAACCTAAAATTACCTTGAACTCATTTATAACTCACTATCAAGCTGTTAATCAGAGTATTATCTGGCTTTAAAGCCATGAAAAATAAAAATTCACAAGCATTCCTAAATAAATTTAAGAAGTAACTTCCTGGCTTATGAGATCTCAAGTTATTTATTATTATTATTATTATTATTATGAGTCTGTAAAGATCTGTCCATCTGTTTTGTCATCTGTACCCAACAAACCAAATTACACCACATATTGTTTTTATCATGTTTGAGTGTTTTTTTTAAACTGACACAACTGTGTTGATATAGCTGTCCATAAAAAAATACATTATCATAGCCTATATATCACAAAAGGTGTTTTTATACAGACTGTTTGAGGGATATTATTCTACTGTTCAATAGAATAAGACTACATATTTAACACTTAAGTCTTATTCTATCGAACTGTCGAATAATATCCCTTAAACAGTCTGTATATAAAAGCATCTTTTGAGATTTATATGATCAGAGCACAAAACTTTGAGTAATATTTGGTGATTGTCTGACTCGCTGATTTCATGAGGGTCAGGAATTGGTTGGTTGGCATGAAGCCCCTGCTGGTAGATAATGGTAGGGTACATGATGGTACATGATGGTATAGGGAAATGCATATTTTTCGTTGAAAGCAAATGTAGCCTAATAAAGCCAAAGTTGTATGATAAAGCTATGAAGAGAAATGGCATTACTGCATTTCAAATGATCTCTGCAAATAAGTTAAATGAGCTGTTTAGGCTTGGGGAATAGAGAACCCATGGCAGATATGCCGTACTCCAAGTTCAATAGCATTCAGTGGGATATCCAAATCACTGTGATTTTGCAGGATCCAAAGAATAGCTATGTTCTCAGAAAAAGCAGTTAACACTGATAAAGCTATATGAAGGGACTTAGAGGAAGTGTCCTTTTGGTCTCCACAGCCTGCGAGTGTGAAACATGGTGTCAGCATGTTCAGCATTTCCTACATAGGCTATAGACGAAGTCCAGAGGAAACCTAAATGGTCTTTGTGCAGAGTACAAGCATTAGAAAATTTAAACTGTATTTTTTATTCAAATTATTTATTTATTTAACCAGTGGGCATCATGATAGAAGGCAGACAGGACACAGGATCACTAACTCATTAGCCGGTTTTTGACACACAAGCAACAATTGAGGAAGGAAGTCACACAGCATATGGAAGTGGGTAAATGTGTCCACTAAGTGGATACAGCTATACTGCTCTCTGAGGTTCCTTATTGGTTGCTTCTTAATATGAGAAGCTGTCATAAAAACTTTATAAACTTTTTTTTAACACATTTATTGTTGTTTGCTCCATTCACATTTGCTAAATTTCTACAGGCCGCATTTTCAGCAAAGCAGTCCAGCAGCTTTGCTAGGAATTGCAAATCTGGACTCAAGCAATTCCAGAGATTTGTAATTCTCTATAAATCACAAATAACCAATATTATGGCTAAAGACAGGTCTGCAGTATTTAAATATTTAGGTAAAAATTTAAATCTTTAATATCAGTGGTTAACAATGTCCACTGAGTCATTTTTCCCTTCATTTCCAAAGAATCATTCATACTGGGACTGTGGGACATTGTTTGTAAGATATAATGAATACGTTCACTGATAACTGTGTTTGTTTCGTGTGTGGCGACTTCTAGCTCCATTTTTCATCAGGAATGTTGTAAGGTGTTCATGCTGTTGTCCGGTGTCCTTTTTTGTGTGGAAAATTTAAAATCAGTACTTTCAACATATAACTTTAAGTCTTTAAAGTTATTGTACTTCTCTATTGTGTGATATTGACATAGTCCTGTTCTGAATCATCTGTTTCTACATTGACATAGTCCTGTTCTGAATTGTCTGATTCTACATTGACATAGTCCTGTTCAGTGTCATCCTGATTTACATTTATGTAGTCTTGTTCAGAGTCAGAGTTGACATCTCCATCATCCATATCTACAATCTCATAGTCATCATCAGCATTCTCTTCATTTTGGTCTCTATGAAGCACATCTTCCATATTAACTGCATCTTGGGATACAAATAACATTAAGATATGTTTTACATATTATAATATTTGCACGAGGCTCCCAAATGAAAGGACATCATCAAATCTTTCTCACCATTTGAAGAGGGGCATATTTGGAGTTTCTTTTGTTTTTTTCTCCTCTTTACCAGGAAGATAATCAGCAGTGCAGACAAAATAAAGAGTACAGCTATTACCACAGCACCAATGATAACAACTGAAGAAGCTGGAAGAGAGATTTTAGTACATTAGCAGCTTACTAGTATTACGTTTCTGCTGAACGAATCAGTGTTTTTGATCAATTTTGTTGAATGAAAGATTCAACTCTCTAACTCAAGGTGTGGTCACATTTATCATTGGTCGGAAAACGTGACTGTGAAATCAGACATTTCAATAATATGTGTGACTGGGAGTGTAGTATGATGGCACAAATCTCGCTGCTTATTTAGCTTGTGTTCAAGTCGATCACACAAATTGAAACGTGCAAAACACAGACAAGCAGAGTGATAGAAACAGTGAAAAATCCCAGTGTTGTTAAAGCATACTTGCAAATAATTGCTACCTGAACACACGACTCCAGCATCTTTACTGTGATCACAATCAGGTCCATTCTCATGAGAGCAATTTGAGATGAACAACTCTTTGCCTGAACAACTGACAGATTTCATCCAGAATTGGCCCTTTCCTTTCCCAAAAAGAGACTGACCGAGTGCACTAATAGCTCTTCCACATCCCAGCTGTCTGCACACCACAACAGCATCCATAATGTCCCAGGAGTCATCACACACTGTTCCCCACGTGCCATTATGCAAGACCTCAACTGTCCCAAAGCAGCTGTCTAAACCATTGACCAGTTTGATGTCTTGACCTCCTAAAAATCAAAAGAAAATGTTCAACTCAGGTTTGAATATATTGAGGACAATCTTTATTTTTGTATGTGATCCTCAAATAAAACTGCTGCTGTTTGCTTTAAAGGGACGGTTCATTCAAAATGAATATTCTGTCATCATTCACATATCCTCAACGCATTCTCACCCCAAGGCGTCACCTTTGACCATGCTTCAATATTTGACGTTTTAGGCGCCCTTTAGCGTCACTTACATGACGCGATCCTACGGCGTCATCTAACTGACGCTAAAGGAAAGCGTCAGTTAGAGGACGCGGTTAGGTTTAGGTGTGGGGTGGGGGTAGGGTACACGCGATCCTAGGGCGTCATCTAACTGACGCAAAAGGGCGCCTAAAGCGTCAGATATTGAAGCATGTCCAGCATGTCAGTTAGGTGACGCCTTGGGGGTGAGAATGGGCTGATATCCTAATTTATTTTCAAATATGTATAACTATACATAAATATCTCCTATCAATTGTGAAAAATTAAGAAGGGCAACACTTGAAGGAGGTTTTATGCATGTTTATGACAACTGTCATTAAGTGTCCTTCGCTCAATTGTGATATTTTTAATGCAAATATGACATTGTTTGAGATCGCACGCTGTCTTTGTAATGACACCTTGACATAAACCAGTACATCACAACGTCTTTGACATGACATTTGTCTTTTATTATTATTATTATTACTAAGACTAAGACAACACAACCTGTCATAAATTACTAAGACAACACATTAACTATTAACTATCAAACTTAAGAAACCACTTAGTTTTATGGTTTAACATCACATTAAACTGTCAGGTGGTTGGTTTTGACGTTGGCTGTCGTGAGGCAATTTTTGGCCTGTCATATTTATGACAGGTCGTGTTGTCTTAGTAATGTCAGGTGTCATGAAAAGACATTTCAAACAATGTCATATTTGCATTAAAAATGTCATAATTGAGTAAATTACACTTAATGACAGTTGTCATAAACATGCACAAAACCTCCGTATTCATGACGTGCCATATCAGTTCTGTGCACACCTATTCAAATAAAGTGTTATCAAAAAAAAAAAAAAAAAAGGTTTGGGACATAATTAATAACTACGAGTAGAAATAGTCATGTTTATCAAAGCTTTTGCAATGCAGAGAAGATCACTTACCAGTAAACAGGTAATCATTTAAAACCACAGCTGTCAAAGAGAATACATAGGGAGTTGTTTAATTAGAATGTGTCATAACGGTTTTAAGTCAATAATAAAACAAGTGGTTTAGAGGCATCTTACATTTTCCTTGGTATTCAAATAAAGATAGCTTTTTATGTCTGACCACAGTCAAAATGAGAACCCATCTGACTATTATTAATGATAATTTAATAATTTTCAACAGCACAAATTTAATTTAATAAGAATAATAATGGTAAGACTTTAAGGTTTCATTAGGTTAACAGTAGTTAATTGGTTAACATGAACTAATAATGAACTGCATTTTTACAGCATTTATTAATCTTTGTTAAAGTTAACGTCAACATTTACTAATAAATCATTAAAATAAAAGTTGCATTTTAAAACATTAGTTAATGCACTGCAAACTAGCATGAACAAATAATGAACAGTTGTATATTTATTCACTAACATTAACCAAGATTAACAAATACTGTAACAAATGTATTGCTCATGGTTAGTTCACGTTAGGTATTCATAATGATACAAATGAAACCTTATTGTGAAGTGTTACCATTACAATGAATAAATTGATGGTATAAATTAGAAAATTGCTTACCTAGTGTGAAATCAAGAAGAGGTCTCAACATTTCGGTTCTTTCATCGATCGGCGTGTGTGTGATGCTATCTCCTGCTCTTCACATGTCTAAATAAGACCTATGATTCACACAGTCAGACACTAGTTCCGTTATTACTGTTACAACACTTCAGCTTCTGTGAAAGGAAATCAGAAGAAATGGCTTAGTATAATTGAAGAGTTCAGATGCAAAAGCCTCTAAATGCCATTTGAAATTTTATACGCAAATGAACTTAATACTGAACTTAAATACGCAAGTTTGATAAAAATCATCATTAAAGAAGAAAATTTCAAATGGCATTTAGAGGCTTTTGCATCTGAACTCTTCAATTGTTTATTCAGAAATGATCCTCAGTATCTACTGACCACTGAGACCACTGTAACCATGCACTGAGAGCTGAAATAGCCCACATGATACTCTCCTGCACTAAGTGTGCAACACTTCAACCTTTCAGCATTCTGGCCACTGACATGAACTTCAACATAGAGTGCACTTGCATTTTTTTTTTGCAAATATTTGTTATTTATTACAAGAACAACCTTTCTTCAAAAATGCAAATATCTCTTTTGGGGCTTGTGCTCTTAATGTGCTGGCGCACTTTGACATCAGCACATTTTTCACACATTTAAGGTTTCTAAAACTTGTGGTTAATGTGTGTAGGCCTATTTAAAGACAAACTCTGCTGTCCACTGAATACACCCTGTATGTTCAGCAGTACACTGTGTTATCAATCCAATTCAGCCTAATTGTAAGTCAACATGGAGGAGCTGTATCAGAAAACTGTTGTATTGAAAGCCTGTCATATTAAAACCTGACATGAGAGAAAGACAGGGCAGATGCCCTGATGTTACTCACCACTATCTGCCTCTATGGTGTCCACTTGCATCGCCCTGAAATTCTCCCAGCACAGCAGATGTTGAAGTGTTGGATTATAAAGAGAAGTCTGATGTCACAACTATTGAGAGTGACCCAACAGAGTGTTAAACAACCCTAAACCAATTTCGTAAACCTTAACAATTATCTGAGGTCAATGAATAGAAGGCTCATTGGGCACAATTGAATTAATGATTGGATCTGTTTTTAGGATATAGGCCTCATTTCTGTTGTATACCACCACTGGATATCTAACAGCAGACCACATTAGAATATACTTGTATTTAAAATATATGGGGTGATTATATACAGTATTTTGTATATATATATATATATATATATATATATATATATATACTGTATTAATGTATGTGTATTAGAAATGTAGGATTTATCTTTTCTTTAAACAAGCTGACAGGAATCCAAGCTTTTCAGTAGAATCAAATGAAACGACAGTACTGTACAACTGCAGGAGGCTTTTGAATAGCTCTGTGCATTTTAGTTGCAGTGAAACATGGTTCACACCCAACTCTCAGATGAACATGTTAGGAGGAAATCACTGACCAAAGGTTCACGTGACGGGTTTAATAGATGCGATGCAGAGCTGTTGTAAACTAGTGTGATAAATCGAATGATTTGAGTCTCAAACACTCTTTTAAAGATCTACACAACACTGTTTTGTACAACATAAATCTATTTATACATGTTTTTCCATGAATCGGGATCACATGGTTGGTGCACATTCCAGTTTGACTAAACAAACAACCAAACTTTTTTTAAACAAACATAGAAACAAACAAACAAACAAACAAAATCATGCAAACAGGAAGCTGCTATAAACCGTCCTGTGGGGGAGGAGGAGTTGAATTGAGAATGTGTTTGCATTGGATGAATGTGTTTTAATTGCTTTTTAAATCACATGGTCTCTTGAGTAGATGCATATTTTTAATAAGTAATTACTTCACAAGTGTTAAAAAAAGTTATGTTTTACATAATATTAATGTTTGTAGTGTACATGTAATCTGGACGAAGGCTATCCACCATGCTGTCATTATACCAGCGTCTGTTGTGTTGCTTCACCTCCATACCCATTCATAAACCCTCTCCTGTGGCCTCATGGGATAGTAAAATGTTTATCTAATGCACACTTCAGATTCTCCCCTGAAGTAGTAGGTCATCCGGGTACTTTTAGTCTATACTGTTTTATGAGTAGGCCTATTGTGAATTCGGACATAATTATTTTGTCATTGACTGGTTTTCGTCTACTATATAGTAGGACAATATGCGATTTCAGATGCAACCCAGATGTTTAGTAAAAGAAGGCCTGTGGCCAACGTTTTGCTTTTCTGTTAAGTGTCATCTTTACTGTAGCCCCCCGCCCCCCCCATTCAGGTGTGTCTGATTATTGTTGCCGTGACTACTGAGGTCAGGCACACCTGGATTAATCAATTTTTCCAACAATGACAGGAAACAAGGAGCTGGCTGAAGTTCAGGAAGTATTGCAGCTATGCATACAGCCAATTGAATAAGGAAATGATTCGAAGCATCAAGAGTGGAAAACAATGCCATCTTGTGGCAGGTAAAATTTATAGAAGCCATAAGCTGAGCAGCCGAGAGCACAGCTCCATTGTTTTATTCGATAATAAAAGTCTGACAACGCTAAATGTTCAGCTTTCTGATAATATAATGGGCTTTATGCACAGCTTCACTACTTTCTGAATTTCAGCCAGCTCCTTGTTTCCTCTCTGCCATTATTGGACACATTGATTAATTCAGGTGTGCTTGACCTCAGTAGTCATGGCAACAATAATCAGACACACCTGAATTAATCAATTTTGCCCAATAATGGCAGACAGGAAACAAGGAGCTGGCTGAAGTTCAGGAAGTAGTGCAGCTGTGCATAAAGCCCATTCACAATGTAACAACATAACAATACCAACATAGTTGTTTGATGCAAGTAAATGGTGCTCTGTATTTTATGCTTTTATAGCCTACTGCTAAATCTTTGAAGCATTTAAATCTTTATGTATTTAGGCCTAGGCCTATATAAAGCGTTCAGAGGCAAATTTGCTGTATGTATTTCCCCGGCGTCGAATCAGGCACATATGTCTGGAAACACGATTCCTGGCTGCATGTCAAAAATGTAACCTATCCATAGTCTAAATTGTTACTTTGGTTGTTTAAGCTAGACTGTGACGCTATTTTCTTCTGGGAACAAGCTTTGTTGCATTTTCTTGTTATCCTTAAGCTGCTTTGAAACAATCTGTATTGTAAAAAGCGCAAAATAAATGAATGTGACTTGAAGAAAAGTGTAGGCTCAGAACTTTCAATACACACAGTAAGATTTTAAAAAGGCAGTTTTATTCATTTTTTTAACAGTAGCCATATCACGATATTTATATTTAAACTGTTTAGCCTGTACAATCATTTTAAATCATTATCTACACTCCTCCAGCAGTACGTCCTCGACCCACTGGGGTGTTTGGAGCAAAAGGATTGTAAAACAATCCTTGTTCATTAAGCTCCCTTTCACCTGTTACTAGATGTGATCCAGAGATAATTTCATATAACTTGCATCACTGGATACAATAAGCAAAAAATATAAGTTGAAACATATGCAGCAGGCTGTGATGAAGCCCCAAAATAAATGCACTATAGCATTAGCATCACTCACATATAGCTCAAAAACTTTGCAAGATTATAGTCATCTGTTGTCACTCTGTTCATCGCTTTTTTAAAAATCATCTGTTTGGAGCCTCATTAATAATAGTATTTTAGGTTTACTCAATATTCATCACAACAGCTTTCATAAATGTTATCATCAGATTTGACTACCACACTTTTATTCTCTATATTAACGTTCATGTTGACATAGTCTTCTTCAGAGTCATCTGTGTCCACATTGACATAGTCCTCTTCAGAATTATAAGAGTCTCTATTAATATGGTCCTGATCAGTATCATCATGATCCATGTTTTCATCAAGTTGTACATTTTCATAATCAGCATCATCATCATCATCTTCATATTTGTTGTCATTGGATCCACCTGTATTCATAATAGCTGGACCTAGAGACATTGCGGAGATGAAGGGACATAATTATTAAAGGAATTTTTGTCAGTGTTGATGGAATTAAAAAAAAGACATCAAATAGTTTTTTATGAAATGCTACCTTACCTTTTTTAAAAGAGCACTTAAAATGAGTTTCCTTTTTCTTTTGCTTTTGTCTTCTCTTGACCAGGAGGATGATTACGAGGACAGACAGTAAGAGCAGCGCAGCTGACCCCGCAACACCGATGACTGGAAGCAGGGAGGCTGAGACAGACACAGTTTAGAGTTAAACTTTCAGTCCAGACTGTTTTCAAGCTCATACACATTAATACCTTTGATAGTGATGACCAGCAGTTCAGAGGCAGACGAACGGAAGGTGCGTGAGGACAAACTGACTTCATAAACACAGCTGTAGTTTCCTTCATGGGAATAATCTGCCTCAGGAAAGGAGAAGGAGGCAGAGAGATTAACAGCTGACTGAAAACCGGTGATATCTGAGTCCCTAAACAGGTAGAAGAGGCCTCCAGGATACTGAGATTCAGTGGAACAGATGATGGTGAAACTGTGGCCCCTGGTGATCACGGGCCCCTGAGGTCCCACGCCAAACCACCCATCAGGAGCAATGCGGGGCACGCTGGGCTGCAGCAAGTGCACTAGAAAACAAAAACACAGTTATATGTTACAGAGCCTCAAGCATTAAATTCAAGGGGATTTAAATACAGTAAAAATGGCCTCAACAACTGCACAAACTCAGACATCAATACAGAATGAATTCACTTTCATGCATTTACTAAATATAATGTAGGCAAAGTGACAAGATAAAAAACACTCACCGACAGTGATTTGAACAGTGTTACTCCAAGGTGACTTCATAATGCTGTTTTGGTAGGAGTAATTACAGCTGTAGATGCCCTGATGTGAGACGCCTACATTAAAAAGGTTGAAAGTCGCACTAGATACGTGTTTCTTGGAGGACACAGATGATCCATTTATGAAGAGGTGGAATTCAGCAGCAGCATTGCATCTTGATTTAGGTGTTGTGCATCTGAACTGAATGTTTTCTCCAGGAGAAACAACTGCATGTGTAGTGATCAGGGAAAGAGTGGGCTTGTCCAGGTCACCTGCAAAGGCTACATTCATTTAAAATGACTTGTTAAGATGTGATGAAAATCGCAAAATACATTAAGCTTAATGTAATTGCTATTGCTCATTTTTCAAGTTAAGATGCAAAAGATTCGACTTACCTCTTGAACAAACAACACCAGCATCTTCAGTATGTTTACAGTTGTGATTTCCTAGTCCTTGGTGTGAACAATTTATGAGATTTCCTTCACCTCCCGAACATCCAACATTATCCAGCCAGATCGATCCTCGGCCTTGACCAAAGGCGGCATTTTGAGGTGCACTGATGGCTGAGCCACACTGCAACTGTCTGCACACCACAGCCGCATCATTCATGCCCCAGTCATCATCACACACGGTTCCCCACTGGCCATTATACCGGATCTCCACTCTTCCACAGCATGAATCAGACCCATTGACCAATCTCATGGCTATGTTGTAAATATACGTTGTAAATAGTTATATACTGTATGCATTTGACATTGTTACATTGTTTGATATTGTTGCTCTTAGAAGAAAAGGTTCTATATAGAACCTTAAAAGGTTCTATTAGTGCTACGTATTTGGAACCCCTAAAAGGTTCTATACAGAACCCTTTTAAGGGTTCTTTGTAACCAGGAAAAAGGTTCTGTATGGAACCTTTTGGGTTCATTCATTATCATTTGTTTTGTCCTTTCCGGATTAAATATTTCATATTATTGGCAAAGTCAAGACCCTAAAGTGTATTTATGAATGCAAGTGAATGATCATGAAATTCAAGATATGGGGGTTAGAAAATGTATATATTTATATCATTTTATGTAGTTAATATCACACGAAGAGTTTTTTCTCCTCTAAAATCAGCATGATTAAAATGTGATATTAAGTTACTGCAACAGTTTAATAAACAATAATTTTATCACAACTACAAAATGTTGCAGAATAATGCAATATATATAAATGAATAATCACCTATAAAGAACCTTTGTACCAAAAGGGTTCTTTCTTGTCATTATAGAACCTTTTTTTTTTTTTAGCATAAATGGTTCTTTGGAGTTGAGTAAAGAACCCTATGCTTCATTATATAGAACCCCGATGAACCTTTTTTTCTAAGAGTGTATGAGCCAAGCACCAAAAGTGCATAGCCTCTTTCCTTTCTCTTATTCTTTTTAAATACAATTATTATTTGGGGCCAAACACTATACGTTTATGCTGTTTTTAATCACTTTTTTCACCACAAGCAAAATAGCACATTCAATGCCATTTTAGATCTGAGTAAAACATATATACTTTTACCCAAGCAGATGACACCTGCATCTTCTTGATGACGACAGTCGTGAATAGGAGAGTGTGCACACTGTGTGAGGGATGATTCACTTCCTGTACATTTCACATCATCCAACAAGATCGGATCACTTCCCCTGCCAAAATAAGCATTGGAGTGTGCACTAACAGCTTCTCCACATCCCAACTGTCTGCACACCACAGCAGCATCGTTAATGTCCCAGGAATCATCGCACACTGTTCCCCATTGGCCACCATGAAGGATCTCGACTCTTCCAGAGCAGTCATTACTACCATTCACAAGCCTGATACTAAATCCACCTAAAATATTAAACAACTCTTTATGAATCAATTCACATCTTACAACTTGCAAACTAGCAAAAAACGTCAGTCATCTCATGTAACTAAGATCTGAGTTTTAAAAGAGTAAAGAGTGACTAACAGTCTGTTACTTACCAGTTCCTGAAGTTAGAGCACTGGCTGTTGAGATGAAAAACAGTGATATTTAAAAACACTGTACTTACAATTAGATACTATAATTTACTTTACTGTTACCAGCACTCAGTTTCCTTTAATACCTTCAGAAGTTTTTTCTGCTTGGCTGATGACGCTTAGTGTCCCAAACAACGTATGTAGTCCCATTTAGCCACTTTTTAGCAACAGCTTTTTATTATTTCAGGCATATTTTAAAAAAAAATCCACTTATTTCAGAACTATGGAACCGAAAGTGCTAAAATTCTAAATTTGCAAGATTTGACCTACAAAAATACATCATCCTTGCCATATGTATAGAATTGTAGTTGCCATATATTTGACTCTTCCAGATGTCGATGCATCCACCATCTTGGAACTGTTAATATTTAATTTAATTTAATTTGCTGTGGTCATCTCACAGCAAACGCCAGAAAAGGTAATGTGTGATGATTTAACAAGCGAATTGGTTTGAGTTGTTCGGACCCATTTCACATTTCCAGGGTTCCCAGAATCGGAAGTCGTCAGTTGGGTAAACTTCAATAAATGGGCAGCCCATTCCCACTCCCAAGGCGTCACCTAACTGACGCCTTGGGAAGCATTTGGACATGCTTCAATATCTGACGCTTTAGGCGCCCTTTAACGTCATTTAGATGACGCCCTAGGATCGCGTGTACCCTACCCCCACCCCACACCTAAACCTAACCGCGTCCTCTAACTGACGCTTTCCTTTAGCGTCAGTTAGATGACGCCGTAGGATCGCGTCATGTAAGTGACGCTAAAGGGCGCCTAAAACGTCAAATATTGAAGCATGGTCAAAGGTGACGCCTTGGGGTGAGAATGCATTGAAATGGGAGATGACAGCAAATTGTTACTGCGTAATTTTAAAATTTGTTCTAAAAGCAAAAGCAAAAATCTGCGATATCATTTCCACAACTCTCCAAAAGTAAAAAATATAGAGATTGATTACATCAGTCAGAAGAGAAGAGAGATGTCTCATCTGCCATCACTCCCTCAGTTGAAACACCCTCTCAGCAGTATTAATTGATTTTTCGTCATTAAGGATACATTTACACAACAATAGAAATGTTTTTTCTTTTCTGTTTTTGAAGTTTAGCATACAGATGACAGTGCTTGGTAACGATTGAACAACGACCAAAATCAATTCATGGATCCACGAAAAATGACCAAAAACAAAACAGCATCAACAGCAGCGTAAACTAACACTGTATGCCTGGCCAGTAGTTGGCGAGGTCCAAATTAGAATTAGATGGCAATAATTAGGCGTATGTAAATAATGTCTGCGCTGGTCATAGTGGTGCAGTAAATCTAGACTGGAAAAGCATTAATAAACTCTAATGGAGCAGCATAGTCCTGTAGTCCAAAATTGTAGTTTTGTTTATTGAATGCATGCCTGAACATGTACTAATACGCATGCGCATGATGTCACCGTTTTTACAAATTCACATTTTATACAGTTTACACTGATACAATTTGGTAGACCATTGTTTTCAAGAACTTGCAGAACCTGTACCTATTTTCAAAAGTTTGCAGGCATAAAAACTCTGCCGTCGTGTAAATGAACAACCAAAATGCATAGTAAGTTTTCGGGTTTTTATTTGTTAATGGTGTTGTGTAAACTAAGTTCTGTTAATGGGTGTGTCTCAATCAGCTCCCTATAGTTCAGTAGTCAGGGCACTGATCAGGGAGTCGGCTATTTTAAGGGCTGTCTGCATCACAAAATCCTAGTGCACTGAAACATTTGCTCCCTAAAAAGTTGCATAATGCACTGTGAAAACCAGGGAGCGTCGATGCTCATTCATGTGCTCATTGCTCACTATATTCTCTTAATTCTTCTGAAGCACGAAATGTGAGTAAACTCACACGATAGATTTTTTTTTCTTCAATACAAACATTTACACAATTACTGTAAATTTCAGCTTGAACATATATGGCTAGACACAGGTACCATCTAGCATTTATAGTTGCCAGATTGGAAATGTCCAAGTATCTTACCAGAAGCTCAAAATTATTGTACAGAATACAACTACAACAAAGTTATCTAGACCAACCACTTTTTGACACGGCTAGCAAATTAGTTTAAACTATCGAGCTCAGCTTGTAACTGACCTAAGTCCAGTTGCTTACCTTTTTATGATGTTTATGTCAACCCAAAGAAGAAACAACCCTATTTATCACTTCACAGCTTTCCGTGTTTTGTGGGTTTTCATGGAACAACTGGGGAGAAGTTAAATAACGCCAGACAGAAAAAAAAGACATCTGGTTGCACCACCGCCCGCTACGACCGCCATTCATTCTCAAAATGGACTGTGAAGAGCTTGTTTTCTCTCTATAGGCCGCATTAATCATTTATTTAACCATAGCAAAAGTACATTTATTACTTAAGTAATTTTTTTTATTTTTTATTTTATTTTTGTGTTTCTTTAAAATTAGACAAATCTGATATTATTTTAATCTCCAATCTGTTTTTTTAACAGTTGATATAGTTCTTTAATGCTTCACTAACCAGCAGAAGACACTAGCAGGGTTTAAACCCCTAGTTGTGCTGTTGGGGCATGTTGTAACACTGCGTTACAATGTGCCCATATTAGAAATATGATATTATATTGTATACTTTTAAGAATTGTATTGAGAAAACATGAGAAACATGTAGATAAAGACTGAGAGTCAATGTTCAGAAATTATTAACAATTATTTTATTTTGAACTATGCTGTATGTGTTTTCCCGTGTGTTTGTTGTCAAACTCAAAAAACAGTTTATTTTTAATTATTAAAAAATGCCATTATTTTATATGAAAAAGTTAATAATTGTATTTTATTAAGAAAATATTTTGGTTTGACTTAGATCATATAGCATTTTAAGCTGTCATTTGGTGACAGCTTAAAATGTTACAATGTTCCCCTCACATGTTACAATGTTGTATTGGGCATGTTGTTCATTTCAACATTTCTTTCAGGGTAAATCAAGATACAAGTATACACTGTATTAATAAATCTAAACCACAAAATTGCTCTAGACATGTGGGAAATTAATGTGGGAAAAAAGTCAATTCAATTCAAATTCCAATTCATGAATTGAATGGAGGCCAATTCTGAAATTCAGAATTTTGCACAAGCCTGTTGATTTATGCAATTGATTAATTGCATTAAATCTTAAACCTGGCTGGGCTGTGTTTAAAAAAATGCTTTTGGGAAACGCAGTCATGGGAAGCAAAGTTAGTTTATAGTTTTAGCAATTTTAGTTTATTGAACAGGTAATTATCACTAAGCAGTTAAGTTGTTGGCACTGTCTTTTCAAAATCAAGCATGTCAACTCAAACATAATGATAATCAATGTTTTCAGTTTAAGGTAACTTTCTGGGACTAGCCATGAGGATCAATTCAGGTAAAAAATAAGTTAAAAGCTCAGTAGAAATCTGAGCGATGACGGAACAGCTAAAAAGATACCCTATAGACTCTTACAGTTCATAATCTTTAAGTAGACTGTTTTGTAAGGATTAAATATTACATTGTGACATGCACTAGCCTACTAGATATATAATTAGCCTATCATATTTTAATTTGTAATAAAAAAAGTGCATTTACCCCATATCAAAATGAGAAGACAAGGTCTTGGCATTGCAGTCCTTGCGTTGTTTCAAAGTGCCTATGAGGGTACTTCCTGCTCATGAGAAGAGCTGATGGTATCTGAAACTAGAACCTAACATGTGTGTAGTTACTGATCTGCCCATCAGGAACTCATCTGTTGATTGCGCACCTAAATGAGACACACCACTAATGTAAAATGATAGACAAATAATGAAAAAAAAAACAAAAAAACTAAAGAAAAATAATAATGTTTATTTAAAAAGAAAAATGCTAACTACACCATTATGGTAACAAAATATAAAAAAATATTTGTTTGTTCATTAAGGGGAAACTGGAATGAAGCTAATGCCCCACAACATGTTCCTGTTTATGTTTCTTTAAAATCCCTTGAATGATCTCTGCAACAGAAGTGAAACTGTTTTTTAGCCATATATATATATATATACTGTGATGCAGTACTTGGAAATGGAGTTGAAGTTTATCATTCTGTGTGACCAAATCATGCTGACTTATCAGAATGGATTCAGCACATCTTCTGTAAAGTTAACACACTGGTAAAGCTGTGAAGCATATTTGTGAAGATATGCTTTAAAAAACCCAAATCATCATTATGGACAGTAGAAGCAAATTTGAATGCATCTTCATATTACCTGCAGGATATAAGTAGGCTACATAAGAAAATGAGTTTTAATATGGAGGTAAAATGTTTTAGAATTGATATTAGGAGGACCTGATGTAAATACTTTTTTGAACAGAAACACATGTAATTATATAGAAATATATAATTAGCAGTGCAGAAATAAGCAATACATCTGTTACCCCAGAAACAATGATAACAACTGAAAAAGTTTAAGTTTAACCTTTTTCAACATTCTGTTCATTGATATGAATTTTAACACGTCTTTTAACATGTCTAACAAGTATTTTTTTTGAGTGCAAATAATTTGTTTCCTGTTAGCTTTAGTTCTTCTTCATAAAGAACACCAACATCTGGTTTATTCAAATGTGAGTGCAGGGAATCTCCTCAAAGGCTTGCACTCTAAATGTGTCGCTGGACATTTGTATTCATATGATTGCAATTTGCGGTTTAATTTTGCAAAATTTATAGAGAGACACACTTAAAGGAGTAAACTGCTGTGCTGTAGTCACATTTATCAAAGAAATGGTGGTCAACCAATGCCATCAGTGCTAAACACTGCAGTAGGACAACTATAGCAACCTTGGGTGTCAGAAAAGGAGGAGTTGTTGAACAGGAAGATGCCGTTTTTTTTTTGTTTTGTTTTTTTTTTGAGCCAAGAATATATATTACCAGTTTTCATGCATGGTAGAAGGTCACCAGTGTGTTTACCCTATTTCTTTTTTTATCAGCCTGCAAAGCCATCTGGACATTTTCCTCTTACTTTCCTGTATGGCTATTAAAGGAGTAGTTCACTTTTGAAAAAACTTTTGCTGATAATTTACTCATCCACGTCTTTCTTTCTTCAGTCGAAAAGAAATTAAGGTTTTTGATGAAAACATTCCAGGATTTTCTCCACATAATGGACTTCAATGAGAACCAAACAGTTCAAGGTCCAAATGAGAGTTTCAGTGTAGCTTCAAAAGACACCAGACGATTATCTAAGACCCTTTGAGTCATGACTCGAAAAAAGATTTGTTCATTTTGATGAACGAGTTTGAACAGGAGAGTCACGAACGCTCATCACAGAACAGAGCAAGGCAGGCCTTTGTGCTTATAAAACTTAAACTTTTTAACTTATTTTTTAAATGATTGATCGTTTCCCTAGATAAGACCCTTATTCATCGTCTGGTGTCGTTTAAAGCCCTTTGAAGCTGCACTGAAACTCTCATTTGGACCTTGAACAGTTTGGTTCCCATTGAAGTCCATTATATGGAGAAGATCCAAGACGTGGACATCTTGGATGACATGGGGGTGAGTAAATTATCAGCAAAAGTTACTCCTTTAAGTTGTCTGCAACAATCATGCCTCAAATTAATTTGAAAAATTATATTCATTTTGAGTATTAATTTAAATAAAAATAAATAAAATGATGGTTTGTGTATCAATAATACTGATAAAAGTACCAAATTTAGCTGCAATTTTGTAGCAAGATGCAGCACAAAAAACTCTTAAAAATAAAGGGTCCAAAAATATTGGCAGTGGTACCATAAAATAACCTTTCAGAGAATATTTTTTAAAAGAACTGTTTCCTTTTTAGAACAAAGAACATTTCTCCAATATAAAGAACCTTTCCTGCATTGAAAAGGTTCCATAGATTTGAAAGGTTTTCCATGGAACCGTTAATGCCAATAAAGAACCTTTATTTTGAAGTGTATAGCAATGCACAGATGAATAATGTAATGTAATAAGAAAAAAACTCTTGTTTTAGAGTGAGACAGCTGAACACACAAATGATGTTGATGTGGTCACACCCTGAGTTTGTTGTAATTTACCACTAAAAATTAAATCACAAATAAAAAACCCACCATGGTCAGAACACACACAAAACAGAAATCTTTATTAACCATTACTCTTATCATCCAGGGACCTGACACAACAGAAACATTTTGTGCGTTTGACTGTATAACAACTGTTAAAGCAGAACAGGGTTTGTGCTGTACGTCATGTAGATCTCCGTTTGTCATCCTTCGAGTGAGAAAAGAGGCCCGTCGCGCTGTGACGCACTATGGCTCAATAGTGATGAACCTTTGGGCAGCGAGTAAATGCAGAATCAAATGAAATGGACGGTACTGAACAACTGGAAGAGGCGTGTGATTTTCACAAAAGTTAGATAGAAGTGAATAGACTCGAGCTCTGTGCATAGTTGCAGTGAAACCGTTCACACCCCACTCTCAGATTAACTTGTTAAAGAGGAAATCATTTCCGACCCACAGCACTGACTCTTGCGACGAGTTTAGCAGAAGTGATGCAGAGGCAGAGCTGTTGTAAACTGGTACAATAATGACATGTTGACACTGATCCGCCATAACTGGATCGCACGGAGAGACGCGGTTTCATTTTATTGATCCATTTCATCCGAAATTGAAAATTGTGTCACCGACTCATCCTCATGTTTTTCCAAACCTGTGTGTAGAACTCAAAGATATTTTGAAGAATAAATCATCTTTGTTTATATGATAGTCAAGTGGAGATCAAATCCACATTGGACCCCATTGACTTTCATAGTATGGAAAAAAGTAGTAGTTTCAAACATCCAAATTCGGAACAAAATGAGGTTGAGTAAAATTAATTTTATTTGTCTAAATAAAAACCAAATAGTTTTCACTTTTGGCAATAAAAACTAAAACGAAAGACTAATCTTTTAGAAATGATCACAGTAATACAAGAATGTCTAATTTTAATATAAAATTTCTAAACAACGCTCGTAATTGTGAATTCAGACCTTTCAGATACCGGGACAGGTGTGTACACACATCAGTGAAAGCTAGCGGTCTCATGAATCCAGATGTATGGCAGGGATCAGTGTGTTACAGAGGCAGAGTTGTTTGTGAACATTAATTAAAGTGATTGTCACACAGAGGCAGTGTTGTTGTTGACAAGTGTTCAATGATTGTTGCAGGAGAGCAGAGGCAGCGATGTTGTAAGGTACAGAGACGACGAGACGGTGCAAGCATCTCGGCACACGTGACGGATGATTAGAAACACAAACCTACCATTTAACATGGCTTCAAAATTGAGATGCAGGAAAAAAGGAAAAAAAAAAAACTTTCGTGTGAAATGCTCAGTTACAACATTCTCAATACTTGTAAAACGATGTGGTGGTTTTCAGACGAGCGTTCAGCTGAAAATACATCTTGTGTTCTTTGTGAGTCTTCATGTTTGGAAATCTCCTTTTTTATTTTATAAGCTGCTGCTAATACTGTGTAGAAGGGGGTATCCGTGTCATTCCACAATTGACAATTACAAAATTAAAAGTAAATTAAGAAACAATATTAAAAAGCTACAGGAAGGCATTTACTGCTCCTTTTAAAACAGATCTCATACACATCTATCGATCACAAGCTGCTTGTTGACATACTTCATTTCATTGCCACAAACTGCCGAGTTGATCATTCTTTTGAAGTCTAATATAGCTCCAAATCAATTGCATTTTAACCTCATCGTACTTCACGTCTTGAAGTACACGCATCGTTTTCAGTGCTAGTGCGACGTGCCCTCGAGCGTGATGATGTGAATCTTGGAGTGAGCGCAACAGTGGGTCGACCATAATCGTGTTCAACTCTTAAGAAAAGTGAGAGAAAAGATAAGAATTGTTCTGCATTCCACCTAAGACAAAAAAAATCTCATATTTCTGTCAATATAGATTTCATATATTCATATATCTTTTGTAAGAAAACAAAGAAACAGAATCAAAACAGCTGGAAAGTTCAAAATGTCCCTGACTTGTGGACATTTGACGTCCTAATGTCCTTTAGCTTGCGTTAAGGGATTGAAGTTTATAAAAGAACGTCACTGGCTGAGAGTCCTTCACAGTCTGTGTGACGGGAGCAGAGCCGGGAAGACACAGTAAAGAGTTGCTTCTGCGCACACACACACACACACACACACACAGGGCATTTGTTCTGCTGTCGTCTTGAACCACCGCCACGTAAAAAGCTCGTCACTGAATCACTAGTGGGTTTAAAGGACGGTGTGAGTTTTGTTCAGGCTCGGCCCGTGTGTAACTCAATTGGTCTTCAGCTAATAAAAGCCAGCCAGATTTACGGTTCAATTCGGGTCCGGTCAAAGTCTTACCGGGATTTGGGTCTCTGGCTCTGGTTTATTTCTGGTTCCGTACGGAGCCCTGTCTGAAGGTGAGAGTCAGGGGGAGTGAGCTGAGGGGCTGCTGTGTGCCGAGCTGGGAGACAGACTGGGGCTGCAGCTTCCTGGTGGTGCACCTCCTCCTCCTCCTCCTCTCGCCCCACTGCCTCCTTCCAGGCCCTCCGAATTCTCCAGCATCTCCTGAATGAGTGGAGGCATGGAGCCAGGGATCTCCATTTTCAGCGTTATTACCCGTTCCGCTCCTGATTGAGAAATAAAGACGTTAGATTGGAATTCTGGCTGATCACGCTTGATCTTCAAAGAGTGACAGTGAATCTAACCTTTAGCGCTGATGCTCCTGAGGTCTGTGATCTTCATCAGCATCTTGGGGAACATGTGTGGTTTGTGAGGTCTCCTCTTCCTCACGTAGATCTTTAGGGCCTCGAGCAGCGGCTCCTGAAGCACATCTACCTTATCTGCCTGCTCCAGATCCTGGCGATCTGAACGCAAGTGCACATCACTTGTAAACAGCTAACCAAGAACCACACAAGCAGGAAATATAATGTTTTTGTAGACACATTTGAGGAGATGGCACAGACAAACTATTTCATGAGTTTTAGAGACTCGATGTTGAAATTATATTATTCAAACAGTCATGTCTAAATGGGAAAAAAAAAATATATGTTTTTATTAGATAATTACAGCAGATAAATCTATAAAACAAACTTAAAATAATTAAAAAAGGTTAATAAACAGTTTGATGTTAAATAAACATAATATAATATAAAAAATAGTTATGGGGGCAATTTAAATATTTGTTTATTTTAACACAGAAATGACCATTTGTTTTATTTAAATAAATAGAAATTAGAATTTTAGTAATTAAATATTAAATCAGAACAAACAAAAGCCAATATTGTTTGACAATCGTTATGAGGCAAATATACTGTGCATCCATAGTTCCTCTTATTTACAGTAGTTCAATTTTTTAGGTCTTTACACTTTGTATACAAGTAAAAGTACCAGGAATGGCTAAATACAACCACAAAAAATACAGCTAATAAGCTGTATAAGTCAATGTTGTGTGATTTCTGACTGACTGCGTGGAAAACTCAAGACAACATACACAGACCCAAACAAGTGTATCTAATATGGTTGAAAAAAAATCTGCAGTACCTCCACACAGCAGACAGATGGCACTGAGAAGCCCAGTCTCTGCATCATCCATCTCCAGAGGCAGGAGCTGGTTGGCAAAAGCGAACACCAGATCTGTCAGTGGACCGAAGCCGGCGTTGTGCATCTGCGTGCGATTCAGTGTCAGACCATCTGAAAATGTCATGGTGTCCTGATCCGGTGTGTAGCGTGTACATATTCGCAGAATCTGAGGAAGCAATTTAAGACGCACAGATGAGCGCTCAACCTACACAACCTCAACAAGCACTTTACATAAGGAGTGAGAACACATGTGAGAGTGTGTCGTGCACTCACCAGGATGTCAAGACAGGCGGCCTTTAAGAGAGTGATCTGATCTGCGATAGTGAGCGTGGTGAAGCCGGGCAGCTGCTTGGCAAACTCGACCGTTTTAATGATGCATTTGGTAGAAAGTTCGCTGAATTTGTCCCACAGGTCAACGTCCAGAGCGACCCTCTGGTCTGAACTGTTGTTCTGCTCAAGAACAAGACAGAGACAACGTTTAGTTGGTTTAATAACTGAGATCGTGATTCATTTCCCACAACTCACCACCACTAAGAGCTGCTCTGCCTCAGACTTACTGTGGTGTATTTGCCAAGCTGACAGAGGGAGGGGAAGGTTTCCTGATGGGCCTTCCTCACCCGCTCGATCATCTGCTCTGTATCAGGACTTAAAACGTAACTCTCTGAACACTCCTGCTTCTTCTCGTCCTTCTTCCTCTTGTTCCGGTCGTTTCGAACCGCTGCATAGACAAATGAAAACAGTATTGAAACCACCTGGTATACCACTCCAATATATATCTTACGTAAACATATGTGGATTAATACGCTTTATATCTAAAGTGGCAAATGCTAATAATAAATTATATAATAATAAACATATGATAACATCTGCCACAGGGTGGCAGTAAAACCCAGTGTTTATTTTCTCTGCCTGATGAAAACAGCTCCTCATGCATAGTTAAACCTCTTTCAGAACCACAGTCTTCTTGTGATTCAATCATTTTGGCAGCTAATTTACTTCAAAACAACAATGAATAAAAGAGGAGGAGATGGATTAAGTGGGAGACCAAGAGGACATATATGGGGATATAAATATGTTGGAAATGAACAGGGATATAGAAATACATTCCTTGCAGTATTTTTTAGAGCGAAAGAGAGAGCTGAACGAGTGCTTTGATGTGACAGTTCAAAAAGAGCTTTAGGTAAGAGAGTCTCAATTGCTAAACAAGCAGAAAAAGAGGATAAATTCATAGGATATTATATTACTCTCAGAGCTCTTCCCATCTCTGTGCGACACTGGAAACATGTATACAGTGGTATATCTGCCTTAAAATACTGAGTAAATAGCACAATAGAGAAGAGATACACACTGTGACCACAGGCGTTATTATACATGCATCTAATATACATCTGATTCTGTGTGGATGCCTTTTTAAGGCATCCACACTACCACTCAAAGGTCCAGTAAGGTTTAAAAAGAGACAAATAAAATAAAAATAAATGAATACTTTTTTTTTCCAACTAGGACGCATTAAATTGATCATTAGTGACTGTAAAGACATTACAAAATAGTTTTATTTCTAATAAACGCTCAATTCATTAAAAAAAAAAGTTTCCACAAAAATCACACACAAAAAAATGTGCTTCTTGAAGTCAGTATATTAGAATGATTTCTTTTCTGAAGGATCATTTGACACTGAAAATGTAGCTTCATCATCATATAAATGAACAAAATTTTTAAATGTTGCAATAGAAAACACTTATCTGAAATTGTAATAATATTCCACAATATATTTTTGATCGAATAAAATTATCAAAGATGAAGTGTCATTTCTGCACCACCATAGTGTCCCCCTGGTGCTCCTGATCAAATCTAGTCTCACCTCAATCTCACGCCATTGCTTAAATTAACATCACTGTCGAGCTGGTTTGGATGGATAGTATCTCAGTTTTTACAATTTTCAAGGAAATAAACCTCTTGTTTACTTAAGTTGTTTCGGCACATTAAACTTGGAGGAGAAAATGACATTGAAGAACGGCAAACTTCATTGTAAAAAATAATCAATATAAGAACGTGTACGTAAACACGCTCTTTGTGTTTCATCCCACACACACATAGATGTGCTGACGGTGAGCAGTGATGAGAAATAAATGTTGGTGGTTGTTAATAACTGTGACAAACGACCTCTGCTTTCACTAAAATCCAACCTAATCTAATCATGTCACATGACAAATATCAGGCTGCTTTAAACGGGCTCTCCCTCAGCGCCTGCATTCCTCCCGCCTTCCCTCTTTCCGTTTTCCTGGAACCTCACAATCTTTCTCTTTTCTTGTACTCAGAGCCTCAATCACTCCTTTATCTCATGTTTTTTTGCTGTTTTTGGTTAGGACTCCTTCCTTTGTCTAAAGATAACTCTTTCTCCCTCCTCCACACGCACACTGGGGGAGCGAGAGAGCGAGCGAGAGGGGTGGTTAAGGATGATTCTCACTCACTTCACCCCACAGCCACATATTCATTTCTCCAGAGGGAGCTGGGTGCCAGCGTGGGCTCAGAAAACACAATCTAATGGAGCCATTAAAGAACTATTAACGCAGGGAGGTAATCTTTCACGACACGACGTGTGCGAAAAGACGAACCCTGCTTGCAAACAACTTTATGATGACAAGAGCGCACCATCATATCTGGGTGGAAAAAAAAATGAAATATGTAAAATAACAAATCTAGGGCAGAGATTTCATTTTGCTCTGACTGAAACGGCAAACTACATTTCAGTACCGCACAGAAAGAGCGTACATTTTAGCATGCTAATAACAGAACTAAAGTACATTTTTAAAGCCACATTTTTTTTTCTTAAAGGCAAAAGCAACTAAATCCAACTAAAGGGTCCCATTGTGACAAATATATCAGAAAAAATAAATAATAAGCTACTGTACGACTGCCTATATTTAAAACCTCGCAACCTTAGATTTGATATATTAGCTTTAGTCAATACTCATGATATTTATTTATTGTCCTAGCACAAATGCACAAGGACATGACTAACAAGACAGCAAACCTATTTATATGCTTGTGCACAAGATAGTCATACAAACATACTTTTAACATCACTATGAAATATGATAAAAGACAATCAGAAATGTGTTTCAATAATACTACTACAGTTTCAGTGTCAGATGATCCTTCAGAAATCCTTCTAATGGTGATTATTTGCTACTCAAATGTTCAAAACAAATCCCCCAAACTTTTGAATGGCTAAGTACACCTTGGATAGTAGATTATATATAAATTTACCATACATTAGATACCACAGTCTCTTGAGAGTATCAGGTGCTAGGATATAATGCATCACAATGTAATCATAATAAAAAACAATAAAAGGGGGCTGAAGAAGGGGGTCCATGGAAATATGAATCTAACAGTACTGTAATGGTGGGAACGTACACACTTTTTACAGTTTAAATGGGTCTTTACACATGATAATGTATATAGGGGCCTTTATATTTAGGAAGCATCTCTCACAAAGGGACAATCATGGTTACCCCAATTATTGGATTTTTAGTAAATGTATTACAGTAACAAAGACACTTACATTCTTTAGACATGCCTACTTCCAGGCATTTCTGCAGCCGGCAGTACTGGCAGCGGTTCCGCGTGACCTTGTTGATGATACAGCTCTTCTCTCTGTGGCAGGTGTACACCATGTTCTTCTGAATGCTCCTTCGAAAAAAGCCCTGAGGAGAGAAGCAAGAACAGTGGTTTACTATGGCTGGATGACTTACAAATGATACATGCAAGCAAAAGACCGAGGCAGAACAGTTATATAAAGTCACTAATGATTCACCAGATATTCACATATTGCGCTATACACAAACAAACAACCGTGACATAGATACAGCTCTCACTCACTCACACACACACCTTGATAAGGCCACCCTTAAAAATATTTTTGTTTGCCGTAACCCGACCGACCCTGTCAATTTAGGGCCGACCCAATTTTTTATTTTTTTTTCCCTTTTAGTCAGACCGACTTCCCGGTTGTAACTTGCGTTCAGACAGACCGATTTTTTTTTTTTTTTTACTCTTCAAACGACTAATTCAAATTCCATAAAATGATATTTTAGTTAGTATTGTGAAAGTTGCTTATGTCATTCAGTGTTCCCGCTTGGTAAACCCGGTATTAAATGGGCTGAATATCAACCATTTCTATATATAATAATAATATTAAACAATTTGTCTGATGCAATTTTGCTATTCCCAGTCCAGAAGAGAGAGAGCGATCTCTCACCCGGAGCCACAGCGCGAACAACATGACAGCCCTGCTTAATGAGTGACAATGAGGACAGAACGTGGTTACCTACACTTTAGATCTGGGATATTATTCTAATTGTATTTTAGATTTCCGCTTTCAAAGATTATAAAAAGATATTTGAGATGAAACCATTACAGACGCATTCTGTCTATAGCGCAACTTCCTTCCCTTCACAGCGTTGCGCTGTCATTTCTTCCTAAAACCCAAACGTACCGTCAGAATCAGCACGATCGGTAATTGTTGTAAAATGCAGTCTGTACTGTTGCTAAACTGCGTACGGGTTCAATCATTAAAAGAGCTATTAAAAGCACAAAAGTCTGCGCAAGAGACGCTGTTCACAAGGTGATGCGTGCTCCGAAATGCACTGCAACGGGACAAGAAAAGTAGGCTATAGCCTCATTTTGGGCTTCATGTGCGCAGCTAAACTATCAAATATACATAAAATCTAAAATGACCTGGTCTGAGATTCATTTAAACACAGTTTATGTCTTAAATGGATGTGAATAGTTGGGAGGATATGGTGGTGCATCAGTCATCTGTTAGATCCGCACTCGGTCTTAAAGGGGCAGTAGTCTAATAAACATGTGACGATTGAGCCAGTAATGGGAATCAAACACAACAAAAGGCAGAGAAAAATCACTCGCAGCTCTTGAATTATTAACTTAAACTTTAATAAGCATTAATCTAACTACGATAAACCATGCAGTGTCATTTTACATTTGATTTACTAAATTAAATTTCTTTTCAGACAGCGCAACACACTTAACTGAAAAGTAGCTAATTTTAGACCTTTCTGAAATTAAAGCACTGTGTATATAGGCTAATTTGTATCTTTGTTTAATTGTATTCTTTGTTTCACCATGTGTTTGTACTTGTTTTTGCTTATATCTCATGTATTTGGGGGAAAAAAAGCCTGCACACTGCTGCATAACAAATACAGTAGATATTTATTCATTTTGTGACTGGCCTAAAAACGTAACCGGTTGTAGGTTGCAATAACACCTAGTGGTGGATGCACAGTTTGAAGACCCAGTCAGTGACGTCACAGTATGCAATTAAAAAAAAAAAAAAAAAAAAAAATTCATGATCACCATGACCAAAATTTTACTTTTTTTTTTACACTGAATCCTGGAAAAAAAAAAATATAGACCTACCTACCGACCCTTTTTTTAAAAAAAATTGCTGTTACTGCAAACCAAAATATTTTTAAGGATGGCCTAATGGCAGGCTGAGCTTGGTAGTATTATGGCTGCTGGGTATTATCTTCCAGTTCAAGTGCCCAGAGGTTCCCATTGGCTAACACCCAGCAGAGCTTAACCCCACATAGACTCAAGTCGAGGGGTGCAAATCAGAGCTTCACTTTATTCTTCTGATCTTAATTACTGCTTGGTCAGACTCTCGAGGACAGAAAGTCAGACTGAGGTCATGAACGTCCACAGCAGAAAAGCCACATACGAGAAAGCAGATGTCAAACTGTGACTGTGTAGGCTTGTGCAAGGGCTTTCAGCTGCTGTGCTGCAACCACGGCTCTCTGGCAGAGGATTAAACCGTGAAAAGCTTCACTCGTGACTGCCACTGGGCACGTGGGTATTAGTGGCGCTCTCGGTGCAAGATTCACTGACTGAGCCGAGCATGAAAAGTAAGTGGGTTCAATGCTTCAGCAGGGCTCCATTAGAGTCACTCTTTCATAAAGCAGATTTATACTGGACAAACAGGGTGAAAACGGATTGTTTCTGATCTAAAATACAATTGGATAAGCCACATTCACAAGTTAATGAGGGTACGTGTGATACTAAAATTATAGCTGATACCAATGAGCCGATTATTTCAATCTTCAAACTATGGCTGATAACTGGACACAATTAAAATGCTATTTAAAAAAAAATGCTATTTAGAAAAATTATACATAGATTGCTAAAAGTTCTCTTTAAATTATCTTTATAAAGATAAACTATAAAGATAAATTTATAAAGATAAACTAACTCATATATTCAATTTTACAATAAATAATATTGTTATATGTAAGTGTATAAAAGCTATACATTGTTGTATGTCGGTTTATTAAGATTAAGTGTTCATATCTATGCATAAACTGTAGCATATAGAATGCATACTCTAATGAATACAGTGTTCAAAGCAAGCCTACAGCAAAAACATCCTCCCCTCTCTGGTTTAAAAACAATAATCTTCAATGCTTTTAGTGGAAAAGCCTTCAACATATCAGTCAGACTCGGGGCAACCAGGGAAGCTTTTAGTGTGTGTGTGCGCTTTTGACAGGTCTGTCCAGTGGCTGCCATCTACAAACACTCATGTCATTTCCGTAGAAGCGCGTGTCCAAGGACATGTCCCGCATGCTGAAAGGACGCGTCCCTCTCGCACTCGGTCTCGGCTATGAAAAAGTAATAAAGGAAAAGGTGAGCATAGCAGATGTGTGACAGAACGTGTGCTCGAGTGAACGAACCGAAATGGTTTTCTAATGCGCTGCAGCCCACAGGCCTGAACTCCCTGCATAGGAGCTCTCCTTCAATGGCCATGTTTTATTCATCCCAGCTCTAATCTTCTAGAGGTCATTGTGATATATGCAGATGAAACGCTTCAATCTGAACCAGTATCGGCAGGCTACTGTAGACGCACACTGTATGAATTTGTATGCTGCTTCTTGCACCTTTTCTTTCACAGTAAACCCATTTAAATTTAGCTGTACATTAAAAAAATTAGTTTGAATTTCAAAACTAGACCACTCGCATAATAAAATACTGCAGAAACTTCTCAAAACTGCATTCAATTCAATGCAATGCCAAATTAAAGCACAAGAGCTCTACACTTTCTCACAAAACAGGTTTAGATCAATAGCGGCCAAATGTCCCATTGATCCTGGCCGACGGTACCCTTTGCATAAGTGCCTGCTGTCTCACCTGGAGAGCTGATTCATTGATCACAAACCCATGACAAAAGTCACACCGGTCCACAATCAAAAGGCCTCTTTTCCTCATCCTGCTTCACTCGCTCTGCTCTGTGCCGCTGTTGGTCGGGCCTGAAAGCCACAGGAATGAAGCTCAATATCATCACAAGGTGTGAAGAATGCACTGGCAAGAGAGGGGCAGCTGGGTAATTCCACTGGATTAGGGCTGCAGCAGCGGACCAGGAAGGCAAGCGGACAGAGATCCAGACTGAAGCAATGGCTGCTGAAAACTCAGCTTTGCCATTACACAAATAAATGACATTTTAAAATATATAAAATAGATATGTTATATGAATGAATTTCACAAGATTGCGTTTTACCCCAGTTGTTTAGATCATAAACATGCATTAGACTACTTAAAAAATTCTTAAAGACCAAACTTTTAACGGTAAACATTTAAGTGTAAAATATTTCAATTCAGTAAACACTGCTTCACTTCTTCAATGTAGTAATTCAAGAAAACACTAAATAAGGATGAATAAGAATTGAATAATGTTTTTTTATATAATTATTGACAAAATGATTGAAATTGGCTGATAATTGATACAAGCAAGCATTGTTACTATAACAAGAGTAAAAGCAGACATGGATGAGTTAGAGGACATTAAAGATGCAGGGCTGATCTGTGATCCTAATCTCTCGCTGGGCATCACCTGGCCTCTGCGAACCCTAGATTGACTCAGTGTTGACCTGCCGGGGAGATCCTGTGAGCGGGATGTGGCAAAGGAGGGCAGGAAGGAAACGGTTTGAGGTCTGCTGTGGCTCCTCTTGGCAGGAGCGCTAAGCCTCTTTAGTGTCTCCACTAATCCTGGACACAAGTATAAACCCCCAGGCGCACTGAGACTATAGAGGAGCAGCCGTGTATTTGTATCAAGTGTGTACTCTATTTCCAATGGATTTAGACTGAAGAGACCATGAGATCAAAATAAGATCGGTCTGTTGTGGTGTGAATAAGCAGTCATGTGTATGACAGTCATTTGTGCTTCATAGCTTCGTCAGATCTCAGGCTCACTATTGGTCGACGCTGGTCATGCATGATGCTGGCCAATAGTGCGCCTACGTTCTGACGTGCAACCCAGAAGCGCTGCGCTGTTACACTATGTCAACAGCTTAGGAGAATGACATGGAAGAAAAGAGATGGTTGAATAAAGTAATTATTTTTGTTTGTTTGTTGCGCACAAAAACTATTCTCATCGCTTGATAAACTTAAGGTTGAGCCACTGTAGTCACTCGGACTATTTTAACAATGTCTTTAATAACCTTTCTGGGCTGGCAGATAACAATTACCTAGCAGCCTATGGAGGAGTGATCCAGATCTCAGATTTCATCCAAAAATGTCTTCATTTGTGTTCCAAAGATGAACAAGACTTACGGGTTGGAACAAAATGAGGGCGAGTAATTACCAACAAATTTTTTGGGTGAACTAACCCTTTAACTAGTATGCCAATCAGCAGGCAGCTCACTAGGGTTTAGAGCACAGCTAATGTACCAAAAACTCAAAGGTTGATCATTCTTAAACACACTGACAAACACCTCAGGTGGACCATTGCAGGATTTCTTTTACGGACCAGTGTGACGGTCACATCTCATACTGGTTGCTAATATTAGTCTGTCCGTCTCATGCATAGATGCCTATTAGGGTTGGGCCGATGGACAAAATCACGATGTTTAGATGGCATCGGCAATATCAGTCAACCACGAATCAATAACCTTAACATTTACATAATCCCCACCCCTGGAACACAATTTATAGATTATCATGACAGAATATGCTAATCAATGACAAGAAGATTGTTAACTCCACATCAGCTGAATAAATTCTACAACTAACTAATCAGAAATGTCCAGTTGCATGCTACTTCTTGTCACGTGTTCTTGAGTCTCTCCATCTTTGTCTGACCAGAGCCCGTCTAACGGAGAGCCTTGGCACTTCCTATTAGCCCTATTGTGTATCATCTTTGCTGCAGTTCCATTAGAGTTCCACTGGAGGTGATCGAGTGCAGAATGAATGGGAGTTTATAGAGATAAATGTGTCTCTTTCTCTCGCTGCTTGTTGAATCAACATAGATTTTATTGTTGATTCTGCAAGTTCAATATAGATTATAGGCCAAAAAGTCGAATGAACGAGTACTTATGTCCTCTTGATTTCTTACAGGTTAGGCCATTGTTGGCCGGAACACGCTAGCATTCTGCTATTGTGTGACGTCATCACATTTTTGAACGGATTTTTAGAACAGATAAGTGAACTTAAAAATGCAATTTTCAGCTGAGTGCATTATCTTAGCCCTCCCATTTGAATGCAACTTTCAAATTACATCCTGAGAAAAGTGGATTTCTGGGGGTGAAACCCAATAGACTCCCATTCATTCTGCACTTGACCGTGAGCGCCCCGCATGGACAGAGACATGTTACTGCAGCCAGTTCAGAAACCGGAAGTAACCAGCCAGTGCCAATTCTCTTCAATTAGACATTCCCTGGCCTGGACTGACTCCGGTTTGAACATAAAAGGCTAAAAGTTTTAGAAATTTTCAGTGCATGTCTGCGTCAGGTAAAAGGACACAAGCTGCTGAAGCTCCGCCCTCTGTGATGGGAGCAGCAGACCATTTGCATTTAAAGGGACATACACAAAAACAGTGCGTTTTTCAAAAAGTGACAACATGCTATATGCAAGCAGTAAGGTATGAGAGGCTGTGCTGTATCGTGAATAAGTAATGGCTTAAGGGCATTGTTAGGCACGATGCAAAGCGGACTGCCTGCAACCCCTTCAGCCCTTACTTATTCACAATACAGCACTTGCCTCGAGTTCCAATGTGTAATATGCATGAAAGCTCAAATAAAAACAACATAGGAACTGCAGTGTTGCGCAGTGATAAATAGAAACGTTGGGTCATAGCCGTGTTTCATCATGAATAAAGCACAGCTACTGACCAATGAGAATCAAGGATTGGAACTAACCGTTTTATAAAAAAATATCTGGGGGGTATTTTGAGCTAAAACTTCACATACACACTCTGGGGACATCAAAGACTTATTTTACATCTTGTGAAAAGGGCATTATACCACCCCTTTAAGGACATAGAACTCAAATGCTCTTTGTTCATCTCAAAACAGACAAGGCTGTAGGGGCGAGAGGAGAGTGATGGGTGCTTTTTGAAGGAAAAGACAAATGCTGATGTCCTCCTAACATGCAATAGCAATGAGAAATGGAGAAGACAGCACATGCAAATTTAATGAAGTTATGTTTATTTTCTCAGCGAGCACCGCTGTGTGTTCATGCGCACATGCAGCTCTCCACCCACGCTTCCCTGCGGCTACGGTTAGATAGGGGGGCTTTGTAACCATCATAGTTCAACTCTAAACTCCTGTATTTCTCTTTATCAGGGAGACACTGTGTAGATCATAGAAATGTATACATGACTAGTTTTCAATTAAGTAGCAAAGGAAAAAAAAGGTTGGAATTCACAGCTGAGCCAATGGGGTCTCCTCCCCCCAAAAAGGTTGTCACCGGTGGCAGCACTATGGCAACATGGGATGACAGAACCACAAAAATATGGAAAGGTATTTTGTAAAAAGATTCTATAAGTGACCATTTTCAAATCATAAAAATCAAAACTAGTTATTTAGTTTAGTTATCTAATTTTTAGGAAAATTAGAGATTTGCTTGTTAAATTATTAGCATTTTTGAAGATTAATTTCAAGTGAGTGTTAAATCAGGTGCACACTGTATGATTTTAAGACAAATTTAAGACAATAAAAATTTGTCAAATACAAATTTTGCAAATCCTAAAAGATTCTACTGATAAAATCTTTGATCGTTAGTTTGACATGTTCACTGACAGCCAATTAATGACCATTAAGATCACATTTTACCTCAAAGTGTCAGAAGATTTGATTCACAGTCCTGACATTTGTCTTTCCAATTGTCTTTATTAGCCAAATTAACTAGAGATGCACAATTTATCAACCACATATCGATATCGGCTGATAAATTATCTTTTTTGATGTTATCAAGGAGCGTAAAATTAATTCTAAAAGTTAAGGAATCTTACAGTGGTTCAAACTAGGCTACTGTATTATTGTATATGTTTGATTCATGTTAAAAGTATTTGAGACATCAGGGCTCCAGACTAACTTTTTTTGCTAGGAGCGCTGTTGCCCCTGACTGAAAATTTTAGGAGCGCAAGCAAAAAATTTAGGGGCACACCTTAAATAAGCTTGCAATGCAATTATTCAAATTTCCCACAAAATAACTGTAATACTGACAAATTCTTTAATAATAAATAGACTTAACATTATGATATGCTGTTTTATTTTAACTTCACAGGGCTCCAGACCCAAAGTTGAGGGCAGCATCACCTCAAATGAGAACTCACAGTTCTATATAAAAAAAAAATCTGGTAGCACTGGGGCTAACAATAAATCACTAAGGTTAATTTAGGGTGTAGATGAAATTAACTTTAGTTTTTATCATTTATAATGTCTTAATAATTAATAAAAGTAGTGAAAATATGTATATGGAGTGAAAATAGCCAATAAACATCCTACTGTTTACAATGGTATTAATATTATTATTTTAAGTGTTTAAATAAGAGTTTTCCAACATCTTAAAATTTTTCGTTTAAGGACAATCTTTAAAGGATGAACAAAAAATGTGTTGGTATGGTAATCACATAAAAAATACAAAAAAAATAAAACATTTATATATGATATTATTGAAGTGCTGGGAAACGATGTGTAGTAGGCTACTTACACATTATCATATTTATGGTAAGAGTTAACTTGCCTAAATTCATGGTTCTGTTAGGCTGATTTGTGGACTGAAAGCCTTCTATAAGTGTTTTTCCTGGTTTCCACGTCAGCGCTGTTTGATCTGATATGGTTTATAACAGAACTCTGCGCTGAATCGGAGTGTTTCTCACTGGATCTCGTGGTGTTGATGTTATTAATTCTGAGGCGAATTCAATGGATTTCTTCTGGCTCTCCTAGTAACAGTAGTTGCGTGAGCGAGATCGGCCCGCGACTGGCAAGTTCGGGGCTTTATTTTGCCTATTGGTTCGGATCGCTGCTGCAGCTCCACGGTCCTAATCATACATGAGTGGCGTATTTTCCACTTTCATTTTGTTTGCATTCGTTGCTAGGTAACGACTAAAGAGTCGATAGATCGCTGATTGCTCAGACGCACATCAGTTTGTGATATTTGTTTCCGTCTCCTTCCCACAAACGTTTACGCGCGCTATTCTTGTCACGGATTCATTGACGCGCCGCTTTACCATGCGTTTAACGTGTGGCAAATTTACTGGTCGCACATGTGCGACTGGATGTAAAATTCAGTCGCACACTCTCAATTTTTGGTCGCAAAATGCGACCATTTGGTCGCAGTCTGGAGCCCTGGACATGGATTTTAATGGTGAGCCTTTTGTTTATGTATACAAGCTATCAAAGTATATCAAAATTAGAATTTAAAATGATCGGCCAATATATTGGTTATCGGCTGTCAAATATAAAGATTATCAGTTTCGGCCAAAATGTTCATGATAGTGCATCCCTAAAATTAACGTTAGGGATTTTTGTAGCCACCATTTCGATTGCGCATGTAATGCAGCTCACGGTCACCGAATGGGTCATCGACTGATGTAAAACTCCGGACAAGTTCTTGCATAAAAATACCAAAAACAAGTGTGACTTATTTAAATAAATAAATAAAATAAAAGAATACAAATATGACCTGACAGGCCATTATCGTTTGTGGTATTTGTTTGTAGCTGATACTGGATGTCTTATTTAGGGGCTGTTTACACCTGGCCAGTTCATGCGTTCTCTCAGATCAGATAGCTATCTGATTTATCAAAACGATTCCATTTACACCTGGTCACATAAATGTGTTTTTGCAAAACAGATATAAATCTGAAAAATTTACATATGTGGTTTCAAGAACCAGATGCATTTACACTTGTTAAGTTTCGTCTGGAACGCGTCCCAGACCACCTCCTGAAGTGGTTTGAGCGATCGGATTCAAATCCGTCTCGAATGCATTTCAGAGGGCATTTACACCAGGTCTTTTCACAATTGGATAGCTATCCGATCACAGAAAACTCATGAAGTGGCCAAGTGTAAACAGTCCCTTTTGACAAATGTGACTTAAGAGTCCAAAAACATTTGAGGGTTTGCAGCTCAATCCTGCAAACCAAGATGGAATGGATTCTTACCTTGCACCCTTCACATGCGCTGACTCCATAGTGGTAGCCCGAGGACTTGTCCTGGCAGACGAAACAAGGTTTGTAGATCCGTGGGGGAGGTGGCGGAGAGGGTGGGCTGGGTACGATCTCCTCCGAGCTTGTGCTCTGGGTCTCCACAGCTGCAAGGGAGCAGAGAAAGCCTTTAGTTTAACTCAATGTGCCATCATTTCCTCACAAGGTTTATAAGGTTCATTTTAAAAAAACAAACACAAGTGTTTTGTCTTTCAGTAACAGTCTGCGAGACCTTCAAAAGATCCCTCCGTTCCCCAGGAAGGCTCAGTGAGGGAACACGCACGCAAGATGAGCAGTTAAGGTCATGCTTGTCAGGAGGACGTCTCCATTCCTGGTGCGAGCAGACAGATAGGCTGGTAACACTCTCTCCTTAAACATTCACTCCGCTTTCTTCCTGGTTTCAGTTGCTACCAACTGGGACGAGTGCCAGCCTTAATTAATAAAGTCATGACAGCCAGCAGGGAGTGGAGGGAGAAACCGCACGCTGTGCTTGAGTGGAGGGGGCGCCTGAGCCACATGGCACTGTCAATGGACTGCCATGGCCAAGAACTCACGAAACAATGCAATTTAAACTGCAGAATATGAAAGGAACCCATGACGACAGAGTATGCTCTCTCCACGTCAAGGGCACAAAACGACAACAAGGACACTGTATTTTGAATAGCTGAAACTCTTCACGTCACTGATGTTACTCCTGTATGAATATAACCACATGTAAATTATCGACTCTAAAAATATGCCGGTGCCATTATCACCACCATGCAAACCATAAACATACACGCACATTTACGCCGCAACCCTCATGTGTCCTGCCGTCCTCCTCTCCCGCTGCCTCACAAATGCCATGCCGTGGAGGAAAATAAGAAGTAAAGAGATATACTGCAAGTGAAGGGAAGCACGCTACTAGGCAGGTGCAGTTCAGGCCTGTCAAAATCTGAGTTACACAAAGATTCAGGTGTTGTTTCAATAACCACTAATCAATGTTTAAAAGGGGTCAATTTTAACATTAAGTGCACTTCAAAAAAAATGAATAAGTTCAAAACTTTCATTCACTTTGACATGAATATTTTCCACTCTGTGACGCTTTGAATGTTTTTGTGTAAGATTTCCATATGATTTCTGTTTTGACAGACCCAACCTTCAGGTACAGGTGACTTAACTCTTTATTTAAAAGGTTTAAGCAGTTAATGTTGTAATGTCATCATAGAAAAAAGTCCTGTTTTTTATAGGAAATCATTCAAGTAGTCACAGGCTTCACAATTGAAATAAAAGTATCTGTATAAAAGCTAAATCTGTCAACATTTAGGAGTCCACTAGCATATAGACCAATGAGCAAATGTTTGGGGTTGGTAAGTAAAATAAAAATCTATTAAAAAGTCTATGCTCAAAGGTAAAACGACAGTTAAAAAAAAAACTGTAATATTGAGAAATATTACAACTTTAAACTTATGTCTTATCTCTTGATAAAGCAATCTGTAACAGCTATATGGTCTGCTTTACCCTAATCCAGTCCCTGTAAATTCTAAATTCTAAAAAACAAATAAATAAATAAAAACTCTATACATTTTAAACGTTATAAATATATAGATAAAACACATTACAAAGACTGTGAACTATGAAGTACTGAATTGTGGAGGTAACCGTTAAAGAGTTTTGCACCATTGCGGTGATCAGGATTTTTGGGGCGTGGCTAAAACAGTGGCTCGATGACGCACTGGAGCCCCTGAGCTCCTGGCCCCTTTCCTAACAAGATAACTAGAGCACATTTGCATCGGTTACTGTCAGTACTCTTAGTCACTACAGCCTACAGTTTGCTAGTAGCTAGCTATATCTTTGTCACGGAAATGCGTATTAACTGGATGCCATCACTTACAAAACAGATCAATGTCCTTATTTAAATGTCCAAAAAATGTTCATATCAGGAAGAGGTGGATTAAAGCCACCTTGATGGAGAGCTGAGAATCACAACCACTTTTTCAAGATTTTGATAGCTTATTTTATTTGCTTGGCTTTTTTATCATTCAAATTTGGCTGGGTGGCTAATAACACATTTTTCTGTGGTGTGACAAACTCATAACATACTTAATTTGGACTTTACAGGGACTTTAAACAGAAACAGTGTCTGTGCTGGGTGAGACTGTCTACCTACAGAACAGCCCCCAACCTCACAAATGCAAATGCACAAAACTGGTGACACTAGCAAAACAGCAAGTTCATTTTGATATTGCACATCTTTGCCTATTTTGAGTGACATAGGAGAAAATGAGGCCTCACTTCCATCACACACACATATGCACTGTTGCTGAGCCAGTAGGCAACCGTGTGCGTCTATTTCCTGTGTTCAGAAAAAGTAGTCAAAGCTAAAAATACCCAAACTGGCATCATCACTGAGTCAGAGTTCTTATCTCTTTCCACACACATACAGCAAACGTGGCCCCAAACACAAACATGCTTCCCAACACACGATGAACCGCGAACACAACCGACTTCAATGCAGTGTGTGTTGAGGGAGCTGCTAAACGGTTTTATTTCATCACCAATGCTTTTACATGACATTTCCAGTTAATCAAGGATAAAAAACAAAACAAAACATTTTACAGGAATGACATGCAAAAAGATCCACCTCTTGCCTATAAGAAATGAGCAAGTGTTGACAAAAAATAAACACAATTTAAAAAAAAAGGGCACAAAAATCTGCCAAAATATTGGTCGACCACAAAGTAAACAGCAGCAATGTAACAAAGCTTAGAATTTTTTTAATGATTGTCCTTTAATGCAACTATTTTGCCTTAGAAAAGGCGAAAGGCAATGCCTACAAGAATGCTTTTATTTCATTTAAATTTCTATAAATGTTATCTATATTTCTCTGAATCTGTGCAATTTAACCAAATCCAAAATCTTGAGCTGCAGGTCTTAGTCAATAAGCATAACTTTTCATCCTTTATTTTTTTACAGCACTAAGTGGCATCTCAGTGCAAAACATTCACAGATGGTACTTCAGTTTGTATTTTCACACAAAGAGAGAACAGGAAGTGAGAAAAACTACCGGCTGGCATTACACATCCTGCTCTCATGATGAACGCCAGACCTTCGAGAAGGTGAGAGTGTTATTAGATGTCAAAGAATTCATCTCTCTCCCACAATTTTTCTCACTGTTGCACTTGTTCCCTTTCACCAAATCTCACTCGCTTTTTGTATGCCATTCATTCGTTCCCTAGAGCGCTGTCTGACCTCTTTCTACTGCACAGCTCTGATATGAGTGGCACATTTTCCGTAACAGGGACAGAGCTCAGAGCAGATCCAGGACAATGAGAACTGCTCTTCTGACAGCAGACACTCCAGCGGTGGGCGAAATTATGCCTTCATCTTCTCTTGCCCACACCACAGTTTCTCAAACTTCCTTTAAACTTCATCTGATTAATAATGAATAGCACAAATTAAAAATTGAACTGCTGAACAGAGAAATCCCCGCTCTAATACAAGTGAAAGTTTGAGTGTTCGAAGCTAATTCCTGAACCCGAATAACCCCGAATGAGAGCAGAACTGGTAGCACGAGCGGTTTCCTGTGAAGCTGTGATCAGGTGGCACGCTCTAATTACGCACTCTGTTGCATCTCTGAGACGACGCCTCTTAGTCATGGCTTTTGAGATGGCATGTAGCTCTGGAGAACAACCTTGCGCTGAAATCAGGTTTAATTATGCCCAGAGGTTTGACCCAGGGTAACCTTAAATTAAACACTGTGAGGCTTTAGAAACTGGTTGGCTTCATCACCTGTCTGAGACGCCCCCTCCCGTGTACACAGAAAATATCAGTTATCGAGGTGTTCTTTTGCTGTTTGACAACCCCATGTACCATTAAAACTGCCAACACATAGGCTCTGTTCCAAAACCTTGCAAGTTGGCAACCTAGATAGAAAGGGTGGAAATCTCTTGGCACCCCACAATTCAATTCAGAGAGCTGCGATGCGATGCTAAAACGATTATCAATGCATCTTTTTTTTTGTAGAGAGACTTTTAGACTCTCTACTTTTTTTAAAAGTAGAGAGACTACTTGGTACTTTTAAAGCAAAGTATTTATAATGATCCATAAAGAATTTACTTCCATTTGTTTTATTAATAAAATGAATATAGGAAATATTGGAAGAGATTTGGCAAGTCAACTAAGTTTACATTACCAACACTGCAAAGAACAAACAGGAAAATACATGCGTGCCTGTACTAACAGCATACTTGTAGCAGCAGCTCTCAAAAATAATGCTTGTGGACTTTACGCATATTCTGAATAATTCGTCACATACAAAGCCGCTCTTATATTCAACTAAATAAAAAGAGTAATAACTTGAATTTTTTGCTGTGTACCACAATCAAAAACAGCTTAGGCATAAAAAAAAAATAAAAAAATTGTTTGGTTCCGGTTTCCGACCGACCCTGTCCAATTATGAGCGACCCAAATTTATTTTATGAGCTTGGGGAAGAATAGGGCTCCAGTCTAACTTTTTTTTACTAGGAGCGCTGTTGCCCCAGATTGAAAATTTTAGGAGCGCAAGCAGAAAATTTAGGGGCACACCTTAAATCAGCTTGCAATGCAATTATTCTAATTTCCCCCAAAATAACTGTAATACTGACAAATTCTTTAATAATAAATACACTTAACATTATGATGTGCTGTTTTATTTTAACTTCACAGGGTTCCAGACTCAAAGTTGAGGGCAGCATCACCTCAAATGAGAACTCACAGAGAGTTCTTAAAAAAAAAAAAAAATTCTGGTAGCACTGGGGCTGACAATAAATCACTAAGCTTAATTTAGGGTGTAGATGAAATTAACTTAGTTATTATCATTTATAATGTCTAATATTAATTAATAAAAGTAGTGAAAATATGTGTGGAGTGAAAACAGCCAATAAACATCCTAATGTTTAAAATGGTATTATTATTATTTTTAATAATTAAGTGTTTAAATAAGAGTTTTCCAACATCTTAATTTTTTTTGTTTTAGGACAATCT
Source organism: Pimephales promelas (assembly GCF_016745375.1). The sequence goes on from NW_024121321.1 coordinate 16,167,719, forward strand.
TTAAAGGATGAACAAAAAATGTGTTGGTAATCAAATAAAAAAATTCAAAAAAATAAAACATTTATATATGATATTATTGAAGTGCTGGGAAAAGATGTGTAGTAGGCTACTTGTAAGCATTTGACTATTTCTACACATTATCATATGTATGGTTAGAGTTAACTTACTACATTAGCCTAAATCCATGGTTCTGTTAGGCTGATTTGTGGACTGAAAGCCTTCTTTAAGTGTTTCTCCTGGTTTCCACATGAGCGCTGTTTGATCTGATATCATATGGTTTATAACAGAACTCTGCGCCGAATCGGAGTGTTTCTCACTGGATCTCGTGGTGTTGATGTTATTGATTCTGAGGCGAATTCAATTGATTTCTTCACTGGATCTCCTAACAGTGTTGCGTGAGCAAGATCGGCCCGCGACTGGCAAGTTCGGGGCTTTATTTTACCGTCAATGGTTCGGATCGCTGCTGCTGCTCCACGGTCCTAATCATATGAGTGGCATATTTCCGTTCCACTTTCATTTTGTTTGCATTCGCTGCTAGGTAACGACTAACGAGTCAATAGATCGCTGACTGCTCACACGCACATCAGGTAGTGATATTTGTCTCCATCTCCTTCCCACAGACGTTTACGCGCGCTATTCTTGTCACGGATTCATTGACGCGCCCCTTCCACGCTTTACCATGCGTTTAACGTGTGGCAAATTTACGTAAAATTCAGTCACACACTCTCAATTTTTGGTCGCAAAATGAGACCATTTAGTCGCAGTCTGGAGCCCTGAAGAAATAATATGTTTACTATGGCAAGCAGGACGAGTGAGGGCCGTGTGGAGAACGACACAAGGCCGGTGGCGTGATTACTGATGAGCGACACCTGTGAGACGCAAGTTACCGGTCTCGTATCCCTCACTGAGGAGCGTGAATTTTTTTTGCAATGTTAAAACGCACATCAACTGATCACTTTAGCGTTCATGTAAACACTACATTCAGATTCACCAATTGGAATGAATTCAGTTAGATTGAAACAAAAGCTGTACATGTAAACAATGCATGGAAGAAAGCAAAAGCTGAATCCTGGACATCAACGGCCAGACATGTCCGGGAAAAAGAGGACGGTAACCCTTAAAGTTACTACTCGGCTTTCTCCACAGAACAAGAGCCTGCTAGCTTAGCTTCCAAAAAAAGATGGCCGACACTATGTGTAATCCCAATCCTCCACAATGCATCTGTCTGCATATTATTCAGTACCTTTGTCCATATTTTCAAAAAGTTTCTGCCGGTGAAATCAAACGCACTGATCTGTGATTGGTCTGTTAGCACATTAGGCCCAACCCCCTATGGGCAGGTTTGAAAGGGTGGATCTAGTGCTTGTTGTCTTTACAGAAATCCCCCCCTCTTACACTTCCTCCTACAATGATGTAAAATGACGATTTTTGTGTCATTGTAGGAGGAAGTGAAAAAGGTAAATAGTAGATTTTTCTCGTCTCGGGGGAAAATGAGAGAGTGTTGCACGACCATTTAATAGTATAACTGGGTTTCTAACAATAGAAAGCTTAATGCAAATGGGTTAAAAAAAGATTGTGCATACCATATTAGTGCATGTAAAAAATAACAAATCAATGCACATACTATATTACACTACCATATTCTCACATGGGGTATGTATATTATTTCACTTAGAAGTACAGTAATAGCACTGACATTTCACAAGACATGTCAAAACAGGCTACAGTCAGAAATTGGAGCGCTCTGCAGTAGACCACGTTTAGGCAGACAATAATTTTACTGCACAGAGAGTGAGAAAAATACTGTAGTGCGAGTCTTTTGGGCTTGTGGGTGTATGTCTAAGTGTGAAAAATAGAGGTAAGATTTTGAGTTATATGTGTGAGAAAGCAAGAAAGATAGAGAGCGTGTGTGAGAAAGAGAGGAAAAATAGGGCAGAGCATGAAAGGAAAACGCTGCATACCTCTCAGCGTTGGCGGTAGCTCTCTGGGGGAAAGCAGATCCTGGTACAACTATTAAGCCTCCCTATACTTACCCAACACACACTCAATAAAAAATGAGCCCCATTTCTTTGTGTTATTCAAAGTTAAACCAGTAAGAGGGGGATGGATACAAATGAATCAAGGCCTCATCATTACCAAAACCATTATGGTAATGGGACAGTGCTGCTGGGCACAGAGAGATAGAGGGAGTATGCTGGATGAAAAGCACACACTCATGTGAGACTACGATGTAGGTCACTTTGCACCAGAGTGCTGGTGAGTCACAGGCCTGGATCAGTAGCCGAGTCGTGTGACTCACCCCTTTAAGCTCGGCCTCTTCTCTGCTATTGGTCAATGAGGACATGACAGGCTGTCTTTTTCCTCAATAGTCACATGTTTTAGTTGGGGAAGTGGTGAAATAGTTTACTCCCACCCCTTGTGCTGGTATCCAGTCTCACAGGTTTTTATATATAGAAGATAGAAAATGCTTTACATAGACTACTGGTCAAAAGTTTCAGATCGGTAAGATTTTTAATGTTTTTAAAAGTAGTCTCTTCTGCTCACCAAGGCTGCATTTCTATATATATATATATAAAAAATAAAATAAAAAAGTAATATAATGAAATATTATGACAATTTAAAATGACTGTTTTCTATTTCAATATATTTTAAAATGTAATTTCCTCTAATCAAAGTTGAATTTTCAGCTAGATTACTCAAGTCTTCAGTGTCGCACTATCCTTCTGAAATTATTCTAATAAGCTGATTTTATGCTCAAAAAACATTATTATTTTCAATGTTGAAAACAGTTGTGTAATTTTTTTGATGAATAGACAGTTCAAAAGAACAGCATTTATTTAAAATAGAATCTTTTCTTACATTATAAATGTCTTACTGTAACTTTTGATCAATTTAACTCATAAAATATTGATCTTTTGTTTCTTTCCCCAAAAAATAAAATACAAAACTTTTGAAGGGTAGTGTTTAATGTTACAAAAGCTTTGCGTTTCAGATAAATGCTGTTCTTTGAACTTTCTATTCAAAGAATCCTGAAATAAAAATGTAAAAGGTTTTGTTTTGTAAAAATGTTTTTAACATTGATAATAATCATAAATGTTTCTTGAGCATCAAATCATCATATCAGAATGATTTCTGAAGGATCATGTGACAGTGAAGACTGGAGTAATGATGCTGAAATTTCAGCTTAGTTTGATCTGAGGAATAAATAGCTGTTTTCTGTGAGAATATTTAACAATATGACTGTTTTTGTTTGTATTCTTAATTAGTGGTCGACCGCTATTGGTATATCCAATCTTAGAGAGCAGGGTGGCTGATATTTTTTATATTTATTTTAAATATTTAATAAAATGATAAATAAATTGGAAAACAAATCTTTAAAATAAACATGGTTAAGTAATCGTTTAAAAACATATGAATAAAAAGAAGAAAACGCTGTAACGGCACTCATGAAATAATCATATTTCAAATAAAGGCAAGGTAACGCTAATTTTACAAACAGCACAGTGAAAACGATATTTTTAGAACAGCATATTTTAAAATGAAGGATTTAAAGTTTTTCGATCGCATCTCCTGTGAAGCTGATCTTCTGTTCACATTCACTCACTTCACAAGGACCGACCGTTACTCGCAGGAACGCGTTTATGCAGGCTACAAATGCACACTTCACAAGATATTAGCTGGATTTGATCAAATTAGCAAGGTTTATGAAATTAAATGTTTATTAGACATTCAGAGATTTGTTTAAAAGTTGTAGTTGTGCATTTGCTCAATGTTGACGGCTGAATGAGAAAGTACTTGAGCCTGATTCTTTGCCTTTTCTGTTACATAAAATATAAAAGCAAACACTACTTTTTCACAACCATTTACTTTTTGTTTACCAGTTCTAACAAAGTATTAGATTTGACTGACAGAGATTGTAAACTACTGAAGACGGAGAATGTGAGGGAGTGCTGTATCAGAGGCTGCCGTTCTCTTCGGCACCAGCGCCGCCCAACAAAATAAAAGTCCGCTTCCAAAACAACGGCCAATCAGAAAACCGTATCGGCCGATGCCGATATTTTAAAAATGCCAAATATCAGCTGATATATCGGTCGACCACTATTCTTAATCAAATAAATGTAGCCTTGTTGAGAAGAGACTTAAAAATCTACCAAACATAACAACGTCATACATGAACAAAAAGATTTACACAGGCCCAGACGTTTTCTACCAAGAGGGTTGATATACATTTTATATGGATGAGAATTATTAACTGCAAATGCCTCAAACTTTATCTGTCGAAGAGGAGCTACACTGAAGGTCTGAGTGATTCAGAAAAGTGACTAGCCCAGCACAAACAGATTGACAATGCTGGATGGTCAATTTACATTTTGCAACACAGTCATGACTTAAGCTGCAAATGTCTTAAGAGAAACATAGATGGATAATTTCTATTTTTTTTTTTTTTTTTTAAGCAAGGTACTGAGCAGCTCCCAGGCGCTAGACTATAAGCAAAGATCTCATGCTCTGACTCATGAGTCATTGTTTACACAGCACACAATAGGTCGTGGGAACAGCATTTGCCCACAAACCAGTACTGTTGTTCAAGTAATAAAGTCTTCTCTAATCTTCACTGTATAAAATGTCTTTCATTGAGCGTCATGAATGCTCAGAGTAATTCAAACTTCTCTCATCTCAAACACATGCTCTTTGTGTGGATTTCAGTCAGCTGGTGAATGGACTGAATCACAGGGACTTTTACAGTCCATTTAAGGTTGAAGTCAAAATAAAGTCATATGCATTTGATCAGTCAAAAAAGGTGCTGACTGGACAATAATAGGCAGAATGATCACTTTAAAATGACATTTGACTAATTTGATTTTTTTGTACTTTTTCAACATAAAAAAGTAATATTTACTATCTTAATTCAACATTTGAATTAGCAATTAATTTGTTTTAATGAATGTTAATGGAAGAGAGGATTCACTCATCGAACAAACTACTTTTATGGGAAAACAGTTGAATGAATCGACAGCCCATCAGCTAATTGAGTCACCTTTATACAATAGCCTACAGATTGTTTCAAAGTAGCTTTACTGTGAAAACAGGAAAATGCATTTTTTTTCAGCTGTTCAGCTTAAGTCAGATCCGTTTTGATTCAGTTCTGTGGTAAAGATCAATTATTACATTAGTTAGGCTACTTACATCTGTAAAAGCAGTTCTGCAAAAAAACAAAAACAAAAAAAAAAACAACAAAAAAAACATCTAGGTGAGTTTAGTTCTCTTACAACAGTGTTTTGGTGCGTTCTATTATAGCCAACGAACCGACTCGGACCTCGGATTTGACGTCACGTCCACACTTCAAGCGTTCTATTATGTTTTGTGTGTCCGAGTCGGAGAAAACAATGGACGCCTGCCACCGGAAAGCTGTTATAATGGTAGCACTGGCCGAGTACCAGGCACTTACATTAAACAAAAAAAATATTATGACTACACCTTATCAAAACGCAGCCATTTGAACTTGGAAAATGTTAATTTTATTTAATGTTTTTCATGTCAATCTTCTGTTAGCAACGTTAGTAATTGCACTCACAACAACCGATTCCCATACCTACAGGGGACGCAGTAATACGAGTGATTATAATCGTCATTTAAAATACCAAAGCGGTTCAAAAACAATTCACACTAACAAGTCACAGGGCGCAGCCATCTTGAATTCCAAAACGGAATTCTTGCTCGGTGTCCTCACGGTTGTCCGACGTCCGAGAGCAGAAATCCGAGGAAAGGGGGCGTGTTGCTAGGCAACGTCTGTCATCCGATTCGGATCTCCGAGACAAATAAATAATAGAACGCACCATCAGTCCCATCTGTAGTTTTTTGGAATTGCGCTCTCGCACTTATTTGCCCCTTTGGTAAATCTGACCCTTAGAGTTTACAACTAAAAAACAAACAAAAAAAATAAACAAAAAACAAAACACTATTTTATTAGAGAAGTTACTGACATTGCTAGGGCTGCAACAACTAATCGATAAAATCGATTATAATCGATTATGAAAATCGTTGTCAACGAATGTCATTATCGATTAGTTGGTCTGATTACGTCACGGGGATTGTTTACATGATGGAACATGCGCTTCTTACATGCGTCTTCATGAGACACACACGCAGTCTCTCTCCCTCGCCGCTCTACCCTGTCTCGCGCAAGCAACACGGACGGTTTCTGTCTCGCATGCGCGCTCTTGATTCCGTGAGTTTGAACTAATTTGCGGGCATCAGGAAACCGCTATCAATATGCAGCATACACGAAAATCATTCACCTTTCGGTAAATTCGCCGTTTTGAAACCAAAATAGGTGACCTACGTTAATCGTGTATACTTTATGAAGCCATACTATAGTATAATGTGAGATAGAAATGTATATTTAAGTCATTAAATTCAAGTTAACCTAAGCTTTTCCCTCCACTGCGGCTGTCAGTCATTCTCTATTCACGTCGCGTTACAACAGTTAACATGATGATCTCTTTCCAAGATGATTCAATGTTATTATTATAATTGATCCGTAGATAAAGGTCTATGATGGTTTTTTTTATCTTGCTAGACTTTTATTGCTGTAACTTAATCACTTTCTACTGAGTGTCTGTTAGATCACAACACTATAGTAGAGTCGGCGCAGTATAATTGTTCTTCACGTGCACAGTAGCCTAACTGAAATTTAAAACTGTTAAGAGAAACTATTTCATAGATACTGTATAATACACAGTCTTGGTGATTTTAACTTTAATGCGGCGGACACTGAAGAGCTGTGCGCCGCCCTGTGACTCCGTGTTGCTTCAAGCGCATCATTCAGCGCTCGCGATGCGCATAAGCACTTTGTGCAGCTCTTTCATGATCATGTCATAATACTTTTGCGCAATGAAAGCTTATTAATAGCCTTTCTTGTTCTGTCCTATCTATTATATTTTGCTTCCTCACTAAAAGCTGTGCTTTACATTTAAAACAGTTTTGCATCTGATTTTTACGATGTTTTTCATGAATGTATAACAACAATACAAAGAGCAATGTGTAAGTTTTACCAGAGTTAGTGCTACACTTATTGTCTCTTATTTGTTCCCCACTAAGGAATGTTTTTTTCACTAAATGTTCAGATTTTATAAAATTATTGTGCACTTGTGATATTTCTAGGCTAAGTTTTGCTCAGTTATCCACTAATCTAGTTTACAATAGCATTTTTGTCATAGGTTATGGTCATATATATTTTTTTATTTGTTGTTTTTCTTTATAATGAAGTTGTCTGTATTAAGTAGATTGTTTAACACACAAAAGTGTGGTTTTTAGGGTTTTATTTTGTTATAATAAACAAAAAAATGGAATATAATTTTTTATCCGATTAATCGAAAAAATAATCGTCCGATTAATCGATTATCAAAGTAATCGTTAGTTGCAGCCCTAGACATTGCGCAACAGGTATGATTCACTTTACGGCACTTCTATGGTATCTACGGCGATTCACTGTCAATGACGTCAAAGCTGTAATGTGACTTCAAGGGCAAGGCACACGTGATCCAAGTTAGCCATTACACTTTCTCCAAAGGTAGAGAGCCCAATCTCCAAATAATAAGACCATCTCTGTTTGGCACAAACCTGATCAAACACTGCAAGACAGTGGCCCTTCAGGTCAAGATTTGAGGAACCCAGTTGCATGACTTACTTTCTTCTGTGGAACACAAAAGATGATATTTTGAAGCATGTTGGTAACAGTTTTACTAACTGTTTTTTAGGTCCCACTTTATATTAAGTGGCTTTAAGTACTATGTACTTACATTGAAATTAATAATTTGATACAATGGACTTATTGTGTAAATACATGCTTTTACATTGTACTTATATTTTGAAAATACCTGCATGTAATTACAGGTGTAATTAATAAATGTAATTACGTTTGTAATTACACAGCTGACCCTTCCCTTACACCTTAACCCACCCTTAAACCGACCCATACAACCACACCTGACCCTAACCTTACCCGTATCACACCTCAATAGCAACAAAAGTGTTTTACAATACAACCTGAACAAAATAAGTACACTGTACTTATTTTTTGATGTAAGTACATAGTACTTAAAGCCACTTAATATAAAGTGGGACCGTTTTTGGTACAATAACTTCAACATTAGATTAATAAATGCTGTAAAAAAATGTTAAATGTTTGTTCTAATGCATTAACTAATGTTCACTTCTACACATATTGACAATTCATGTACACTTATATCGATGCATTATATTGTTTATATTATGTATTAAATTAAAATTTAAAATAAAGACTTATAAATTAACTGTATATATTAAAATTGCAAGAATGGAAGCGAGTATCATTTAGAACTAGGTAGGGGTGGGCGATATGACCAAAATTGTGTTTCACGATATGACTAATTTTATTTCACGGTAACGATATATTTCACGATATAGTTATTTATATAGTTATCCTCAAAAAAAAAAAAAAAAAAAAAAAAAAAAAAAAAAAATATCGACAAAAGGGCTTTAAATAAACCCAAATACTTTAGAAATGAAAAGTATGTCACCTTGTTTTATTTTTATTTTATTTGGTAAATTATTTATTTGGTAAACTATTTTTATATCAAAATATAGTAAACAAAAAACACTCATAAACTTAGATGAACTTCCCACAACAGATTGATATGTTATGATATCATAGGTGCATTTCAACTTTAAATAATTTTTCAATCTCATGCATTGCTTTACTTCATCAATCAGTTTATAATATATATAATATAATTATAATATTTTTTTTTTACCACATGTGCTTATTATACTGCGTTTTTAACGGAGAAGGGTATTCCTGCACAACCGGAGACTGCACACACTGTTGTTTTAACGGGCTTGTTTTGCTCTTTTTGTTATATCTGGCAACCCGTTCAGAAGTGACAAGAAGGAGAGCAGCAATATGAAAACCAAACCGCAGCTACTGTTAGTGTTGACTAAGTAGTTTAAATTATACACACCTTATAACAGTGCGTCGAACACCGCGCGCTCCCTCTCAGTGCATGTGCACGCGCGCGTCTTAACATCAACAAAATGCGATCGATTAATTTGAGAGTGAAGTTGTAATCACGGATCGAATCAAAGGAAGATTATCAACTTTTTCAGTAGGCAATTGTTTGGAGTTAAAAAATATATAACGTGCGCTGCATATTTAGTAATTTTGCCTCAGAAACAGGATTATACATTCGTTTTAACAAGCAGGATGTTCATTCATGCTGAATGCGATTTTCATGTTTAAAAAGTAACTATACATAAGAGAAGGAAAGAAGCGGATAACTATACATTATTTAAGGTTATTTCTCGTAATGATATTGATATAGCCTATGAAATGTTGTTATCAAGTAACTTCATGCTTTCCCCGTTGCGAACGTGCACTCCTCTAAACTGTAGCCTGGGTGCTGCTGCTCTGCTCAAGTTGACGGCTGCCTTCCCCCCCGAACATATCACGTTAACAACAATCCTTTAGAAAATGTAATTCCTTTGTGGATCCTCTTGATCTGCTTTCTCCATGTTTCTTTGAGAAATCTCAGCATCAGTCTCACGCGCGCTGCACGGGAGTTAACCACGCCCCCTTATTTGCATTTCGCGGTATACACGGAATAAAAAAATCTGTTACGTCTGACGTTTTCTATCGCGGTAACGATATATATCGCCATATCGCCCAGCCCTAGAACTAGGGCAGGAAGATTAATCGCAATTAACACGAAATCGCACTAAAACAGATTTGGATTACTGCGAAGATGAAATCACAAAGGCTTCAATTATTTATGCACAGGTTGTCAGTGACGTACGACACTGCTTCATCTAAAAGGACTCCGAGTTATAACATGCATCTATCCAAACATAAGCATTTATGAACCTCTTGTCCAAAAAAAGACAACATTTAAATCAAAGCATTTCAATCTTCTGTTTTTTCAGCTATAGCGATAGTATGATGCCCATAGGGATTTCCTGGAATGACGTGTCGTCTACTTCTGCGGCGGGGCATATTTGGCATGTCTTAAATGCACATTGTGTAAGTAACTATAAAATTGACAATTCTTCTCACACTCCACTGATTTATTGACATGTAAATCTCACAGATACAATTCTCTGAACTGCGACGTGTATATGGCGCCAGTTGTGTGTTATAGATCATTATAAAGGTTTCTTATACGACAAAACACATTTTACACTTTCACATGCACACAAATGATGCATTTAAGAGTAAAAATATCAGCCAAGGACTGAGTGACAAATCACAGTTTGTTTTGTTCCTTGTCATGTTTAGTGTGAAAAAGTCTGTCCCTAAAATAACAGACCAGCGTACATCTAATAAATTATACATTCAAGAACGTTATGGAAGTTTACTGCAACAATAGAGCGACAAACTTAACATACTTTCGAAAATCCAGAATTCAGTTGATCCTGATGAGCGCTCATTGTCACAGTTGTAAACATTCTTACACGAGGGGTTTCACATCACAGCATTTAAGGTGATGTGTTCTAAAATAACGCTCACCTCATGCAGTACATACAATGAATCAGGAGAGGTATCGTATTGGAAAAGAATGCATACCAAGAAGACTACTTTGCTGTTATTAGTATCGGTTCAGGCACCGGTTGGACAACGGTACCGTTTGTCGATTAGTATCGATTTGGCACCAAAAAACAAAACAAAAAAAAAAGATACCCAACCCTAATCACAGCCTTTGCCAAATCGTGAGTGTTTGAATATCAATGAACCGTGCAGCCCTAGTTAGAACAGGTCGAAAATAAATCAACAAATTACAGTCTGCAGTCAAATTCCAGTTAAAGTGTGTATAGCCGTCATTCAGCCGTATGGAATCCCATCAATTATTTGTTGCATAGAATTTTTTTTGCTAAACACATACTTGGATGTATTTTTGTGGTAGGGACAGTATAAATATTGCCAGGGAAAATACAAATTTGTACTACTATCCCAATGGGACCGACAGGTAAAAAGCATCACTACTGCACCCTTGATTGGTATTTATTTCCAAAATAGTGACATCATAAAAAGTATAAAAGTAGCATTCACAAATTGCATGTTTTTCATGTCCCATTTAAGATGGATTTGACAAAAATAGCAGAGATGGGTATTTAACATCCATTGCCCCATATAATCATTCATTTTGACAGTATAGATGTAACACATAATCAGTGACAGCCTCACTCCTATAAATACAGCAGTGAACGGCTGATTTGAGGTCCAGCATTGCTAGCGAGCCCACGGTGGAGTGCAACAGCAAAGAGAAGCAGTGTCTTTTCATCACAGCAGCTGAAGTCAGCAGGGTGAAGCGTGAAAGCTTGTCAGGGCTCTTTGTGGTTAAAACCAAGAGGTAGCAATTTTCCAATTAAGCCACATTTTTATGGGTTCCTTGGACAGCAGAGGGAAAAGGAAAGCCCTGAAAACAAACAAATAAGTGTGGTGCAGCACGTGGAGACAAGATTAGCATTTCCCAAAGAGCCTTATTACAGTTACGTCTCAAGACACGGGACTGCCTTCCTAAACCAGGCAAATAAAATACAAAGGCAGGCAAAGAGGGAAGGGATTTAATTAGATCAAGGTCCGTAATGAGATTAGCTTTAAATCTTCATGGGAGGAGTTACGTTGAAAACTGTATAGAAATCAGGATCTTGAAGGCTTACAGTTTGTCTCCAAATAGCTTGCTTAGAGTTGGCTCTCCAGTTACGTCCCACTGCACATCTCTCTCAACCAACCCTGAACTGGGCTGTCACGCAAGGCCCAAAGCTCAGAGAATGGTTTATACAATGACAGGCGTGCTTAGCATATTGTGGACTTACAAAAGGGCCTAGTGAAGGGGGCTGGCTCAGTCATAGCTGAGGGAACCCCTGATCTGCCACTAATAGCCGCTGACCTACATTCATCTGCAACAGCCCATGCCTCAGTGAATGCGTAGAGAGGGACTCCAAATAAAAGAGGGGCTGTGAGACTGTTAGCACTAGTTAAGTACTTTTCTTACACTGCCTATAAAGCCAACAGCATCTTAAACCTCAGCAAAGCCTGAGCATATTTACGTCAGAGAGAAAGAGAGAATAAACTGGATGGAGAAAAACAGAAAGATGAATAAAAGCAACAAGCTTTATTAAATGTCTTTTAATACAGTAGCTCAAGTAACCAAAGAAAGCTGCTCATCTTGGTGGTTTGCTGCTTCTAGGGATGCACGATTTTGGAAAAATAATTGACATCTTTCAGATCATTTTGATTGCGATTGATTGTGACACACAAAAGGAGAGATTATCAGTTCAACACACAGTTATAGAAATTCTACTTTCTAAAAAATGTCTATATTTTTTAGTTAAGGATGTTAAGTGAAGCAATTTCTCATACGTTTTTTCTTTTGTTTTATGTAATGAGGACGAGGAGGTGCTTTAGGCAAACATTATACATTGTTGTTGAAACCGAAATAAAAAAGTGACGCACGATTGTTGCGTTTCACCGTGTAACGAGTTCCGTGTCTCTATTGAAATCAACACAATGACATCTCATCCAACCACGACCCGCTCGCTATTATTGATTGGATTGTTATATTTTGTTTGGCCTGCCCAAGCCGCATATTATCAGCAGATATAACCGCATCACTAATCCACACAATGGATTTTCTGTGCTCAAAATCAGGGCTCAAAGTTCATTTCGGAGCCCTTAAAGCTCATCACAAGTTGTTCACATGTAGAACAGTGCCACACTTCATGCTGCAACATTTTATTAAATCGCAGACGTCGCAATTTGATAACTGCACCAAGACATCAGAATTTTGGTTTTATTTTGATTAATAGTGCAGTCCTAACTGCACTTCATCCATGAAGAATGGCTACAGTTCACTGTGACATTGCAAACTAAAGCTCTTGTACTGGGAGATAATGAAAGAGTGAGATAAAGCCAAGAGGGCAGGGAAGCAAAGCAGCAGGTAAAGGAAATCAAACTAGGTCAGAGTTCAGACGCCGTGGAGTTGTTTAGTTGTCAAGGATCCATTTGCAGTGTCTTTACTGCCGTTTGACCGTACAAACGCCCCTTCATCTTGTCAAATACATCTCTCAGAAGAGTATAAAACGCTAGATATGCATCAGTCCCAACTCTCAGATCCTTTTCTGGCGATGGCCGTTTTAATTAGTGTTAAAGAATGAAGACTAAAAGGTGGCTTAATCACTTCTTGACATTTTTGTCTTTTATTTTATTAAAGCTACGAGCCAAAGGCCATAAGACACCAGGAGTTATTTCTCCCATCAGTAAGATGTAGATAATCACAGGACGAGTAGAGCAGTCGTTCCCACAACTCTATTAACTGTACACGGCTCATTAAGCCACTATATTCATTTGCGGCACCCAACAGAATTAATTCTGATAATTAACAATCTAGCAAGTGGAAAAAAAAGCAAGCTCCGCAGGACAAAGCGGTCCATTTCGCATCCTCGATGGAGTAATATAACAGCCACGACTGCGTTTAATACTCTTCTGACTCTGAGATCTCACCAGGGGGAAAAAAAAACCTAAATGAAAGAATGAAGCTACGCACAGAAAGCCATTATTTCTCGTCACCATCATGTAAAGAAAGTTGAGACGTGATCCATAAAACAAAACTCCGAGGCATTAAACATGCTGTTGAGTGAAACTAAGCAAAAAGGGAAAGGCCATCTGGGATGTTCAGGACTAGACAAAAAAAATTGCTGGAGATTACAGACATGCTAATTTCATTCCTTTTAACCTACCCCAGCCCAATGGTCCCTGTGAGGCACTGCCCAGCCCCTTTCTCAACGGGCCCCTTGCCAGAGCAGGTTTTAGCCCCCAGGCCTCCCTTATTTTTATTGCCTGTGTTTATAGCTCGTCTTGGTTTCTCTTTCTGCCCTCTTTTGCTTGACATTTTATGGCGTGTAATATAAAAGACACCCTCCACCCCCCCTCTGTCTGAGTTTTTAAGTCCCTAGTCGACAAATTCTTTTTTTCTGCGCTGAAATCCAGCCCTAAGGTATTCACTTGATGTCATTGGCCATCAGGAAACACTACATTGGGTCAAGCACAGTCTTTTGAAACAGATCATGCACAGCTGGACGACATTCATCTCCTACAACTTAAAAAAATAAAGACTTTCTTATCTCACTTATTTCCACACATATTTATCAACTGCTGCTGTGAGATATACTGCTCAAATAAGAGTTTCCGCACTCGTTTTGGACTGTTGCTGGTGTGTTTGGAAGTAAAACAGATGTGGTCATCCATCTGAAATCAATATAATTGCTCAAGTCAAAGAGCATCTGAAGTACGGGCAGCATGGCTTATGCAGCTTTAGCCTCAGCCCAAAATCTGTCAATGTGTTTGGGCATGGCGCCCTTCAAATCCGCCTTAGCGCTACATAAATAGAGCGTCCCACTCCAGCGCTGCTTCCCTAAACTGCGCAGAGTCTACAAAAAGAGAGCAAGAAAGAAACCAGAAGAAGAGTGGACGTCCAAACATTCAGAGTACTGATTTAAACCAAAAACATGGGAATCAAAAAACTTGTTAACCTCACCCTCAGTAACCTTCTCATGTGCAGGTTTGCTCACAGATTCTACCCCAATAAAGAAATGCAGCATAACCTGATAGCACATGACTAAGAAGAGATCTAATGTATGAAAAGCTCTTGTGGTTTACAGCACATGGCGGCACTTTAAAGCAAGCAACAGCCATTACAGCTGGAGGGCTGCACATCTGATTTGGAAGGGCGCCATGCGTTGCAAAATCCTGCCCTATGGCCTTGTGCAGGTACAAACCTCACTGTTCTCTCCTCCATGATTAAAGACCAGCTCCGCTAATGTTCAGCCTTTGGGTAAAACTCGTTTCTCTGATCTGAAACTTCAAGACACCAGATGGGTGATGTTTAAAGTGCTGTATACCTAACATACACATTTGACTATTAACCTGTCATGGGTCCTTCTTAGGCACTAAACTACAGATCACATCAGAGACATTTACCACTTCATCACTGTGAATAAATAATGAAATGGAGTGAAACTAAGAGATCCAGATTATATTACATTTCATTGTATATCAAATCTTATTGTATGGAAGAGAGAGGCCGCACTTTGCATATACAGTTTTATTATACATATATTATTTATATATATTTATTGTGTATAATAAAACTGTATATGCAAAGTGCGGCCTCTCTCTTCCATACATGCATTGTCATTATTAGGCCAGCACTCTTAAAACAATTTGAGATATAAACTTTGAGTGAAGCCTGCTCCAACCTCCATTTATATCAAATCTTATTCCAATATATTGGGCATCTCTAACCTATGCACAAATCAATGTTATGCGTCTATTGGGCTTTGAAGCACTATGCTTTCATTCGGGTCCTCTTCCAGTCATTGTTTGAGGCACTTGAAAACAAATGTATGCATTTTAACTGTGCTATCCAGAGTCCAGGCCACAACCATTCATGGTACACCACCAGCTGGTCACATTTGTGCCTTAGCTTCGCCCCCCCTAGTCCACATGTGGGCTGCATGAGTTGCTTCTCTCCCTGGATTTGTGCTGCCAGAGTGCCAGCAGGCCTAGTATCTTTTGCAAATTCTGCTCTGTATTTAAGGCTAAAAGAAATAAACACTGGGTCAGCCAGCCAAAACCACAGCAACACAAGCGCCGCTCTTGCCAATAAGACCACTGGCAAAAGAGCAGCTCTCCCAGTCTGTGCTCAGCAGCAGGCCTGCCACGCTGTCTGGAGTTCAGGCAAACCCTAGTCCTTAGTAAGCCTCGGTTAACCGACGGACCAGGGCAGTTACTCTTTCCCTCGCAAACTCCTCTAATTCTGCAGGAATCCCTTTTTTCCACTCACCATCCCCTCCCAGCTGCAACCGGGCCGGGCAATTGCTCCCACCGGCACAGCACTGTTCATGGGAAACAATAAAACGCCACATGCGTTTCCTTAGTTAGGGCTTCCACACCGCCATGTGAGGCTCAAGTCACTGATAAAAAATAAAAGAAACTTGAATGTTTTACTGGCTGGCATTGACATTTTTATGCAAATTATGGATGCACTGATAAGCCAATAATTATTTTCATGTTATGACTGAAATTAAAAAAAACGTTTGTTTAAAACAAACTAAATAAAACTAACAGACCCTATCACAGACTCAAAAGAAAGACTTAAACAAAAAACAACGTTTTAAGCGCTACAGGTGAATTTCGCCATCACAACATTATAAAGAACAGTATGCAAGTGCAATATAAAAATGGATATTAATTTCAATTTAGATCTTGCCGAGGTAATCTGAATGTAAAAAAGAAAGAAAAAAGCATCATCAACCAATACCAATACCAAAAAAAACAACAACAACCACAACTGATTTAAATGATATAATGATTAAAAAATACAATGCTTTCTTAATGTGATTTTTGGGATATTGGGGGAAAAGAGTGCTGGATGGACACACATAATAAACTGTGAAATTACTAATGTAGAAAAGCTTCAGTAAAAGCTCAACTTTTGCTAAATTAAAAGCTAAAAGCTTAAGGTGTATCTGATTGTTCTGAAATGCCAGAGCCATGCAAGTCTGTCAAGAAAATATTTGGCTCCCATTATATCTCAGATCGGAATCACTATGTGCCTTTCCTTGAATGAAGTAATTTGTGGCCAATTATTTGCAAGCAATGTTTATCAGAGTGTTTTGGTAAATCACTTTTAGTAAAACAGCCACAGTGGTTTGCACAGTGGCATAGAACTTCCATTTAAATTCTATCAATATCCCCAGAAGTGACAATTTTGTTCTTTTGACAATGTGATGAAAACGCTAGCTATTAGCTAGCTCTTTTTGCAATATTTTAATTGTCAAATTTACAATTTGGACAGAAACAGGGCTAATAATCTGACGCTGTAAATAATAAAACTGTGATGATATACAGCAACAAGATGCGCATGCTCTTCAACAACATGTTCACGAGAGATCAAGCTCTCCACTAAAACAAAAGAGATACATTGGAATGTCACGAGGACGCTTGTGAATAGAAAGTTAACAGTCTTTTAGTGGGGGAGGAACGGCAGAGAGATCCGACCGCCTGCTTTCATTCTGCTGGGTCCCAGGCAGCCTTCAGAATGATGGAAAGCTTTTCAAACACACCGTGATGGATGCCTCCCTGAGACACGGAGCACCAGAGCCTCTCACTGCGCCGAGGTACCAAGGCCTAGAGGTCAGGGAGGTGGAGGGCTTAATCCGCTCCTGATGGCCGTGAAGGTGCTCATGTTTGGAGGCCACTAAGAACCAAATCACACAGCACGCTTCGGAAGAAAGCAAGATAATACAAGTACCAAAAAAAGTGCAATTACAGCACACTTCACTTGAAGTGTCACTTAAAGGGACACCCTGAAAACATCTATTCCTCAAAGTCTAATGATCTGATGCAGGACTAAGAATGTGGTCATCAAAAATGCTACGGTCTGACTTTAATTATTCTGAGGATTATCTGAAAGAGCAATGCAATTCAATGCACTTCAGTCAATCACTCTCAAAAGTCTCTCTAGCTCTTTGTGATTTACTCTGTAAAGTGGAAACTATGATGGGTTAAACAAGAAAGCTCATTGTTAATCCTATGTGCCACCTCTGAAAGTCACTGCTGCAGAAATCTGGAGTAATATAAAACATAATCTTGGATTTAAAACAAAGCACAACCTCCAATGAGGTCTGCAGGGGGGGGAAAGGAGAATATATTATATATATATATATATATATTTCCATCCTAACATGCCCCTTACAACAAAAATAGCTTGAGTTGTTTACACAGGATCTTAGGACGTCACTTATCCTTCGTATGACTTCATTTAGATAGTCACCACTGAGTCTTGCTCTATGTGCCCTTCACAAGAACCATACATACTTTAGCTGCTAGGACTGTTCTCCATAAGAAAAGGATGCTGAGCTGCAGAACAAATCATCCCTCAAACAGGCTTACACAAGATTAGCACTGTTGACATGCCCCAACAATCACTGGAGACCATGTTTCCAGACAGACTCTGGTCTCCTGAAATGTCACGCTCCTGTTGCAAACACATACCATACGCTGTGAGAAGACACCACAGATTTCTTGTGGCCTTGTACAAGTTGTAATATTACATGCATTCCCTATTCCTGTTGGGCCTTTTTTTATTATGCTCTCAACATTTAACAGAAATATTAGAACAGCTAATATTGAATAAGATATAACGTCTCAAAACAGATTAAATCCCAAGTATCCTGTCTGGTAAGAACCAACAATCAAAACAGAATAAGATCATCAGGTCCTTAATCCTTTTAAATACATTACCTACTGGGAAAAAAAACACAGAATCCTTTCACACCTTTCATTTTGCTAATAAAAATTACTGTTTCCATTTAAAGAATGTCTAGCTTTTTATTTATGTATTTATTTTTCTAAACAAAACTGAAACAGGTTAATGGTTTCACAAAATGAACTGCCAATATGTAATGAGAAGTGGTCACTCAAATGACCTTTGACCCTCACACATCTAAGGAATTTGAACCTACTTGATTAGTTTGTAACTCATTCATTACAACATCAATAGAAATCTAATGGAAATTCACTGCTTGAGAGGGTTGATGTTCAAAAAACTATTTGGTCTGAGATACTGGTGGTCATGCTGTGTACACTACGACAACCCATTCATGTAACATTGCATAGCCACAGTGCTCTTATACTATACTAGATCATTTCATGGCAAATGGTAATACTTGCTGGAAATAAAATTGATCCTGTTTCTATCGCAACAGGCACTAAAATAGGTTAGTGTATTATCAGATGTCTAGGTAGCCAGCTCACTAGATTTGCGACACGGCCTACATGTATGGTGGAAAATACCCTCACTCAGCTGACGTGTAGTTGCTGCCCCTGTAAGAGCCCCAGCAGTCGAGCGAGGAACTCCGAATGAAATTGTCCGCATAATGTTAGATCAGAGACTGTTAAGGATAAAGAAAACAAAAGGCCACCTACAGTGATTCGAGCCGCTCCAGTGCGGGGTCCTGTATCCGCGAGACACTCCCGACACGAGGCCTTTCTCCGGGATCAAACAGCCTCGGTTCTGGTGGTAGTAATCCATGCTTAAAAACGGGTTCGGACTAGGGGTCAGTCCAACAACGTCCACACTCTCGTACATCGTGAAATGCAAGCAAATATTCTCCAAAAGTGAACGTTTCCTTCTTAAACTCGCACCAAAAGACTCGAAACGTTATATAACTGGGAAATGCTGGGTTAATATATATACATACAAAATAATTCCCTTATACAAACAATGCAATGGGAGTGTCTCTACGAAAAAATGCTATTTCGCACCATAGCACACACAAAACTTGAAGAGAAACGGTGCTCTATTCGGTGTGTATGCAAGTCAGTTCAGAAGAAGCTCGCTCCGTCCACGGGGAATGAACTACATTCTTCAGATTTTAAAATCCTTGCTTCAGTTGTTACAACACAGCATGCTGTTGAAACTGTGCCTCTGTATGAGACCCAATGATCGATGTTAAACTGCTACATGGGTAGAAGCAGGATCCCGCGCACAGCCCGTGGAAACGTTCGAAAACTGTTAGGAGCGATTGTTTTTAAAAGCTCACAAACCCCTCTCCGTCACAAACGTTTCGTTTTCTAAATGATATACGTTAACAGACCGACGTATTGACGTATATTTACTGTAAACAAGCAGCCGTCCGCATCGATGAGAGAGCGGCTCCGTCTCGTGAATAATCCCGTTGGAGGGCTGAAGCTGGTCAGACACGGGAAGAACTTGCTCCAGTGTTTCCAGACCCTGCAAAGACGCGAACTCAAAGTAACGTTAATATCTTTAGCATTTCGCGTCGAAGCCCTCGCATACTTCTGGGAAATTTCTCCCTGAAAAACAAAAGCGCTCTTCGACAGGGTAACTCTAATCTTCTACACGCCAGTGGCGCCTCCAGAAATTTTTCGTAGGGGTGGCCAGATGGGGCCAGTTAAAATCTTGGGGTGGCACACCAAAACTACAGTATAAACCATAATTTCAGAATTGTTTTCTACTGTTGTAATAAACCAGCCTGTAGAAAACTATCAGAAAGACTTAAGGAAACTCCTACTGATATACTTTGGTTTATTGTGTAATATTTAATGTTACTAATGATATTAGTAGGGCCCAACTAATATATATTACATTGTATATAATGATATATATTATATGATATATAAGGGTCCTTGCCCCACAGCAAATTTCCAGATACTTACATAATTGTGATGAATTTAATCATTTTTAAGTTATTAGTTTGCATGTATTATTAGTTTAAATGTATTATGAATTTTTAATACACTTAATGAGTGTATACATCAGCAGCAAAAAGTAATTCTTGAAAAAATCTGCACAGTAATTTTATAAAATATGTTAATAAAAACAAATTACTATTAGTTCTCTTTTAAAATTCAATCAGGCAATCATGTCACAATTTTATATTTATATATTAATGTCAAGAATTCAGAAGTGCATAGCCTAAACTACAAATAAATTATATACAATTAAATTATGCTTATTTAAAATGTATTGAGCAGGCTAGGTATAACAAAATATATTGGCTTTTAATAATATTTCAGTGCGCAAACCCATGATTGAGCCCGTTCTTGCATGATTACATGAAAAACATCGCATTTAAAAGCTCATGTCACAAATCGAAAAAATGTTGAGCGCACAAATCCAAGTGCGATTTGTTCCTTTGTTTCACAGTTATTGTGCGTTTGATGCCGATTCATAATCCTTGTGATATACGTGTGATCTAACAGAACACGGTAGTGAGTCGCTTAAAAACAGCAACAAACTCCAAGAAAATAAAGTAATTTTATGCGAATATACAGACTTTTATCTACAGATCATGCATTTAAAATGACAATATATCATATTGGAGAGAGTTTTACGGTGCATCCAAGAGGCGCGCGTGCTGTTTGAATATGAATGGAGAATGATGACAGTCGCAGAGGAGGGAAAACGAGTTTATACTTTAATTATGTAAATATACTTCTGTCCCTCACATTAAGCTATGGAATGACTTCAGATGACTTTGTCACCCAAACTGACGTGAAAAAAGCGGGAGGCGCCGAAAAGCGCGCTGTTTGCATCCTGTCCAAACGTGGCAAAAACACACCTAAAAGCTGCTGTATACCATTTGGCACTGAAAAAGCACGTCACGACACATAATTCCCCGTCTTCTTTTACTTAAGAATATTTTTGACTTATTTATAAAATGCATAACTGATGCTACAAAAATTAATACTGGCCATTGGGGTGGCCAATGGGGTGGCCAGGAGTCGGCCAGGGGTGGCCATGGCCACCCCTGGCCACCCCCTGGTGGCGCCATTGCTACACGCAGTCACGCACTTTCCAGGCTATCCCACACAGCAATTCTTGACGAGTGTCAGCAGCTGCGCATAAGCTCCGCCTCCATAAACCCCCACTCCGACTGTACCGCTCTCTCATTGGCTGCCGATAAGCCTAATCTCAGTTTATCAAAGTGCCATCAAACGAGGACCTGTCGCCATAACAAGCTGAACTTTAACGTTTTTACATGCTCAGGTTTACATTTATTCGACTGCCTTTTCCTTAAAAAAATTATAAAAATAAAGACAAAACGATAAAGTATAAGAAAGAGGACAGGAGTAATTGGGACATGTTATAACTTTTTAATAAAACGTTCATTCTTATAAGTATCTTTGTTTCATCATAACATTATTTTATTTTTCACACAGACACAAAATGTTAAACTTATGAACAAACAGATGATAGGCCTACATATTCTAATAAGTATAAGAAAACTCTGACTTTTGGATGAATTGAAATACTATGCATCCCTTAATCTTATTTTAGTTATGTTTACTATTTGTGCCATTTAAAGAAATTGGACAGACTCTCACAATTTAGAGATGAGGAAAAAGCTGCTTATCATGGTGACATCTCATGGTTTACAGATGTATGGTTAAAAACAATAATGGCCATTGTGAATGTATAAGAAATAAACATGCTGATCTCGATATTTATTTAACAGTCTATTCAAATTATAATCGGCTGAAATGTAGCATTAGGACTTGTATTTAATAATACAACTACTCTTCTACTCTTATGTAATACAACTCTACTCTTCCTACTACTCTTCCAGTTAACCACCATGCTGTCTCTGTAAAAACAGACACTCACCGACCCCATGACTGCTTTATCAATACAAAGTGAGGTAAACAACACATTGCAACACTATCTAGTTTCCCACCACAAAATCCATAGACACTGTCTGGAGAGCAGTGCTCATAACAAGGCAATGAACACTCGGGCTCCAGCTCTACAGCATCCGTCAGCTCAACGCACCAAGGTTGCTGCCATCCGCTGATGGCTCCATCCATCAGTGAAACGACGTATTAGCCTCCCCTTATTTTCCGGCTTCAGCCCTCGCATTTTTGTCCTTGACATGTAAGAGGTATTGTATTGATTTTTCACCATCTAAAATATTAGCCTGCACACAAAAGGCAGCTCATTCAATAAATACACGTTTATTAATGGGCAGTCCTTTTAATCCGACCAGACCCATATAAATCTGGCAATGAAACGGTCAAGGGGGAAGTGACTGGCTCTAAAACTGCTTTACATTTGTGGCAGTTTAAATGTTTCACGCAAGACATAACACATCCACATACAGTAAATACCGTTAAGGCAAAGTCACATTTACTATTGTTCAGTGAGTTTTCGCTGGCAGAATGGTCATTTCAATAGGAATCCACACAACAGGGAAAGATTTACCCATGCAGATTTTGCATCGGGTTCAGTTAGTCATGTGAATTCATCACAGTGCTGCTTGGTTTCAAAGCGACTTCTGTGTGATCTGTGCTTCATACATCGCTATATTGTCAATTGACCATGAACATTTTTTGCACACAAATTTTCAGCAAATGACCGTACCTTTACACCTTTAAGGTTGATGAGCAGAAATTTAACTCTACATCTCTAATTTAACAGGGACTTCACTAAATATTCCGTTATCAAGATTGCACAGCATTGAATAGTACTACTATATGATGTGTGTTTAATTGATTTAAATTGTACACCAATATAAGACATCTGATTGTGTAAACAGGATTGTGTGTAAACTTTGATTATTCAAAACAACAAAGCCCCTTTCACACAGAGATTTGGGAAAATACACGGATAATGTGACCCGGCATTGTCCCTGGATTGTTTGATTTCGGTTCATTCACACTGCCAGTGATTTGCCGGGATCTGTGAGTGCGTTCACTCACAACCCATAAAAATCCCAGGAAGACACATGACGTCAGGATGAGACGTGTAACTTACGCGTCGAAAATATGTACACGCGCATACCGTTCCACAAAGCAGGTGAACGATCTCAGCATCAGCACGGATAGTAAGGAGCTCCTGGTCTCTGCTTCGTTACAGTTTGCAGACATTTGTTCGTCCTTTCTTTGTTGATGACAAACACAAACTTTCTTAGCGGCATCACTATGACACACCCCTTACGGCATTGGTCCTGGCTTTTGTTTACACACAGCGCGTTCCGGGACTGATCCCGGCAACGTTACTAGGTCCCCAACCTGGCATCGATGCCGGTATCAATACCGGGTCGTGTTTGCGTTCACACAGAAGGCGTTCTGGCAATTTCCCGGGATCAATGCGCTGTGTGAAAGGGGCTCAAGAGAGTGTAATAGGCTGCATGTCATCAATGGAGGCAAATGACCTGATTCGCAATACCTTGAGACTGCAGGAGTCGAGTAGGGCAGTATATCAGGGGAGGAGGGGGTTGTATGGCGGCTGTTAGGAATTCAAAGACTTTATGGGGCTTTAGGAGGAAATGCATGAGCAAACCTGCTGGCAACTTGAAAGTGTGAGGCTATTTATTACCCTCAATCCACCTCCCCCACTTCACTTCCTCTAAATACGCATTAAAAAAAGCTTCTTTATTTTTCTATTAAGCTTGACTTCTTATCAGTGGTGCACGATAGGAACGGATACCTGCTTCAAGAAAGCATACAGCACAATGTCGATGCAGTTAGACTGAGTTTAGGAGGTGGCAGAATACTGATAGCAAATAGTCTTAAATTCTTATTGTTATTCTGCCAGTCACATGGCCTAGTTTGTACCGGAATGCCTGGCCCTGATGAACAGATGGGTGTTTGCATTGACTCACAATGCCTTTAATCTGTCTGTTAGGGAGGATTCAGTACTGTTACAATGAACGCCTGTGCTGACTCATTATATAGTAGGCACAGTATGGATGTGCCACATGCTATTAACACTAACAAAAGTTCAAGAGATGATACCATTCAACATTCTCAACAGTGACAGCTTCTGAACTCTAGCTATATAAAAATGCATATGACAAAGTGAACCATTTTCCTATAAAATGCAATCACATAGGCAGTGACGCTTAATCTGAGTGACATAACCTTGATCGCAATCTCCGGACATGCACACTATTAACTCTTCTGTGAACCTCGCTGAAGCAATTTCCTGCAAGCGACTTGGAGAGGGTTATTCCTTATATAGTCATTAATAATCAAACAGCATAGCTCTTTGTAAATTATGGACCAATATAAATGCATTGGGAAGTTTTTGCTGGTACTATTTGCCAGCTGATGCTTACTGCTGTGGTAAAACATATGGTGATTAGCTACCGTGAACCGCTCTGCCAGATGTGTAATGTTAGCAGGTGAAGGCTACTGACTGGTCCGCAGGGCTGCTGATGATCCTGATTGCTTGAGCAGTCCCATCTCATTACTCTTGGCTCAAGGTCAAGGATTAAGTGATGAGAATAGATCCAGCCTCTTACTATCCTTAAGGTGAGTTGTTTGTTTGAATGTGGATTTGTTTACTTGAGGGTGAGTATGTGAGACATTTACATTGTCATGATAGATTTACAGGATACAGACGTTAGACATTTTAAACACACTCCAATCCTTTCAACATTTATTTGTAAGATTTAAAAGTGACATTTCACCCAATGTCAACAAAATAAATAAAAAATTGCGTACTCTATCCCTTTTTTTTCTTCTTCTCTGGAACACAAAAGAAGACATTTTGAAAAACGTCTCAGTTATGTTTTATCCATACAATGAAAGTCAAGGTATAAAAGCCCATTTCCACCACATAAGAAAATAATATAATGCCTGGGAATTAAGGGTCTAACGATATCCTTATGTCACAATTCTGTACATATCACAATACGATATTATTGCGATATCCAAAGACATAATATGGTAAAAGGTTCACAAAATTTTTTACTGTTGATTAAAATGCTAAATTTGGTATTGCAATGGGGTGAACATGAATAAGGGTTGACTTGATGCTGGAAACCAAATGCACCAGTGACCAGACAATGGTGACACCAGAATAAAAAATATTCATGATTCTGAAGCTGAAAATACAGATTTTTTTCTGTATGTTTTGTTGAATTGTTATATATTTAAAATAATGTGGGACACTTTTTACTGGTATCATAAGACATTTGGCAATATCAGGACCCCCCATTGAATTATTATACATTATGACGTTCTGATATATTATTCTGACATCTACTTAGATTAGAGTGCAGCATGAGTGATCAAGTACGCATCACCTGTAGCCTGGGTATGCATCACAACACCCGATTGACCTACTGACCCCTACTGACGCAAACAACAGATGAACAGCTCACTGACACATGGCTATTTGTATTGGGTCATTTGAGTATGTTCAGGGAAGATATGAATATGATTTCAATAAAATGATTTATGTGTACATTTTTCCTGTACTACAGTATGATTATTATAATCATCATCAACAGGTCATTCTATATGGTTTCCACAACAACCTCACATTTAACAGCTCCTATCGTGATATCGTTGGTCTTTTGCAATGTTTAGTGACCTATATGTAGAATTCTCAGTCCTTTCACCAGTAATGGCCCGAGCGCAGATCGAGTGCAATGGAGAAATGTGGTCCATTGGCTACTGGTTCAAATGTTAATGGTCCATCTAAAATCCCCTGCTTAGCCAGCAGGTTGGGGAACAAAAGGCCCATAGAGGTGCAGCTTGCAGGGTCTGGACATGACAAATGCAGCCGAGACCGTGGCAGCGGTTGCTGTGGAGCTCTGGGGAGGGAAAAGCGGGGGCAGTGGAATGATCTACCAAACCCAAGCCTCATTGAGGGTATCGCATCAGGGGGCAACGGGGGTCACCCCATCATCATCACCATTTCAAAGAGGCTAAGAGCGAGGTGGAGCCGAGTACAGGGTGGGGGAGGTCCGCTGACCCCGACCAGTGTCCCAGCACTACTCCATCTTCTGCGGATGGTAACAGCATGAAAGAAAGCCCCGTCATCTCTACTCCCATCATGACATGGAGATATTGAGAGGCCAAAAGACAGATAGGGGGCTTCTCTCTAAACAGGCCCATTACCTTGACACCCCCTAGAGGAAAGACCTTCACCCCCGACACTCTCGCTCTTGATTTTTCATTCTGGCTCCCTTTCACGTGGAGAAAAAAAACACACACAAAGGACCCAGTGGGACTGCGCTGTGATGATGAGCCCAGGGCAGGAAGAATCTGGTACATTACATAGATGGGCGGCCAAAACAAAAGCCAGTGATTATTTCGTTCAAAGGAGTTCTGAGTCATCACACGCACATTGGCAGACCAGAGCCACAACCAGCCTTCCAGGCCACCAGCTCTCTATCTTATCAAAGCAGACCCACTCCCCACGGAGGACCCCATATCACCACACACATAAGAGCATCAAGCGGCCTCTGTGATAATGCTTAGTCTTTACAGCCAGTGGCTTAAGCCTAAGCCCCATGCATATCAAAAAGCCCTGAATGTGCTGGCCAAACCCCTGTTTTGCATATAGATACTGAGCCTATTGACATATCGATTCTCCTAGCCAAGGACCCATGAAAGCAACCGACGCAAATCCCCCCTTTAATCAGTGAAAGCCCCTAAAGCGGTCTGAAGCAGGAACAAGAGCTAGTCGCTCTGCTACAGTACCCTCACAATGGCCTGGCAAATGTGCCATCATGACTTGTTTGACCCTCTTCTCCAAGTGCACTGGCCACTTTGAGAGGGTAATTAACCCATCTTTCCCCCCACCCTTGATACAATTACAATAGAGACACAGCATTCCTCAAGCGCTCTCATGCACTTGCACTGGAAGACAGGGGCAGCGAACGGGTGGGTTGACCGCAACTCACGGAGCATTGAGAGGCTGAGCGCTTCAGAACAACCACAAAGAGATAACAGGTTCAGAGAAGAAAATGTTAATGAGCTGTTTGGACATCAAATTAAGCCATGGAATAGATGTACTTGCAAGAAATGCTACTTGTGTCATAGTGATATAAAGCAAAGAAGTCTTTGCAATCCATTTTAATTCTGTAATGTGTGATGCATTTCAAACAGCACTTTCAAATGGACTATAAAAAAAGGCTGTTACCAGAATCTGAATGAGAGTTTGCTAAATAGCCGTTTGGCTATTGGTTAACTTTTAGGTTTTCAAACTGGGGTCTGCAAGGGAGTGATAAACCATAGAGAGAAAAAAAATGATGAAAATATATCTTATTACGTGATCTGGGGGGGGGTATCATGGCAATATTTATGGCATCGTATCATGGCAACATTTTGGTAGTCAGTGCATAAAATATGATTCTCAGTTTGTCAAATGTTACACTGGAACTAACATGATGCATTTCTACATCTGCAAAGTACATGCAGCGGGTGAATGTGCAGAAAATTCACATTGTATCTGACAGCATGATATAAAGAGATCTCCCACTCTATCCATTTCGAGTGTGCTTCTTGCATGCAGAATGAGCACCTCCTATAATCCACTCCTCTGAGAGAAATGCAAAAGGGGGAAAAAGAGAGGAGATGAAAGAGGGCTGGGTAGTTACGATGGATTACAGGCTCAGCGAGGCAGTGGGGGAGGCCAGTGGACTGATAATATTTAACCAGACCCGGGTGGACCATCTGGAACCACCCCCCTTCATCAACAGTCCAGCTCTCACATCTGGGTCCTCCTCTGAAGGAATAACTCACATTTGCCTTCAAATGAATAATGCTGTTTTTACATTATGTGGAAAGAATTTCAACACACAACTTCGCTGACCTCATTCAAAACAATTCTAACATGATAACAGACACCGTAGATCACTTAATTAAGTCAACCGTCTAAAGTGCTCAAACAATGCTTACACACAACGCTCACATGTTTTAAGCAGATGCCACATTCTCAAAAATTTCTAAAACAATCTTCAATCATTTTAAGGACACGCTCTATTTTGAGCCCTTTTTTTCTTCCTTCATGTGAGTCCAGCAGTTTATACAATTAGTTAGGTTGGGATTCCCCCTAATTCTCCAGAGCAGCTGCAAACAACGCATGTGGGGGTTGGGAGGGTGGGATATGAACAGGAACAAACACACTGACCCCCAGCCCAATTGGCCAGCCATTCTGATCCCCATTCCGAAAGCCACTGCACTTCCCGTCTCCAAACTCCAGTCTAAGAAAACAAGCATGCTGTCACTCTAGAAGCCCTTCCACATATTTCAGCAGACCAGATTTCTTTAGGATGAGACTGGAGAATATGTGCACTGGGCTACACTATATTTCTTCAGTATAATTACAGCTCATTTTTTATTTAAACGCTGCATGTGATTCTATCGTCCACTTATAAACAAGAGTTTATGAACCCTATGTTTCTGATAATGTCAACAAATGTAATAATAATAAATAAAACAGATTTGCCCTTTAATGCCCATGCAAATGCAAACACATGCAAATGCAAAATCTATGCAATATTTCTTGTTAAAAGAGTAGTTCATTTTTTAAAAAAAAAAAAGCTTTTGCTGATAATTTACTCACCCCCATGTCATCCAAGATGTCCACGTCTTTCTTTCTTCAGTCGAAATGAAATTAAGGTTTATGATGAAAACATTCCAGGATTTTCTCCATATAATGGACTTCATTGGGAACCAAACGGTTCAAGGTCCAAATGAGAGTTTCAGTGCAGCTTCAAAGGACTTTAAACGACACCAGACGATGAATAAGGGTTTTATCAAGCAAAATGATCGGTCATTTAAAAAATAAATAAAAACGTTTAAGTTTTATAAGCACAAATGCGCGCCTTGCTCTGTTCTGTGATGTGCGTTCGTGACACTCCTGTTCAAACTCGTTCATCAAAATGAACAAATCTCTTATCTAGGACCCTTCGAGTCATGACTCGAAGGGTCCTAGATAAGACCCTTATTCATCGTCTGGTGTCGTTTAAAGCCCTTTGAACAGTTTGCACTGAAACTCTCATTTGGACCTTGAACCGTTTGGTTCCCAATGAAGTCCATTATATGGAGAAAATCCTGGAATGTTTTCGTCAAAAAACGTAATTTCTTTTCGACTGAAGAAAGAAAGACGAGGGACATCTTGGATGACATGGGGGTGAGTAATTTATTAGCAAAAGTTTTTTTTTTTTTTTAAATGAACTACTCCTTTAAAGAACACATACTGACAGCTTGAGGAAAACCATTAATTAAGCAAAATCAGTTAATGTCTGTTAATCAAACATTAACATATGACAGTTTTAACAATGGAAAACGTGGTTGGAATACTAAAAAGGTTTTGAACCTTAAAGGAATAATTCACAGATCAATTTTCAGTCATAATTTACTCATATATACCACCATGTCATACCAAACCCATATGATGTTTTTAAAGAATATCCACTGAAAGTGAAAGTGAATGAAAACAGGGCCCTTCAAGCGTTCAAATGACAAATAAGCACCATAAAGTCTCATTTGAAATTTTCTGAAGTCATACAAAAGCTTCTGCAAATCTGAAATAGACAGCAAATGATGCGTCAAAGGTACCACAATAGATTAGCAATTTAATTTTTGGTGCTTTTTTTTGCAATTATCTTGAATCTAGACAGTCCTTGTCAAAACAATCTGTTTCATAAAATAAAAAGCCATACAGGTTCGGAACAACATGAGAGAGAGTAATGATGAATTTTCCCTTTTGGATGAACTATCCCTTTAATACACGTTAAAAACTAAAAGTGTACCACCACAGCATTCTTCCGAATTAACTTTACCCTTGTTCTGTTTAGGTTCAAGAAACAATTTTAATCTCTATTACGTTCCTACACGGATCAGCACAAAGAAGAGAGGTCAATTGTGTTCATTTTTTTTAGCCACTTATGATAATATGGTTGCACAATAGCATCTCTGTTCAGGATCTGTGAATGAGTAAGACTTCCTAATCAAATTCATTAAAAGCGCAGGAAATATTTAGCATGACGATAAGAGAAAAAAAATCTACTCAATGCAATTCTCAACTAATTATAAATGGAAGAAAGCACATGAACAAAAACAAAACATCAACGATCCTAATTCCCCCTGATCCAAGCCAGAAGAAAAACACTCCTGTAAATGTCAATACACCATTTTTACTTTGTCTTCAAGCCAAGACACAAGACTCAAAAGGGCTGAGCTTAGCAAATTCATACAGATACTTTTTTCCCCCTCTTCCTTTGACTTTTTAAGGTTCAGATAGTTACAGTAAACTTAACTCTTCAGTCTATCTGCTCAGCAAAAAGTACCTGAAAGTTTTCTAGTGCTCAAGCAATCAATGCACATTGCTCTTTAGAGAAACTTGATTGAAAAACGAAATTACAAGTTGAAACTATTAGCAGGCACAATTACGACAAAATCAATTGGTCATGAATCAGTATGTCAAGGTTGGGATTGATGCAATACATGGTAATACTCAGTTTAATTTTCCCTGAGATTACATGTGATTTAATCAAGGTTTTCAGTACATTCTATGATTGAGCAACAAGAAGTAATCTAAACAGCTAAATATTGCTTGTGCTTTGCAAAACTCAAAAGATTAATGGGCCTCTATTGAGAACATTTATCTGTTGACCCATCTGTGCTTCCCTACAGTTTAAATGTTTATGGTTGTATAGATTTTTTAAATGTTTTTTGGAAGAAGTCTCTTCTGCTCACCATGACTGCATTTACGTGACAAAAAAACAACAACAATAGAACCAATAATGTAGTATCCTGGATGCCAGCCGAACTTAGCCCCGCCAACACAACGTTTGAGGATGGGAAGTTTGGTCTGGATTTGATCCGTTGTGAAGCAAGTATGTCCGAACCAAGGCTGTTCGGACAGATCAAATTTTCAGGACGGACCAGATGATCAACCGTAATGTACAGATGATCAACTGTAATGTAATCATCAAACTCACCAAAAAGACAAACAATGGCTGCCGCTGGAGAATTTAGATGTGAAGATTCAGCCATCGCATCTGTTATAGAAGATCTAGACAGCGCATTCATTTTAAAAGAGAAACAGAGAACCACGATCAAGGCATTTGTCAATCCAATTGAGTGCAGAGGCATTTTCTTTCCTGGTTCGGTTGAATCACGCCCCATGATCACAGCCCAATGGAGCAGTATCAGACTCACATTCTGACTAGAATGAGTATGACGACGTCAGGCTTATAATGTAGTGAAATAATATTAGATTTTAAAACGACGGTTTTCTACTTTGACAACTATTAATTTTAAAATTTAATTTACCCTGTGATGCCAAAGCTGAATTTTCAGCATCATTACTCACATGTGTCACATGATCCTTAAAAAAATCATTCTAATATGATGAAACATTTCTTATTATTATCAATTGTGCTGCTTTATATATATATATATATATATATATATATATATATATATTGTGGAAACTCCAATACATTGTTTTTCAGACAAAAAAGTATTCATTGCCAGTTTTGATCAATTTAATGTCCATATGATAGTATTATATATATATATATATATATATATATATATATATATATATATATATATATATATATATTACCCACCCTAAATGATTAATCACTAATAATAATAATTAATCACTAATCTTGACATGTGAAAAAAAATAATAGATTCCCACAAGCCTCACACATTATAATCTCAGACTTCGGCCCCAAAGTACATGTAAATTAGTCATTTTGTACAATTTTATTTTAGCAGTTTCTAATTGTCAGTCTTCATTAAAAAAAGAAAAAAAGAAAAAGCACAGCCGTTGTCAGCTGCCTCAGGGCAGAGCACAAAATCAAAACAGATATGCTAATAGCAACTCTTGGACACAATTAGTGAAAAGGAACTCGCTCCATGTGCCATGAATGATTAGCAAATGAACTTTTCTTTTTGATGTAGACGAAAGAGGTGGCTTATTCCTCCCTCTTTCCTGCCAGCCTCCTCATTCGGTTCTTTCCAGTATATTCCAGTGAGCTGGTGGACTGGCAGGATTGATACAGACATGGTGGCAAATGGGTTTGGCAATAGGTTTACCCGCCGCTTATATGAAATTGTTCCTAAATTAAGCCGTCACATTGCCATTCTTTACCAATTGAATATGGAATGGGCATTCGTTCCATATTCAAAATGGAAATTTTCTGAATGCAGGAGAAGCAGAAATCAATGATGGATTTGATGTCACAATCAGCTGTTTAAGTAATTCACAGCTTATTGCTGTCAACCGCTGACAAATCTGTATCTGCCTTCGCACCAGTGACTTCAAGTTCAAGCAGAGACGCAAGTTGCATTTGCTCTAGCAGAAATGTCACCATTAACTCCAATATCCAGCTTCAGAACACCCTGGCTTAAAACTGTCATTTATCTTTATAAAAGCAAATGGTTATGCAACAAGTGCAAGATACAGTTAAGCTTGCTGTTTTCCTTTTTGTTTCTTTTCTCACCACAAGTTCTGCTGAAGCTAATACTGTACATATTTCTTGCTTCATAAATAACTTTTCTACAAAAAATTGTTTTATCCTGGTGATGTCAAAGCAGACTTTAATATTTGTGTGTGTGTGTGTGTGTGTGTGTGTAAAATTGTAATCCCTTTACAGTAACACACACACAGTCAGGAGTAATCTGTCATTAAGAGTACACTGCTTGTTCCTGTCATTGAATCATGCCTTCACTAAATGAGGTCAGACTGACGTGTTGTTTTAATCAACCCAGCCTACCTCCATTAATTATTCAGCACCTAGTGGATAGGGAGCCCTATGGCCAGAGAAGACGGAGGAGGAGAGAAAGCGAGTGAAGGGAGAGTTTACATTACAACTAGACAAGGTTATAGGAGGAAATACGAACAGATATTGAGCTGGTAAAGTATAGGCAATGAAACTGCATGTTAAAAATGTAGCAAAAACAAAAATATGAATACTAATATTCATTTACATGAATATTATTTACCTACACTGAAATCACAGTACACATTTGATCGGTTCTTGCTTTCCATGGGAATCGAACCAATGACCTTGGTGTTGTTAGACTCATGCTCTACTGTTTGAGCGACAGAAAGGCTAATATCAGAGAAAAAAAAAAAACTCCTCTAAAAACACCCTCGATCCACCTCACACTCGGCCTGGCCATCACACCGCCTGCGCCGCAGTAAAATGTCAGCAGCCGTGGAGTGTGAAAGTGTGAATGTGAGGTGTGAGGGAGGACGGCATTTTGGTCACAGGGCTTCACACGAGAAACTCAAAGAACTTAATATGGCAATACACAACAAGAGGTCACATTGAGTCAATTGGTAACAGGTTAACTAGGGATGCACCCTAGTAATAAATAAATTATTATGAGACAATTATGAGAAATGTTTCTTGAGCATCAAACCATCACATTAGAGTGATTCCTATTGGATCAAGAGACACTGTAGACTGGAATGATGCTGAAAATCTATTCTTGGCCATTACAGGATAAATTACAGTACATTTTAAAATACATTAAGAAAGAAAACATTTTTAAAACATTTAATATCATTTTACATGCCAGTTTGAACTGTATTTTTGATCAAAATAGATGGAGCCCTAGTGAGCAAAAGAGACCTACTTTAACCCTTATGCTGCATTAGGGACATTTTTGGTCTTTTGCAGTTTAATTTCTTTGACCATTTTGGCTGTTTTAATGCAAATGGTATGACATTTGGCAAAATTGTGACTTTTTGGATACATGTAAAAAATGTGATCCCATTTTGCAAAATATGTATAACACACACTGTGTAGATCAAATAGTAACACTCAGCACCATAAAGACCAAAAATGGCCCATTGAAACCCATTAAAACGTTGTTTAAATCTGAGGCTGTCAGTAATACATGAAACATGATTTTTGCACAAACATCCTTTCATTTTGAAGCAAAAGCATTATATTTGCATTATATAGTGTATTCCACCAGATGACGTCACTACATATTTATTCCCTATGGGTGGAAATGCACCTTATTTTAGGCAATAGGCAATGTTTAATAGGTGGCCATTTTTGGTCTCTAACGTGCTAAGTGGGATTTTTTGCAAAGTGGGACTGTGATAATCCAAATCTAAAGTTTTCTCTTTGCATTTAGTTTATTGAAAATAATTGAATTTTTGTGTTTTTTCCTCTTATACAAATCGATGGTTTCGCAAACAAAACTGGTAATTAAAGGGTTAAAATCCTGAAATTGAATACATTTTTGGTAGTTATGATGAGGACTGATGCTGGTTAAAAGATTTAACTTGGTAAAAGTGGAAAATAATAATAATATATAATATTTTAGGCAATGTTTAATATGTGGCCATTTTTGGTCCTTAATGCACTCAACGGTGTTAAAAATCTAATGCAGCACAAGTGTTAAAATATCTTTAAAAATCATACTGACTTTAACAGTTTCTATTCTATTCTATTCTATTCAAGTGTGCAATAAGTATCAGCAATAAGCAGTATCAGCAGTTGGCCATAACATAAAATGATCAACATATCAGTCAAATTCTTTTTGACTGACACGATAATGCTAATGTGTTTATGTTTATCCGTAATATGGTTTAAGGGAACCAGTACTTGTAACGGCATCTTATGTGAGATTGATGCCTCTATTAAGGCTAAGCGCCGTAAGCAGTGTTTAAAATTGTATTAAATATATTCCTGCAAGCCCACTAAAAGAAAAAAAATAATAAGTCCCACTCGCACTCGCACTCACATACACAACACACAATCACTGCAGCGATAGAGAGATACAAAAATATTCCATGCTTCAGCAAAAAAATAAAGCACAGCATAGAAAGGTGTCATGCTGCTTTCCACCGCCCCTTTCTCTTCCCTTCTTTCCTCTCTTCACTTTCTCTGTAAGTACACATATCTCAGGATGGGGTCTGGAGATTTATGAGCAATAGTGAGAAGTGGGCCAGAAAGCCCTCCCCGGCTCTGGATCTGCTTTGCCGCCTCCCTCACGTCTTTTATTTCCATCCCTCCCTCTCTGGTTGCAGCGCTTTCTGCTCACATTACCCTCTGTTGAGTGATAAACATTGTCTGTGGGCAGTAAATTCAGTCTGAGCCTGACAGGCCTCCAATAAACCAGTCTATTCTCTCACTGTGAGGAGGCTTTGGTCTGGAGGCCCACAGGAAGGGAATGCAGACACACACCCCCTCACACACACACACATATAAAGATAAACAAGTTAAGAGGGACAAGATACATGTGGTGTACATCATGCACATCAAAAGCACAAACAAGGAACAAACACAGGAGACACATTCATATACACTGGCACAAAGAAACAATGATCAACAAGCGGATATAATCATACAAGCCAGATATAATACATGTATGACCAATGATCAAAAGCTTACTATTCAGTATTTGCATGTCATGTTAGCTTGACGAATTGATTATTGGCCTAAATGTGTTACAATTTTTTTTTCATATTAATTTAAATGAGTCCATGATAATATGTTTTTTCTTCTTTTTTTTTTTTTCTTTTTTTTAAAGACAAACCATACAATTTTGGGAAAAAAGATTGATGGATTTATAGCGTTTTGGAAAAAAATCAAATTAACTTTGAATTTATCATAAACAATATTGTTGTTTGATTTAATAATCATTGTTCAACATGTTCAGACTGAGCCTAAAAACACATTTTAGCAGAATAAAATGAATATTCACAAAATAAATATAAAAAAATATCATTTTCCTGAAAACTATACTGAAATGCGTTTTGATTTATAGCGTTTTGGAAAAGAACTCCTCAAATGTTTATTAATTACACACAAGCAATGATTTCAACTGTAAAAAAAAAACTAGGTGGCCAAAAGGTGCAAAGTAAAAGCTAATTTCTTAAATTGGTCTTTATTTCTTTTTCATTGACCAGAATGGCATTACTGCTCTGCTTCAGCTCATTTTTATATCACCTAAAACCACAGTACAGCCACTTATGGTGGTTTACTCAAGGCAACGGGCTAACTCTGTAATGAGCGGTTAGATTACAATTTGGCAAGCAAATTTACACAGTAAAGGCAATCCCACCTGCTGCTCATGAGCAAGTAAAACGCAAAGTACCAGGCAGAAATAAACCACATGTGAGCAAGAAATAGCAATATAGGGGCATTCACCGCTTATATGCAACATCATTGCAAATGCTTGTTATAATTCCAGATGTTGGATGTATAAAGGACTTCTTTCCACATCTTTGAAATCATACAAGTTTCCATTGGCTTTTGTTCCCTCGACTTGTAATAGAAAGATCAGCCTGATATTTAGCCTTTTCGGGACATACTGGACCTATTAACTGAAATGGCAGTTCATCGCTGCCAGCTTTCTGAACATGTCCGCTTTTTTATGTGAATACTGAATAAATATTGTGTAAAATATGTTCTTCAATTTCAAATTCTCATTTGCTATCATGAAACTGTCTTATTTGCATTATATCAACTACCTTGTTCCCTAGATATCAGTATTCGCATCGGCCTCTGAAAAAACCACATGGGTTGACCACTAGAATGAGCCATAATGAGACATCCAACAAAAGTTCTTATCTTACAATGTTCTAAAAGTTCAGTCAATCACTTCAATAGCTAGCGGACTAGCACCAAAATGCTCAGAGACGATTTACAGATGCACACATAAACTTCCAGCCGATTAAAGAACAGCTTCTTCTCATCTACTGATGGCAGCTGACAATTACAAACATAGGCAATAAATTTGGGTGGTCGCAGGTGTTCTCCTAACGCACACATTGCTCCTCCTGTCCACTTTGCGTCTCAATAATTACATGCTTTAAGCAGAGCTGTCTCCTGTATCCATTTCCTTGATTGAAAGGGTGTTTATTGGCCACTCTCCACTGAAGTGCCCAGAACATTTATAATAGGACACATAACACAGAGGCATCGTAAATGCTTTTACATAGATATCATGCAATTAATAATAATAACCAAAACAATAAATATAAAAACAACAAAACATTACTGTTCTTTTTACCTTCACTTTTTTTCAGGGACTACTAGAGTCAGACCTGCTGCATCAGCTCATCTGTTAAAACAGAAATACTGCCTGCTGCATACCAGCATTTCCTTTGAGTGTGTGTGTGTGTGTGTGTGAGATATGGAATTCAGAGCGGGTGGAGGCTGTCACAGCTGGATTGGGAACATCTGTCAATGAAGATTCAAAAATAACCTCTCACACATAACACACACATACAAGTGCACGCTTCTGTGACTTTACAGTACACTATTGCCATCTCTGTAGTGAGAGAAAATAAGAAGTGAAAGAAGGGCTACTAAAAGACAATTACACATGGTTGTCATTTCTTCAGTTTGACAAATCAGGTTAAGAGCAAACATGATGTGCGTAACAGTTTACAGATAAATCATTACAGCCAAGAAAATCTGAAAATGAGAACTGAAAACACTTGCACTTGTATGAATGAGTGTTTATAATAACTTCCAGGAACGTTGTGGCCCACACAGGCCAGAATTACATGTGGAGGTTTCATGCAGCTTAACACAAATGTTGGGGCATTTAATTATAGTGATCCTCTTCAATATGTGTGTTTATGTACATAAAGAGCCGTTAAAAAGCAATCAAACACGTACTAAAGAGTTGGTGGTTTTGGCCACACTTGAGAAGACAAACGGTGATTATGTCACGGTCCCACAAACTCTCTTTTGTGGCACATGCAGTTCATACAAGTTTGAATTCACTTCCTTGTCTGCCAACGACTACCGAAAACCTTTAAAGGCCCTAAAGGTTTTCTGTGAAGAGTAAACAAGAGTAGGAAATCAACACGTGCTAAATCATTCTATAAATGCACGCCCAAACAGGCCTATTAAATTGCTTAAGGAGTTACAGCAGCAGGCTTCCCCCCAGGGCTCTGATTTACGGGACATTGTGTGCGTCTGTACGTGTGTGTAAATACTAGTAAATACTATGTGTATGTCTGCCTAGCGCCCCTCTTTCTGCACTAAAAACTTTGACACTTTGCATTTTAGTTTCATCAACACTGTAAAAAAAAATGTTGGTTTAAATGGTTGCCTTAAAATTTTAAGTTCATTGAAATGGAAAAATTGAGTTAATACAATGAAGGAGATTGATTTAATCATCACACTGTAAAAAAATATTGTTGGTTTAACTTAAAAAAGTAAGTAACCTGGTTGCCTTAAAATTTTAAGTTCATTGAACTTTAAAAAGTGAGTTAATACAACGAAAGAGATTAATTTAACCACCAGAAACTCAAAATAATAAGTTATCTCAACTAAATAAATTATTATAAAGTTGATTTGACAAAAGAAAATATGTTGAGATAACAAATCTTGAAAATATTTTTTACAGTGCAGAAAGTCAAAATATTATGCTATCTGAACCACATAAATTATTTAAGTTGATTTGACTAAAGAAAAAACGTTTTTGATTACAAATCATGAACAGGTTTTTTTGTTTTTACAATGAATAAATTGAGGATTTAACGCTCAGGAATGGTCTTTGTGAAGTAATTTATGGCTGAAAATGGGGAAATCATATAAAAATGTCAACCTTCAAACAATTTATGAATAAAACAAACACTGAATTTACACTATAAATAAAATGTGTAATAAATTTAAGAGGTCCCTCAAAGGACAGTGTGTTGGTGACAAAGATTTCAGCATTCAGCACTAGAAATTAGTAAGCTTTATTAACTTACTTTCCCTTTCCAGAGACATCACCTAATTCATGTGGGCTGGTCCAGCTCAGTTAGGTTTATAGTAGGCTAGCTACACAAATTTTTCAAGAGTCAATCAATGCTGATGTATAAAATCAAGTCCAACATTTTTTTTTGTCACTGAATATCCTGTTGCACATCCCTCCATCATCACATTGTGGAAGCAAAATGGGTCGGGAGCAAACTGCAGGACTGAATCAATGAATCTTTGTTTTATGATCAGCAGACATCATGACAGGAGCTCAATGAAGATCTGGATCATATACAAGCACACAAAGGCCTTTTTTATGAGTCAGAAGCCAAGCCGCCTCAGCTGATACTCTAATTATGATCACTTTAAGTTATAGAAAAGCAGCAGGCTAAGGCTATATGGAGTGTGAATACTTTTTCTGAGTGTACCAGTGAGAGAATGCTTTTCACACTCATACACTATGCTAGACTAATCAGATTTGACACACACACACACACACACACACCTCACTTTTAGCGCCAAGTGTTCGTGCTTGCCCTCATTTCCAATGCAAGGACTAGTGAAGGTCGAGTCAATGAGCGAGAGATCAGAATAGGAGCAATAACAGCAGTTGCTTTAACAGGCTTTTAGCAACTTGGGACGGGAGTGCAGTTCTTTTAACAGTGTCACCCTGAGGCCTGTCCCAAAGGCATGATAAGAGCCTCCTGCTCTCAAGGGAACCCCAGTGTCTCTCCCCATGTACACTTAAATTGCCCTATCCAGCTCACGATGGAGGGGTCCTCAATGTTAAATGTATTTAAGAGTGAATGTGACGGCTTTAGGTTGTCGTAAAGATCCTTTGCTATGCGGTTGAACGTATCTCACCGATTGTATAATGGCTGCTATTGAGATTTCAGTTATTAAGAGTTTATCGTCTACTGGGTTTCTTCAACTTCAACCACTTTTGGACATACAATAATTAAACATTTTTGTCTTTTTTTTTCTGATGCACCATAAACATTTCCATTACAGCATAATTTACATGACTTATCTACAATCTTTAATTATGCAATAATTGAATGCGATGTAAATTACATTTTATGGCCTTTCTCCCATGCTCTGCTGAAGCTAATTTCATAGATAGCATTTTACATATCAAAAATTACACACTATTAAATATGTTCTTAATATGTTGATGTATTGTTTTATGAAATAAAATAAATGTATAATATACATACCAAAAAGTTTGGGTCTGTGAAATATTTTTACAATTTCAAACAACTGTTTACTAATTAAATATATTTTGAAATTATTCCTATGATGTCAAAGCTGAATTATCAAAATCATTACTTGATCATTCTGAATGATTTCAGAAATCATTCTTATATGACGATTTGCTGCTCATGAAACATTTCTGATTATTATCAATGTTGAAAACAGTTGAGCTGCTTGTTATTTTTAAGGAATAGTTCTTCAGGATTCTCTGATGAATAGAAAATCATTTGAAATAGTTCTATTTTCAGCTTTATGACAATTAATATAAATAAATAAAAAAAGCAAGAAAAAACGTTCTAATGTGACCATCATATAACAAAAATATAATGCTTTATATAAAGTTTTCATAAAAATCAACCCCTGGGACATGGTCCCTATAATTTGAAGAAACACTCAATTGCAAACACACAAAAAAACAGAACCCCCACCTATTACAAATAAATTCGAGTTTCTGATAATCAGAAAGGGTGCTGTCATTTAGCCATGAAGATGCAGCACATGAGTGAGACAGAGGGAAAAGCAAGAAATTCAAGACCCAAAGGA
Source organism: Pimephales promelas (assembly GCF_016745375.1). The sequence continues at coordinate 16,208,564 of NW_024121321.1, forward strand.
GATTCTTCTCCGAGAGGCCGCCTGACCCAGGGTGATTTAAGATGCCTGCAGGCTGTACGGTCGCCACCCTGTCTGGTTGCCCCCCGCCGCACATTGTGTGGACACTGGGATCAGTTGATGCCGCCTGAGCCAACATGAGATGCGCTGCACGCGAGCAGAATATGGCTGTTGGTCTGGTCAATGACTCATTAGATGGCAATGCTGACCGGCCTGAGGATGCACTGCAATACAGATGATGATGAACAGTGCTGAAAAAATGCCTAGACACATTCTCATCAGCTTATAACACCTTTTCACGACGAGTAGAATGGGGAGTGTGTGGTTGACACCATGACACAGACCCGACTTAAATGAAACTATATTCTTGTTAGCGCTCAGAACTCTGACTGACGTGTAAAGACAAACATTTGCGGTTGACGTTAGATGGGTTTAAGATAAATTGTCATGTTGACAACTAGGAAGAGCGCAGTCAGGGCTGTGGCCCAACGGTTAACACGCATGTTAAGACACGATGCAGGGTCAAGGCCCAAGTCATTTCCCAATATTCCCACTTCTTTCCCCCCAACAAATATACAGTCTTTTTTATAGCGCTGTCAATAAAAAAAATGACCAAAATAAAACGGAGAAATAAAATATAAGCCCTAGTAATATTAGCTTTGTAGCCAAGAAATACTTAACCAAACATAAAACTTTCTTTTTATTTGCTTAACTTACACACTATGCACTACTGTTCAAAAGTTTGAAAGATGTAGAACTTAAGGAAATTACTAATACTTTTCTTAGCAAGGTTGCATTTAATTTATCAAAAGTGACACTTCAAAGACATTTATAATGTTGAAAATGATTTCTGCTTCAAATTTCTATTCATCAATGAATCCTGTTTGCAACATTAATAATAAGAAAAGTTTATTGAGCAGCAAATCATCATATCAGAATGATTTCTAAAGGATCATGTGACTCTGAAGACTGGAGTAATGATACTGAAAATTCAGCTTTGACATCACAGGATACACACAGAAAACAATTATTTTTAATTGTAACATTTCATTATTTCGCTGTTTTTACTGTATTTTTGGTGAGCACAAGAGATTTCTTAGACAAAAAAGAAAAATCCAACCAACCCCAGACTTTTGAACCATTTTCTAAAGCCATACAATAGATCACAAATTAGCCTTATGTTCAAATAAAAATTTGGCCCCTTTAGATGAAACAGGTTTGAGGTAATTATGTTGTGCTAAACAAATGGTGCACCAGTCTATTCCTGTTTTTGCCTGTCATATGGACTTTTTGGTGCTTTTCTGGTCTTGACAAACATGGTCACAATGAACTGTAGTTTTGAAAGGTGTTTTTAAAAAGTCTGTATTTGTTTTGCACTGAAAATAATAAAGTCATACAGGTTTGGAAAGACAAAAAATTTTCATTTTGAGGTAAACCATCCCTTTAAGAGTTGACAACCCTTACAAGTATACGTACCATTCAGAATAGTTAACCACTTTAACCACGAACACATGATGAAGTAGCACAAGAAATAAACTTCAGCTAAATGTCTACTGGATAAATAGGATGACATTCATTTAAGTACTTAAAGAATTTTAGAAGTTATATATTCTGTGTTTATAAAACTACTGATCGGGTCAAACTGATGTCTGCAGGTCAGAGATGGGCTATGAAATGAATATGATGAGCGGTAAAGTCAGGTGGAAGTAAACAACATCAGCATGTATCAAATCAAACTGCTCAAATCAACAACAACAGCCATGCTCGTCTCGGACATGAGCAAAGTGTGACAGTGAGATTGTCATGAGCTTGCTCCATTGCTCCGGGCATCCAGAGAAGGGCAGCCATGTTAGACACACGGAAATGAGCAATGACAATTCTCTCAGCAAAGGTACTCGCTCTGCCAATTCCTGAAAAATAGATGCATTTGACAACAAGTTTAAAACAGACCAACGCATTCTCATCCTTTAGCGTCATACAGAACGCTATATGACAAAACCGCGCTATACTACGCTCATGGCACCCGTTATCGTTAATATAACACGCGCTGTGATGGTTAGGTTTAGGTGTGGGGTGGGGTAGGGTAGTCTCATATTACGCTAAAGAATTTATGACGCCTTGGGTTCGCGTGTTATATTAACGATAAAGGGTGCCATGTGCGCCGTTTTGTCATATAGCGTTCTATGTGACGCTAAAGGATGAGAACGGGCTGAACAGACTGCAGATTAACTCTTTGCCATTTTATTGATGTTAAAAGTTTGAACCGGCATTTTTGACATGAGCACCACAGCCCAATGTGTCTGGACATGCATAATGTAGGTCAACTTAAAATGTTACTTCCCTTTTGCATTTATCAAAATTAACGAGACTCATTATTTCAACTGCAACTGAAATGTGATTAAACATCCTAGCTTACATATGAATGAACTAGTGACATGGTGGCCCTGGTTGGAAGGTTTAGGAGACATAAATATCAGCCTGACAGGCCCACAGGCTGAACGCCCAGCCCAGGCGCGTCCCAGGCGGAGGCTGCCAGATGCAGATCCATCATCCACACGGCCAGCACAGTGAAAATATCCACAGTGAAGAGGAGTAGAAACAGCAGGTCTGACAAACAATGGTGTTCTGCTCCTCTTTCAGAGAAGACGGGAATCCCGATGACATCCGAAAGCTAAACGACATGGGCAGCCCCTGCCAAAGCAGACAGGCAGCATTTTCACACTTCTAGGAGCCAGAGCGGAACCAGGGACCCTGTGACAGGTCCATCTCCTCACACAAGCAACTGTGAGCCAACGACTGTAGCATGACATCTATCAAAATGTCTTCCGCAGCTAGTGCAGGACAGGCAGCTCTTGTATCGGCCACGGACTGCGAACCACCAGTCTGACGAGCACCAGAGAGATGTGTCAAACACAGTGCCAGAAGTGTGCTTCAGGTTTTGGATATGTTTGATAAACAAGGTCAAAGTTCATGTGGGAATATTCTGTATAATGGGCATAATAGTCTTGCAAAAAGGAAAGAACGAAGAAAGAAAGTTAAAACACTAAAATTAATAGTTTGTAAGTGAATTTAGGCATCAAAACATAATATATGAAAGATGGATAAATATTCAGGTTGAATTATAAGTGATCGGTATGAGGAGGGAGCTCTGCGATGCTAGTTAGATAGTCCTTAAAAAAAATAGAGCGTAGCAAATTAAAACCAGTTCATTAGAATGATTACCGGTAGTTTAGTTAATATAAAAGAGTTTGTGTAAGTAGTCTTAGTTTAAGTGCAAGTAGTCTGAAACAGTTTACTGTGCACCTCCAAATTAATATTAATGAAGGGTGTTGTACTTTTCTTCAGGATACAAACCCAATGAGCTCAACGGAACTAAAAATAAAATTGCGCTAATGTGCTCTTAAACGGACAGAGCTTTTTAGGAGATTCATTAAGTTAAAATCTAAAGCAACACTTTATAAGTATACAGAAATAAAGTACTTACAAATCATTTGTAAACTACTAGTGTAGGTATCATTTATAGTTAGATCATTTGCTTTCAAAGCTAGCTTGCTATTGCTAGCCTCTCTGAAATTGCCTACCCCACCTTTAATGACATTTATAGAATTATTGACTCCTAATAACCATATTAACAACCCCTACTACTGGTTTAAAAATACTGTTCATTACTTATATGGTTAATAAGTTGTTAACAAATCATAAAACACATTATCTAACTATTTTTTATGAGGCAATTAAACAATAATAATTGTGTTAATTTAAGTGACAATGAATGAAGTACTCCCTATTAGTGCACAACACAACACCCAATGTATTTGTTACATCATAAGAAGAATGACATTTATACTAATAGATTATGCTAACATTTATTTTATTAGTCTGTCTGTTTCATACTTATCCCAAAGTTACTGTAGTCAGACGGATCTGGACCTAAACCTAGACACACCCGCAACACAGCCCTGAATGCCGGCAGAGACCATGTCAGCAAGAACAATCCCCTATGAAGACTTCGTCGGCATGACAGCCATCGGTACAGTTCCTTAGGCAAATACCACAAGAACCAGATAAATCCTCTATGGGCAGCTTCGGCTCCATACCGGCGTGACAAATCCGATATTCAAGCAAAAGGAACTGGATGAATTATTTTAAATGCTATCAATCCAAAATCTGACTTGTGACGCAGCCTGAATCTCTTTATAGGCCAGGACGAAGGCGGCAAAACAATTTTGTCGCCTTCAGTGGCCATTCCTACTACGCTATCCCCGGCATATATATCCTTTACACTCTGCATAAGTGTGTGTTTGCAGCTGCGACTCACAATCTCTCTCTTTATCTAAAAGAGCAGCATCTCTTTAAAGATGCTTAGTTTCTCGTTGGCTCGTGCTGGACCGTTTCATCTGCATTTCCCACTTGGGTAAGGATCATCCAGCTCTCGCGCTCGATGCCATCTTTGCGGGCTATTGCCATGGTGACTGAGGACTTGCCCGGCATTTTTTCTCAGTCTGCACTTCCAACCACTGTAGTTCCGTGCCGTAAAAAGAGCCGTATTCAGCGGGTCCCCGAGCCTTCCCCAGGCCGTCGTGCCCCACTGTTTTCTCCAGAGCTGCTTTATAGATGAAATGAACTATTTTAATAATGATGATGATCTTTTCAACGGAACTGTATTAACACTAAACTGGCCACAAATGACGCTATTTATATTTTTAGAGCTCCTTTCCAGCCAAAATGACCTCTGTTGGCATAATAAAATCCTTTTCCTGTTATCACTGTAAAGCTGCTTTGAAACCATTTGTATTGTATAAAGCGCTACATAAATAAAGGTGACTTGACTTAACAGTGCTGTAAATGGCAATAAACTGAGATGTAAGTGTAGACTTAGGGTGCATTCAGCACTGAGAGGGATTCAACATTTTGTTGGCTTTGTCATGCATCTCAATCATGCAAATGATTCAACACAGCACAGCTACACGTGATGTCAAGGCTAAAGGTCACCTAAACATTGAGGGAAATGTAGTAGTATAAAAAAAACACTCCTGTCGCATTATCAAACTCATTCTGCTGTTGCCAATGAGTCACAGCAAGCAACGACATTAAAAATTAATAAACCGAACCAAGGAGAGTCATCTTCATTTCCCAACAGAACTGAGCACAGTTGCCGTGCTTTGAATATTTTTATGCTTTTCTTTCTGCAGGGACCCTAGAGGGAAGCAGGCAGAGGTTGTTGGTAGCTAATACTAACCACTTTGTGGCATTAAACTGCATTCTATATTTAACTCAAGTGGTGCTTGGGGGAGCTTGTGACAGAACAGAAGTTTGAATCTGAGGAAATGGAGCTATCAAAGATTAGAGCTATACAAAAACACACAGCAGCCCAAATTTGTTGAAAATTGTCTGGAAGACCCAAAAGAACACAACGCCTGACAGGCCTGATCAGGGTAACACACTTCATTAGCCAGCGCTAACTCTGGTGGAGACTGAGAACCAGAGCACAAACCATAAAAACAAACATACAATAACAATTGATATTAATAAATAGATAAATAATGTTATTTAGAAATCAACCAACCAATAAATAAATTAATAAATTGCATTTAATGTGGTCATATAAGTATGTTTAATTATAACTCATAAATTATTTAGACAATTTTTGGTATAATACTTTAAATGAAGTATAGCAATCTTACACTGCAGGACAGTCCTAAAAATGTCACGTCAACCCTCATGTGCATTTTGGAAAAACACTATTCAGTGCAGTTTGCTGAATTGCAAAATACACTACATTTTCTAGCGACACTAATGAAATCTGAACGAGTCTTCGCAGACCTCAGAGGTGTTCAAAAAAAAAAAAAAAAAAAGCTGAGTCATTCATGGCATACTTCACTGACACTTTCTGAAATCTGGTCACTTGCTTTTTTTAAGTATACAAAGCTTCTATGATGATAGCCGAGTAATTCATGAATGAAGTGCCGAGACGTAAACACCTTGTACATGCATGAGCATCAGAGTTAGAATCACTTTCAATCTTCATCAGGAGGACAGGGGTCCGACTTCTTTTCTAGAAACCACACCGAAGCACTCACATAACATGCTAACTAAGATGCCCAAATCGGAGGTAGAAGTCTGCTAGTTCTGCATAACTCCATTGAGCCCAAATCTAATCACCGTACCTTCCAGCTGCTTGAATTCTGTGCCTGGCAGTTGACACATCATTACAGCACAGCAAGTGACAAGAAGCACCCTGGGGATTCCTTCAAGCGGCTGTTTAAGTCAAGTTAGGAGAGCTCGACAATAACAGGCACCTCCATATCCATCAATATTCCATAGCCCAACTCCTGCGGAAGACGATAAATAAATGCTCCGCACCCCATCGATCCGTGTTCTCTCATTTGGACCTCATGCAAACACAGCTCCCAAAGCCAAACCAACACACTTATTTGGGTTTCACAGTGATGCAGTCTCCTTAACTAAAAGGCTTACCAGAGGAAATTCCATGCAAACTTTTGCATTATCCCCTGTAAGCAAAAAAAACAACAACAACAAAAAAAAAAAACATTCCAACAACACCCCCATCTCCCTTTTCTCACATGGGGCGCCAAATTTTTGATGCGCGCCTTTTCTCGCTTGACAGCGTGCAGAGTCTTTCCGCAAGTCAGCATGGGCCGTGTAATAATTAGCCCCCAAGTGCGTCAGAGCGTTGTTCGTCACATAGCACTATGCAGAGACACACATTAGTAGCTCTAGGCCCAGGAGGGAGCAGCCGCTGACTGACTGCCAAATCCTCCCTGCCGACGGTGGTTGGCGGCAGCCACTGCATCAGTAGCCGACTCAAGATGTGCTCCCACCCACCGAGTCAAAACATTATGTACTGTCATTTCAAGTGTGTAGAGTGAGTGGACCTCTCCATAGATCAGCTGAACCACACGACAACTCTTCCTCTCGGCAGGGATGATTGAAAGGCTACGATTGAAGACAAGGGAAACTAGAAATCATCCTAATGTATAATTTACTCATTACTGACTTGTAATAGTAAGATCAACGCATTCTCATCCTTTAGCGTCATATAGAACGCTATATGAAAAAACGGCGCTATACTACGCACATGGCACCCGTTATCGTTAATATAACACGCGCTGTGATGGTTAGGTTTAGGTGTGGGGTAGGGTAGGGTAGTCTCATATTACGCTAAAGGATTTATGACGCCTTGGGTTCGCGTGAATATTAACGATAAAGGGTGCCATGTGCATAGTATAGCGCCGTTTTGTCATATAGCGTTCTATGTGACGCTAAAGGATGAGAACGGGCTGGTAATACATATCATAATACATATTGTGATGTAAATGTACTTTTTATTTGGCCAGTACATTTTCCTACAGACTATTTTTGCAATACAAACTTGTAAGCATCTTTGATTTACATACAGTGATTGCCACCATTACTTAAAATGACCGTTTTCTTTTAGCCTCACAAGCTAAACCCACATCAAGATGTTGGGTCTGGGAACACACCATTGGCAGGGCTCAATCCGAGGGGCGAAATAAACGGTTGTCTTTCAAATTCCCTCTGCAAGCAATAGGATAACACTATAACCAACCAGAGCAACAAAAAAGGTGACGTAGGTGACACATCTTCCTTTTTTATGAAAGACCGCTATTCGCCAGCAGCAGCAATCTTTTTTGGTTTAAAGTAGCAGGGAATTCACGCGGAACCCTCGCAACTCTGCCGTCATTATGTTAAGCCCGCCCACTAAATCTATACACAATGTGACTGGCCTGACTAGATTTTGGTTTTTCCAGCTCGCAAGCCAACGGAGAGAGTTGCCAGATGTAACTGGCAGCAAAATAAAATTTGCTGCCGCTAGGGTGCGTCTAGATTTCTTGGCTAGTTTTCTTGACAGTAGCAGCAAAAATTGGTGAAAGAGTTTAGTTTGTTTCCGTGAATTCTCTAAATTAATCAATACAAATGTTGACTCAGTGACATTAAAAATAAAATTGCTATTTTCTTTATTAGCAAAAAAGGGCATTAAAGTTAGGTTCGTTTCCGTGAATCAGTTGAAAACAGTCATTTTTTACGAATTGTGATTTGCCCCTTTACCCAAATCTATTCTCAAAAAAGTTTAGGCGTGTCGCATCAGTTTAAGCACATAGTCCTGCCCCAAATTCACACCATTGGTTGAGCCAGTATTACTTTGGGATGGTTGGGATACTCAAATGTTTTGAAAGAGTCACCATGTTTACATTTACTATATATATATATATGTATATAAAATATTGGCAAAAACAATGAAAGATATTGAAGATGATTTTTGGGATATACTGAACAGCCCTACGATTGTTTATATAAAATAAGCTAAAGAAAGAAGACTTTTTCATGGTTCATTCAGGTACTCACATGCAAATATTCTTGCACGCTGTGGGCAGCACGGCATCTCGGTTTTGCCCAAAACATTCCAGTGGTTTTTACACCTCAAAGTGCAGAACAGGCCAAACAACCAATGAGATCTAACACATTAAGACCTTATGACACATCAGGATCATGTACGGCAGTAATCAAATTTGATGCATGTTAGTAGAACAGAGAATAGAGCTGAGCAAAAAACATCGGTCAGATCATAATCAAAAATGAACCAAAACTTCAGAGACATTTTAAATAGTCTTTTTATATTTTCAAAAGATATAAAGAGACATATTTCAAAGCAATAAACAAAAGCTAGACTCTCTTCAAAGATTAAAAAATTGTCCCATAGTGCTTGTTGAAAAGTTCTTCAAGGCTTCAACAGTATTTAATCCAGGGTCTCTTGAGGCTTAATATAAGAAAATAGCAATCACCATTTCTGCAATAATAGACTGTAGTGAGCACATCTGTAAAAGACCAATCATAGCGAATGTGTGTGATGTGGACCTGTGCATTTTCTGTAAAGCTGCTATGAAATGATGTGTATTGTGAAAAGCGCTATAAAAAATAAATGTGAATTGAATTGAATCATACAGAATATTTCATTGGAGAGCAGCATAGTCATCTAATTTTAATGATTAACTATTTCTCAAAAAGCTATCACATGCTTTTAGAAGTCTTGGAATAAACAATAGCACACAAGTCATATGGACGTCTTATCTGTTACTTAGTTAAAAAGTTTGGGGCCTGTAAGAATAAAAAAAGAATAATTATATGTATTTATTAAAAGTATATATATCAAATTTTTAAAAGGTTGTACTTCTTGAGTACCAACTTGTTCTAAGACCTTTAGAACGTGGTGTCATGCACACGATGATGCAAAAGACGCAAGCACAATGGTCAAACATGTCCGTCTAGCGTGGGTTGACATAAAAACCGTGGAAAAGCAGTGCAGTGGAATGCACATCATTTTCATTTTTGGGTGAACTGTTCCTTTAAGGTTTAGCTATGCTGCAACTGTAAGTCCTGATTGATTAGCCTCAGGTACCGAGTATTTATTGTGTACTTTTACATTTCACAATAGCATAGAAAACACTTTCTCAGACCATCATGCACTGTTGTTTAAGTGTGACACGCCTAAATGCATTTTTCTAATAGCAAGTTGCAGATGTTTCACACTGGAAATGAGGGATACTTACTTGCAGGAGATGGAGTGCTGTATCCACTGACAGGAAGTCCTGGAAGTGATGGAGGGGAGAGCCCTCCTAGCATATGTGGAAAGAAGTAAGGGTAGTGCGGCATAGGGAAGCCCCCTAAAGGACTGGGGCAAGGGTTGCCGTTTCCAGACATGGTACGCTCAGATACAACACTGAGTCCCAGACCTCTGTGCAGGCTATCCGTGATGCCGGATGTCTACTTTCCCATCATGATCTACTTTGGTAATCCAACTAGGAGAGCTTTGTCTACGATTGTCTGATTGGGTGCTTACTATTGTGGCTGTAAGACAGAGACAGATTAATGATTGGTGATCCAGGGTGTGTGTGAGAGTGGTTATGACGCCATTCGATCACAGTGGTGTACGGCTCACAGGTTTGTTTTGGTGTTATGCAACTCTCTGGATACGATCCCAAAGTTTTCTTTGAATAGAAGTAAGGCAGTATATTCCAGCACTGTTTGACAGGGATGTTCTGAAGCAGCAGCGGAGTGTTTCAACTCTTCACTGGGACCTGAGCTCACTCCAAACCCCCAGTATTCGAGAGGACTGACCAAGACGATGTGACGCAAGAGGAATCGAGACGCGGTGCTCCAGAGGTCACAAAATGCTCTCGGGTCAAACCTATCAGAGCGAGTCAGTCCAACACGGTGACCTAAGAAAGACAGAAAAAGAATGGAAAGGAACAGAGAAGAGGACATTTTTAGTGGTCAGATGTGTTTGCGGGCATTCATTTCAAACTGATATTTGAGTACACAGCTAAAACGAAAAAGGTGTACATGGCTGATTTACAGATAAATGTAAAGTAGCTCTCCTTTGTGCCAGTTAAAAGAATATTTGTCAATGGATACTTGAATGTACCTTTTCTGTACATAATAATATTTTAAGTAACTATCATTGTCAATTTTGATTCAGTTTCATTTCATTTTGCTGTCATCATGTCATAAATGATTTTTCAGATCTTCAAACAATTCCTGAGAACTACATGCTTTGGATTATTAAATGATGTCTCAGTCTTCATTGCAGAAAGAATAAGTTAAGTCTGCAAGTTAAAAAAAAAAATATTTCGAAAAGAAGTCCCTTATGCTAACCAAGGCTGCATTAATTCGATCAAAAATACAATAAAACAGTAATATTGTTACAATTTGCAGCATTATTACACCATTTTTCATTGTCCTTCAGAAACCATTCAAACATGCTGATGTGATGCTCAAGAAACATCAACAGTTGTGCTGGTTAATATTTTAGAGATACATTTTTTTCAGGATTTTTTGATAATTATAAAGTTCAAAAGATCAATATTTATTAGTATAAAATTATAAATGTTAAATTACTTTCACTTTTAATCAATGTAATGCATCACTACTGAAAAAACATCACTTTTTTTTTCAAAATAAAAAGTAAATGTAAATTAATGTTACTAAATGAATACATATCTCTAATTCAGTCATGAAACTCTAGATATTGCAGACTGATAGGTCCTTAATTCAATCTGTAATCATGTCACAAACTGACTGGTCCGTGTTGCCTGCTTAGCATTTCGATAGTTTGGTTTTGTGTTTGCTGTAAGTCTTGCTAAATGACATCTCTCCCACAGCTCCACCTGCATAGATGTGCTAAGGGTAATTTAATGTACACTATTTGTGTGGTAGCATTATGTATTACATGCTCACAGCAGCTTGACTGTGAAAGTACTGACAGAACAGAAGCAAGTCTTTGAACTTGCTCTGTAGCAGCGGCCGCAATAATAAACAGCAGCAGAAGTGTAGCAGATCTATTCCGCCAAGACCAAATACATTAACATTGTCATGTCCATTACCATGCAAAACTATTCTGAGAGATGTCATGATAGAAATACTGATTCAAGTCATTTTAGTGTCAATAGTAACTAAAGAGTACCATACTGAACTTGTTGTATCGGTATGGATTACGGGTATGGATAACGATGTACTAAAAACTGTAAAAGTTCTTGCTTTGCTTTTTGGCATACAGAAGACAGCTTTGTCAAAACAATCCCTGCATGCATGTGTGTGCATCTTTGAAAACGATTAAAAATCAGGATTCGCACACCCTGGCTAACTTCAAATTCAAGGACCTTTCAAGGACATTCCAGGTCCAATACCGTCAAATTCAAGGACTTAATGTCGGGACACATTTCAAGTGAGAGCAAGGTTACATCGTTTCAGCAGTTTGAGATTATTTTTGCAATTTTTCACGGTGTGTCTGTGAAATGTTGAGGTATCATGGTAATAGTTTCGTGCACATGTGAATGTCATGACAAAAAACACACAAAAACCCCCCCCACTAAAAACACTAATAAATGCGCGTAACTAATGTAAACCAAGCAAGCTAGTATGCATAGGCCACGAAGTGTTGGCGAAATAACAGGCTTGTGGACCGGAGGGAATAATATGTAATAATAAATAGTTTTTTGCAGAAAGCTTCTGGCACAAATTAAATTCAAGCGCTTTCAAGGACCTGTATATGTGCATGTTTATTTTCAAAAACTTTCCAGGGCCTTGAATTTTTGTTTTCAGATTCATAAACTTTTAAAGATTTCAAGGACCAGTGGGAACCCTGAAAAATGCTGTATTATGCTGCAAGGCCAGAAGTAAGAAAAGTGCCTAGACTGAACACGTAATAGACATTTGCACAACATCACCATTTTCAGAAATTCACGTCACTGTTTTCACAAATTCACATTTTTGTAGCTTTTCAGGCCCCCAAAACGCTGTTGTCATGTAACTGAATGGCCAAAACAGAAAAAGTTTTGCAGTTTTAGTATTGAAATCGAATGCTTCTCTACCATAGCATGCGAAAAACCAACACATTCTCATCCCAAGACGTCATCTAACTGACGCTTTTTCCCAGTTAGATGACGCGGGCAGGTTTAGGTCTGGGGTAGTAGGGTTAGGCCGTGTGTCCACCAAAGCATTTTTAGCCAGCTGAAAATGCCAGGCGCTCTGCTGAAGACGTGTGCTTTTGGCGCTTGGTAGCGTTTTTTCCGTTGAGACGTTTCGTTGCCATGATACAGAATATCCGCAGCACAGTTTACTTGAAACTGATTTCGCAGATAATTAGTTTCATACTAAAAATGTATTTTTCATCCATGTTGTTTGGTAAGCTCTGCCAGTTGATGTCATTGTACAGAAAGAATGTTGTGACAGTTGGTCAGTGTGGTTTAGTCCCGCCTCTCCTCCACTGCGATTGGACGGCTGGATAAGAAGTGACAGTGATGAGCACTGCGTTTTATGCAAAGTTTTTATCCAAACATTTTTTCAACTCTCGGCGACCAGTAAAAAACGCTGGGCCCTCGGCGCTTCAGCGTGAAAAAAAAAAACGCTCAGCGCCTCGTTACGCTCATGCCGTTTAAAAAACGCGGTGCTCCCATTGAAAACAATTGAAAACATACGCCAGGCGCGTGGAATAACGCTTTGGTGGACAAACAGCCTTAGGATTAGATAGCGTCATCTGACTGACGTTAAAGGGTACCCTAAAACGTCGGATGTTGACGTATGGTCAAAAGTGTCAGTTGGATGACGTCTTGGGATGAGAACGGGCTGGAAAAACACTATGCCAACAGAGTAGTATGTCCAAATACATAGTATTCAACAAAAAGTAGGCAAAAAGTCACTGGATGACCTACTTATTCAGGAGAGATTCTGAAGAGCACATTTGATGGACACTTTACTATCCCATGAAGCCACGAGAGGATTTATGAATGGAGGCAAAGCGACGTAACTGACGCTGGTAGGTCACATGCATTCATCCTATATAGAACATACTTTTCTAACAATCACGAAGTAGTTAAAATTCAAATGTAGTAACTCAGTGATTTCAGACACACCAACTGTGAACAGTCCCTTACACTAATGTTACAACCTGTAACTGCTTTCAAATGAGGCTTTTGACTTTTCAGTTGACTGTGTTTACCTCTTTTTTTGATTTGAATTCTCTACACAAAAATGCTTTAAGGTCACAATTCAATCCAGGCCACATTAGAATTTTATCCAATCATTTTTAGAAAGTCATGAAAACATTTGACTGAAAATCACATAGAAATCTCCAGTTCATTCCTCTGTGTTGGTCAGTAAAGCTTGTCTGAGTTAGCATCAGTAAAACTCCATGTTCATAATCATATTACAATCTAGCCTAATTGATGTTCTGTAAGAAGTGCCAATAACAGTGTAGTATCCTCAGCTCTGTTCTACATATTTAAAGCAGAATTTCCCCCAAATATCCAGAGAAAACACAAAAAGTCTGCGTAGTCAAATTGTCACTCTGCTCTGTATCATTATAGCCATTGAAAACATATTACCCATATTATACAGTGTAAATCATGGCCGACCACACACAGATTAGATACAATGATTGCTGAATATAGGAATGTGTTCTCCATTGTAACCATCTTACTGACAGACATCTGGACCATCACAATACATCAGTTTGACATCATACCTCAGAAAGAATCTAAATAAGCTAAGAAATTAGAGAAAGAAAGACCTGCGAATTTACACTCAGGGCCTGTTCTTGAGCACTGAACCCAGCTTGACAGCGTGGGAAAATGCTGCCAAGGTCTTCCCCAGTGAGCTTGTTAACTGTAGAGTTCCCTCAGGAACACGGAGCAGGATCTTCACACAGACCGTATGTCAGAAACCCTCATTAACACTATCTATCTGGGCATAACCTGAAAATGTGAGAGCGCAAACTGTAAGGAGGAGGAAAAACACTGTTTGAAGAACCAGTGAAGAGCAGGAAAGAAAAAATAGTGTCTATCTGTAATCAGTCTGTCTGTCTGCATGCCGGTCGTGCTTCACTATCCTAGCGCCTATTTATCCGCAACTCTCAGGCCCATTTGTATGACCATATCTGGCGTCTTTCTGCTCGACTCTACCCATCTATTCTCAGGACTACACAACAGATAAGAAATATTGCACAAGTAAATCTACTTCAAACATTCTCCCATATGGAATATGGATTATGAATCTCCCTGAAGGCATACAGAGCATCATGGATGTACCGCTCGAAGGGGGAATGAGAAACTGAGAGAAAAAGTCTAAAAAGAAGGCAGCAAGAGGGAGAGATCAAAGACGAGAAAGAGAGTGAAGACACCTTATTGTGCTGCACACGCCTCTCGAATCTCACTCATACATTATTAAACGGCGTACTAAGTAGGTTAAACCCCACTGGTCCCTTTTACATAGCAATGAACTCACTAATTCAATGCCTGAGAGTGTGTGAGAACGGGTGATAAAAAGAGATTAGAGGACTCATGTATTTTTGTGAAAGATAGATAGACAAATGAAGACATCAAGAAGGAAAAATACATTTATGTGAAACGTTTCAGTAAGACGGTTGAACAGTTTTAAGCATAAACTCACAAGATGTTATTAGATTTATGACAAGAAACAATAAGTGTATACAAATATCAAATGTTAGCTTTGAGGCTAATCTTAATCTACATTTACATTTAGTCATTTAGCTGATGCTTTTATCCAAAGCGACTTACAGCTGCTATATATAAGTCGCATGCCTCTGGAGCAACAAGGGGTTAATTGTCTTGCTCAGGGACACATTGGTGTCTCGCAGTGGATTCGAAACCGGGTCTCTCGCACCAAAGGCATGTGTCTTATCGGAGGCATGCTCCATCACCACACCGTAATCTATATGTTAGTGTTCTTCTAAGAGTTGGAAAAAAAAACATCTTTAGCAAAAAAACATCTAAAATGTAATGCAAGTTTTTTTCTTTAGTAAAAATGTACCAAAAATATTGATGAATAAAAGTTTGGCAAAATCAATTGCTTTAAAGAATGAGAATGGCCCTGCCTCTAACGCCAGAGCAATTAGCGATCATGGCTTGTGAGGTAAATTAAAGTCTATTAGATTTATATTAAATTAATTCATATTTTGTTCAGCCAGAACACTTTCAATTGATCAAAAATGACAGTGAAGACATTTATGTTACAAAAGATTTCTGTTTCAAATAAATTCTGTTCTATCCATATCCGTTCTTTCTATTCATGAAAGAATCCTGAAAGAAATGAGTCTCGACAAAAAATATTAAGCAGCGCAACTGTTTTCAGTAATAACAATAAGAAAAGTTTCTTTACATTCTGAACATGTGACAGAAGACTAAAAATACAGCTTTGATATAATCACAGGAACAAATAAATACAATTTTAAAATACATTAAAATAGAAAAGTTATTCTAAATTGTAATAATATTTTTAAGACTTCTTTCAAACACACAAACACAAACAATTACTGACAGTTAACTTTTGAACGGTAGTGTACATGTCATTATGCCCTGATCGAACTTTGTGTTTCAAGAGGAAATCTATCAGCACATGTCAGAAAAATGTGCTTCCAAAGAGATTTTGCTGTATCTTCATAAAACTACATTTACATACCCATTACACGTTGATATAAGCTCTTGCGCATGCATATCTCAAACACGAGCAGTGCACATACATAATATACATAACACACAGTTAGAATCAAATCAAAACACTCGCCAGCTGAGGCAGGCATAATCAGAGGTGCTTATGTTCACTATAGTGAATAAGGGACACACACACACACACACACACACACACACACACAAACAATCTGACAACGAAAGTAAGCGTGGGTAAAGGCACTAGTTCCCATGCTAATCATACACAAAAGACTTGAAGGTGATGCACAGTTCAGCAAAAACACTGACATGCACACACTCAGAATGAGAAACTCATGTTTCATACCAAACCATCAGAGGTGCCCTCTATTCACTCACACACACACACCTTTATTACCTCATCATTTGCAATGTTGTTCAATCATATGGAATGGATTTTTTTCTTTTTCATTTTTAACAGTTTTATAAATAAATGTCACCATCTAAAATCTTTTTAAGGTCAATTTGCTCATGCACGTACTTTCGATCTGATGAACAAAAGGTATGCAATGTCAATCAACCATGTATATTTGTATGGAAGAAGATGTTTCATAAATGAACAATCTTTCTATATCTATATATGGACACATACAGTTCTAGCACATTGCCATCATTCATTCATCATGTATGCTCTTCAGCTTTGTGCCTTCACAATCTCATCTTATAAATGTTTTACTGCTTGCCTTAACAAGCACCACATGAATCTCATGCAAGTGCGCGTTTGTGACTGTACATATTTAGGCTGTGTATCTGCTGAACAAATTTGTGTAACCGTGTTTCAAAACATGGTGTTTGGTTGTCTCTTTGACCAGGGAAACTATTTTTGAATGACAACAGGGGAAAGAAATGGCATATCTTGAGGCGATGATGAGAAAACAGAGCCTGAGTCTGTGTGTGAGAGAACAGATGATCTGGCAGACTGAGGGAAATGTGCAATAACAAAAGGTCAAGGTTCGTGGCCCAAGATTCATGAACCTTGACCTTTGCCATTTCAACATAACTGAGAGAGACATGTGGACCTACTTTAGGAGCTTAAACACACATATGCATGCAAAACATTTCCAACACACAGACACACACAAACTTCAGTGTTTCCTTTTCACTTTCAGATGCTGCCTGTGGCATTGGTCCATGACTCACATATTTGCCGTAATGAATGACTTAAATGTCAGAGTTAGTGAAAGCAACATTCAGCAACAGCGGTACAGACTGCAACTGTCAACGGTATTTATTGTACACTGTGAAGGCAAGTTTACATGTAACATTTAAATTAGAGCCCGACCGATAAAGGATTTTGAAAGCCGGTACCTATAGAAATTGTTGGTTTTAAAATCTGATATTCCGATATATCCACCGATATTTTTTATTTATTTTTTATTTCAGAAACGCGCAACAAAACATGAACAGATTTCCCTAATATTAGTTATTTGTAGTTTTTTATGAGTTTTAACTAAAATAATATGATAATGCATTTTAAAAAGAAACTTGTTTCTTTTATTGTCACAACAGAACAGACTGATGATGGCATTAGCTAGCTTTGTGGTTAGCTAGTCTATGATGAGCCATAATTCAGCAATGGATAACGTCATACTGCAAAATGTAAAACATACATTTTCAATATAACAGGCCAAGGAGAAATGATACGTCTCATTGCTATAACTGTCATGTGCTATTAAAGGGGTGATGAACTGAGAAATCAAATTTTCCTTGAGCTTTTGACATCTAAGAGGTCATCATATTATAAGAATATCCTGCAAGTTTCAGAACTGAAAACGTCCTTGTTAGTCCAATAAAAGCTTTTATTGACACAGCCTCTAAAAACGACTCGTTTTTAAAAGTGGGGAACTATGACGACAAAGAGGATAAAACACCACCCCCACAGAAGATGATCAACGCCTGCTTCACCACGGCAGGTTTAGCCCCGCCCACCGATTCGCGCATTACACACATAAGTATCATACATGTACATGCTTACCTCGTGATGACAAACTGGATCGCTACCGAGAAATACAGAATATTGTGCAGTGCCTGGCTGTGCAAGACAGTCGCTGCATAAGCTTCCTGTGGATTCCAATAGGACTGCATGGATAAACTTTATTTTTAATGACGTTCCAGCTGATGAGGTAAAACATCGTCGTCTGTTCGCTTCATTTCACTGAGGATTGTTTTGTCAACAAGACTGGATTTGCAGACCGATTAAGAGTAAAGAACGGTGCTGTGTCGTCTATATTGGATCTGACAGGAATATTGTCCAACACACGGACTCTGGGTTGAACATGTATGGGCGAATCCGGTTGCCATTTGACAACATAGGACGTTTTCCCCCACGTACACCGACGGGTGAGTTAAACTTATTATAATATGCAAAACTGTTATCCACTCACAGCAGTGGGTGTTTACTTCAAGTCTTCAGTGCGACACGCCCATAAAAACCGACTGTTTTTCAGGAAGGCTCACAACCAGGGTACAAAATAGCCTATTACTTGTTCATTTTGATGTTTTTGAATGCAAAAACCAAGCGAACGTTATAAGTTGACCTCAGACAACAATATAATAACATTTAAAAAGCCAGTTCATGACCCCTTTAAAGAAATACTTCAGACACATTGTCAAAAGTTAAAAGGACAGTCAGTCAACAACACTGTAACAACGAAATGTAACTATTACTAGCTAATTCGGCTTATTTAACAGCAGCAAAACTGGACATTAAGTTAAGAGAACTGATGGGGATGTTCTTTTAATTGTTATTCAAGCAATGCATGTACCGTGACCAACTCAACTCTGGTGGACAAACTATACAACTCCAACACTCATGACATGGTTCAAGCGTGTTTCGTCTGCTTTTATTTTATTTATGTAATATTAATTTATCGGCCATTATAACTGCCGATACCAATAGTTTGGAAAATGCCTAATATCGGCCGATAATATCGATATATCGGTCTGGCTCTAGTTTAAAATAACTGAATTAAGATTTTTCCCCAAGACAACATTTTAATATAAGTATTTATCGGTTGTCACCCATAACTTGAATTTTAATATCGTTACATCTCTAAAATTACTTTTTTGATGAGCAATGAGCATGCATTAGTACCACATCTTTAAAGGTTACATTGCAACAAACACCACTTATCTTTCTAGGGTCTCAAAGTATAAAAAAAAAAAAAAAAAACACTTGCGCACACACAATGATACATGAGGTCTGGGCCGACTGCTCTACTGCTACAAACAGACCAAAACCACTGGGGAAGAAACCGCCCTTATAAAACACTCCCTAATCTGACCGTCATTTACTCCGCACACACATATAGATAGAGAAACTCCCTCAGTACATGTATGCAGCCAAACTATACAGTCAGACACAAAACTACATGTGAGGGGAGGAATATTAGACGAAAGTGACACTCTTTCCATGAGAAAACTCCTCTGAGGACACTTAAGTGTGCTGCAAGAAACGTTAGGCCAAAAGCCCTTGGAAAGAGACCACACATTAAAGGGGAGTTGGAGTTAGAGTATCTGGCAACCTTTCAAAAGAAAGAACAGGGTGTGTGTAAACATATTGCAAGACAAGTAGAAAGAGAAAAAATTAAGGGAACTGGCAATTTTCCTCACAGGTTTTATGGAGTAAGCAGTTGGATTGAATCAGTCATTGGATGTTTAGAGTTAAAACGATTCTTAAAGGATCTGGCTGCTGTCTAGACCACAAACGGAGAGGGTTTTGAATGCCGTCCCAAAGGACTTCTTGGACTTGGACTGCTGGACTCATTGATTAGCATTTGTTCAAGGCCAGAGGTCAATACATTGTACTTGGCATGGCCGTGTCTACAAGCACCACTGTCAGATAAAGTACTTGCTGCACACATACACACACAGAGCGAGAGAGAGAGAGAGAGAGAGAGAGAGAGAGAGAGAGAGAGAGAAGCACAATTTCCTCTCTGACATAAAAGGTTGTTTTTTGCTTCAATGTCTTTTTGTTAAAGATGTCTCTGTTCATTAGCATTAGCCATTAGAGAGCCATGAGAAAGAGAGAGAGAGAAAGAGGTGGGGGAGAAGGGGGGAAAGACCGAGAACGAGAGAGATGATGAAAGTCCATGGCCCAGTAATGGGCTCTATTTCCCCTTCCCCTCGTCCATTAAGACAGCCAAATGAAATGAAGGGAAATGAATTGAGACGGCAGACATGTGGTAAAGGAGACAAGTGGGAGAGAGGGAAGGTTCGAGAGTGAGAGAGGGGAGGTAGTTTCAAAGGTCATTACTATAGGTATGAGATGAGCAGAGGTAATAAATCTACGCACTAAACGAGGACTATCACCTTTACGAGGGAGAGAGAGCTAAATGCATGTGTACGCCATGCATATAGAGTGTGCCAAGGGAGCGTTTCAATTAGACAGGAAGAAAGGCTTGATCTATAGATACACACGTGATCACTGTTCACTCAATGCATTTGCAGCCTGCATGTTAGGAGCAGGCCTATCCATACAAAAAAAAAAAAAAGTCTTCTGTCCACTACCATGATCCCAATTTGGAATGTACCGATATTGAAATTCTGATAATTTATGACAAATATGCAGATCATTATTTTTATGTTATAGCTGATAACTGATAAATTGCTAAATGAATGTTTAAATTAATGGTTAAAGGGGAATTAATCGTGTTTAACCCAAACAAAAACACCCCTCCCTTAATTGCTCTGGCCCAAAAATGCAAGAGTCAGAGTGCATTATCATAGCTGGAGCAAAGCACACACACTAACACACACACCTGGTTTGAGAAAAGATTTCAGGCTGGATGGTAAGTGTGTTTTATCTGCGGGTGGTCAGTAAGATTAATAACATCCATCAATTATAAGAAAGAATGTGTCCAAAATTCCAAAGTACCAGTTGTTATGGTACATAATTGCACAATTAATAAAGAAATCAATACATATCCATTTGCAAATGCAGACACAATTATTGAACTGATATGACTAATACTAAAATTAGTGACTAATTTTGGTGCCTGGATTACAGTGTAGTGTCATATAGAATCTAATTATGACTTCTTGTGTGTTTTTTTTAGGAATAAGAGAGAAATGAGACTACACACGCCTCTACACAAGTATATGTTTCCATGGTAACCAAAAGTTATAGAAATGTCTTTACACAATTTTGTGTCTGGCTACAAGAAGGTATGCTGGGCTCTTACTGCACACAGAATGAGGCAGAAACCGAGTTCTTGACCTCATTCCCTAACTACACAAATTATGGTCACCTTCCTTCATCCAGCAGACAATTTTCAATCTAAAATGGATCTAATCCATTGAAGTGCTTCTGAAAATCCAGGGGTTTTGTCTGGATAGATAAACCATACTGCGTGAAATGATGCCTTGCATTAGAATATGGCCGGTGGAACAAACAAGAATAAGCTGAATGTGACCCACAGGCTTTGCACAGAGATGAAATGTTAGTACACATTGATTTACAAATGAATATCCTGAAATTTCATATTATAAGGATAGGTCAGCCAACATCATATTATAAGGATAGGTCAGCCAAAAATGAAAGTTCTGTCATTATTTACTCACCTTTGTGTTATTCAAAGCCAGTCTTTCTTCCAAAAACAGATAAGCTAAAACAAAGCTGACAATAGCCAAGTTTCCATCCAAAGTTAAGAATTGAATTGAAATTTAAATTGCATAAAAATGTATGAATGAAGCACCATTTTCACCGAATTTATTTAGTAAAAGTGTTTCCATAGTAGTTTATTAGCATGGTTTCTTATCTGATAAAAAAAAAACGTATCTCCCTTAATTGAGTGCAATCAGCACATTCTTTTTTATATGAATTTTTTTTATTTATGCGAGTTTTTTATGCAATATTCCAAAGTCCCCATAAAATAGGTAGATGGAAACGTAGCAATTGGTGATAAAATGCTGACAAAAATTAATTCTGAAGTCAAACGAAGTTTAATGTGAAGTTTAATAATGAAGTTACACTACCACTCAAAAGTTTCGGGTTGGTAAGATTTTTTTATGTAAAAAAAAAAAGTCTCTTATGCTCACTAAGGCTGCAATTATTGGTTCCAAAATGTAGTAAAACTGTAATATTGTGAAATATTATTACAATTGAAAATAATAGATTTCTATTTTTATATTTTAAAATGTAATTTACTGGTATTCCTGTGATGGCAAAGCTTTTCATTATCGTTACTCTAGTCTTCTGTCACATGATCTTTCAGAAATAGGATTATTTGGTGCTCAAGAAACATTTAATATTATGATCAATGATGTTGAAAATAGTTGCTGCTTAATAGAAAATAGTTGCTGCTTTCAGTAATTCTTTAAGCTTGCCAGCCACTGGATACCATTCACTATCAGTATCTGAAAAAAGAGTATCATGAACATCTCTTTTTATCGTCTATGAGGGAACAAAGTCATACAGGTGTGGAACGACATGAGGGTTAGTAAATGACAGCAGAATTTTAATATTTGGCTGTACTATGCCTTTAAAATTCCTTTTTTTCAATGTTTATTATTTCTTTGGCCATGTAAACACTGTTTCTCTTGCCAAAAAACACTTTTAAAAATATTGAATCGAAAAAATGAAAGAGAGAGAGAGAGAGAAAAGAAGTACAAGACGGTCTCAGAACCTCAGCTAAGCAAGATAAGAGGTATGACTGGCTGAGAGAAATGAGGACACTGGTCGGAGAAAAAGAGAGCGATAGAAAAAGAGAGAGAGAGAGAGAGATACACGACACAGAGGTCTACTTACACTGTAAGAAATAAGGGTGTCTTCTGTAGGAGGGTGATGGGCACATGCAAATGGCTTTTACCCCACCGAACGATATTGGATTCTGGGAAAACCCATCTGTTACGTGGCGCCCACACCAGAGAATAATACACGGAAGACGGCGCTGGAGGAGGGTGGAAGGGGCCGGGGAAGAGGAGGGGGGGGGGCGGCAGATGATAGATAGCAGTCTGAGTTTTAATCAGCACTGCGCCTCTAGCGCTTTCTGCCCGCCTCACCGGGGCTTATCCGTCAAGCGGCTCACATGACCCTAACTGAGGAGAGAGGAACTCTTTCCCCCTCATGCATACCTAACCTCCCTCCTCCCTTCAACTCCTTCCACCCCAGAGAGAGAGGGAGATAGAGAGAGAGAGATAGAGAGAGATATCTTCTCGCACCATCACGCCGAAACCGCACTAAAAGGCACCGGCTTTAAGGCCGACGTACGGTGTTTCAGCACGGAGGGTCGAACTGTTTCACCTTATCTCAAAATTACACAGGAAACAGATCTTACCATGAGTGATATATCATCGCACTGAAGTGAAGAGTGAAAATTTGACTTTTTATCAGCATGTTTTCGAGATGAGACTGGGAAATGATCTTAAAGCGAGGACGGACTCAATACAATCAAATGCTTATTAGCATTGGAAAGCTAATTAAAAACAAGTGAAAAAGCAGAGACATACGCCTCCGTTAGCACATGAAACAGAATCATCTATCATAGCAGCGAGGCCCGATAGCAATGAAAGCCATATCTCTGGGTTAGGTAGATGAAACTGTGGGCTGAGTCTGAAGTAACAAAGGCATATCATTTCACATGACTGATACAGCTATAAGGCTTTAATATGGTTTGGAACGCTTCTCCTCCTAATGATGCTATTACCGGCAATAACCAAACCCCCTCCAATAGCTTTGGCACAAACAGCATGCCGCCCCATAAACCAAGTCTGCAACTCTTAACCCTTTCACGGCATGCCTTGGAAGATATTTGGACAAGAAACACTAAAACTAAAAGATTTTGAGAGAAAAAAAAAATTGTGTGTACATTAAAGACTTTAGCAGTTTCCAAAAGTAACACATTGTCCAAGGAAATACTGATCCAACTGAGCTCTGGCTTGCCATTTGGTCTGTTCGTTTTCCTTGCAAAATAATGCATGGTATAAATAACACAATACACAATCGAGGAATAATACTACAAACTGTTTCAGGTGAAAACGTTGTACTTCCTAGATACATTTTCCTTCATTTTCATTTTGATTTGATTCACTCGAGTCAAAAACAGAAATAAAAATGAGTTGGAATATCGTTCTTTGCTAAAATTGACTTTAAAAACATTCAAATGACAATATGAAGAATAAAATAACAAAATAATTTTTTGTGAGAGCTGCCGTTTTCACCTGCAAGAATAAAAAAAAAACCCATTAACAACGAATTTAATTTATTAATGAAATATATATTTTTTATAAACTTGCCAATAAAGCTGTTGGTGTTTACTGGCCATTTTATTTACCAACCATGAAACTGTGAATTTATCATATTTATAATATATACATTTAAAAATATATATTTATAACCAGTAATTTACAGCATTGACAGGTTTATAAAACATACATTATATTAATTAAATCGATTTTTTTATTTACCTGCACGGAAAGAGCTTAATAACTTTTATATAACTGTTCAAAAGTTTAGAGTCAGAATGATTTTTGAAGCAAATAAATAATTGTATTCAGCATTAATTAAAAGATGCATTCCTTTAATTAAAATTGACAATAAAGACAATTGTAATAAAATATGTCTACAACAAATAAATGCTATGCTGTTTTCAACACCGATAATAACAAATGTTACTTGAGCACAACATATCCATATAAATGCAGTTTCATGGCATATTTATGGCTAGTAAAATGTCAACTGCTATACAAAATCTGCTCATGTTCTGTGTGATTTGTAATCACATACTGTACATTTCAGGAAAAAAAGCTAGCTTTTTACAATAAAATAATTCCACCTTCACATATAATACACAATCCACTGTTATACACAATAGATATTGTCTGCTTAACATCATGAAGACTGGAATGACTCAGAATATGCTCAAATATCAGACTCGAATGAATGTCGACCACAACGACAACACAATAAAACAGCATATCACCTCTAAATTCAGTTCACAAATCCATAAAATTCAACAATCCCTACAAATCAACATCTCTACAAATCACTGAACATGCATCACGGAGCGGGCTTCCTAAATGTATGTCAGCCAGCTGTTACATGCCAAAACAAGCCTCTATCACACAATCCTTCATTACGACAACCCGTAGGATCATCATATTATTCCAGATGAAATCCCTGGCGTCTGAAAGAATGATCGCTTGTGTCAGATCCTGAAAATAGCAGAAATCTGCAGCCTGCTTTTTGATTCTTTCTGGGCACAAAGTAGAACAAGTGTGCCTGCCAGGGCTGTCATTACCCTTGGCTTCAATTAACATCAAATGAACATCAAAACTAAAATAGCCTGATTTTAAAAAGCCAGCAGCAACCGAGCAGAGCGGGTGCACATTAAAGCATTTATGCAATCGAGCTATAGGGAGAGAGATCCACTTGTTTGCCAGATCGTACGCATGAGAGGACACACACTGACAAGACAGAGCGATGCTTTCACAAGCAAATGAAGAGGGAGGTCTTGATATTTTGAGTGGGCCTGAAGAGACAGAGAGCATGCTGCATTGCACAGACAGAGCGCGGTTCTCTTGGCATCGCTCAGAACTTTTTTCGCTTGATTTTAAGCAACGACAACAATTACATCCTTTTGCTGCCGAGTGCAGTTTTTGAGTCTGACCCACGAATCCCTCAAACTAGAGCAGCCAAAACCAATCTCCTCTCAACGCTTTTTTATATTACTCCTCTCAGCGTGCATGAGATGTCTTTTTCAAGTGCAGCGACTTCAAAGCGAGGACGAGAGTCCCAGTGGGAACGAGGAGGAAGTAGAGAAGATAACATTGAAGCGTTTGGGGTGATGCGCGTTCGCCAAGTTCCCTCCGCTGTTCCGCAGGGAAACCACTCTTGGAGGAGAAACCACATGCTTTCTTTTCTTATAAAGGATGTAAACTACATCCTAATGAGCGAAAGAGACTATAAATAATTTGCGACGTATTTTTAGGAGCTGACAAGGCATTGTGGGGTCATTATGCTCCTTTTGATGTGAATCTGGTTTGCTTTTTGTTATCGAGAACTAATTAAATGTCTTGTGAATTGCATTGTACAAAAACAAAAGTACAGTAAAGCACATTTAAATAATTTAAGCAACAGTTCACTCAAAAATGAAAATTCTGTCATAATTTACTCACCCTCATGTTGTTCCGAACCTGAATGGCTTTCTTTCTTCTGTGGAACATGAGAACTGTTTTTGTCAATGGGGACCAAAACAACATTGAACACCACTGACTTTCATTGCACAGAATAAAAATTAAAAATATTAATTTTGTGTTCCACAAAAGAAAGAAAGTATATTTTATTTCTTAAATACAAGGATTTTGAATATAAGTCAAAAACAAGTGATTTTTACCCGCATCTAGCGGTGAAAAGGTATATGACTATCCAGTGAATAATAGTTTCAGTTCTTCTCAATTCCGATTTCATTTTAACTCCTACGGTGGCCAATGTAGTCCAAGATTAACATGGCTTCCAGTTCGACCTCGCCCATGAGTGTTAACTCAAACGTAAACGCGAAAGGCGAAGCTTGAATTAACGGGTATGTCCCTCTTTGGCTAATGTACTTTCAAGATGGAGGGGCAACATGGCGACCGACATTAGAACCCCTTACCCGTATGTATTTTCAATGGCATATTATACACTCACGAGAATACTTTATTCCTTGAACGAAGTAAATATACAGTACATTAATGAGCATATATTTTTGAAAGAAAGACACGGTTTTTAGACACGGTACTCGGCGGAGGAGGTGAGGGAGAGGAAGAAAGCGGTTGACCGAGCGAGGAACAGCATAAGAATAAATATTTGGTCGTGCGTTTACGGAATGGCGAGTACTAAAGGACATAAAATCCTGCAAAACAGATGCTGATCTAGCGTTTCTGTGTCAATAAAATTGTTTATACTTTGGTCGACTAAGTCATGATCTATAATTGTTCTTTAATAACATGTAAAACATTGATTGTATCCCGTCTACATTAGAAAAGAATGCAATGTGAGCTTTGTCTGTACAATATAAGATAAACTTCATTACAATTTCATTTGGGGGTAGATTAATCTATAACTAGATAAGAATAAGCGGAAATGTTTGCTGGATTCATCCGCCCACCCCCTGTTACGGATTATGGTTGATAACGGAATACAACATGTACATGTCAATGTTTAATGATACTGTGTAGGATGTATTACCCACCTCGGTAGACTAGTAGACATAGCTCCACACAATAAAATTGGAGTGTCTCGGACTCAGTGTTCAACACACCGGATCCGACAATAACAAAAGCACATGAGCGCGTCTACGGTAGAAAGGGGAGGAGGGCGCCGCAATTGAATTTACAGTATGTCAGTGTTGTGAAATATTCGCACCACAGCTGTAGGGGGAGCTCGTTGAGAAAACATGCGACAAGTGAAAATCAGCGAATAAGTGGCTAGAGTTACCGAATGGCCCTTTAATATTGAGCAATATTAATGATTTGGCTGCACTGACACTATCCGATAAGAACAAAGATGACATCTCTGCTATCTCTGTTTTGTCCAGAGCTGCTTTATAGTAAAATTGAACTCATTTCATCATTGATGAACTTTACACAGCTTTTGAACAGAACAGAACAGAATCAAAACTGTACTGACCTGAACAATGATACTATTGTCTTTTGAGAACTGCTTTACAGTCGAATTGAACTTTGTTTACATCATTGATTATTATTTCCTGATCACTGTAAAGCTCCTTTGAAACAATCTGTATTGTATAAAGAGCTTTATAAATAAAGGTGACCAGATTACTCACTCCTGTTTTCTTTTTGTTTATACTGTCTCTGCACTACTGCCCGTCACAAGTTATAAAGCTTTTAACGCATTACATGTAGTTACTGTAGTAATAACTATAAATTATGCATAATTACATGCAACTTACCCTAAACCATACCCCACTCCTAAACCCATAGTAAGTACATTATTATTATAATAATTATTTATTACACAGTACTTAAATGCATAATTACACTAACACAGACACCTTAAAGGAGAACTCCGGCGCAAAATGATCCTTTGGTCTAATAAAACATCGGTACCTAGTCGACCGTTCTCTGAGATTTGTTTTCATGATAATCGAATGTAAAGAGTTTTATCTCTAAAAACTGTTTAGCATACACGCTAGTAATGGGGGCATTTACTAAGTAAAAAGAAATCGCTAGTTAATACCACTAACAAGGCTAAAAAAAGCCCCACACTAACACAGTAACATAATGAGGGTCCATACATACAAAATGAAGCATTGAGAACTCTGTAAGTGTACAGACCGTTTAATATGAAGGTATTTAGTGCACTTTGTGTATACAGGCAGGAGCCATCTTGGAAAACAGTCACGACAAGTCAAACCACGAACGTCGTGCTGAGTGATCTGAACTGTATGAAGTTCAGTGAACTTCTGAACTGTATGAACGGCATTCGGGGATCGACTTATCAAGACTATTTTCTAAGATGGCTCCTGCCTGTATTCACGAAGTGAACTGTCTTTTTAAAATATCTTCATATTAAATGGTCTGTACACTTACCGAGTTCTCGATTCTTCATTTTGCATGTATGGACCCTCATTATGTTACTGTGTTAGTGTGGGGCTATTTTGAGCCTTGTTAGTGGTATTAACTAGCAATTTCTTTTTACTTAGTAAATGCCCCCATTACTAGCGTTACACGCTAAACTTTAAACTCTAAAGTAAAACTCTAAAAACTCAAAAGTTTTTAGAGAGTAAACTCATTACATTCAATTATCATGAAAACAAATCTCAGAGAACGATTGACTAGGTACCGATGTTTTATTAGACCAAAGGTTCATTTTGCGCCTGAGTTCTCCTTTAAAATAAAGCTCAAGCGTAAACAAAGCAATTCACACAAAATCACACATAAAATATTTACATTTTCAAAAATGTTCAATTCAAACACAACCATATTCACTTATTGGTCTTTTAACTGTGGCATCATGGACACGTCCCAACTGTCCATATCCAAATCTACATCTACAGTCAACTCAATTCATTTTCAGGAAGATTTGTATCCATTCTAGCGTTCTGCATGTGTGCTAAAAGAGCTGTGCTGTGTGACTAGGGTGACATGATTTATAATGATGGATTTTGGAGGAGGGAAACACACTCCACATGAAGCTCATATCCTGGTTGGCGTTCGAAGCGCTCTTTAAGATGCTACAATCTGATTAGAATCTACATGGAAATAAAATATGACATGCATCCATTTTCTCTGTTCTTTTTTGACGCCAACTCATTTATTCCCCATTTCTTCTGCTGTTGAATTCTTTAAGAAGGGGCCAAATAAAACAGCTTTAATGACAGAGTAGAGTTACCTGCTGCTGGATTTCTCAGTCTTAAATCTCGTCAGACAGTCGCAGGAACAGCACCACACCAGAGAGAAACACCTGAAAGAGAAAAAGAGAATGGGATATAGAGATTTAGGGCACCGGGTTCAGATATGAGAGTATAAACTTTCTGGCCCAGCAGTCATCCACTAATTGAAACTGATAGAGATGTTTAATTTTCTATTCTTTAAGAAAGAGAAAAATACCCTCACCCATTGCTTTTCACCCACCCTTAATTTTAACCTATAGCACACTTGTAAAACATCAGATGCATTAATAAATAATTCATTCATTGACTTCAAAGGTTCTTGCGCCTGTCAAAGAATATTCCAGTGAAGTCAGTTAAAAGAAACTCTTGTCATCTGGTGACAGGCTTTGTGATTTATAAACGAGGTGACAACAAAGAGTCATGTTTCAGACAGTTTGAAGGTCTTGATTCATGGATTACTGAAGCTTATTTTAGAGGTCAAACTCATCAGGAGGATTGCAGCTACATATCAGATATATAGGAGGAGGAGACAGGCGAAGTGGACGAGTGTGATTTTTCTATCCCTGACATTTCCTGTCTCATCATGTGCTCATGCTTATTGTGTTTGAACACTTAGTAAGAAAAATGTGACAGCGAAGGAAAAGTAAAGTATTGTGTGTGTGTGTGTGTGTGCCAGAGAGATTGTCCTCAACCACCCTAACAACACTAAGTGTACTTTGAGAGTGAGTGAGTGATTGCATTTCTGGGTTTCTGTTAGCTGAAGTAATGTCTTTAGACTCCATCCTACAGAGAATGATATGAAAGATTTATTCTCTTACTCCAGCAAACTTGGAGTAAAAAACAGATAAACTCTACCTTTTGTACGTTCAAGTACGTCTACAGGTTTGTCATTTGGTAACCTGGACCCTGTTTGTTGTATATTTCTTAACAATTGCAAGATAGAAATGACATGTGGATCTTTATGAAATGTTTCAACAAAGTTATCTTTGTATTCGAGTTGGTTTCATATGCTTAAAACCTTTTAAAAAAAAACATATTCAAGACAAATTTAAATTCTAAAATTGTCATGTGATGTACTGTAAGTGTACACATATGGCAGATTTTACCCAAAGAAACTTAAACTGCATTCAAGCTACATTGGTTTTTCGATGCATGCATTGCCTAGAAACTGAACCCATGCTTTTAGTGTTGCTAGCACCATGCTTACAGTTTAAACTACAGAAAGGCTTTTTGAAAATAATAAAATGACAAAACGCAAAAATCATCAAGCACTGTGTCTGCTAAATCTGTCCTCATTAATCCGAAAGAATTTGGTTAGTTGAAAGTTACCTGTCCACTCCTTCTCAACTCAAACTCTAAAACAAGGTGCCAGTGATGGACCTTCAAGAGCAGTTTGAAATGTCTCTTCACGCAGCGCTGAGGCCACATGTGCCTTTGTCAGTAGGTCACCTGTTCTGTCCAAGTGCTCTGCTATCAACATTGGTTTCCTCACCCGTCCCGACCTTCAGATTGTGCTACGTGTACAGAGTGCGTGACATTTTAAAGAGGTGACAGCAATAGCGCAATGAAACAGTGTTGCTCCCAACACATCAGATTCCTTCTGTTATATTAAAAGCCAACTGTCTCTGGTAGACAGGAGCTCTTCCAGGCTTTCCTGACATCTCTTTCAAGCAAAAGCTGGCACTCATTGTTTTGGCACATCACCTTGGAATAGACATCCAGGGTTAAAATGACCATACAGGTACTAACACAACAAATATTAGCATGGTGAGTAATTATTTTACATTTGAAATAACACAATGGGTGATTTCCCCATTGAAACCTGGATTTAAAAAAAGAAAAAAAATATTAAAATAAATGAATAACACAGTTTCACTCAAAGTTGTATGTCAGTGTTCTGTATTAAATTAAGAAAAAATAAATAGAACTCACTGCTACATATTGTTTTTATTTATTTATTTATGTTTCACATTATATATATGGTCTTTATTCTCTTAAAATATATTTCCCCCTATTTCCTTTAAAATATATTTTCTTACTTTTTCCTTTTGATTTTGAGGACAAAACTGTTCTTGACAGCCTTGTGATTGGTTGATTGGGTTTATTTTTTTACCAGTAGATAATCTCCTTTCTAGTCAATGCTGTCTTTAATAGTATCTCTCTTGTTTTTAGGATTACATGACGACACTGTTGTTCAGCAGAAATGGCTTGCGGGAATGAACTAAAATGCAGCTACGCAGTCTAAAACGACACCTGTCATTACATAAATTATTACGCAAGGCCACAGAGCTGAACAGATTGAGAGGCATTGGAGTCACAAGACCACAGTTTCCTTGACTGACCCGAATCTGTTTTAGAAGCACTGGCACAATCTCTGATAAAACTGAGAGAAAACTATCTTTTACAGCTAATATGCCAAAGGTTGCCAGACACTTTGGAATTTATTAGTTATCTGCACAGACAGAGACAGAGAGAGAGATCAGGGTAAAGAACAAAAGAGAGACAACAGAGACTTGTGGACTTCAATCTGAATGAGTATGCGGTAAAAGGGGCAAAAGGGCATCACATATTTGTTTTTTGGAGGAGTGGATTAGACAGACAGAAAAAAAAAATGATTCTAGAAGACAAATTGTCATAGCAGGATGACCACTGACATCCACCCATCATTTCCTAATGGATGATGACCCTGTAAAGGCTAAAGGTCACCCTTATCCCCCCTCAACCTGGCCTATCTAAATAGGACCACCCTCTAGTGACACAAGATGAAGCACCTCTACCCAGTGAACTCTGCAAAACAATCTTCTATAGTGGGGGTCCAATTGAGATAGACTGGGAGGTCTAGGGGGGGAAAAGTGTCTGTATGCATAAGAAAGAAAGGAGGGAGGTGGAGAAAAAGTGACAGAGACTGACACAGAAATAAAGAGAGATATAAACAGATATGTAGAATACTGGCAATACAATTGTCACATGAGTAAGTGTGTGTATATCTTTCAACGGGGTGACTTTTGGTTGTGTGTATTCTTTATGTCAACACCCTTTCCAAAATAGCAATCTAAAAACCCAAGCAGATGGGCTCCTTCACTAAATGACCAAAAAATGGACCAATCCATATAACATAATGGAAAAACAGCCACCAAACTCAAATGTCAAGAGATCTGTCATCCAGACAATTGACTCACCTTAAAATGGGTGTTATTTTCTGTAGCAACAAATGGAACAAAAATGAGAAAGGAAAAGAAAAAGCTTAACAGATTTCAAAACACTCACTTTGCCAAGGTCCCTTTTAAAGCAGCCATATTGGTTACACCTCATGATATGCACTTGAATGGGGAAAGACTAAAATTTCTAAAACTGTCAATGTTATGTTTAAATAACATATTTCATATCAGGCACACAATCTGCAATCAACAGTTTCATAAAAAAAAAAGCTAAATACAACATGCATAAGCAATGCTCTTATCGCTTGTTTCTGCTTCTTCTTCGCCTGTGTCTGTGATCCGGATATTGCCATATAACAGTAGAAACTTCGGGACTATCGGAAAATTCAATTGGGGGGAAAAGTTAAGAGTAAGCAAACAGTTGGTGAAGAAAAGGTTAGGGTTCTTTTAACTGTAAGATGGAGATGCAGCGTCATATTAAATAAAACAATATCCCATTTCGCATTTAGAATCAGCACAAAATTAAATCTTGAGGAAGAGTCACACAACAGATCCGAGTAATTTAGATTCATCCACCTTTATACCTTAAACGCATCCCTCAGGTCTTTATTGCCCTATGACGCATTTACTACCCTCCCCCTTATATCAGGCACATAATCGTATACATATTTAGATTGTGCAACTTATACAACATGTATACACTTTTTTAAAGTTTGACATCATCCCAAGTATTCCTCAATCTATTCATTATTAACAATATTAGAAGAAAAGTTCCTTTATATGCTCTTTTTCCACTCTTTTTCCGCAACAGTCAAGCAGTCTCACCCTAAACCAGGTTTTGAAAGTGTAAAATAACCTAATTTTTTACACTGGATAGCTTGAACAAATCTAAGGGACAAACTAGTACAAAAAAGTTTTCAATTTTGTCATTGAAAAAAGATATAGCTACCTTTAAAATGTGTTTAACTCAATCACTAGAACTGCAAAATTAGCTAATCTTTTCAAACAGGTTTCCTGAACAATGTTGCTTTCTATCATTGGTCAAGTCTGACAGATAGCCCCGCCCCAAATTCAAGCAATTGGTTGAGTCAGTGTTGCTATGTAGGCTGGTCGGAATGCTCAAACAAATAATTTGAAAGCGCTACAGAGCCACAACAAATGGCAACGAATGACTGGCTTGCAGTTGTAGAAAGTATTACAAAATTACAATTTTTTTTGTCTATGTCTCCCGGCTGGCCTGGGAACGCCTCGTGTCCCCCCAGAAGAGCTGGAGGAAGTGTCTAGGGAGAGGGAAGTCTGGGCATCTCTGCTTAGACTGCTGCCCCGCGACCCGGCCCCGGATGAGCGGAAGAAGATGGATGGACAATTTTATTTTTTTAAATACAAAATCTACCACCTAAACAGACAGATGGCAAGAAAGACAATACACATACACACATTCCCAACTGGCAGACAGGGAGCATCACCTATGTCATCCGTGTCGAAAGGCCACGCCACACCACCCGCGGTAGCCATAACTGTAGACTAAAATAAGCCGTGAGTAACAGGCAGCCGGGCCAACAGGGACGAAGCGGGTGACTAAACACGACACGGCACTGGCTTTAGCCGAGATGAGAGGAGAGAGGGGATGAATCACGGGAACAGGCGATCCCTGGAGGAAAGCCCCTGCACTCAGAACACTCCGTCCTTGGGAGCTGAGGATTGATGGGAATCGAGTGATAAAAATCAAACTGTCCTTGAGTCCCCTGAGCCTGAGACATGGATGTACTTGCTGAAGTGTGTGCCGCAATGACATGTTTCCCCCGTGGGTTCAGAGGCTGATGCAGGATAGGCCTGTGTCAGGATTTTGTCTGAACCCTTACTCCAGCTATCAGCGGAAAGATGTATTAGGAAGGGAGGCGGATTTGGAAATGAGGCGTAAGATTGAATAGTTGCTTTTAAAGGAACGGGTCAGACGAGGTGTTTCGGTAAAGAGGGGAGGGAGTGGTGCTGACCAATACAATAAAGTCCTACATAATGAGAGAGCATGACAGGGTATTGGAAAGTCTCTGCAAGTGTAAAAAAGTCAAGGTGCATGTTTCGTATCACAATAATGAGGGAAGCGTGAATGTATATCTGCTTTAAAATCGGGAAGCATCTTGGAGATGCTCTGAATACTGATAAGATCAAACCACCCTCCTTTTTGGATGATCGTTGAAAGCTGGTTAGTCGATAGATGAACGCTTATTCTTTTATTGTCTGCGCAACAGCGTTGTCTACAAATCAACATCAGGGTAATAAAGCACTTGAAAGATCAAATGAAGGTGTGACGTTAGTGTGCATGGATCACTGAGTCTGTCCAACGTATAGTATAAAATCAATATTCTGAGCAAAGCTTTAAAGGGATAGTTCACCTAAAAATGAAAATTCTTCTGTCTGAACCTGCATGAAATTCACGACATTTTGAAGAATGTTTCAGCGACTGTCCATATAATGAAAGTCAGTGGGGTCCAATGTTGAACATACTTCAACATCGTCCTCAGTTTGGGTGATGCAAGCAATTAAGGTCAACACACCTTTATGTGTTTCATCAGAAGCATCCCTTTACTCAAGCCACACCTCAAACTTAAACAATCCACCTTCACAGTGCTACGATAACAATGACGGTCAAATTTACACAGGACAACCAGTGTGTGTATGCTACAAACAGAGCAAACTACAAGCAAGATATACTCTAAGGCCCCATCCACACTACTGCATTTTCATTTAAAAACGGAGACCTTTTGCTACGTTTGCACCTCCCGTCCAGACTAAATTGGAAAAAACGAAGACCTAAAATGGAGAAGTTTAGAAACGCTGCAGCTCCGTTTTGCATTTTGAATCTCCGGAGGGCGTTTTAGTGAAGACTGGACTAAACGGAGGAGTTTAGAAACGATGACGTAGAGGCTTACGCTCGGCTCTATGATTGGGTGTCATCAGTCATGACGTATCCTTCCCTGATTCGTTAGCCACCGTTTACACTGGCACGCGCATGCCCAGTGTTGGTGAATGGTCACGTGATCCACGTTTTCAGTCGTTTTAATGTGGACGGAGATCAATTCTAATACGCAGATAAAACGCTGGTGTGGACGGAGATCGTATTCGTTTTAATTCTCCGTTTTTAACGAAAACGCACTAGTGACGGGGCCTAAATTCAGTCATTTTGTTTAATTGTGTGAAAGTCTACAAATCAGTAAAGTTCCTCAGTGGTCTATAATAAATTGCCAATG
The DNA here is from genome assembly GCF_016745375.1 of Pimephales promelas. Next base: position 16,244,341 of record NW_024121321.1, read on the forward strand.
GTGTAATTAGCTATATTGAATTCCTACCAATCACAAAAGACATACACACACAATTTCTACATACTAGAAGATGTGTGGCTCAAGCCAGTGACCGCACATAGTGGCACTCCAGCCTGAGCAGGTACATCTCTTTAATAGGCTGTTATCGACCAGCTACCCAGACTCCACTACATGCAGATCGATCCTCTGCCCAGAAATAGCCTCTAGAGACTGAGCTCCGAGGAAGCGTGGTACTGTGTGTACGCTTCAATACTAGACTGCGTTTCTGAAATCCACTGCTGTACTTTCTGTTTTTAGTGTCTCTGAGCGGTGAAACGGAAACCACATCTTAGGAAAGATTTGGAAACAACCTGGTGCTGCAGGTGAATTTTAGGGAATCTATAGTATCCATTTACTTAAAGGGTTAGTTCCCCAAAAAATGAAAATTAAGTCATTAATTACTCACCCCCATGCTGTACCAACCCCGTAAGACCTTCGTTCATCTTCGGAACACAAATAAAGATATTTTTGATTGAATCTGAGAGCTAGATCAGTCCTACATAGAATGCCTAAGGGACTGGCTCTTGACGGCCCATAAAGTCATTAAAGAAAAGGTTTAAATATTTCATGTGCCTACAGCGGCTCAATTATAAGTTTATCAAGCGACGAGACTACTTTTTGTGCGAAAAAAACATAAATAACGACTTTTTTCCACTATTCCATTACTTCCTTATAGGCGCATGCGCGACAACTGAGACGAGGACGTTCTCATTCGTCTACTTCTTGTTACCGGCTGCTCACCGCTTAGGAGTTTTACCGCCCCCTACCGTATAAGATGATGTGCTGATATAGCTGGAAGCGCAAAACTTTCTGTTTACAAGCAGAGGAAGATGCGCGCTGTACATACGCTTTTCAATTTGCGTATTTTCCGCACTATAAGGTGCACTTAAAAGCCTTTTTCTTCTCAAAAAACGACAGTGTTCCTTATAATCCGGAGCGCCGTATATATGGATCATCATTTTATACGGTAGGTGGCGGTAAAAGTCCTAAGCGGTGAGCAGCCAGTAACAAGAAGTAGACGAATGAGAACGTCCTCGTCTCAGTTCTCGCGCATGTGCCCATAAGGAAGTAATGGAATAGTGGAATAAAGTCGTTATTTATGTTTTTTTCGCACAAAAAGTAGTCTCGTCGCTTGATAAACTTATAATTGAGCCGCTGTAGGCACATGGAATATTTAAACCTTTTCTTTAATGACTTTATGGGCCGTCAAGACTCAAGAGCCAGTCCCTTAGGAAGCCAATGGAAGAGTGATACAGCTCTCAGATTAAATCAAAAATATCTTTATTTGTGTTCCGAAGATGAACGAAGGTCTTACGGGTTTGGAACAGCATGGGGGTGAGTAATTAATGACTTAATTTTCATTTTTGGGTCAACTAACCCTTTAAAGGGGAAATAAAAAATGAAAATACGGTCATCATTTACTGTCGTTCCAAACCCATAAGACAAACGCTTATCTTCGGCACACAAATGAAGATATTAATGAAATCTGAGCAATTTCTGTCCCTCCGTTCACAGTCTATGCAACTACCCTTTTGAGGCTTCAAATGGTTCATGAAGAGACTGTAAATTGAACCCATATGAATCAAGCGGTTTTGTCCAAATTTTCTGAAGAGACTATTGCTTAATATATGATAAATAGACTTCATTTAGGCTTTTATTTACATTCAGTGTAACAATTTATGTAAACAAAATAAATGTTTGACTCATTAGCTCTAGTTGGAGAGGACCAGTTTTTGTGAAACACAAATCCAGTCCAAACTGAGTAAGTCTGTTTTCCTCAAACTCAAACAACCTCATCAAAAGTTATGAAGTAAACTACATGTAAATTAAATTAATTAAAAAATGTTCAACTTTATGGGCAAAACAAGTTTGTAGGAGGTAACGTCCTGCTGTCAAACTGTGTGACGTAAAAAGAAAAATAAATTCATAAGGAGATGAACCATGTTCCAGTGTGTTTTTCTGCAAAGTTTGGGGGTGGCACATAAAATAAATTCTAAATGGAAACATTAAGATGCAGATCTAATTTTTCAAAATGTCTTTTGACTAAAAAGTGGCTAAAACTTGCATTTCTAGTTTGTGTAAAAACAGGCATGGAAACATGCAAACTGCTCAGTAGTAGCAGTGTCAGGAACTCACTAATTTCTCCCTTTATATATCAAATTATATCACGTTGACCCAAAGTTGGGTTGAAACAACCCAACTTTGGGTCAAAAATAGACAAAGCCAGCCACTGGGTGACATTTTTTTAATTACATTTGTTACCCAACGTTTGGGTTTGTCCATATTTGACCCAAAGTTGGGTTAAAACAACCCAGCATTTTTAGAGTGTATCTGCACCTACATCCATGGAATAGACACTCCAATCTTAGTAAAAAAGACTAATTCTCATTTCCCCAATGCCATAAAGAATCAGTACATGAAATCCCCACCTCAAACGTTGTTTGGAAATCTAATCCCTTCTGAATAGTGCTATTGGCTCTATCTAGGATCTATGACACATCAGGTCTCAGAAACCTTTCCTTTGCAATAGCTAATCACAGCCAGATTGTGTTTCATTTTAGGAGCTCTGTTAGTGGGTAGAAAACCTGAGCATTGAAGAGTGAGGCGTAACTAATCTCATCGTTTTAGCCAGAGCTGTATTTTTTTTTTTTTTTTCAAAAACTCTGGAAAGTGGGGCAGTGAGCTGTGCCATGAAAAATTGAAACTTCCCCCCTCCGGGCCCATGAGCATAAATAGAGAGGCCTTCGTCAGTCTTTCCCCTCCTTTCTGTCCCCCTAGTAACATCATTCCTTCTCTCAGACTTGCGCTATCATTGTGCGAAGGTAAGGATTACAGCGGGATTAAAAACTGGAAACTTTTGCCCTGCTCAGGAAAACAGATTTCCCAGATTAGAGATCAGCCTCTGTCTGCTGGTGGTGTTGACAGGAGCATTGTTCAAGTTAGTGAGTACACATTCAGAGTCTAAATGTTAAAGTTCAGGTCTTTATAAGAACGTCAAAGACAGCCCTAAAGACATTTGAGATGACAGAAACACCAGTGCAATGGCTCTGGTTAACTATGAGAACAGATATTAATAATGATGTGCTGTACATAAAAATGTGAAGAATACAGGTTCCAGCATTCTCTAGTGTGGATGGTAGTTTAGAAGTCTTCTAAGTAGTTTAGAGACGAAAACAACAGCTTCAACACAACATCCTTGACAGTGAATGTTTTTTTTTATTTATTGATCTTTACCAGGAGTAATACTGTTGGAAAATCTTTTAACTTAAAGCTGCTTTCTGTAGCTTTTTCGGGGGTTAAAAAATATTCAAAATACATATTTTTATGAAAATACATAAACCAACCAGTGTTCAATGCTATCTGCTTGCCGTAGCATGATTCAAAGCGGTAAGCTTGTAATAATGTTTTTAATTCCAGTGGTACTGGTGGATTTTAATGCATAAAGGAGGAGTCTCGGCTAGTATAAGCTATATTGCGTGTGAGGATGTTGGAGGTGGAGATTTATAGCCTTTTCAAACGACAATCACCAGTGACAACATATTTACCCGTTGTAAAATGCAAAAGACTTCATTCGGACTTCGGAGTGAAAAAAAGAGACTGCAGTTGGACCCATGCGAAAACAAGGATACATATCGGAAGAACATTACATGTTGTCGCAATGCTGAATCTGACGTTGTTAAAATTAAAAAGTTGAGAACAAAGTATAATTTGCAAGGTTTTGCGTGATAAGGGATTTTTAGATTTAATCAGTGCGAATGACTGCAATGTCAGAACCAGAACAAAAGTGGATGTTTCTAACTTGTTCAGATGGCATTTTCTGGTGAAAATTATTATGTCAGTCATACTTCCAAAACTAATAATCTGTGATTCTGAATGCCAGTATCGACACGACACGGCGCGGTGACTGACAGCCTCACACTCTCCTCAGTGAGTTCCTCCGCACTGTGCCATGTCGAACTACAACTCACGTAAAGTTGATAATTATGCGAATTACTGCAACTGCAGATTTTGAACAGAGATGGCGACAAAGAGGAAAAACTGTGGACTGCAGCTTTAAAGGAACAGCTAAGGCCCCGTTTACATGAAGGGAAAACGCAGATATTTCCCTGCGGTTTGGCCTCTCATTTACACGAAAACCCCGTTTTTATCACAGAAAAACGATTATTTCCAGCCAAAGTGGAGATTTCTGAAAACGCCGGTTATTTGTTGTCGTGTCAACTGGGAGAAATGGCTTTTTAGGTTCCCTCTTGTCGATTCTGAGGATTCTGATTGGCTTGCATGGCTTTATCCTTCTCCCTACACTGCCGCCCATAGGTTTGGCGTAGATATGATGGCGCTCGACGGCGTATTTATGCGGGTCTGTGCACGATGTTGTTATTGAAAACGGAGAGAGGGAAAATATTCGTTTCTCTAAATACCTGGCTTTGTGTAAACGTGGCCTAACTCAAAAATGACAATTCACCCTGAATCTGAAGGACAAAAAAATACCCACTATAAAAGCAACATTAAAATAGTCCATATATCATGTGCATTACAAAGTCCTCTGAAGCTATATAATATTTTTTTGTGATGAACAGACTGAAAGCCATTTTTCGCTCATAAATCAAATCATTCATGCAAATCATTATGCAGCTCTCAAATTAAATATGGTGCACATTTCACATCACAACGCTTGGTAACAAAACACACAAGAATTAATTATGTTTGACGGCGTTAATGTCTAACCTGCATCATAAACGGCATATTTGTTTTGAGGCCGCATAATGATGTGCATGAATGATTTGATTTGAGAGTAAATAATGGCTTAAATTTCATTCTGTTCTCACAAAGTAATCATACAGACGTGGAATACAGCACATGAGTCATATAGACTACTTTTATGCTGCTTTTTATTGTGCTTGACAGCTGAAGGTCACTCTTGTTGTATGAAAAAGAGAAATTCTTAAAAAGTCTTCTGTTGTGTTCCAACGATGGATAACCAAAATACGAATTTTGAACGTCATGAAAGCGAGGAAATTATAAAAGACTGTTAATTTTTTGGGTGATTTATTTTGTCCCTTTATAGGTAGTTTAGTTTTGTCTATGGCCTCTCAATGTGGCTGCCGGCAATAACAGACTTGTTAATCTACTTGTTTTCTCAAAGTTTCTACTTTAAAATCTTTTTGCTGATATGGCAGTCTGATTTGGTCTTTGACTTAAGAAAATACTTTCTATATGCCCTTTTGGGTTTATTTTCCCTGCATTTTAATTTATGAAATTTGTTTCATCTTTATGCTTATTACTATTATTCATAACAGACATTTCCACAGGGTACAAAAAAATGCACTCACACACACACACAACCCTGAGACAAAGTGTTTCCTCGGGGATTTGGAACTCTGTTCTTGCACAATCTGAACCATTGAATAGAGGACAGCTTTAGATGGACCCTGACCCAATAAACCATGAACAAAGGTCATTGTATGGCTGTTCTAGCGTTGCAGTGATCATGACCAAGAGTTTTAAATGTGATTAACATTGGCTGCAAAGACGAGGAAGATCCCTTTGATCATCTCAACAGGAGCCTGTGCAGAAACACATTTCTTTTCTCAAATAACCCTGGGTGACTTCTAACAACAGGATCTGGCAAGAGGATCATGAGAGGTCCACAGGTACAACGTGAACAGCTGCAGGTCGGAACGGGAATTTTGGGAAGTAAATTTCACTCTGAGACATTCAGCATTGGCAGATTCACCGATCTATCAGCTGTAGAAAACAGAGGTACTGACAGCGCCGTACAGATGTTGAGCCACATCTGCCTTCAATCGCACATTAAAAACATGGAGAAGGGCAGGGAATACAGGTATTTGGCAGGCGCCGAGCAGACGTGTCAAACTGAATTGCTGGGGAACAATTGATGGGCTTTCAACGGCACAAAATCTGCAGAAAACGAGCCATTTGTTTGTCAAACACAATACACAAAACACATAAACAAGACTTACGGGCAAATCAACACTCTCTTAGCATTTTATTGAATAAAAACAGGGGCAGACCATTGTGCAGCAAAACAAAAGAGAGATTTTTGGGCTGCACAATTAGTGGAGAAAAAAAAATTGCGATTAGGTTACAGCTGCCGACAGATTAACTAAACACGAGCAGACCTGATTACAGTAGTTCTATTAACTGTACGTACACATCGCAGTTGTCACGAGAAGTTATTCATTTTCAATGGAAGAAGGCTTCTCTCAGCTGCAAGGACTAGCGTCAAATCTATTGGCATCGCATTTTGAGCGACCAGAGGGTCAATCATAAAGTTGAAAGTAGGTCAACTTTATGGTAATGAGCTATGACGGGGTTCAGTGGCAAGCAGCGGAAAAACGGCAGCAATCAATCGGAATTTAGACGTCCTTTGCGCTGGCTGATTCCGGAGAAACATACGATGTAAACTTTCGTTCCTACCAAAACATTAGTTCCGAGAAAATGGAAAGAAATATCATTCCTATCATTTATGTTACGAGGTTGTTTGCATAGGGACCAGTTACAAAAGAACGAGGCATGAGATAAAATAGCTGGGATAGTTGTTGTCTCCGATGAGTTGGTGAAGTACATGCTGATGATTTATAATATTTTTCTGTTTACATTTCATGTTGTGACACTTCTCTTCTCCTATGATCGAACTGCTACGTCAGAGCTTCTTTGCAGCTTAAGTCAGCGGCAGTGTGTACGTACAGTTAGCTCTACTCCCTGTATAGTTGCAAGATTTAGCAGTGTATTCAATCACATCCAATCAGAGGTGTTTTTGATACCACCACATAATAAATCCTCTGTAAAAGTGGACTAGTAGATTCGTTTTTCTGTTCAGCGTGACAGTTTTTGTAGTCCCATTTAGGGACAGGTCCCATAACTGTTTATTCACACTTGTAGTTCGTTTTGCTTGGTTTGTTTGGTCCGGACCAAAAAAGTCCTTGTCTGCTTAGATTTCACATTAGCATTTTAACACCAAACCTAAAGATAACATACCTAAAGACATACGGATACGTTCAAAACCTTATAGGTCGGCTTTTATGACATACATTTAAAAATGGAACTTACCAAACATCCAAAACAATGCTGTGTGCTGGGCTAAATGCCATCGTTGAATGTCACTCACACACAGAAACGAAGATCTGTTGCGATGAAATGCGGTTCTCATACCTGTACCGAACTGTGATAGGTAAAATTGTGACCATAACGAGAAGACATTACATTACATGTGCGGAAATAAAACAAAAATAACAACTTTATTCGACTATTCCTTTTCTTCCTTGTGGGCCTGAGACGAGCGTTCGCGCGTTGTGCGTCGTGGAAATCTCTTGAACTCTCATCTCAGGTCCACAAGGAAGAAAAGGAATAGTCGAATAAAGTCGTTATTTTTGTTTTATTTCTGCACAAAAAATATTCTCGTCACTTGATAAACTTATACTTGGGCTACTGAAGTCACATGGAATATTTAAACATTTTCTTCAATGACTTTCTGGGCCGTCAAGTTTCAATCCTTTAGGAGCCTATACAGTGATCCACCTCTCAAATTTAATCAAAAATATCTTCACTTGTGTTCCAAAGATGAACGAAGGTCTTTAATGACTTAATTGTAATTTTTGGGTGAACTATCCGTTAAAAAAAAAAAAAAAAAATCTCACGAGTGAGGTATTACTGATGTCACAATTTATGTTACAGAATAAAACATTAAAATATTCTGAGCTTGTGTTAATCACAGATCATATTTTAGGAGTTTAGCCAATGACCCATTAAAATATCCCATTAACTTTGGGACGATGGAACCAAAAGTTTAAAAATGCTGCCTCGATTCCGGTATTTATGACAAGCAGACAATCTAAGGCACTCAACACGTGAGCTCACACAAATGCCGTCACTACAACCAACAAGGTATGAGATGTAAATACTTAGTTTAAAGAGAATGCTTGAACTGAGGTGACTGACAGCTTCAGTGATAATAAAGAGGAGTTTGCATTCTGTAAAACATATTGACACAATGAACAATAGTTTGGTTCATCATCAGATTCAGAATCCAGCTCTAAGAGATTCTGTTCTCAACAATACAGAAAGAGTATATAAATACACACTCACACTGACATACACTTATAATACCATGCCAGAATGAGGTCGAGGAAATGATGCAGCTCTTCCAGCTGGGTTTTTTGTGGCCATCAAAAATGTATCATAATCTCTTGGGCTAGAGGACTAGAGTGTTTATTTTACTAGACTGAGACTCACAAGCCAATCCAGACCACACGTACTCCGCTCTCCTCCATCCCACACTCACTCACTCCCTCCCTCTTTCTAACACACCCTCCTTAATCATTCAGCTATAGTATACACTCACAACCACGCAGTCAAACAGACGCTAAACCCAGCCAACAATACAGACGACCGGAGACAATGTGCATGCGGCAGAGCAATGACATCAATGTCTTCAATCCCTTACGTTATAAACACGCAAACACACACAAACATCCAAACACACAGGTGTTTTTGCAGACCACACACTCCAAGCTAAGCTGGGCTTACTTTATTAGACTAGTGCCAAGGTAAGCAGCCAAATTAGGGCCCTCCAAACTACAGGGAAGAGTGAAGGATTTTCCATGCTGTGGTCAGAGCGCTTTCTGAAAAGGAGGGAGCCCCTGTAATGTAACGATACTGGACTTCACTTTGCTCATGACAGACAACATCAGTTTTAGAGGAGGACCAATGTGCCTTGACTATAAATAAAGATTGTCATTTTAATCATCTAAGAATACACTGCTAAGCACTAGTTTAATTTGATCCAGATTCAAATGTCTTTGGTTTTAACTTTAAATTGTACCTAGCAATTTACCAACAGGTTTGCGTGTTCTCGTTTATGTCTCATGTGTCCCAGAGTAACTTGGGAGATTATGAACGGACACAGACACAGGTCCTGTCCCAAATGCCATCCAAAGCCCTAGCAATCATTCAAAGTCTATACTTTGTGGACGGAATTCAGCACAAACTGTGTAACAGTTTGGTCCATTTCAAGAAATGTCAGTTCACTCTGTAGCCATATTTGCAATGCCTCCTGAGAGACCAACTCCTATCTACTTAAAAAGGGAAATTTCAAAAACTGTTTGCCAAACTCATATATCAAATAACATACGGTACTTCACTAAGGCAACCAAACCTGCATAATCTATCGCAAAAGTTGTTTCTTATGCTCAAATAGCATTAAAAAGTAGGGCTTCACAATATATAGTTTTAGCATAGATATCACAATGTGGATTGTAGTTGAAACATGATCCATATGGACCAGGAACCATAGTTCAAAATGCAAGTTATTCTCCTTTTGAGTCTGTTTTTAGGGCTGCACAATTACTCGCAATTTACATAATATCGCACTAAAACCGATTTGCCCTATCGCGATTATGAAATCGCAAAGGCTGCAATTATTTTTCATGCGCAGCTTGTCATTGATGTACAGCTCTGTAAACGCTGCTCCATCTGAAAGCACTGAGATTGTGAGTCACTTATAACGTGCATTTGAAAAAGCAACACACCTCAAACATCTTTCCAAACATGAGAAGCATTTATGAACCTCTTGTCCAACAAAAAAAACAACAATTAATAACATGCTTTTACTCCAAACTCACTTCACTGACAGTTGAGCATCCTTCTGTGAGATGATGTGGCTCCTTGCACAGAATCATGCAGCCGTGTGCTTATTAGTTTTAATCGAAGCGTTTCAAAATCAAATTATAATAATTATAAGCCAGAATTATAATATCCGTTTATCCTAACTGCAAGAGCACATGTCCTGACTGATCAAGCATAAGAGAGAAGGTCAAAGCACAGGGCCAGGATGACTAAGGAGCAGATGGCAATACAAGTCTTACTCAAGGTCGAAAGCATAGTGTGTCAAACAAATTGTTAATTGAGGAATTTTAAGCAGGGTATTTCATTTGTGTGGTGGACTAACTGTAGAGCCGACATCCCTATCAAATCAATAGGCTTTAATTCAACTCTGTATGCAAAGAGGGACAAAAATATACAGTGGATTTATGGCTGATTTTGTCTAGTTCAGGAAAATTTGGCAAATACAACACATACAAAAGTCACAGTCTTGTAATCATCTAATAATGAATATGCATAACTGATAAAAAAAAAAATCAACCTCTCAATAAATGTGCTGGATAAAACAAGACTTTGGGTGAAATAGATTTACGATGGAAACAAATCACTCATACGCACATGTACTCAATAATATGAAATGGGAGGAAAGGATCATCCAGAGGAAAGGCGACTCACTGTCCAGAAAAAGGGGAAGTCCCTGTTAAAACAGAAGCCATTGGTTCACTTAACACCTCTAAAATGTTTGCCAAGATCCCAGGCGTCTCCTCATAGCCGCTTCCTACACTGGTGCCAGTGGCGTGGCAACACTTCCTATTCCAGACCCTGCTCTACAGGATATCCTGTGTCTCTGGTATCAGCAAACCTCACGTGAGGACCCTATCCAACCTCAACTCTACTCGCAGAAGAAATCAGTTTCTTTGACTTTTTTTTTTATTTTTATTGGAAACGACTGGCAAGTCTAATGGCCAGTCTTCTTGAATTTAAGTAACTACACTTGTTCAGACTGCATTCTTCATCAAGATTCATTTCCAAACAAGGAGGCGGTGGTTATTTGAATATATAAACAGTTTTGCCGTACTAATAAAATTTTAATGGTTCAGTAAAAGCAAAACTCCGTTCGTAAATCTTTAATATGCTGTTGTTTACGATCAAAAATAATTCTGACCTTTCCCTCAGTTCATAAAGACAACTAAAAATTGTTTTTAAACAAACACCATAGACGAAAATTTCAGGACCCCCTTATCTGAGGCTTGTTCCCTGCTAAAATATCATTACAATATGTGTATTGTAAATAATATAATGATATATACTTAAAATAATTGTGCAAGTAGTAAAACAATACAATGCAAACGGGGCAACAAAAAAAACTGTTTTAAAAATTTTGAGTTATTTTGAGTCCCCCCCCCCTCCTTTGCTTTGGTCCACTGCCTGCTCCCCTTTTACCTCACCACCGACACACACACAGTCCGATGGGAGAGAACACCATTTTTGAGTAGTTGGAACTCCACACTCCAGTAAATTATTCACTTTAAACATTGGATGAAGTGATTAATTTAATATAAATGGTACCGAGTCATAAATAAATCATGTAAAAAAAAAATGATTGTGTGCATGTGTACCAATGTACTTTTGTCACCGAATCCGATGTGTTCTGCTATGTTAGCGATTATAACTTTACCCTTGTTTTATAGTCTATGCGTTTAGCTTGTTTATACCGTATATCCCTCACACACACACACACTTAAAAGCTGCAGTCCGCATTTTTTCCTCTTTGTCGCCATCTCTGTTCGAAATCTGCAGTTGCAGTCACTGCGCCGGTGTCGATAGTGGCATTCAGAATCACAGATTATTCTTTTTGACTGACAAGTATGGCTAAAATAATAATTTTCATAGGAAAATGTCTTCTGAAAAAGAAACATCCACTTTTGTTCTGGTTCTGACATTGCAGTAAATTGAGGAGATGGTCCTCATTGCATAACACGAAATCCAGGGGGAGGAGTTGGATTCAGATCCAACTCCTCCCACCTTACATAAACTTATCAATCTCCACCCCCTGATCCATAACCCAACCCCGGCCCTAATCCTACCCATCTCTACCCCATAGGTCTGGACCCAACTCCGCCCCCTGGATCTCATGTACTGCAATGAGTTGCTACTGTAAGTCGCGCTGATTAAATCGAACAATCGCTTATCCTATCATGCAAAACCGTGCAAATTATACTTTGTTTTCAAATTGTTAGTGTTCAACATCAGCACTGCGTGACTACATGTAATGTCCTTCTGATATGTATCCTGGTTTTCTCATGGGTCCGGTTGCAGTCTCTTTTTTTCACTCAGAAGTCCGAACGAAGTCTTTTGCATTTTACAACGGGAGAATATGTCGTCACTGGTGACTGTCGTTTGTCCTTTCTGGATCCGACATCAAATTGATCAATTTAATTATATCAAGTGCTGTGAGAAAAGGCTATAAATCTCCACCTCCAACATCCTCACACACAATATAGCTTATACTAGCCGAGACTCTTTACTCTTTACCGACACTTTATGTGTACAGATGTAACGTAATGACGCAAAGACAATGCTCGAATCTCCCGCGGAAATACACCAGTACCACTAGAATTAAAAACATTACAAAAGCATTAAAAAGCATTACAAGCTTACCGCTTTGAATCGAGCTACGACAAGCAGATAGTTGTGAACACTGGCTGGCTATGTATTTTCTCAAATATGTATTTGGATCATTTTTAACCCAAAAAAAAAAAAAAAGCTACGGACTGCAGCTTTAAAGTACAGCTATTTGGTACTTTTGTTTAGTGCCTTTCCTGTCATGCAAGTTTGATTTAAAATACAGCTCTTTATTATTATAGAACAATGACCATAACCTAATTTGTTACAAAATCATTTTATTTCTTTTATATGGGAGCATAGTCATAAACATTATGGTCCGGTTTTACAGACAGAGCTTAGATTAAGCCAGGATTAGGCCTTAGTTCAGTTAGGACATTTAAGTATAGCTTGTCTTTAAACTGTGGACCGAAATCTAGTGTAGTTCAGCCTTTGTTTCATTGATCAACATCACAGTTTTTTCTTCACTGAATCTATTAGCAAATAACCATTACTTTATCTTAACCAAGACGATGTCCTTACAGACAATCCCCTGTACACAATCAAGTAAAGAACTTCCTTGCACTTTATTCAATAAAGCTCCCAAGACATCAAGACCAGACAACAGGACATAATGATCACAACCGTGGGCAGCACACAGAAACAGCCCAGATAAGAGAATTACTCTCATAGCTCATCTGGGCTTCATTCTAGTCCCCATTAAGAAGGTCTGCTCCCTTGTCATGATAATCCACCAAATGGCCTCCCTTTTCAAGGTCTGCTGAGTGTCTGAGGCCACACTAGTGTAAAGGAGAATAGATCAATCATAAATCACATCATAGGACAAGTCCGTCAGAACAACCACTTGCTCAGCCACCTGTTAAGTCTTGCCCTCTTGGTGAGGACATCGACCCCTCGGATCAAACATAGTCATCCCTTTTTAAAGGATCATACAGAACTCAAATGATTGTCTGGTGAGTCCAGGATTATTTGAAAAGGTTTATCAAGTCCTCCTCACAAAGTAACAGCCTCACAGGATCAACTAGGCTCATTTTTATGATCTGAGATCACCTCACACAATACTAAAGTAGACAAAAAAACACAAAAGTGATTCAAATTGTCTTTTTAGTATAGTAATAAAAAATCCTCACATTTAAACAAAACAATATATTAATTTCCTTAAACACACTCGACTCGGATATAAACTATAAACCTGATGCCACAAATCAGACTGGGCTTATGGAAAATGGATCTGCAGACATCTCTTTATGGACCTGTTTTAGTTCAACTAACCTAATGCTTACTTACCTCTGCCAATCACAACATGTAGACTTCAGAACGTTGGTTAAATTTAGTTTCCACTTGCACACACTCTTTTTGACTTTAACGTCAATGGAACCTTTCCACTGCACTCAAGGTTCCTTGTAATGTGAAAAGATTCTTTAGATTTTTTAATTACTCTTAAAAATTGTTCTGTTAAAGGGTTAGTTCACCCAAAAATGAAAATTCTGTCAGTATTTACTCACCCTCATGTTGCTCCAACCCCGTAAGACCTTCGTTCATCTTCGGAACACAAATTAAGATATTTAAGATATTAAGATCGCTCCTGCATACAGTCTGTAGGCTTCTTGAGGGACTGGCTCTTGCTGTCCCCGAAAAGTCATTAAAGACATCGTTAAAATAGTCCAAGTGACTACAGGGGCTCAATCTTAAGTTTATCAAACGACGAGAACACTTTTGTGGGCAAAAAAACAACAAAAATAACGACTTTATTTCAACTATTCACTTCCTTCTCCATGGGCCTGTAGTCAGTTAACGTAGTGTGATTGCGTAGAGCTACGTCACACGTAGGCTCACTATTGGCCGACGCTGGTCATGTGTTTGTGATGCGTGTGACGTACAATAAAAGAAGCTTACGCTATTAAACTAGTAACCTGCAGTGTTGTAGTCGAGACCACCTCACTCGAGTCTGAGTCGACACCGAGACCAGAGAGAATCGAGTCCGAGTCAAGACCGAGTCCATAGAGAGTCGAGTCCGAGACGGTCGAGTCCGAGTCGAGACCGAGACCAGTGAGGGTTGATTACCTAATTTACTTTTACTTAGAGAAATCCTTTTTTTATTTTACTGAATTTATTTAGAGTTTAAAAAATATGATCAGTTTAGGGTAAAAAGGCCACATAGTAGGTGGTGTTAAAAGTAATTTTATTACAATTTGTCATGCGCAGCTGCGCACTAGAAAATCACCAATCACTGGGCGTGTCAATCAATTTAAAGAAATATTTTATTAACATACATTAATAATCATGAAAAATATTTTTAATTGAACTCGAGTGGACTCGGGAATAATTCCGAGTCCTAAAAAAAAAATGTTCGAGTACGAGTCAATTCCGAGTCCAAATGCACACGAGTCCATGACAAGACCAAGACCATTAAAATTTGGTCTCGAGACCGAGTCCGCGACTACTACAACGAAGTACTACAACACTGGTAACCTGACTCGCGTAAAGAGAGAAATAAACGAATAGTTGAAATAAAGTCGTTATTTTTGTTGTTTTTTTGCGCACAAAAGTGTTCTCGTCGTTTGATAAACTTAAGATTGAGCCCCTGTAGTCACTTGGACTATTTTAACGATGTCTTTAATGACTTTTCGGGGACAGCAAGAGCCAGTCCCTCAAGAAGCCTACAGACTGTATGCAGGAGCGATCTTAATATCTTAAATATCTTAATTTGTGTTCCGAAGATGAACGAAGGTCTTACGGGGTTGGAGCAACATGAGGGTGAGTAAATACTGACAGAATTTTCATTTTTGGGTGAACTAACCCTTTAAAGGGATACTCCACTTTTTTTGGAAAATGGTTCAGTTAAACAGTTGGGTTTTACCGTTTTCGAATCCATTCAGCCGATTTTGTGAAATTTAGAAAAATATCAGAAAACAACCAGTTTCTGGTCTCATAAGACTTCCATAGTAGGAAAAAAATATACTATGGAAGTCAATGAGACCAGAAACTGTCTGGTTACTGATATTCTTCTAAATATTAGAAAATCGGCGGAATGGATTTGAAAACTGTAAAACCCAACTGGGAACTCTGGGAATGTTGTAAAATGAGGCTATTTCCAAAAAAAGTGGAGTATCCCTTTAAGACCTTATACTTATAGGTTTTTGGAGAAACCCAAAATAGAATAGAGAGAGCCATTGCTGTGAAAACAAAACCAAAAAAACTTTTTTTTTAAAGTGTAGCTCACTATTTAAAAAAAAAATCAACTTTTTAGTCTTCATCATATTAACAAAACCATGATGTGTAACTGCAGCCTGATCATGAGTATTCTTTTTGGCTAATTAAGCATGCAACATGTAGGTAAACCGTATTCTTGTACCTCACAACAACTCATGAATTTCTGAGGTTTGGTGGTTTCTACCAGCAGAAAACAAGCCCCTATGTAGTTTAAAGACCTGCGATAGAGGAATGCAAAGGATGAAGAAAGCTAAAAGCATTTTTACATGCTTGCCATTATGGGGGCAGGCTGCCATGGCTGGGTTACATCTTAGAGAACTAGTGTCCATGGTGCACTGGGGGCTATAAATCAAGAGTGAGGGAGCCGGCGCAGCGACACTTCTGCTCCAGATTTACACACGCTATCTGGGTTTTTACGAGTGCGTTGAGCAAGGAGAGGGGCTTTTGAACTGTTGTGTCATGACTCATGCCACAAGATGGTTCAAAGACTCACGGGGGAGATGTGAAGAGGCCCACTGTCATGCACCTCCAAAGATCAGTATCTCTGTCTGACATGTCCTAACTGATTTTTCGCCTTTCTTCAACGCAGGCCACACAGCCTGTTTGAGCTAATACAACACTGACATTTCCTAACACAAATATAAACTGTATTTTTTCAAGCATATTTTTTGTCACAGTGTCTTTGTGCTTTCAAAGTGGATTCTTTTGATCAAAGTGGTAGTAGCAATTTGATTTGATTAAAATGTGTTCACTCACATACAATCAAGGTGTAGTTTACCTGAGTTTTCGTTGTTTTTTGTTATAAACTTTTTCAAAACTGCATGAAACCAACATTCCTAGAAGAAAAAAAATTTAACCACTTTCTTTTTTCAATTTCTTGTCTTTATCTTGGACACACTAAAGTTATTTGTCATTGACCCTTATATGTTTGTCTCCCTGCAGAGAAACACAAGCCAATAAAAAACATCCAGGATACATGAAACATCTATATAGCCTACTGTTTTTTTTTTTTTTTAACTCTCATTTTTCTTTCAGCTAGAGGATTTTAAGCCTGGAAAATGTGCTTGCGGCTCTCAAGGTCTGGAATACATATTAGCTGTGAAATCATTTAGTAAATGTTACGTGTGGTGAGTCTTTGAGTAATTGTATACTGATAGCCCACCTCCAGCGTGACATTTTTAATTCACCCTCATTTGGTCATGCACACAGACAGATGCTAGAAGATCACATAAACAATTCATAATTGTGTTCACTTTACATTAATTGTTTCCATTTATTGGACCTGTCAGGTTCATCAAATCATCTCATCTTATCCATTACTCAAACTCTGCAGCTTATAAAAGGAAATTCAGTTTGGATTAGGATCAGTAGCAGCTCCTGAACGTAAAATTTAGGCCAGATTCTGGGTCATAGGGCTAGCTAATGATAAACATTTAATATTCTAATTGCTGAACACATGCAGAACACTTTTGGCAGATGTTGCGTTATTAAAGGATTAGTTCACTTTTAAAAAAAAACTTTTGCAGATAATTTACTCTCCCCAATGTCATCCAAGATGTCCATGTCCTTCTTTCTTCAGTCGAAAAGAAATTAATGTTTTTGATGAAAACAGGATTACAGGATTTTTCTCTATATAATGGACTTCAATGGACCCCAACCGTTTCAAGGTTCATCAAAACGAACGACGTCATTCAACAAACGAAATGACTCAAAAAAAGATTTGTTCATTCGTTCAACAGGAGAGTCACGATAAATCACAGACTTGGCATCACAGAGCAGAGCAAGGCAAGCATTTGTGCTTATAAAACTTAAAGTTTATTTCTTTTTTAAATGACCGATCGTTTCGCTAGATAAGACCCTTGTTCATCGTCTGGTAGTGTTTAAAGCCCTTTGAAGCTGCACTGAAACGGTAATTTGGACCTTGAAATGGTTGGGGTTCATTGAAGTCCATTATATGGAGAAAAATCCTGTAATGTTTTCATCAAAAACATTTCTGAGTGTATGCAACATTTCTCTTCGACTGAAGAAAGAAAGACATGGACATCTTGGATGACATGGGGGTGAGTAAATTACAATATTATGAAGCTGCAGACTCGGAGCCTGCATCTACAGTCCCCCACCGAGAGTCCCGCATTCTCAGACCCCTCGTTTTTCGAACACAGCGCCTCCTGCTGTTCAAAAGGTCGAATAACACCCACACACAGAGTACAGTTTACGCTTATCCAAATGCAATTAAAAACAATAGGATGCAATATTACGGTCTCTAAATAAATTATCCAATAAATATTTGCGTTCCCCATGTGCAGAAAAAAACTAATTGTTACTGATGGAAGGGATACAATTACAGATTGAACTATCTTCAGAAAAATAGTAGGCTATGTGATATTATATTGGTTTTTTTATATATTTTTTTATTCAAATTCCAATTTTTCTTTCAGTTCAACCTATAATGGTCTAATTAACATTACGATGCTAAGATTACAAAATCTGTTTTTTGATATTTTGAATGCGAAGCAAAACAAATCAGAATAGACAAAATAAACAATTCCTACTTTATTTAAGATAATGATCACCTAAACATCATCTTGCTGTAAAGAAAAAAGGAAGGAAAAAGTGTGTTCGTGACTTTACTTTTCGTCTTCAATTGCATTAAAAAACTCATTTATAAGTCGCTTTGCATAATCCTAAAATGATGTTGCTGGGTTAGGCAGGGGCAACTCCATCGATGTATGGTGTACCCTGCCTACAACATAGGACGATAGCACATGTCTTATGATGTTTCAAAGCTAAATTATAAACGTTAGCTATCTAAATATTTTCGGGGGAAAAGGGCGAAAAAACATAGCCTACATTAACGGCTCAAATCTTGTTACAAACTAACTTTACAAATATTCAATGGACTATTCATATGTTGTATCGATGAGCTAAATTAGTTTTATTAAAAAATTGAATCAAACGAGTAGGCTACTACGATTCGCTAAATAAAATTGAAGATAGCCTACTCACGTTTATGTTTATCCGATACAATTTGATAGGAGGCGCTGTCTCGAAAAACGAGGGGTCTGAGAATGCGGGACTCTGGGTGCAGGGGGACTGTAGATGCAGGTCTCCGAGTCTGCAGCTTCATACTACTCGTAAATTATCAGCTTTTTAAAAAAGTGAACTAATCCTT
This sequence comes from Pimephales promelas, assembly GCF_016745375.1. The sequence continues at coordinate 16,263,011 of NW_024121321.1, forward strand.
TAAGCCTGAGGGTGGCGCTCTAACGTTGATCGACAGACAGTAAGTATACACAACACACGTATAGAATGCCATCTTAGAACTGCCTTAATGTAGTATTTGTTGCTTCAAAATGATGTTTTAGAGAGTATTACAAATTGTGGAGGAATTCCGGCGACAAAACGATATTCATGTCTATTCTCAGGACAAACATAAAACAAACAATAAGGCAATTCACATGAGAACATTTAACCTAAAGGAGACTTTGTTTCATATCGAAATTAACCTAGTCTGTCCTGCGATGTATGTTTCACTACGTACATCAGATAATTGTTGGGCGCTGTAAAGCTGGACAGGGCTCATGCACCCGCTGCCCCACTTAATACATAAATACATGTCTGCCAAAGCCATGTGCTAGTTTGTAATATATCCTGCTCACTTTACGACTTAAAACGGTTTAGAAAATCTGAAAAATATTTGTTGCAGAAGGCTGATAGATTTACAATTTATTAATGATTCCGCTTATAGAGGTCTATGTTTTGAATGAATATTTTCCGTGGTATACAAAAACATGCTGAGCAGAAGCCTGAGTGGTCATTTACCTGCCTTTTAGTAGGACTATTTGACTAATCTTACAACCCCTAATTAATATCCATATGTCCGTCCATATACACATAACATACAACACCACATATTTGATGCAAAACTCACTCTTATATGATATAAATACGATAAAGTGACAAAATAATGTGAAAAATGTGAACATACATGCCTAATGCCTTTCACCATAGCCATGCTTCAGATCAAGTAAGGCATAGTAATGCTCACTTTCAAATGAAATCCTCCTAAAAAAGTTCCATATAACTGTCGACAGGATGGATGTGGATATGACTTCCCCCTTACTGCTATTGGGGTTTGCAGAGCTAATCCAGATGTTACTCCATTCCCTGAAAAACTGCTTACGGGTGACAATGGGTAAAGCTGTCATGACTTTATGTGACAGAGGTCGATGCTGGACTTGAGAAGAACTAAAACACCACCAGTTAACTAGTGTAGAAAAAAAAATGATGTTCTGATAGGAAACAAGAAACCTGTCTTATCTGACAGCATGGTCAAGTACAAAACCTTGTCCACTTTTTCCCTTAAAAAATGTGGTTCTCCCTCTCCCTCGGTTTCTACCGGCCGCCAGAGCCCATTAACGCTGGCTGTTAAATAATGACAGACCCGGCACCGTGGCTGGCACACTGTCAAAGTGAGGAGAGAAGGCCAGATCAGCTTGTTTAATTTACCTTCACCCATCTGTCTTCCGCCACACAGCCCATGAGCAAGAGTCACTCGCTTCCCCGTCCGCAATGGCACACTCGCAATTCCTATCAGTTACAAGCCTAAAAGGAAAACGTCCAACTCTATCGCAATTATATGTTGCAAATGCCAAGCTTTGCTACATATGTAAAAACACAAACGGACTATCAGCACATGTTTCTCCTGAAATCATTCCGGTCATTAGAACCGAGCGTGTGTCCTCGGATTGCATTGCCTCAAGGCTGCATGTGATGCCTCTCTTCTGGCAACTGTGTTCAAAACAAAGATATGTTGCCTAGCTGAAAAGAATGTTTTACAAAGGAAATCGTGACTGACAGGAAATAAACACACCTACTTCCTGCTTCTCTATCTGAAGGTTTAGTCATCAGTGTCTTGTCCTTGTCTAGGGATGTTTTAGTAACATTGCAGACATGTGAGCAAAGCCTGGGTGGCCTATTCTTTCAAATATACAAATGGATATAGGCAGACTCTTGTGTTCAACAGCTGGATAAAGCACACCAAAATGGGTCTCGAGTTGTATATTTGAAACTATTTTTTTTTTTTTTTTTTGAAAACAACATTTCTGGCGCAATGAAACGCAATGGACAAAGACATTCACCTGCATGTGTATGGCTGTAGCAGTGGTGCTTTCAAGGGTTTTACGGGGCAAACTGTCTAACAGCTAAAGAAAACTAATTTAAGATAAACATAACTTAAACAAAACAAAGTAAACAACCGGAACTAGCTGTCTTTCACGATTCACTCCCACAGTCATGAAACATGCTTCAACTGAGGACTTCTACTTGGTACTACGAATATTGTTGGTAATTGTATAATAAAATGCTTGTTCAATTTGAATAAACGTGCCTGCTAAATGACTAAATGGGAAATTAATTGAAGGGGAAATGAAAAATAGAATCAAATAGACCTAGAAACATGGACCGAAATGCTGAATCTAGTCTGATGCCAACATGTAAAGAATACACGCCAGCATAAATAGAGACAAAGCCACTGGCGGAATACAGAAGACAGGTTGTCTGTCATAAATCCCATTCTCACCTTTTCCACCACAATGTAACGAACTGGACCACAAAAGAAGCAGGTCTAATGAGGCAGCCCTGCCAGGAGTCTCTGAGCAGTGTGAGATTCCAAAATTTCTAAATCAAGATGATGAAAAAAAATTGCGACCAGAAAGTAGACAAAATAAGAAAGAAGCCAAAGTACTGTGGCAAAGTACTTCTAGTAATTCTGTATGGAAAACCTACAGCAAACAAAACAATAGACTGAAGTAAACAGCTGGCAGCTTTTGCATGTTGCATGAGGCTCAAGGACAAGGGCTCAAGGAAAGATTTCTGCTTCTTTTGTCATGTGACCGCCTTATTTTCTTTACGGTTTACGAGGTCAAAGTCTTTTATTTTCAGCTGTACTTTTTCGGATTTGTCAGAAGATCAGTATCAGAGTGACTCACACTCAGTATGTTGTTGAAAAATGAGCACATGATTGCACAAAAAACTCAAATAAAAATGTCTTAGCCATTGAAACTCCATTTGACCAATCAAATTTGGTTGAGTATATTGAGAGCTTTTTTACTGTAGAAAAAAAATCATTCTCTCATTGTAAGCATCAAAATGTGTATCTGTCACAGTATATATGATTCTGATTTTGATTTTGATGTAAAATAGTTTGGAAGTTTGCAACTCAGAAATACCCTATCCATCTACACATAAACACAGATGAACGCACATCTATTACGGATCTAACACCAAGATCATGGGTTCGATTTCCAGGGAAATCAAGAATTGATAAGAATGTAAATGTACCTTGAACTGCAATGCAAGTCGCTTTAGATAAAAGCGTCTGCCAAATGCATAAATGTAAATTTAAGATCAAATATGGTAAATGGAAGCTAAAACATGCATGCATGTTTCAAGAATCAAGTTTTCATGGGTCAAACACACCTTTTGAGCTTCTGTTTAACATATTAGATGTGCTCTGTGTATATGCATTCACCAATCTTAGATGTACATTTACAAAAATATGCGAAAAACAGAAAAATTGCTGGTAATTTTCTTCCAGGATATTATTATTATAAGTTTATGGACATTTCTATTAACCTATTATGCAACACTCCGTCACCATGAAATCAAAATGGACAAATCTTATGTTTAGATGGAATATTGTACTATATAAATTATTTATCGGTGTATATCTTTTTTTAATACATGCACCCTTGTAATCTTTCATCTAAATAGCTTCCCCTCATCCTGACTTTAACACAGTGCTTTAGTCCCCATTTCTACTGACTTTTCTTGTCGAGGTAAATAAAAACCTAAAATATAATCTGTTCATCATTCAAAGCAACCATGTTCTTTATGCTCGATTCTTATCAAATGTACAGCATTTAGTTGTTGATTACATAGTCTTTACATGGATGGGCAATCTTCATTTGTGTGCCAAAAATGAACAAATGTCTTATGGGTTTGAAACGATGTGAGGTTGAGTAAATGAAAGAATTTTTCATTTTTGTGTGAACTAAAGACAGGGATCCAAAATCATCAGTTCCTTCAATATACAATATTGCAGACAATTTGAAATGATTAATGAGAGAGAACGCTAAAATCAATCCACTGGAGAGAAAGAGGGAGGTAAAATAGACAAATGGAAAGAGGAGCGGCGCCGTCAAATAGTCATATCCAGCAGTGTGAAAAAGCAGATTTTTGAAAAAATGGCAAGGGCGACAGCATTGGATAGCACCCTGATTCTGTCAGCTTTGTGTTCCCCTCCCTGCTATTTTGGAACGACAGAGGACATTTGAGAGCCCTGGTGGAAGGTTAGAGACAAACACAACAGGAGGTGATACCTTGAGCACGCTTTTACGAATGGAAAAACCGAAATGTCAGGCTTTGTGGCAAATGTCTCTGCAGACGACGTGCATGAAAGTGGCAGAGCTTTGAGGAAGCAAATATCGTACCCATTCCTCTTTCTATTGCAGACAGATGGCCGAGGAACTTCCCATTTAACTGCGAAAACAGAACTAACCGAAAACACTTCGCTTCTTACACCATATGCTGAATAGTTTCAATGCATCACAAGTATGACTCATTTCAGCCATTAATTCACAGCACACAAAGTGAATCGAGTGCCTAATATTAGTACTCCATATTGCAGTCTGGGCGATGGGGCAGGACGTGTTGCTACACCCACATCCAATTTCATTGGTTTATAATAAAGCAAATCTTATTGACGAAGACGCTTGAAGCCTTTTTATTTATTTAACTTTTGTTTAACCAGGTAAAATCAGTTGAGAACAAGCTCTCGTTTACAACTGCGACCTGGCCAAGTCAAAAAAAAAAAAGATGGCTGACAGTATGTTTAATCCAAATCCTCCATAATGCATCTGTCTGCATATTATTCAGTACCTTTTTCCATATTTTCAAAAAAGTTTCTGCCGGTGAAATCAAACGCACTGATCTGTGATTGGTCTGTTAGCACATTAGGCCCAACCCCCTATGGGTGGGTTTGAAAGGGTAAGGACTAGTGCTTGTAGTCTTTACAGAAATCGCCCCTCTTACACTTCCTCCTACAATGACGTAAAATGACAATTTTTGCGTCATTGTAGGAGGAAGTGAAAAAGGTAAATAGCAGATTTCTCTCGTCTCAGGGGAAAATGAGAGAGTGTTGCAAGACCATTCAATAGTATAACTGTGTTTCTAACAATGGAAACCTTAACGCAAATGCAAATGCAATGGATGGAGTGTCTCTTTAATAGAGCGGATTCATTAGCACTTTAATCATTTGTCTTCTTCATATTCCCATCAGGATTGGTGGATCAGCACAAAGTCTGGATTTTACTCAAATGATCATAATTCACTGATGTATTTCAGTGAGCAAACAGATTTTACATTTTAAAGGTTTTTATTTTATTTTTTTAATAATATGATTTGTATGCTTCACTTGCATTACTTTGTGCAAAGTGCTAATAAAATGTTTTCATAGCAAACTCTTTTTGTTTCCTTGTTTATCTTCTAATAAAATATTTGGTTCTATATACTGGTTCTGTATGTTATAGTTTTAAAGGTTCCTATTTTATATTAAATACGTGTCAAAGGGATAACATGCTGTGGCATCAGGTAGCCTATTAAAAATCCAATTATAAAACTGAGTTCCGGTCATAGATTCTGATTGGTTGAGCCGCGTTTGAAGCAGTTGTAAATTACTCAACAAACATACACCTGTGACTGCATTACATTAGTATTACTGCGCAACTGCCATTTGTGACCCTTTGGCAACCTCTTTTGAAATACATTGCTTGATGGAGGAATAAATGTGTTATAATGTTATATTTTTTGTTGCTGACGTTTATTTTACACTCTAAAAAATGCTGGGTTGTTTTAACCCAATTTTGGGTCAAATATGGACAAACCCGAAATGTTGGGTTAAAAATGTAATGTAAAAATTTAACCCAACGGCTGGGTTAGTCCATATTTGACCCAAAGTTGGGTTAAAACAACCCAGCATTTTTTAGAGTGTATGAATAAAATACATGTTAAAATGAATATTTTTATAGAGTAACCGTTTTAAAAAAGCCAAAATCCCCTTGAAGCCGTGTTTTACAGTGAATTTAGAACAGCTAAGGGGCGTTGTTAGGCATGAGGCAGAGCGGGGTATTGCTTTAATATGTTATATAACCTGCTATGGGATGAAATTACCAATTAGACCTATAGCCTACATAGATTCTTTTTAAACAAGCCATGAAACCAGTTCATTTGTAGGCTAACTAAAAAAAAAAATCATAGAGGTTTTGAACAATTGGAGGGTGAGTAGCTAAATGATGATAGAATTTTCATATTTGTGTGAACTATCACTTTAAATAGCAGATTCGGGCAGAAGAACAAATACTTTGCTCAGTATTCAGATATTGCATGTTGACAGAAATGCAGTAGCCTATTTCAAATGAGTTAATCCAAGCAGGAAATTACTTATATAGATGCATTTGTTGCTTTTGTTTGTAGAACGAAGTGACCCAGTTAATTAGCCTACATCATGCTCAACATGTTCTGTCTAACGTTATATAGGCAAATATGAATAAGATTTTTAAAAGCCAAAAACAATATAGTGAATGTCTGAAAGAATAAAGTCGACGCACGACGAAATTCAATTCAATGCAGGACGCTTGGATAGTATCCGCGTTTGCATGAAATACTTTCTCCAAAAGCTCTCAATGACACATTGCTCATTCAGGTAAGAGAACAATACAGCGCATTTTATTACGTAGCAGCCGCAGACCGGTCATTATTACCCCCGTATGCGGTTTCGATCAAACTCAACGGGCAGCTTTACAGTTAAGTAGCACACCGCATCTGAGCGCCGAAGGACGCGCCTATTCACTGCTCCACATCTGTCAAGAAGACGCTATTAATGTGGCTACCTGTCAGCCAAGCAATTGTATTGTCACGTAAATAGAGAGCGCCAATACCTGTTGACTCCTCCTACCGCTGTGTTGGTTGGTGGAAGTTGAACCCAGAGACGCTTTAATTTCTCTCCCCGAATGTTGTTCTTCTTCTCAGCCGGTGAGCTGTTCTGCTGATTTTGTAGAGGAATTTCGTTTCGGCGGGTGGTAGTGTCTGCACCGACAGTTCAAAGAAGCGAGAGCACTGATGTAGTCAAGGCTACATTCGCAGGGCGGCAGAGGAATGATGCACTGCAACGAACTGACAAGCAGCCATTGCGGTCACGTGTGAGCTGGTGAAACCGAACACCGGCCAGCCTCCGCCGCCGTCTCCTCCCATTCTCCCCTTCCGCGGTGTCACTTCAGGGCACGATACCACTGAACACAAGCTCAGCTGCTGCTCGCCTTTATGTAACCATTGCGCGTTATGCAGGAAGTTCAGTACTTTTGCATTAGGACAAAACTGTGTTTTAGGTGACTAAAACACCTATAGAAACAACTCGAAGTTCTTCGAGGATTAAGTGTAATGTGTTTCAGGATTGGACATGTTTCTGACAAATCGAGAAAGGTTCGGTAGCCAACACTATCGCCAAACATTTTATATTTCAGTCGAACAAATTGTGTTGTGGGTTTGGGAATGAGTAAATGATGAGGAAAAATTGCACAAAACCCTATCACACCTGGTTCAATTAATGAAAAAAAATGTTTAGCATGTAAACATAAAACAAATTTATCTCAAGATGACTTTAAGAAGTCAAAACTCAAATATTTCTTATTTCAATTCACCCTCTCATCAACAGTCCTGAAAAAGTCTCATTTTAAATGCCAAGCTCTGCATTTTTTAGGGGGTAGAAATTGTGAATACTATAGCTAGTAAAAGTAAATCATGAACAACAGGAAAAGTCATTGGGCCTTTGAGTGTTGTTGTTGACAAAATGTTTTAAAAATGATATAATCTGATAATCTGAGTAATTCCTTATTGTGATTACTGGTAATTAGACTATTGGTAATTGTTGTATATTTAATTTTCTACTCAAAGAATTAAAATTAAGTGATACAGCACCAACATATATCACATATCATAATATACTGTAAATCATGTTGCATGTCTTAGTTGCTTTTTTCATGTATAAAATAAAAGAAATTTATTGACAAAAATTATCGATTACTATGATTTTTCCTCATATTTAAATGTCTGGCCATTGCATCAAAAGAAGCTAATCTAAACTCGTGTAAACTCCTATCTGTCTAAAAAAAAGCTGTTGTTAAAATATATTATCGATTAGCATCAGATGTGTGAAGAAAAAAAACAGCGATGTTTTGATGGAAAAGGGTTATGAGGAATGTACATAATGGAATCAATAAGTTACAAGAACTGTTGACGCAGACATCAAACTGTCCACTTGCCACAAATCATAAATCACACCAGAAAGTATCTTTTCGTTTTTACAGTGTACAATATTGATGTTAAAGGTTCCAGAAGGCTTTAAGCAACATTTGCATTGCCGTGCTTTGTGGTCTCAGAACATATGTGTCAACATCGTGATGTGCACTGTGTGAAAAACAGCAGCAAGCACCGTTGATCTTGTGATGATGCCTTAAATTTACACAAGCGCTAAGCATCCACCCTCTTAAGACCTTTTACCACTTTACTGTGACTACAAGGACACCGTTTCTTGGTTGCAGAAGCTCTTCCTTTGCAACCATGCATTTAAAACTGAAGAGAAGCCATCCACATGAAACACTAATATCAGATCCTAGGGCCCAGTAGGTTGAGAGCCCATTTTAAACAGCCTAAACCAGGTGAGACCATGCAGCACAGACCTGTTGAGTGTTGAATCTATTTTTCCCCCAACAGGGATCAGTTTGTCTGCCCTCATCTTGTTTCTGTGAGCTAATTCTAGGAGCAGCCTTTGCCTCTACTTGTTTGCTTCCCATCATATAATATGACTGCCCGCTCTGAGTGAACCCTCTTGGTATCCCTCAGAGTGTGTTTGCAAATAGTACAACTGCTGAAAGAATGCCAAGACCTTTTGCCTATATGGCCCATCACCTCGCAAATGAGGGAACGTCACATTAACAGAAGAGAAAAATAAACTAGATGGAGTCGTGTCACATGTGGTTTTCTTGGCCTATGGGCTTCAATAGCTGTTCAAATGACTCATAATCCCCTTCTTTTAGAGAAAAATACAATCAGATTTGAGGGGAAAAGCTGTTTTTTCTTGGTTCTATATTTAGAAACGCATGCCTAAGATTAAATATAGGTTTCAGAGTGCTTATAATCAGATTAATCTCTCCCATCTCTCCGGTAATATATAGAAAAAATGACAAAGTCTAAAGACAAATTCTTTTTCTCATTATGCAAACTTATGTTCTTAGTTTTGCAGTTTTTATTGCTGTTACTTCATGTAGTGAATAGAGCAGTGTTTCTCTACTTCATTCCCGAGGACCCACTTCCAGAATGTTTTAGATGTCTAAAACATTAAAGTACCTGATTCAGCTGATCAGCTGCTTAGTGTCCCCATTACTGGAGCTGAGAAGCACAGGTCAGGCTGGCCCTGACCAATTTTACTTGTTTATCAAAATGAACTAATCTTTTCCCGAGTCAACTCGTTCATTTCGTTCGTTGAATAAATCAAATGACACGAAAAAAGATGGACATCTTGGATAACATGGGGGTGAGTAAATTATTCAGACCCCCCCTGTTATATAAAACTGAGTTTTGCTTTTTAAATCTACAAACATGTATAGAATCATATTAATGTACAGGATTTACTGTAGTTGCCAAAAGTGATGTGCGGAGGGGATATTTTCACAATATTTTCTTTTAATGACATTTCACTGTCTATTAAACAGTCAAGTCATTATATACTATTGTATATACTAAAAAAATGATTTCCATTACACGAGAGTAGATGTTAAAACTTCATGCTGATTTATACTTGGATTTCGCCAAGGTAAGCTAAGACGTAGCTTTACAGTAAACTATGCTTCTCCATCCATTTACGCTTCTATATGGTGGTGAGACTCCCCTTCTGTCCGGCAGCGTTAACGGCTGCAGTGTACTTGCCGCGTCAGCACACACGATGGCTGCAACTACAGTGTGGTCTCCCTAGTGGATCACCACGACAACCGTCTGGATTGAGCCGAGTAGGGGACATCAGGGTCTTAAAGTGGGCACCTTCCGTCCTCAGTGTTTCGTCGACTAGCCCACGACACCTCAAGAGGGCTCGACAGTGACCCTGGCGTCCCAGACCTAACCACAATCACGCGCAACCCAACCATACGCGCCAACCCGTTTGATAATGGCTGTCGAGCCCCAATGGTGCGTTATAAAGCAGTTTCAGTGGAAAACGGTTCCGTATGGCATACCACCTACCGCAAACCACAATATCTGGCCAACCATCGTCATTCAAACAATATACTAATTATATACTAACTTGTTTAAGGTATTAAAATGACTAACTTATTTGGCCAGAAAGGCAAACTCACATTGAAATATGGATTTTATTGTATAATGCAAAAAAAGGCATAGAAAAACAAGAAACTAATGAAATAGTGCATTGACTACAGTGTAATTATTCATATTTTGTTGGTTCTCCCTTGTTTTTGATCATAGCAGCCATGTCCTGGGCATTGACACACTCAACTTTGTGACATGCTTAACTTTTGTCCAATCCCCCTTAAGTTCTTCCCAAAGTTGAGTTTCATCGGAAGACCTGCATATATCACAACTCAAGTTTATAATTTCCCAAAGCTGTTCAATTGCTTTAAGGTCGGGGGACTGAGGAGGCCACTTAAAGACTTCAAAATGATGAATATGAACTCTTACATTGCATTGCAACTTTTTTGAATGCTAACACAACACAATGTAGCCAAAAATGTAGCCAAACATGGAGGATCTCTAAAAAGATCCTCCATTTTTGGCTACATTGTGTTCAACAAGATTTCCAAACTCTGTAGATCCTTCCAACACTAGCGGCATACCCCAATACCATTGTTTCTGCTGCTTAATGGTGTCATGCACACATTTGGTATTAAAACACTCGTCTTCTACGAATATACCTGACACCATCCAATGGTAGGTTGTTCAGTTTTGACTTGTCAGACTCCAATCTTCCACACTCCATATGTTCTTTGGCAAATGCAAAGTGTTTTTGGCAGTAGATAAAACTAATAAATGGTTTCTTTACTGGTACCCAACCTGTCACTCCAGCCTCTTGTAGCCGTTGGCTTACAGTTCAAGATGAAATTGGTGAGGTCTCATCCAGGTCTATAGAAGTCTATATATTGTTTTGAGGTGGTTCCACGTTCAGATTTACATCCTCCTGTCAAAATGCTCACTAGTCCAGCCACAGCACTTTACATTCCGAATTTCAGTGATCTCACTGGACATTGTAATCATTCTAAAAGTAATGAATGTTTGAAAGAACAGCCTTCATACAACTGATACGAGTTACATTGAAATGATCTGCACAATGGAAGCCCTAGTCTGATTTTGGCTGATATTTCTGTCTCAATCTGTTTAACATACAGTATAAGAATAATTAAAATAAGTGATTAGGTTTCCCTTACCACACCCGTGGAATGAAATACAAGGGCTACTTGGGTTGAGTGAACGTGTCATTTTGTATCATTTTTTAATTGCCTATGGTTTAAATTGCATGGCCTTTGTATTGCATCTAGAGCGAACACCTAAAACCCTTTTGTGTTTTGACGGGTCACAAGACTTGACCAGAGGAAATGAGCTGGGAACGCAAGCCTGTGAAGATCCTATCAGAGGGTGGGAAAGAACTAGCGCCATTTAGCATCCCACCGCTTCAAAGAGGACTGATCCACACACGCATGGGTATGAAAAGACAGGCAAGGATAGTCTTCTCTGCCACCCTCGCACCATCTCATCTCGAGCCTTCAAAAAGCTAACAGTTTAATTTTCTCAAAAGCACTCTTTGAAAACTTCCAGCCCTGGACAGCAAAATCTGCTTCATGGGGTTTAGCCTGTCTGAAAACATGTGGTAAGCCTTGTGGAATGTTTTAAATGACTCCCAGATGCAGGCAATGAACGGGCTTAACCCTTTAGCATCTATAAGAAGAGCAGTCAGGTTTACCTTTATTTTAAGTGGATGTGTTATTGTGCTTTTATATCTCCTCTATTTTGCTCGCCAACCGCCGGAGATCATCCATCTATCCATCTATCCGTCTATCTATCTATCTATCTATCTATCTATCTATCTATCTATCTATCTATCTATCTATCTATCTATCTATCTATCTATCTATCTATCTATCTATCTATCTATCCATCCATCCATCCATCCATCCATCCATCCATCCATCCATCCATCCATCCATCCATCCATCTCTATCTATCTATCTATCTATCTATCTATCTATCTATCTATCTATCTATCTATCTATCTATCTATCTATCTATCTATCTATCTACATGTATCTATCTATCATCTGTCTATCTGTCTGTAGTGTCATATAGAATGTCATATTTGTTAATGGGCTCTTTTAAATCTTTGTCAGCTCTCTTTAATAACATAATATAAATATTCACCCTAATTGAACTTGATTGAACTTTGATTATTACTTGACTGAAATGTTCCTTCAAGTCAATTTAATGTAAACAATCGTGCTTGAACAACAAACCAGATGGTATTAAATCAAATTGAATTATCTGAATAAAATTAACCGCGTCAAAACAAGAACTTTTATGAGTGTATAGTCCGACTTGCTTATTCAAAAAAGTAGAGTTAAATATTAAAATTAGGCCTATTCTTTCAAGGCATACAGACTTAGAAGAATACAGACTAATGCATGTTGAGTCATCGTAATACTTAACAGTTATAACAGCACAATGTTGTTCTTGAGTTTTATGATAATAATTATTCCTCTTTTATTAGACTATTTGTGCAGTTTATTAGCTTTCAAACATGTCTAAAGTTGTTTTATTGGAGTATCAACACCCTTAATGTGTGAGTAGAGCTCAAGTATGGTGCATGCCTAGGTTCAGAGAGAGGAAGTCTCGTGTTTGTGAATCTGCTGCTTGGGAGGGCGATCATATCGAAATGACTGATATCCTTTAAAGAAATGAACTCGGCCGCCCTTTCTCTCACCAACCCTCCACCTCCCTCCCCTTCTGCACTCATTCGCCTGCCAGAACAAAGCCAGGGAAAGAAGCCCATTAGGCAGACTGATAACAATAGACAGTACTAAGTGAGTGGGGGAAAAGTAAAAAAAAGAAAAAAAGACTTAATGTAGGTCCAAGGTACAGCCATAAGATGGGACAAGTTGAATTACTTCTACTACATTATATCAAGAAGAGCAAGAAGCAGGGCAGTTGGGTTTCATGTTATGGAGGGGGGTTGGGTATGGGGATCATCAAGAGCAAGAATATATATATTCTTATATATATTATAGGATCGAAGGACTGACAGTACGCATCGTCCCCCTCAGAACCTGCATGAACACAAAAGTTTGGGGTTGGGTTGGTATCCATGTAGTTTAAAAAAAACAGTAAAAACATAAAATAAGTGTATTCTATTTTACATAAAGTAACACCAGGTAACTTTTACTCTCGGGGTCCCCCTAAAGTTGGGAAACAGTATTGTCCTCTACTACTGTCGTAAACTCTGTCATCCGAGCCCCATCTCATGAAAGTTCGTATCTATTGCACGAATGTCATTTTTCGTGCCATTTATATGCCAAAAATAGTTTTTGCATGTATATGGTATGCGTTTTTCGCGTGCATATGAAACGCACTTTATGGCGTATTATACGCACAAACTCCCCTCCCCCCTACACCTACCCAAGGGGTTTTCAGTGCATAGCATATGCACACAAAAACATTTTTTGGCGTAAAAATGCCACAAGAAATGACATTTGTGGTATAGATATGCACTTTCATGAGACTGTGTTGGTCATCCTAAATGCACGTGCAGTTGTTGACAACCATGATAGCCCTGAAAACTGTAGAAGGAGGTCACATGCAGGTGTTCTGTCACCTATCTACCTACCTATTCATCCATCCATCTAAACAAACAAACTATCTATCTTATCTATCATAGCATATAAAAGTATATTCTTTTTTTTTTGTCATGATCAAAGTTTTTCTAAATGTTTCCAGCAAGGCTGCACTGTATGTTTGACGGACACAAGCTCTCAATCCATCCTCTCTTCTCAGGGAAACTAATCTGTTGAAATATATCCACATTAGGCTCTGAGGCAGTGAGTGAATGGCACCATGAGCCTGTGGAGAGGACAGAGCTCAGTGATGACAGGGATAATGAGGGTGATGAAAGTGCAGACAGGGCACACATGGAAGACAGGCAGATGAATTATTCACCTCACTTACCACTTCCTACCTTGTCTTGATCATGTGCCCTTTGAACATCTACTGACCCACATTCATGTACTGAATCAATGCATTGTCATTACTTCTCTGATTCATATTCATAACTTTTTTTGTCAACTCTCATAAAAACCAAACCTCCCCTTGTTTATTTTTCATAGAGACACGTCAATGCCGCTAGTATTCAATCACCAGCTACAACAGGCCCAAAAAAGAAGCTGCATTCTCCAATTGGAGCGTAACAAGGCCTCTCTGCTTATACACAAACACACATTCACAAGCTCAATAAAACCAAACAACTCTGTAAACTGCAATTAAAATCCTGGGCACTAATTAGGTGGAAATGGATGCTTGTTAAAAGACAGCAAGTTAAGGGAAGTGGACTCAACATGGCAAATACATGCTAATTTCTGTCACTGATTTTCTTTACACATTAACAACTGATGCGCTTCACAAACATGCAGACATATCCATGTGACATGGATAATCTGCTGATCCGTTTTGTTTAATTGGATATTGATCACATCATTGAGCCTTAGAGAAGAAGCAGGGAACAAGGACTTTTGCTGCCTCAATTACAGCACAGAGAGAGATCACTGTGCAGTTTTTGGTGTACGTAGGTTCAGATGATGGCAAATTAACAAATATTAGTACATGACAGCGATAACATAACACACTCTAAAAAATGCTGGGTTGTTTTAACCCAATTTTGGGTCAAAAATGGACAAACCCAGCCATTGGGTTGCATTTTTAAATTAAAATTTGGACCCAATGTTTGAGTCCATATTTGACCCAAAATTGGGTTAAAATAACCCATCATTTTTTAAGAGTGCAGTAATAAAATATCCTAAAAAAAAGGTACTATAGTAATACCACGTTGTTTGTTATTTAAAAGCAAACTTGCATTCAAGGTATGTATAATCGAACCCGTGCTCTACTATTTGAGATACAGGATTGGCTTTTCAACATGTTACCATGGACATCTAACACGCTAATACTGCTCTTTGTACTTGTACTGTGGTAGCACCAACGCATTTTTTTACGTATGTTGGAGAATATAGCAACCATTTAGAACCATTATGTACAGTATGTCATAGTACCACACATAACTGTACCATAGTAAGGCCATATACTATGGTGGGCACCTCCAAGTGTGGGAGGTGAGGTGTATTCTGTGTACATGCCGCTTTCACTCTCGTTTTCTCCTGTTGTCTTAATTCACTCGACTTCATTAGTGTTTTCTATCTGGGTATGTTGCAAAAAAAATCTTATTTTTCAGATATGGAACCATTTTGGCCTAAAATAAACAAATCTGTTTTTTAAGGTCTTTCACTTTCTATATTACTGTAAGATGTTCTCGCATAGTCCTGCATCTACTCTTTTTCCTTTTCCTAAAAGGGTCCTCCTGTGTCCATTTTAGGACACGGAGCCCACTGGTGCGTGAAGGCTAGCTGTCGCTTCACATTACAGTGAGCAGGCATTGGGCACTCGGCCCTCGCGAGCAGGAGCCCCTCGCAAAACATACATCCCTCAAAGCTCCTGAAAATGTATCTAAACTGTAACACTCCAGACTTTTCTTAAAATAACACAGCACCTACAAGCACCACAGTCACTACTGTAATATTTATTTGAGATTTGATCTGATTTCTTCTTACCTGAAGAGGGAGTGACACTGTTAAGTCTTCGCAAAGATTCATAAATCCACATTACAAACGCAGATTTCACAGATCTAAAAAAGCATAACACGACCGACTCGATATGAAGAGGCAGGTCACTGGGTAACATTCACCTGCCAGAACATGCCACCGCAAAACTAAACTGAAGAACACGAGTGCACACGTACACACAAATACGCTCAAAACCTCAACCCACTTCTCACTGTCTCTCACGCAATGCTCCTCACCAAGGGCTTCCTGTTCCTCTTGCTGTTGTTTATTTGGTGCCCGAACACTACCATCAACACCCTCTCAAATGAGAAGTGAAACCGGGGTCACCTCAGGCCATTCTAGGAGCACAAATATCTATGCCCACAAAAAGTCTTTGTTTCAATAAAAGGAGGAATCTGACCCATGGTTTCAGATTTCTGTACTAACAAGTTGAATGATGTACACAATGTAGCTCAGTCAGAGCTATAATGAACATTAAACATGTGCATTAAGCATTAGCACTGTGTCTCAAGAGACGCAAATGTGTCTTGAAGACTTGTTGTAATCACGTCTTTATTTCCTGTGTTGATGTACTTCCTGTTGAATCGGGGAGTTTTGGTGACATTGACACCTCTGTATATAGATAGGCATAAGTGACATCATGATTTGCTACTGCTAGATGGTTGAAGGTGGTATCATGATTATCACAAGGAGCATTTGATTGGACAAAAAACTGGATGAATCATCAATATTTTACAATTTTCTCAAATAAAAAGACTGCAAATTGTATGTGTATATGTGCTAAAAGTGACATTTGTCAGTGTTAAGGTGCTAGCATGTAGCTTAGCCTCAAAGCTATAATTTTCTACATGAGGTCTACATTAGCAGGAAAACAAAGGAAAACAACAAAGACAGCTAATCTGAACACAGTAAAACGAGTTCATTTTCACATTGAAACAATATCACACACTATCATTCAAAAGTAGGGTCAGTACTATTTTTTATGACTTTGAAAGAAACCTTTTTTGCTCACATTTATTTGATCAAAAATATAGTAAGTAAGTCATCGATGATAACTTACTGTGTTTTGTGTTTTAAGACTTTAATTATGAACTGTATTTTTTTGTTTTTCTTGTTTTTATTTGTTTCCTAGCTGCCTTGTTGGTTGGTGATTGACTCTCACCTGTGCCTTGTTATCCTGTGTAAATATCATTGTTTCAGTTGTTTTTCTGTCCGTTGTTGTCTTTATGTGTGTTTGTGAAGCTGTTGCGTTTCTGTCTCCTGTTTGAATTATTGTCGTCTTCATCCCTGTTTGGATTATGTTTGTGTGCTTGTTTAATAAAATGCTGCAAATAGATCTTCGCCTCTCCTTCCTTCCCTGATGTAATATTTTTATAATTTATTTTAAGTATTTTCTATTTCGCTAAAATGTAAGACATTCCATCAAAGCATCATTATTACAGTCTTGAGTGTCACATGATCGATCCTTCAGAAATCATTCTAATATGCTCAAGAATCATTATGTTATCATCAATGTTGAAAACAGTTGTGCTGCTTAGTGGAAACAGTGATACATTTTTAGTCCGCATTCTTTGATGAATAGAAAGAACAAAAGAACAGCATTTATTTTAATTCATCTTTTGTAACATTTTAAATGTCTTAACTGTCACTTTTGATCAATTAAATGCTCCCTTTAAAATTGTAAATAGAAAAAAAATATCTAAAACTCCAACTGTAGATCTCACGAGAGGAAGAAAAAAGTTGTCATTTATCATATAAATGCAAATGCAGATGCAAAAAAGTTGTCATTTATCAGATAAATGCAGATGCAGATAAAATGCATAAAAAATGACCACTATTATAATGAACATGTCACATGACATACAGTACAGCGCAACTGTATGAGGAACTAAACATCAACACGTGTTTTAACTACTAAAAACTATAATGAAAATAGCCTTCATGCCATAGCTCAATGGAATGGAAACAGTAAGCAAATATAGTCAAATACATCCACACTCCTGCCGAGAAATACTGCACCTGCGCTTATACACCCTCTGAGCTCAGAGATACATACGAAATAACTCAAATAAACCCCAACCTCCCCTTCAAACTGATATTGGGTTGTCTAAGCCTATGAGTTTCAACATACACACACCAAAACACACACCCTTGAGTAGTTTGCTTCGATAAATATAATTAACCTCAAGCCATCCCAGTGCAGATCTGAATTGATCAGAGCAGGCAGAGTTGCAGCAGAGCCTGTCAGCACCAGACACAATCAATACACCTTATCGATCCTACATGCGGTGTGAGTCTGTGTGTCAGCGTGCATGTGTGAGAGATCACGCTGCATCTGCTTTGGATTTGTGCTCAGTGAGCGCATGTGAGCACGGCATGAAAAGGGAAGAGGGGTTTGTAGCTTAGTCTCCTGTACTGGCTCAGGCTGCTTTGTAACAGAGTAACATGGGAAGGTGAATGGAGATTTAAAGTGGGCTAGTGAAATATGTATGAAATATTTTTAGTTGCTGATGACATAAAGCTGAGTGTGTGACATTTGCTCTGCATAGTGATTGTGTCTGCAACAACAAATATTTTTGCTGCACTAAGCCTGTCAGAAAAAGATTTCAATGGAGTGGTATAGTGACACATTAGCAGGGATTTCCTGTCATTTGAATCTTAAATGTTTCCCAAACTGGGGTTTTGCAAACCAATTCATGAGTTGATGAAACGTTATTAAAGGAACACTCTGACTTTTTTGGACTTTAGCTTATTCACTGTATCCCCCAGAGTTAGATAAGTCCATTTCACATCTTTTTCTAGCTAGCCTAGCTTATAGCATAAAGACTGGATGTAAATGGCTACAGCTTGCATAATCCCAATAAGAGACAACATAACGCAAAAAATTCCTTATTTACATGTTGTGATTTGTATAGTCACAGAGTGTACATAACAAGGTAATTTGAGACACAGATATCTTATAACCACACTGTAAAAAATTTCCTGTAAATATTACAGTAAAATACTGGCAGCAGGGTTGCCAGCCAGTTACTGTATTTCTTACAGTATAGTTCTTTACAGATTTGTACTGTATTCTCTGATTACAGTAAATAACTGTATTTTTTTTACAGTAGTTCCATGAATCTTTGTATTCACTATATCTGGGAAATATGTAAAATGCCAGCTGAAATAAATGTTAATTATTTATCAACTGCATAAACTTTAAACAATTGTTTTTAAATACATTAAGTGTTGTATAACGCACATCTTAATTCCCCTATTACTTCACAAAACAAACAAACTATTCAACATCCTATAAAAACAGGTCAACATTTCTTTAATTTATAACTTTAAAATATGCATGAATAAAAGGCATAAAACAGTGTATTTTGTACTATTTTGATTTTATTTTTATTTACAAATGGACATGAAATGAATTTCTTTTTATAATTACTTAAAACAAATTAGCCGTCAGGGCCCTTCACACAAAGAAGAAATATAAATATTGGGAACTATATTCTCAGAAGGTGAAGCACTACGGTGCGTCTCAGGTGCTGCGGTTATCACTCCGCCCAAGTAGCAGTGCTGCCTTCTGAGAAAGTAGTTCCTAATATTTATATGGTTAAAAGATGGCTGTGTTGCATATGACCTTGTTATTTGTACACTATGTGACTATACAAATCACAACATGTAAATAGGAAAATATTTGTGTTATTTTGTCACTTACAGTATTAGGATTGTGCTAAGCTAGGCTAGTGGTGGGTGCGTCAAACAGAGTTACAGCACGCACAGAAATGAAAAAGGTATTTAAGGATTTATCTAACTAGGATACAGTGAATAAGCTAAAGAGTGTTCTTTTAATGAATCATTTCGGTTTCACTTTATTTTGGTGGTCCACTTTAAAACATTCTGTTAAGTATGTTGCACCTGCATATCAACAAACTCTCATTAGTGTAGTGGTAGACCGGTAGGGTTAGAATAAATTGACATGTAGTTGCAAAGTTACTTATAGTCAGTAAAATGTCTGTTGGAGGAGCATCACAATAAAGAGTTAGCAGATATTAAGCAGAGAGTCTACTAATACTCTAATCAATGAGAGTTGACATGTTTGCTCAGTTAGTCAACAGAATGCTCAAAAGAGACCATCAAAATAAAGTGTTACCATTATTTCATAAAATTATGAAAATAAATACATTTTATTGAGTGTTAAAATGATCCTACGCTTCCCTCCTGAATAATAAAATTAAGATCTTACAGATTAGTTACTGTACATTTCAGAAATATTGCAAGAGTTAAAGCTACCTAGTATAATAAATAGCAGCGGTACTGTGTGCCTCTCTCTTTCTGTGCTCTCACCGGCACAGAGACACATGAAAGCGCTGGGGGTTGGGCACTGTGACTGTGAGGAAGAGAGAGGGGCACATGGGGAGAGGGTGGAACAAGATTTATATGAGGCTGCTGTAAAACTTTGACCCCACAGTTGTAAATCTGCCAATGGAGTCTAGCCATCACAACAGGAAGTATGAGAGGGGGTGGAGGTTGCAAACAGGATTGGGGGGTAGATGGGTAGATTGTTAGGCTAGCATTCAATTAGAAAAGTTATATGTTGAGATTTCCCTATTTAACCTGAAGAATGTTTTTGCATCTCTTTGATGTTCTGGCATCAATGAGCTGCTTCAGCTTGCCTGAATCCTACACTACAGGTACAGTACATATTGACTGCTAGCATGTGCTCAGATATAGACCTTGAAAATGAAAAGACTTTAAAATCAATGAACAATGTCTAAGAGGTAAAAAAAAAAAAAAAACTCTGTTTGAAAGGGACGATGTGATTTTGTTGGGAGTTTAATTTAATGATGTTATGGTTTATTCTACTTGTACACACACTAGTGCACAAACAGAGGTTGTTTTTGAATTTGAATAATTTTCTTAGTGCTCAATCGAAAGATGAAATTTTTGATAGTAAGGGGTGAATGATAACAAGAAAGTACCAGGGACACTCGCTTTGAAGGTAAACATCAACAAAACGAAAGTCGGCATGAGAGCGCATTACTAAAGTTAATGTGCCACACACTTAGGTGTGGTAACTCAGGGTCATGATGTGAAAATACAGGATATACGTACTGAGACAGGAAGTGGCAGGCATTGAAGTTTCAGTCTTAATGAGAACGTCAGTATACTCAAGGTCATGAGAAACTGTTGGCATGAATACACCTCTGAACTCTGACTGGCTTTCAGAATGGCTTATGAAAAATATAAACAGGCTTCAATAATCTTCACTTTTTTTAATATACGTAAAGTTACTTTAAATGTAATTTTTTAAAGCACATAAAGCATATCACAAAATCAACAATACAAGTATAAATTATATCTAGCTATTTATCAATTGCACATTTTTTATCATTATGAACCTAGGTCTATTTACCAAACATCAGAAGTTAAAATGTAACTATTTTAAGTTACTTCAAAGTAGTTACTTTTTTCTTTTTTTGGTAGAAACTACTTTCTCAGTATACTTGACTGTAGCTTAATTTAAGTAACTTTTAGCTTGGCAAGCTATATCAATCAAGGGAAGTGAGCCCAAATCTATAGCATTATGGGTTTTATATTCCCCGCAAACTAGCCATCAATTGTAACAGAAGTAATGCTCCCACAATGCATTTCACTAGGAAGATTCAAATGACAGAGAAATGATAGTGGCTTCCCCGACACTGCTATTGACCATAAAAACCTCTTTTCACTCTCCTGTTTGACTCCAAGAACGGCTCTTCTCATCTATTCGTCTGTCAATCTTTCTTTTTTTCTGCTCTCTTGACTCTCTCAATAATATGCATTTACATGCACACAATTATTTCAGGATCTAGGAGTGTCTCGGCTGGTGCGCTGAATGCCTTCTATATTTCTAAGAGTGTAAGATGTACAGGATCTGTGCTAGACTGCAGCTGTTCTCAGGTCAAGGCAGGAATTCTTGAAATCTTGAGATCTGAGCAACTGCTCGTTTATTGGAGACCACTCAGCTAATGGACCTGTATCTACAGCCACCAGACCAGATGTTACTCTGTGTGTGTGTGTGTGGGGGGGGGGGGGGGGGGGGTGTGCCCTGGTAAACCCTACATTATGGGGACAAAATGTCCCCACAATGTCCCAAATCCTTGTCCTTGTGGGAACTTTTTTGGTCCCCATGAGGAAACAGCAATAAAAATTTTTTGAAAATGTAAAAATGTAGAAGGTTTTCTGTGATGGGTATAGGTTTATGGGCGGGGTTAGTGTAATGGGAGAGAATATACAGTTTTGTTGCATAACTTTTTGTCTGGTATTTTTTTAAATTAAATTGTATTCACATAATCACACAGTGCTACCAAAAAGGTTTCCTTTTTTGTTTTCTTGTTGCACCCCCACCAGTACCAGCATAGCGTGCCCGATTATGAGTCAGATTCAAAGACAAAAAAGGCAGAAAAATGAAAACATGCTGTGAAAATGTTTAGGAAAAAATGAATTGTAGGCCAAAAAGTTTAAGTATACAGATATAGGATGAATTACATGCAGCTGTTTCTGATCAGAGCTGGTTCACACAACAAACGGTTGAACTTCAAAGCCCAGTGAAAAACTGAGAAGGTCTTCACGAAAAAGAGCTGACTGTCTTATCTCATGAGCCGAGAGTGAGGTTTGCGTGACAAGGCTGGCCACGAGAGGAAGTGAAATGTGTGAGAATGGCAGTCACCGCAGTCTCATCTCAGAACGCTCACCGCTCTGCCCTTACTCTCGAACCCATTGCTCCTGCCTTCACCCCTCTCTCTTCCTGTCTCATTCAAAACACGTCTCGGTTTGTTGTGCTGCTTATAACTTAAAAACATATAGATATTGTTGCTGAAATCAGCAACATTCTGCAAAGAATCTGCTCTTCCATTGCGATTTCCTGTATGCCTAAATAAATATGTTTAGATCTTCACAGTGAAAGGTAACACTTCTGAAATCTCTGTGTATCCATAATAAAGGCTAGATGTCTTACGGCAGAGTCTCGTCGTCACTGTCGGCCATCTTGTCACAGGCAAGCTTTCTGGCGGGCTCTGTGGTACCTGATGAGTGATCAGCACAAACACAAATACTCTTATCTCGTTGAAATCTTGACGGATTTACGGACGGTTTGGTTTCTTACAAACGTTATCAACGTGGCTATAATTCTGGATAATTATTTATTTATACATTTCTTATTCATAAGTATGCAGTGTCATAACTGCATCTCTGACGTTTATAACAAACCAAACCAAACTTTCAATGGGGTAAATAGAAAGGTTGGACACCATATTGATATATATCCAATGCTTTTAATTTAATTTTTTATTTATTATATTCTATTCATTGTAAAGCACTGAGAGGAATGTCATCTAATTTCGTTGTACCTTGTACAATGACAATAAAGAATTCAATCAATTCAATCAATCAATCAACCAAAACGATTGTTCATTTTGTTCATTATCATCCAGCATTGCCATCATACTCAAGTGTATTTTTGACACAGTGGGTTGATGCTACCTGCTTTGTATGCTAGTACTAACAGTGCAGTGTGACATTTGACTTATGTGTACATACAGACAGCGTTACTGCCTCAGTCATATTTCATCTATTGCTGTAAATGACAAAAAAAAAAAAATCTCTCTAACTTATTTCCCTCTCAGGCTCCCTCGCTTGTCTCTTTCTGCTCTCTTAGTATCTGTAAGCCCTTGCTAGTAGGCCTTGAAGGTTAAGCGCTAACTCCCCACAGTTCTGACCTTGCCTTACAATGAGCTGCATTAGTTCATTGTCTCAGCACCATTACAGTGACTGTCAAGATGAAACACTTGCTGTCTTGTTTCAGTTCGGTGTCTATAATCTGAACATGTTCAGGGAAAAAAAGCTAATTCAAAAGTTAATCTTCAAAGCTAATTATAGCCTAATTCACCCCCAATTCACACACACACACACACACACACACACACACACACACACTCACTCACTCACACAGCCGCCTTCACTTCCGCTTCGGTCTATATCTCTCTCCTCTTCTCTCCCCATCACTACACTCCCCTCCTCCTACAAGGCATCAGTTGGAAGGTCTCAGGGGAGAAGCTGCGGCCAGGCTTTTTGGGAGAGCTGTCAGACTAATAGATTTCCTCTCTCGCTCTGATGTCAACAGAGGGAAAAACCTCCCCTGCTGGGACATACTAAAAGCAAAGTTTTCACAGGAACGGTGGAAGGCCCATATGATCTTTGTCTGATAGGTCTGAGTTTTAAGCTCTGATATTTACAAAATGTATTTTAATGTGCTTGATTGAATGTTGGCTAATGGTTGCTTCTGTCTTATGTGCATATATATCATACAAAACTTTACTTGAGGACTTCATGATTCATTTCACTCAAACATATATGGATATATGATCTTGAGCTTTTTAAAAAATTATTTTACAGCGATTTCTCGATTGGATGCAAGAAATAAAAGACGATCCTCAAACGCCTACTACAGGCCGACAGCTGCACAGCACTCAGAAGTGTGCAGGCTTGAAATGGGGTGATGCTTACATGCTAAGCTAACAGCGCCACCTAATGTTTTTTTTTTTTTTTTTGGCAACTTACCAAGCAGAATTTTTTCAATGTGGGTACGTCCTGTAGTTTGTTTCGCAATATATATTTAATCATCTAAACATAACATAACAAAATATCAAGCAGTTTGTGTAGGACAATTTCAGGATTTTTGAAACCGTTTTTTAGATTAAAATGTATGGAACATTTTACTATAATAGCTAGTCAATACTACTATTATAGTAGAATAGTAGGTATAAACACTGAGTGACCACCATAAACAATGCTTTGACCCAATATTCACAATAAATTATCAACAAATATGAGTTTTCAATTTTGCATTTTTAAATTATTATTCCTCAACCATACATATGTGGTTGCAGCCTAGCAAACTGAAAAAGAAAAAACAATATGACCCATGACATTCAGATTTTAGAACATTTTTGTGCCAGTCCAAAATCAGATTGGGGTTCTCAGATTTGGGGTTGAGAGTTAATACCAAAACTAGCAAATATCGTACCCTATTAGGATATTCAGTCAGTCAATATTTTTGTAGTTTGTGATGGGAGAAAAAGAAAATGAAATGGGAAAAGACTGGGTTTGATAATATTGAAATATCGAGTTCAAGGGTACTTTTGTGTAACTACAAATAAGAGAGAACAACGTGTTAAGCATTTATTAATTATCAGGTAATTATCCTGCTAATTATATCAGTTGTGTAAGTAAAAAACAAACAGCCATGTTTAAAATTATATTTTAACTGTTGATGTTTTATTTGTTATTCATTTATATATATATATATATATATATATATATATTGTTTGTTTTAAACTGATTTAAACTTTATGGTTAAATGGTATTTTATGTATTTTATGTCTGCGGTTGCAAATAAATGTGACATAAGTCTGAACTGTGTCATCTCTGTGTTAATTATAGATGTGTGATCATGGCAAAACTATCTTCTCTTCCTTCTGGATGTTTAGGAAGCTTCTGTCCTGTGCTCAGCGGAATACCTTTTGTATTAGCACACAGGGTAACTCTTCATTCGTGAGGAATGTGAGGGGGACACTTGACTCATATGGAGAAGAAAACGAGGGCCATTATTTTTGTAATGGTGTCATAAACTATTTGAGTATTGGACAAAATTATTATCTTTTAGAGGAGTAGAAAAAAATGTACGTCAACTTTTCTACAATCCTATTCAAATACTGATATTCAAAAGAAAATAAACAATTGTGGCCAAGTTTATTATAAAATCATTAAAAAATGAAATTGACTAAAACATGCAGGGTTTGATCTTTGCATATTTTGTAGGTCATATATTGTGTTTATGAAAAATAAAAGTTTTAAGATTCTTTCTTATATTATGCCCTTATATCTTCCTTCTTATAAATTTCTTGTACGCTGTAAAATAATATATTGTTGGTTTAATTAAAAAAAGTAAGTAACCTGGTTGCCTTAAAAATGTAAGTTCATTGAACTGGAAAAAGTGAGTTAATACAATGAAGGAGAATAATTTAATCATCAGAAACTCAAAATTATATGTTATCTGAACTAAATAAATTATTTAAGTTGATTTGACAAAAGAAAAAAATGTTTTGAATACTACACTGTAAAAAATATTGTTGGTTTAACTTAAAAAAGTAATTAACCTGGGTTGCCTTAAAATTTTAAGTTGATTGAACTGGAAAAAGTGAGTTATTACAATGAAGGAGATTAATTTAATAATCAGAAACTCAAAATAATAAGTTATCTCAACTAAATAAATTATTATAAAGTTGATTTGACAAAAGAAAATATGTTGTGATAACAAATCTTGAAAATATTTTTTACAGTGTAATTTTTACAATATACATTTGTTTAGGAAATGACATCATGAACACAGTAAGCAGCAGTAAAGAGAGAACACACACAGAGAGAGAGTGTAAAATTAGCAAGTGACTTCACTCTCTGTGTATGACTAAGGAGTCATTGGGCAATCCCAACTTGGGCAGCAGAGCCAATGAAGCCTGCGGGGCAGTAAAAGTGACACCAACACACAAATCAAATTGCAACTGTAAGCTTATTATAGCCTTCAGAACATCTTGAATGTTCTGTTTACTTGTAGCTTTGAATTCTTATTCATGACCTCAATGGTGTAAAAAGACCCAACGGTGGGAGGTTCTAGACGCCTGTAGAACTATATAAACTGGAGGGACCTGAGGCAAGCAGATCATTCTCCTGAGAGCACTCAAGACAACACCTTCCAGACCAACAGGCGAGAGAAATGTCTTCTGCCGAGAGCCTCTTCATGGACGACCCTTTCTTTGCAAACTCCTACTTTTTGTGGCCCAGGCTCAGAAGACAAACGGCTCTTTCCAGCTTCAGAGAGGATTTCCTCCAGCGTAGAGCCCAAATAATGCAGAACCTGAGGAATGAAGTCAGAGACGGCTTGCTGAATGAACTCGGTGAAGAGTTCTTCCAAAGTCTAAAGGGTCAGAGGTCGTCTGCCTTCTCCAGGCTCTTTAGCACCAACACAGAGCAGAGCAAACGGCGAGACGTGTCTCTCACTCTGGACACTCAAGGCTTCTCTCCAGAAGATGTCACTGTGACCGTATCTGGAAGGAGGCTGGAGGTGATGGCCAGCAAGCCGGCAGAGAAAGACGCTTCCTCATCACCTCTCAGCACCTCTCATGTCGCTGAACCCCAGCCACAAGAATTTGTTCAAGCTGTGCAGCTTCCTGATCACCTGGATCCAACCTCCTTGACCTGCTCCGTTGGAGAAGATGGACTTCTGCATATTGAATCACCAGAATTCAAAGATGAGTCATCAGAGGAGCGTGTCATTCCCATCCGCTTCAGAACATCCTTGACTTTCCCCATCAACAAGGACAGCACAAACAAAATTGAAGATGGGGCTGAGAAATCAAACTAGAGGACTGATCTGATGTCATATGCTTTGTACAATTGTTTTTAAAGGGTTTTTTTTAATAAAGGTATTAATTGGTAAATGACTTCATGCACAAACTGCTTCACATTTTCTTCAGATATGACTCATTAAGCTTTTGAAATTCCCTTTACGATTTATAGGCACTGATATTATTGTCAATCTGGAGTGCTACTGCAATTTACTCATTTTCAGTTTTATTGTTTCATTGATATTCTTTATGATCACTTCAAAACGAGAAAAGCAGAATTGTTTTTAGAATAAATCTCAAATAATGTTTTGGCCATGCAGTGATGATTTTGTAGTATTATGTAAATCAGTTTAGTATTTCTCTAACTAGGCTATCTACTAGGCTACTAAACTTAGGATATGCATAAACTGAGAAAATTAAATTAAATTTGAAAAGAAATATTTTTGGGAAAAAGAATGTAATGCAAGTAGAAAACAAGTTTCATAGCAGTATTAAGTAGGTTTTAGGCTACAATTAGCCTTGCCATACAAATGATGGCGCTATAGCGCTATAGACACACGACTGAGATTTTTCCATCCCATGAACATTCCAATAATTTGGGCATTCCAAACGGAAGTGAGCATCCCTATGTCATACTCCCTTCGAAGGGCAGAGCCCTTGGAGTGAGCAGGACACTTGCGTGCCATCATGTACCTGTTTGGAATGCACTTGGTGAAGGGAGCAACGAAAGACAACAAATGTCCACATTATTTTCACCTGGGAGGTTCCCATGACAACGCAGCACGGTGTCCTTCAGCTGAATTGCTGTTCTTACGACAGAAATGTCTTATTGCTGTTAGTTAACATAACTGTTGCAAATAAAAATAAATTTAAAAAAAAAGTTTTTAAAATATGCGTTATATATCTGTATGTGAGTGTATTTCGCAGCTCTCAATTTAAAAATCTTGTCATCTTATCTTTGGACCCTGCATTACCTAACATATTTCTTACCTATGAAACTTATCAACTTAATAAGACAAAAAAGTGTGAAATATATCACAAACAAAACAACTCTGTTTGTAACTCGAACTCTCCCGCCATCTAGCTGTAACATGAATGTATGGACTGGGTCACATGACTCTAAATGATCAAATTACTTCCAAGTTCCTTGAAGTGACCAGCAAGGCCAACTGCATTGTGGAAGGCTCCTTCGTGAAGGGATCCAGTGTTGTTGTTGTTTTTTTCTTTGTGATATTTCTTGCCTAACCTAAGTGATAACCTGCTGAATTGACTGGGTCAGTGCGCTTTTATCAAAACACGTTGAATATGTAAAAGAAAGGAAAAAGAAAAAAAAAAAGAAAGGAAGGAAATATAAGCACAGTCTTTAAATAGAAGCAGCCAAACAGTAGAATTGAAAGCTTCAGATTTAAAAAAATAAATAAAATAATCTATAGCCTAAATCGTCATTATCTGCTCCTCTACTCAAACGTTTCCAACAAATGACGCACGATTTATGTCCTGCCCCGACTTCTGTTTTATTAACTTTTTTGATGATTGTCGCCTTTGAACAATATTTAAAGGGATAATTTTGTCATTAATTAGGCTACTCACTCTCATGTCGTTCCAAACACTTTAAGACTTTAGATTATCTCCGGAACACAAATGAAGATCTTGAAGATCTTTCTGATGTAATCGGGGGAGTTTTCTCAAGCATTTTCGCTTGATGTCCAAAAACCGACTGAGGTTCATTCTCGTGTTACGCAGCATGTTTGAGGTTCTGCAAGAACCAATAAGGTCGTTTGTTCTTGCATGTCAAGCCTTTTTGGTTGAGCTTCTGTTTATGCTCGCTGATTAATGTTTATAAAAGCTTAAATCTGTTCATTAAAGCGATAAGGTCTCTTCACAAAAATGTGGACTAAACTGCTCAATTCATATTGATTAGTTTTACAATATATTTACTTTTTGAAGCGTCAAGGTAGTTGCGTAGCCGTCTGTGGACTGAAAGAAATCTCTCAGATGTCAATGAACGAGGGTGAACGAAGGTGAATAAATGATAACATAATTTTTGGGGTGAACTAACTAACTGGACTGTATTAGTGCAAAACATCCATCTAGCTGCGAGTGGACATGGCCTTGAATGCCCGAACAGACTTTCCTTGAAAAGTACTTTGATGTTTACATAAAATATTAAAATGCAGCACAGAGAACTGTTTTTTGTTGTTGTTGTTTTTGTGTGTGTGTGTGTGTGTGTGTATTTGTGTTTAATTTGACCGCTGTATTTTTTAAAGTCTTGTCACAGCGCAGTGAAAATGGAAAAAAAAAACAAAACAAAAAAACTGGAGGACTGATTTTGTCTTTAAGTTTGTTTTATCATTCATGTATGGTGATATATTAGAAGGTTATCTTAATCATCATTTGACCACCATAATGACCACCAGCCATTATGGCGGTCAAAGGTAACCTTATCACAACATAGCATGACATTGCAATTATAGTTTGTAATTTATTCCTTCTCATTATACTTGACACAGGACATTTTCTTTGAAAT
Source organism: Pimephales promelas (assembly GCF_016745375.1). The sequence continues at coordinate 16,292,721 of NW_024121321.1, forward strand.
GAAGAATGGGGGGCATCCAAGATCTATTGACCATTCCTTAATCCTGTCAAGATGCCGGAGAGCAGAAAGTTCAAGAGATGAAAAGCTTCCGGATGAAACAGTTAGCTGGCTATAAAAGGTATTCTTGAAATGGACAGCAGGGGAATTTGACACCAGAAAATCATGATATGAAGAGGCCAAATGATGCCATTACATTCAGTTCCCAGGAGGAGCTAAATAAGAGCCTGTAAAGGTTTCTCTGACATTTACAGCCAGAGGGACACCATTTGTTGTGGCTTCAGTGCAAGTACAAAACACAGCGGTTAATATTTGATGTGTGCAACCTCAGGCAACAAGATGGAGGAAACGCACAAGGGAAAACACAAATGTCCTGACTAATTTAAATGTCAGCAACAGAGATTTTTGATCTGGCACCCATTAATGAGAAATAATGTCTCGACTGAGAGAGAAAGAGAGTTGCAAAATAAAGGCAATTGCTCTAGTCCTTTCTCAACACCTGCTATTACCTGAGACTGATCATTGCGTTTACCAGATTTTTGGCAAGAGGATAAAATAGGTCAAAATTGCCTTCGACCGGGCAAAGTGGAAATGGATTTCCACTGACAAGTTCAGAGTGAAAAAAGTGCATGCAATCTAATTGAGTCATGAAAGTTTGTCACTTTATAAGTTTGATATATAGTCAATGTATATTGAAACATGCAATGATTAAATATCAAAAATATTAAATACATCAAGTATTTAAAATTGAAGTCTTTTCGATTTATTTAGAATATATTTGGTAACATTTGCTTCCAAATAACGTATTTATGATGTTACATCTTTTTATTATGTTAACAATATCACTGATATCATTGACAGGGGCTGCCAACATTCGCTGCACACTAAAATACAACTTTTTAATGGGTGCTTTCAGCTGAGCTGGCACACATCTCTGTCCAGTCCTCTTCACAAACTTTAATGGTCTTGTTTGGCCTCCAGCACAATATATGACTCAAAGAGTGACAAGCAAACCTTGTGGGCAATCACTTAGATAAGGAGACAACCTGTGTAGACCCACACCAGAGAGTAAATATTGATCCCATTTCCACCTAGCACTAATGATAGTCCACTGTCTTGCTGGGCAATTCAATGCCACTGGGAGAGAAGACCTGTTCCCTAGGCAGCTGCTGTCATCTGCACCACTGCGCCGATAGAGCTGCTCCCCTGTGCCTTGGCATCAATCTTTTTCAAAACATGCTTTCTTTCCCTCTCTCAGTCATTTCTTCTTGATGGTGTGAAGATCTGACATTTCAGCCCAGACTGTTTAACCCCTGTGAGCATTGGTACACCAGCTGTTGAATCCAGGTTCCCGTGATTGCTAACGCTTTGAAGGGACAAATTAGTTGCTCAGTTGCTCAGTGAAAAAAGAGTGCTGATTTGTAATTTGAGTTTTTTGTTCCTTGACCACCTGTGAGCAAACAGACAGTTATATTGGAATATGCGACTACAAGATTCATGATGCACCTTCTACAACCAAATCCAAATTAGCATGTATGCAGCTTATTAAAATGTTTTTAGTTTGAAATTAAAGGATAGTTTGACCAAAAAATAACATTTCAAAATATGCTATTTTGAATCCTTTATATTGTATTGAAATATATAATTATCTTTTTTTTATCTGCAGTTGAAGGAAAGTCATACAAGGGTAAGTATATTGTAATTTTTGGTGAACTATCCTTTTAAATTGGAGTACAATTTAAGGGTGTTATTGCTATCTGTTCTATCAATTTTTGTAATGCGCTTTCCGCTCAGTGACTACAGGCCAGACGGGAGGCTCTGCCATTGAAGGTGTTCAGCTAGAGAATTTGTTCTGGCACATCAGAACAACTGAACCACTTCAGGCAGGTTAATTTGCCCCCATTGTACTGTCATCTTTAGAAAGTGTCTTTATTCTTTTAGGATCTGTCTGATTTCCTCAGGTAGACTGAACCTTTGTTTACTTTGAATGCAACATGCTTTTACCAAGCAGAAGTGATATAGGCAAAGGTAATGTAGAAAGCTTTCAGTGTGCTAATTCTCCCAAGACTATACACTGTTAAAAACACATGACTCATGATGGAATCAATTTCCTGGATTTAATTGATTTCATAATAAAATAAAAACAGGTTACTAAAGTTCAAGATCAATACTCAATAGTCCTTAACCAGGGTAGACACTACGTTTTCGAAAGTGACAATGAGGCTGTGAGAGATGGATAATGGGTTGTATATTGTAATGTAGTCTAATGGGGTGGTGGTGGCGCTGTGGATAAGACACATGTCTTTGGTATGAGAGACCCGGGTTCAAATCCACTGCGAGACACCAATGTGTCCCTGAGCAAGACACCTAACCCCTAGTTGCTCCAGAGGCATGCGAACTCTGACACATATAGCAATTGTAAGTCGCTTTGGATAAATAAATAAATGTAATGTTAATGTATTGTATTTATGTAATGTTCAATTTTCACAACAGTTTTTTCTCTCGAAGACTTTTCAATATTTCATCATCTCAACAATTGATATCAAAGTTAAAAACTTTACAACATTCGAAACAGAGTAGACATGTCTATACTTCTCAGGTTTGTTTTGTAATTAATTATGGCTTCTACCCTAAGGTCCAAACCAGGGCCGTTGCTGGTAAGGTCACCCTGATGTTGTGCAAGATCCTATCTACCTTTCTCAATGCTTGATCAAAAAACCATCATCCTGTTATATTATGATCTACCTGATAAAAAAAAAAAAAGTTCACAAAAAAAGTTTATAACAGTCAACATAATAATCAAAATGGACAAACATTGGAATGGACAAATGCATTCACCCCCCACCCCCCAATGTACTGTTATACTGTTTAGAACAGTAATCTTGGGGGGTGGACTTATTTAAAGTAATGTAACCGTTTGGTTTAAAGCTATTCTTAGCTCTATTGGCACGAGAAAACACATGTCAGGACCTACTCATTGTCATAATCATACTCTAGATCTAATATTATCACATGGAATCAATGTTGATGCTGTTGAAATTCTGTAGCAGAGCGATGACATCTCAGATCATTTCGTGTAAACTTCATTTAGCCAAGGCAGCAAAACAGACTCTGTTACAAATATGTTAGACCTATCACTTCTGCCACTAAAGATTGCTTTACTAAAAAACTTCCTGATCAGTTTCATCATCTCAGCATCCTAAGTACTTTAGAAGAACTCGATATTGTGACAGAAACTTTTACAGCAAGCACACTCAGGCCCTTAAGAGAGCAGCCTGAAAAATGGAGCGAACCTGGAAGAAATTAGTGGTATTTCACATTTAATGGAAGGAGAGCTTGACTGCTTACAGATAGGCCTTAAAAACTGCTGCTTATTTTTCAACAATATTAGAAGAAAATAAACAAAACCCTAGGTATTTATTTGAAACAGTTGCTAAACTAACGAAAAATAAAGCTTCAAGTCCAGAACTTTCCAAGCAGCACAACAGTATAGACTTTATGACCCTCCTCACTTCTAAGATTGATCATGTCAGGGAGCAGGTAATTATGAATAATTGACTGTTATTACTATAGTAACTACTTGTTATGTAATAATTACACAGTAAAATAAAGTGTTACCTATTTATGACTCTAAACATATTGGATGCTACAACAGCCACTAGCTTGGACAACTGAAAGGGTGATGCTAAGAGAATATTTTTTTTTATTTTTTATTTCATTGAATCATTGACCCAAACATCAAAAAATAATGGCGACATCAGTTGAAGACTAGTAAATTGTTCTGATCCCCCGGAGTGTTTCACATTTTGCAAGGGGAAAAACATAATTAGGGCAATCAGCTGTGGTGAAGAGTCATGTTGGTTTGAATTAGATCATTTTGCAGTTTAGTTTTTATGAGGGTCCATGACAGTGTGAAGCAGTAGGTGTCACAGGGCGACAGTATAAAATGTGGTCCATTGCATCGAAACCCGAAAGGTCTCCACGGCGACAGATATGAACTAGTAATAAAGACGTATTCCTCTGGCAGTGGGTGCGCTGATTTGATTTGTCCAGCGGATCAGTGAAGTGTCTGCCCTGCAGGTCTTGACTCTATGTGCCCCTCACAGCACATCTGTGATGATTGTGATATCTCAACGCAATGCTCGCTTTACCCTGCTTGAGTGTACTTCTGATGAATAGCAAACATTTGCTTCAGCCGGATGATGTTGTGTTCTGGTATTACATATAAATGCCTCAAATACGCCACCTGAAATGTAGTAACTTGGATTAGGTGTCAGACGTAAGACTGAAATGACAAACAGAATGATTCAATATCTTTTTTTGATGTTGTAGATATTTGCATCACATCTCCCACGTCTGCAGAAAGACAACGCATTCTCACCCCAAGGCGTCACCTTTGACCATGCTTCAATATTTGACGTTTAGGCGCCCTTTAGCGTCACTTACATGACGCGATCCTACGGCGTCATCTAACTGACGCTAAAGGAAAGCGTCAGTTAGAGGACGCGGTTAGGTTTAGGTGTGGGGTGGGGGTAGGGTACACGCGATCCTAGGGCGTCATCTAACTGATGCTAAAGGGCGCCTAAAGCGTCAGATATTGAAGCATGTCCAAATGCTTCCCAAGGCGTCAGTTAAGTGACGCCTTGGGGGTGAGAATGGACTGAGAAAGACGTTTTTTGTTTGCTTTCTCAAATTATTCTAACTTCCACTGACATAAATTCCATGCATAACTTAAAAGTACATTTATATGTGTTTTACTTTGAGAGCATATGAAGAGTTCAGATGCAAAAGCCTCTAAGTGCCATTTGAAATTTTCTTCTAAAATTATCATTTTTATCAAGCTTGTATATTTAAGTTCAGTAATTTCACTTAAATGCCAACGAAGATTACCTATTAATTGTCATTTAAGTGAAATTACTGAACTTAAATACACGAGCTTGATAAAAATGGTCATTCTAGAACAAAATTTCAAATGGCACTTAGAGGCTTTTGCATCTGAACTCTTCATATATATATATATATACATATATGTGTGTGTGTGTGTGTGTGTGTGTGTGTGTGTGTGTGTGTGTGTGTGTGTGTTACTTGCAGTGTATCATTTAAAATTTTGGAGTCAGTAAGATTTTTTTTATGTTATTAAAAGCTGTCTCTTATGTTCACCAAGGTTGCATTTATAGACCAAGGTTTCATTTATTACAATAAAACGTTAATATTGTTAAACATTATTACAACTGTTTCTATTTTGTATTTTAAACTTTAATTTATTCCTGTCATGTAAAGCTGAATTTCAGCTTCATTACTCTAGTCTTCTGTGTCACATGATCCTTCAGAAATCATCCTTATTATTATCAATGTTGAAAACGATTATACTCAGGGTTCTCAAGTTTGAGCAAAAGCTTGGAGTGAGATCACACGCGGTTTGGGGAGGAGCCATAATGAAGCCCCGCCCACCCATCCCCGCCCCCAATTTTACCCATTGTTCATAATTAACCAGAACAAATTAAAATTATAACAATTAGTAAATCTGATAAATGACAGAGCAATTCATCACATCAAATACTCTTTAATGCAGTATTACAAATATAGCTAACCAAAAATATAACAAATTGCTCCAAACAGTTTCAAACAAATCTTTAAAAATTGCATTTTGATTTTTGAATGCGTCTTCTATCTAGACGAATGATTTATTGTGTGGTGGGACATTGAGAACAAATGGACAGATTAGAGTGCACCACCTCTTCCACTGTCTCCTCCTCTAATCTGGCAACCTTTTTAGGGGGCTTACCCTTTGGTGCTCAAAATGACAAAATATCTTTCTGCTTTTTTCCTGACATCTTTGAAAAATACAAATGCAACATTATGACAATGATTAAATATTACCCAGAGCAATCTGCTGTAATACATCCTTAATGTAACTAGAAAGACTATTAATATTACAGTATAATATAATTTAAAATAAAATCAGTAAATCTTCATTCCTTTCCATACCCACTAACATTTCTCTTATAGTTTCAGATAACGTAAGATAGCCAAACTGAACCTGGTTGCAAAGTAGCTGTAGAGTTTTTGACTGCATCAATAATAATGTACGATGGGCTACACATTAAATGTTCTAGCCCAAAAATGTTAGACGAGCTTCTTCCAACTAAACTTACCTTCTTCTCCATCACGACACATGTGTTCGCGCGATGTTGTTGGTTACCTAGTAACGAACGTACGGTGGCCGAGGATGTTCCGTTCATTTCCGTGTGTTCGCGCTACTGAATGACATGTCATGTATAGATCAGTGGTGCACGCAATCTGGCGGAGATACGCGCTGGCGGCAGGAAACTTCACTTTGTTTGCCTGCGCCTCGTATACAACGTTAGAAAGCTTTCAGCCAGGACAACTTGGTTGGCATTGCCTTTTCAGCGTGAGAAATAGGCTACACAGTGTGGCGTGTGAGCGTGTGAACCGGTCGAAATGAGTGTCTCACGGCCAATGCGTGAGACTTGAGAACCCTGATTATACTGCTCGATATTTTTGTTGGAACCAACAAAGCTTCTTTCTTCTTACTTTTTTTTTTGTTTTTGTCTTTTGTAATTTTATTTAAAAAAATGGATGTTAAAATCTGAACTTGGCATTTGGAACCAAGAGATATCAAGCATTTGTATAGTTGGACTTTTGACTCAAAACATAGTTATTAGCATAAAGCTCTTATGACAACTAGCCCTGGGTCCATTATGTATAAAGCCACTTAGAATTTTGACAGACTTGAGACTTAAGAATCAGTCTTGTACTTTACTGAAAGTTGCTTTTAGCTGCTTTATAAAAGTATCCTACTCTTAGAGAAGTCCTACTTTTTACTAAGTATTTCTTGACACTTAAGTCAAAGCTTACGACAATTCTTAAGAGCATTGGCCATGCTCTTTTGTATATAACTACTGCAAGCTTTCATAACAACGCATTCTCACCCCAAGGCGTCACCTTTGACCATGCTTCAATATTTTAGGCGCCCTTTAGCGTCACTTACATGACGCGATCCTACGGCGTCATCTAACTGAGGCTAAAGGAAAGCGTCAGTTAGAGGACGCGGTTAGGTTTAGGTGTGGGGTGGGGTGGGGGTAGGGTACACGCGATCCTATGGCGTCATCTAACTGACGCTAAAGGGCGCCTAAATATATAGATATATAGATATTGAAGCATGTCCAAATGCTTCCCAAGGCGTCAGTTAAGTGACCTTGCTTGGGGGTGAGAATGCGTTGTTATTACATGATGTGATCCCACGGCGTCATTTAACTGACGCTAAAGGAAAGCGTCAGTTAGATGACGCGGTTAGGTTTAGGTCTGGGGTGGGGGTGGGGTTACACGCGATCCTAGGGCGTCATCTAACTGACGCGTCAGATATAGCGTCTATATTGAAGCATGGTCAAAATGTGAGAATGGACTGTTCATAATCAAACCTCTTTGGTTTCATGAGCTTTTGATTGCACCTGCCTTTTCACGCAACATTATCAATATATAAAAAGAGGGTATCACTTTATATTACGACCCGCAAACAACTGCGTAAGTAAAACGAAATTACGGTGTACGTTTCTGTAATTATAGTGTAGGCTACTTCCGTGTTGGTATAAGGGAACAATATTTAAAATTTTGGATAATAAAGGGGTCCAACCAGATATACAAGCAAATTATAATGTAATTAATTTAAAACTAACAGTTACCATATTCTGTTAATATATTCCAGGCATATACCAGCCCATTCTCACCCCCAAGGCGTCACTTAACTGACGCCTTGGGAAGCATTTGGACATGCTTCAATATCTGACGCTTTAGGCGCCCTTTAGCGTTAGTTAGATGACGCCCTAGGATCGCGTGTACCCTACCCCCACCCCACACCTAAACCTAACCGCGTCCTCTAACAGACGCTTTCCTTTAGCGTCAGTCAGATGACGCCGTAGGATCGCGTCATGTAAGTGACGCTAAAGGGCGCCTAAAACGTCAAATATTGAAGCATGGTCAAAGGTGACGCCTTGGGGTGAGAATGCGTTGCATATACAGTATTACGTCTGTTGTATATACAAGTTTTTTGAGTTGTAAATTAATACAACCCTAAGCAGAGTATGATATACATTTTATTTTATAAAAAAAAGAAAAATGCTCACCGAAGCCTTCAAATAGGGCAATCAAACAACAAACAACCCAATCTGAGAAAAATAAGAGAAAAATTTACAATATGTCTGCCCCTTTAGAGGTTAAGATGGAGAGAGACTATTCATGACTATACTGTATACTACAATCCTAATTTGTCAGTGATGTTTCATTGTATCTATCAAAGTTTTTTTAAGTACAGTATGTAGAGCAGAAAATTTCTGTTAACCAATTAACAGTTTTTCACTGTAGCATTTTACCATTAAAATCACAATAATTTTTTAACGGGAGATCACATGGAATTTGGTGCAGCTGGTATGATTTGTAACCATGGTTGATGCGCAGAAAGCTTTTAAGCTCTTATGCATGGTTTATGTTATTTTTTGCGACTAAAGAAAATATTTTCCTCTAAGAATGTCTATGTCGCTTATAAAACATGGTGTAGTTGATCAATTTAATATTCCTGGACTGAATAATTCTTTTTAGCCAGCTTACACAAAGACGTCATTTGTTTTGTTTAACTTAAGGCCCAGCCTTGTCATTTTGTCAAGATAAATAGCTGTAATTAAAATGTGGCCATAGGCATGTTTATGCTGGAGGCAGAATAGTTTTGGCTCAATTGAAGTTAAATGTAAGTTATTGTTGCAGGTGTCATCATTTACTCTTCCCTTCAGGGAATAGTGCACAATTGTATCAATATATCATACAAAGAGCAAAAACTCCTATTGATACAAGACAGAGCAGTATTTACTATTAAGAACCCGCACTGCCTCGTAAGAATATATTGAAAAGGACTAGTTTAATGAAAAATGTCATGTTCTGTGTAAATGATGTGTGTCAAAACCTTTGTCTTCTAACAGCTTAAGTAAACTATTTGCAATCAGTCTCTACCTCTAAAGATGCCAAAGGACATGTCTTTATGATTACGTGAGATCCCCCCCCCCCCCCCTTTTGTAACATTTTACTGTGTTAGTAAGTTAGCAAACAGCCACTTGTTGTGTTAGCAAGCTTTTCAGAACAACTATTCACAACATCACTCATTAAACTCCACTTGCTTGATAATTATCCACTTGGTTATAATGAGATCAGATTTGTCATTTTAACATAAATGAAACAAAGAACCTTCATTTATCAAGATGTCAAGGCAAGGTGCCTTAATTTAAAGGTGCAATATAATGTTGTAAGAAAATATCCAAAAATCATTTGTACAGCATGATATATTTCCTGCAGTTTTGTACTTACATTTATCCCATTAGTTAGCGATTCATTGGCAGACCAGACAGGAATCCTTTCAAAATGGCCTCTATTGCAGAAACCATCTAATTCTGTCTCACCTGAACAACAAACAAGGCAATAAAAATTGACAGCCTTGTATCAAGAGATTTTAATGTTTGGTCTGACTTTGGCGAACTCCTCACTTCTGTATCTCTGTAATCCTGACGAAGCCCTTTAAACCCCGTACAAATATGTGTCATGGGACTTACGCGAGATTCTTGTCCTTGGAAAAAGACCAGTTGACTATCAAACAAAATGCTGCAGTTTGATCTAAATTCAGTCAAACTAGGAAGACATTTCAAAGACACAATTGTCTTCATGTTGCTTAATATTATATTTTGTTGCAACCAACCGCACTTGAGCTTCTATATATTTGTATATGTTTGTATATAGAAAGCTTTCTGAATGTTCATCTTTGATTTTGTTTGCTGTTGGTATAGGACCAAGCTTTACTATCTTGGCTGTAGACTTTGGCAGCCACGGTACATTATAAAAGTAGCCACAAAAAATAAGCATGGGTCTCTCCAGGTTAGAGTAATGTGCTTAACGAAAGGTTGGGGTGTGCTGAAAGGTGTTTATCATTGGTCGTGAAAGCTGCCCGTCAGGGTGTGGGGTTAGGGTGTAGTTTCTGATGTACAGTAGCAATTCACTCTTCGGCATGCCCTACCTTACTCCGAGCTGGAGCTACCTCTGTCTCCCAAAAAAATTAACCCGCAGCTCCACAAACACGTAATCCAAAATGCACGCAAAGTCAAGCACAGACAGGCAGTTCAATCAAACAAACAAAAAGTCAGACAGGCAGGCAGGGAACACAGGCAAAAGGGTAATCCAGAGACAGGCAAGAACCAAAACCAAGAGACATAAGACCACGAAAAGCTCAGAGATGCAGTGTAAACAACTAACAAGACTTTGCAGGAAATGAATGTGAAAACCAGGCTATTATATAGGCTGAGACTGACAAGGTAATGAGACACAGGTGGATGCAAACAAGTCTGGGCAGTGCGTTATGGGAAATGTAGTTTATGAGTTTTTCTGGTGGCTCTCAAGGGCACTCCAGCTGGTGACCGATACACATTATATGGCAATGCTGAATTTCCAGCAGCCATTAATTCAGACTTCAGTTTCACATGATTCTTCAGAAATCATTTCACCTACATTTGTATACACGTTTGCGTAAAGATGTAAAGTGTCAACTGTTTTTTTTTTTTCTTTCAGTTGGGTATACGGGCCAAGCTTTCATACTTTGGCAGTAAACTCGAGCCATATGTTTTCTTCCATTGACAGATACAGCAGCTGTGTGGTTGGCCTGGAAGCTCATCATCCATCAAATCTAGAGTTGGTTTGAGTCTTCTATTGTGTTTTGCCAATTTATTGTGTCAAGAACCTGATTTCATTGCAGTCTCTAGATTAAGATTCAAAGATTGTTGATTTAAAAAATAAGTAATAGTACTTTTGTGGTTTCATCTATCACAATTATAACCATAAATATTTTACAATATGACACAGATATTTATATATATTTTTTCAAATGCCCTTTAACCAATTCATGTGGTACAAAGATCTTTCTATTCCGACTAGGCATTCTTTAAAGTACAAAGTAAATAGTTAAAAAACTTTAATTTCTTAATGTACGTTTGTAAATACTTGTGCTCAACAGATGTTTTTTTTTAATTATGCGTGAAATTAAGGCTCCTGAATTTCATTTGTGTTCTCACCCAGCTTTATATTCAGAGTTGATCAAATTTGTATCTTCAGAACACATGGCTCGACAAATATTTCCATATGCTTATCTTATCCTCCTCATCAGAGAAGGCAGATTGTAAAATTAAGACGTGACAGATATTTATTTAATCCCCATATGCAGAAAGATCACTGTCAATCTTCTGTGTTAACATTTCCCCCTTGTATAAATCAAATGCCCTCTACAACAAGGAACAATGAGTAAGATTTTCTCTGTCATGATTTGCTGTTGATGAAAGATTTGCTACTGCTGTGACGGCAAGCAGAGATGCAGAAAAGGTGATTACATTATAAAAGCATTTGACTTAAGGTTATTTAATCAAAACCAGCCATATAAAAGGGTTCAGCATTTCTGCCCTTTGTTCTCATCATTCTCTCATTATATTCCCAATAATTTCTGCTTCTACAGTGGCCTTAACCATAATCCCTCTTTAGCAACAACAAACCAACAGATCAGGTCTGCTTCACTCCTCAAGTTTTTGCTTTTAAGCGGTTGTTTCTTGTATACATTGTGCTTACTAGAGCATCCACAGGGTGCTCCTTAAGCGTCATAGTTTCACATGGCATCAAAAATAGCATATGGCCTCTCTTTACAGCTTCACATGCCCTCATTTGATCCGCTGATGTGTTCAGAAAGACCGAGTTTAAATTAAACAGAGTTAAAGTGTGTCACAGAGAGCGTTTGCTTTATTTGTGCACTTGATTTGTTTTTCAGGTTTGCAAAAAGTTTTTTTTTCTTCCTGAGTCTATATATATATATATAGATATTGACATGAAATCTCAGTTGTGTAGTAGACTACGTGCCCAGTGAGTGGAGTGTTGAACTTGTGTTTATAGTTCAGTGCACCGTTTTTAGGGACGGCTCTTCGAGGCTGGGGGATGGTTATGAACTCATGAGTGTGCTATTGAACAGGCCACAGGTGTTAAGGTTGCATGAGTTCAGTTGGAGCTGTCAGCTTCGATCACATTCTCTAATCGAGATATAATGTTACAACCTCTGCACCAGAGGGCTGAAATTAAAACTAGAGTTACCTCAGTTGTGGTCACCTCAACAGAGAGTTCAGAAGCCACCGGTGTCCTTACGGCCTTCAGTTTACTGAGCTGCTTTTTCTTCATAAACACAATATACCATAGTTAAGACCTCGAAATACTTCAAGCGAAATAGAAGAATAAACCAGTGTGACATTTCAAACAAAATCAGTTTCTGGAGTTTGTAACAGCTTGCCAGAGCGAACTCTCTGGAAAAATTGGCTAGTAAACACTTTAGAACTACTACTCCGTAGCGATTTATAATGGGTATGTGTGGCTCCCCAAGGTCAGATGTCAGAAAAAAGATGAACACACTGGAGAACTGCTTTAGTAGAGACTGAAGTTGTAATTCTAATTGAAAATGACACTGGCAATGTTTTTCATACTGTAAATCTGCTTGCTTTAAAGCAACATATTCTATAAAATGCTATATGAATAAACATGGTGACTTAATTGGTGTGCCAAATTGCAGAGTTGGTGCAAACATTTCCATGTCATTATGATCAGATGCTTTCTTAACTGGTGTTTTCTCACATCTGTCATTTTAAAAAGAGCCCCTATCACAGCATTTGAAATGTTCCTATTTTTGTTTTGGGAGTTCCCAAAAACAGTTTAACATGCATGTAAGGATAAAAAAACACTTTATTTGTCTTATAATATGCATTTATTTTTACCCGATTTGCTCAACGACTCCCAAATGATTCGTTCGATTCATTTTCCCAAACACCACCTTTGAGTGACGCGAATCTGCGGCGATTGGTCAAATGTCCCAGTCAGTTGTTATTGGTAAACCGTAGGCAGAGATTGTCGGCATTTTTCTCTTCTCAAATACAGGCTAGGGGAACTAATATTAATGTTAAAAAACCTCAGCGAGTGAAAATTTCATGTCAGGGGACGTTTAAGGTATTTACTTTTTTTAAGTTTAAACATCCATTTCTTTTACATTGCGTTGATTTCACGAGTTCACACTCACATCAATTAAACAGGTAAGGGCTATGAGCGAATTTTTGCCCAAACCCAGAGTGACCCAGCCAGTTCCATATGATCATATCGTTTGAGTCATTTGGGCTGTAGGTAAGCAGGTGAATGATGATGAATTACTGGTAATATGGGGTCAGTCAGTGTTATTGAGGTCTCACTTCCTCTTCATAAGATGTTCTGCCATCGGCGCTTGGAGTGACTGTTCACTCATCCTGCCATTACTCAGATTTCACTGGTGGTCTGCTGCCAGATAATTGTTCTCATAGAAACACACTTGCGCCTGTTGCTATTCCAGTAAAGCGCAACAATCCAACAACACAAATTCCTCGTCATTGCCACATTTGGTCATACAGGTTGCATAATGACACAACTTCTCTCTTCACTTCCTGCCACATTTTTTTTTTTTTTTTTTTGCAAAGAATTACAATAAGTGACTTCACCGATTTCACACTGGCTTCTAATATGACTAATATGAGCTGAAAGAGGACTAGAACAGCAAGTAATGCAGAAGACACAAACACTTCCATTTCCTGTAAAAGTATCGCAGTTCACAGGCTATTTTCAAGACCTCAGTATTTGCATTCTTTTCTTAACCTCTTTTTTTTTTTTTTACCACAATTTCGATTAGAATTGATTATCCTTTGCTTATAACCAGATGTTTATGCCATTTTTGTTCACCTGAGATCTTTGCAAGAAATCCACGGTTGCCAAGACAGAAGGCTGTGTGACTGACAGTGTGCGTCTGCAGGGTGTGTTATGACGCAGAGTCTGCGAACCCCCTACACATGTTCTCCTACTCCCTCAACCGCAGGTGTGACGGCTGGATCCAGCACAGAAAATGATCTTTTTCCAAGTTCTTCTCCTTTTCCCTTTCAAAGAGACTCAGGTGCTGCATATGAATATTATAATGTTTTGTAACATAAAATGCTACATACATTTTCATGTTCAGCTGCTTGATTTCTATCATTTTAAAGAGGGCCTTTTGCTGTTTTTTTTTTTTTTTTTTTTTTTTGTGTGAATAATGTTGCTGTTTGAGCATTAAAAAGGCCTACAAAGGTACAAAGCACAAAGTCTTTCCTAAGGGGATTATCAGTAGCACTGTTTCTTAACTCCATTAAATGAAGTTTTGTTAATAACTAAGTTCGGGAGGAGCACGTTCAGATAATTAACACGAGTGGACGGCAATCAGCAATCAGCAACCAATGATAAGAGGGTATATATAGACTCATCAGTCTTACCTCGATCCATTGGCAGTTTGCAGCATTTGGCCATGTCCGAATCTAGCTCTTCCTGTTTTCGATAGAGAATCTTACGTCCAGAATTAGGAATCTTTTCCGCAACCCGGTATCATCCCATGGGCGTCAGGCCAAACAAACGGGTCATCGCCACCCCGGGCGAAACATCCGCAATCTACTTCCGCGGTATCTTTAAACCGGACCATTCAATAATTCCTGCCATAGAGATATGGACAAGGCAATGCTGCCATCTTAACGCAAAGGAATGGACATTCCTCCAGCGTCGGCCGTCGCAACAGGCAGTAAGTAAGTTAAGCCACGCTGCAGATCCAGTCCCGGCTGATCCACACTCTCAAACATCTGCCGGGTCAACTCTGTGAGTGCTTAGCTGAAAACTTTCGCGTCCCTGATTGAACTTCGCATCGCTTCAATCGTTGAATGTCGAGCATTTACGCTATCCGGATACTAATTGTGATCGATATAAATAGTTTCTGTACAATGATTTGCGTTCCTTAAACGCGATGCTTCTTTATGGCGTAAAACTCACACGTAAACAGTAGGGCTGGGAATCGATTCTAAAGAATTGATTCCTCGATCCCAAAAAGAATCGATTCCTCGATCCGAGGCGTTAGGAATATAGAGTCGATTCCAAAGCTAGGAATCGATTCCATTAACAGGAATCGACTCCTCTTTTAAGATTTCAGAAGTTCAGACCAATTCTAACCCGCAGCTTCACCATTTGGTTTACTAATCCAGAACGAACAAATCGGCAGGGAACCACCCTTAGAAATGACAAATAAATAAATGAGAAACAACGGAGCTTTTACACTAGGCTTGTTACGGTGAAATGCCATATATGGTTTGTATCCTGTGTTTGCAGCGGTCCGAGCGCATTTGTCCCCGACGCCCCCCGCAGCGTGGGTCCGGTTCCACACCCAATTTAATTCTATCGAACCTTGGTGCGTTCGCGTGCATCTTATGTCATTGCAAACGTGCACGGCGCTCGATGGAAAGCAGAACGTGGGTAAATATTGTGTATTTACTTATTTATTTTTAGTAAAATTGCTTCTACTATGCGCAGTTAAGTGAACAATACAGGTTTATTGTACGTGTGTCGCATAAGGTGGTTTTCTGCTGCTTGCAAACGGACCCGTAAGAATACAGTGGATTTACAAATATGTTGCTCTGATTCCACGTACAATGCTCGAATACACTGCAGGCTCACTCTCGCTCGTATCCAGGGTAATTCCTCAACACTATCATCCCTTACTCATTTAACTGAATACATCACAATAAGCTAAAACGCATGCACAGGATACCTTATTTCCTGAACAAGGGCGCACCCGAGTCCGTGCTGGGTAGTCAGTACTACCACCACCTCCTCCAGGTAGTCTCGGGTCCGGTACCCCAGTGCGCACCCGGTTCCCATAATGGCGTTCACATTAGCGATTTTTCATGCGAACCTTTCCCCGTTACGGACTTAACTGCCAGGGTGAAAGTTCCCTAAGCCATTTTGAAACGTTAATAAAGATGTGCATAATCCTGCAAAGATTAAATCGCCCCTCTTTTTCGCATCTTTGTTTACGCTCAAGAAGATGATAATCGGCCAGCCAGGCCCCAATCTACTTCCCGCTCTTGCTCGGCTTCACACCACAGCTCATTTGCACAGGTACGTTTCTCCACTGCCCAGCAGTGACGTCTACTCTGCTCCCACTGAAGCTCTGTTTCTCCGGCTAATTTTCTATACTGCCCCAGCAGTGACGTCTCCTCTGCTCCCACTGGAGCTCTGTTTCTCTGGCTAATTTTTTCCACCGCCCCAGCAGTGACGTCTCCTCTGCTCCCAAAGGAGCTCCGTTTCTCTGACTAATTTTTCTACTCTGCCCCAGCAGTGGTGTCTCATCTGCTCCCACAGGAGCTCTGTTTCTCTGACTAATTTTTCTACTTTGCCCCAACAGTGATGTCTCATCTGCTCCCACAGAAGCTCTGTTTCTCTGACTAATTTTTCTACTTTGCCCCAACAGTGATTTCTCATCTGCTCCCACAGGAGCTCTGTTTCTCTGACTAATTTTTCTACTCTGCCCCAGCAGTGATGTCTACTCTGCTCCCACAGGAGCTCCGTTTCTCTGGCTAATCTTTTCTACTCTGCCCCAGCAGTGATGTCTACTCTGCTCCCACAGGAGCCGTGTTTCTTTCGGCTAATTTTTCTACTCTGCCCCAGCAGTGATGTCTCATCTGCTCCCACTGAAGCTCTGTTTCTCCGGCTAATTTTCTATACTGCCCCAGCAGTGACGTCTCCTCTGCTCCCACTGGAGCTCTGTTTCTCTGGCTAATTTTCTCCACCGCCCCAGCAGTGATGTCTCCTCTGCCCCCACAGGAGCTCTGTTTCTCTGGCCAATCTTTTATACTCTGCCCCAGCAGTGATGTCTCATCTGCTCCCACAAGAGCCGTGTTTCTTTCGGCTAATTTTCTACTCTGCCCCAGCAGTGATGTCTCATCTGCTCCCACAGGAGCTCTGTTTCTCTGGCTAATCTTTTCTACTCTGCCCCAGCAGTGATGTCTACTCTGCTCCCACAGGAGCACCGTTTCTCTGGCCAATCTTTTATACTCTGCCCCAGCAGTGATGTCTCATCTGCTCCCACAAGAGCCGCGTTTTTTTTCCGGCTAATTTTCTACTCTGCCCCAGCAGTGATGTCTCATCTGCTCCCACAGGAGCTCTGTTTCTCTGGCTAATCTTTTCTACTCTGCCCCAGCAGTGATGTCTACTCTGCTCCCACAGGAGCCGTGTTTCTTTCGGCTAATTTTTCTACTCTACCCCAGCAGTGACGTCTCATCTGCTCCCACTGAAGCTCTGTTTCTCTGGCTAATTTTTCTACTCTGCCCCAGCAGTGATGTCTCATCTGCTCCCACAGGAGCTCTGTTTCTCTGGCTAATTTTTCTACTCGGCCCCAGCAGTGATGTCTCATCTGCTCCTACAGGAGCTCTGTTTCTCTGAATAATTCTCATATGAGCTCTGTTTCTCTGGCTATTTTTTCTACACTGACACAGCAGTGATGTCTACTCTGCTCCCACTGGAGCTCTCTTTCTCTGACTAATTTTCACTCGGCCCCAGCAGTGATGTCTACTCTGCTCCCACTGGAGCTCTCTTACTCTGGCTTATTTTCTACACTGCTATAACAGTGACGTCCCCTCTGCTCCCACTGGAGCCCTGTTTCTCTGGCTAACTTTCTACACTGCCACAGCAGTGTCGTCTCCTCTGCTCCATCTGAAACTCTTTTCTCTGGCTAATTTTCTTCACCGTCACAGCAATGATGTCTACTCTGCTCCCACAGGAGCTCCGTTTCTCTGGCTAATTTACTACACCGCCACAGCAGTGACGTCTCCTCTGCTCCCACAGATGCTCTGTTTCTCTGGATAATTTTCTACACTGCTCAAGCAGTGACCTCTTCTCTGCTCCCGCAGGAGCTCTGTTCCTCTGGCTTATTTTCTACACTGCTATAACAATGATGTTTTCTCTCCAGTACATCACCATTTAGAATTATTATTCCTGCTAAAACCCTTAATTGATTATTTCCTCTGTCCAGCAAGCTTGGTCTCCAAGCTAACGTCGCACGCATCAAAATTTATCCTCCAAGCGGTATCTCCCAGGACCCTTCAATCCTATATTACCGCTTGGAGGTAACATAAAGAAAGGAAACGATAAATATAACGTCTCTTATAACTTGCCTTCCCCCGATTTTTCTCTTTCCAATCAAATCTTTTATCTCCTATTAAAGGTTATTTGAGCGGCAATCCAGTTTTTCCCATAAACTGTCGTACGGCACTACTTCTGTGGAGTTAAACAATTCACAAACCCTGATTAAAGGGATCCAAAGATCCCAGCCCACCCGCCCCCGACTCCGGACACCCCATAACACTGGAAATTCTCATTAAATGTATTCGGCTTTCCGCATAAGCTACCAGCCCTTCAGTTCCACTCACACACTCAATGCCACGTTTAAATTACCCTTTTTCGTTTTTCTTAGACACTCAAAAAACCGCCATCACTTTATGAGCAGAGTGAGTGCTTTCCCAGAGGAGCCCTTACATTTTTCTCCTTCATCCAGCGAGCAGTTGGTCTCACAGCGGATGCAGTGTGAGAAAAAATCTCCTGGGCAAGCACTCAATTTTTCCACTTTTCAGTTTTCCTTCTTCCATCCAGCGAGCATCGGTCTCACAGCGGATGGAGTGAGAGCTTTCCCAGTAGAGCACTTAAAATTTTCTCTTTCATCCAGCGAGCAGTTGGTCTCACAGCGGACGGACATGAGAAAATTTCCTGGGCAAACACTCATTTTCCCCTCTTGTCAGGTTTCCTCTTTCCGTCCAGCGAGCATTAGTCTCACAGCGGACGGAGTGAGAGCTTTCCCAGTAGAGCACTTAATTTTCTCTTTCATCCAGCGAGCAGCTGGTCTCACAGCGGATGGAATACGAGAAATCTCCTGGGCAAACACTCATTTTCCCCTCTTGTCAGGTTTCCTCTTTCCGTCCAGCGAGCATTGGTCTCACAGCGGACGGAGCGAGAGCTTTCCCAGTAGAGCACTTAAATTTTCTCTCTTTCATCCGGTGAGCATTCGGTCTCACCGTGGACGAGAGTACGAGAAAATCTCCTGGATAAGCACTCATTTTCCTCTTTTCAGGTTTCCTCTTTCCGTCCAGCGAGCATTGGTCTCACATCGGACGGAGCGAGAAAATTCCAGGTAGAGCACTCATGTTTTCTCTTTCATTTCAGCGAATATTTGGTCTTACAGTGGATGCAGCGTGAAAACCTCCTGGACAAGTATACAACAACCACACCTTGTTCGCAGTCAACAAGGGCCATCAGTCCAGGCAGTGAGCCAACATCACGGGCCTCCCTGACCAAGCATCCAGGCCCCTTCTCGAGATGCCAGCCCGCCATTTCTTGGCACTCTTTGGGGGGTCTTTAGTCCGGCGGCTGTCCTCTGCTCTTTAGCCTTTTGGGGGGAGTACTCTGGGTTCGGGCAGAATTCCGAGCACGGAGCCCTCCCTCCGGACAGCACGCCAAATACGCATTGAATCTTACTCACTCAAAATTATATGTAAGTGTGAACTCGTGAAATGCCTCTATTGTAGTCTTGAGTTTTCTTTCAAGAAAGTATGTCACAATATCGCTCATTAACAATTAACAATTCAAGCTGAAGGCATTCACAAAGAAAAAAGGGACGAATCCAGCTTTAGTTGTGTTAAAAGTGTGTTGAAACATTTCCGAAACACGCTCAAAGCAGTTGACCAAGTACACCAGACTGGCACAGCACTACAGCTGAGCTGACCAATCAGAGCACTTTGTGCTTGCTAGGAGGAGGGGCTTCATCGGGACAGGAACTGAACAGAGCGTTACTGACGGACTGGGAAAAGGGGTGCTGCAAAAATCTAAAATATATGAAAAAAAGTGGTTAAAACCTATTTTAGTTGACCCCAAAAAACATTATTACCCCTGTTGAGAAATGTAAAGGACAAATTTAACTTGTCATAACTTGTCTGAGAGGGTTCCTACCTGCTTTATAGGTGTTTGAATCCTATAAAATTCCCCAATAAATCTAAAGGACATTTGGGATTTGTGTAAATGGCAAGCAGACAGTTTGTCATAGTTTTTGTTGTGCTAATAAAAGGCTAGTGGATTATGTGACACAGCCCTGAGAGGCGGACAGTGAAATAAACAGGCACAGACTGAGTCACAGCTCATTCTGTAACACCTTTGTCAGTTTAACATACAATGATATTTTTGTGGTATTAAGTCAGAGAACTAATTTGCTTTAGTATCATAAACTGATGAGTCTTATTCAGAGAGGGAAATCACATTTTTTAAAGATGCAATGTCTGTTAATGACCAGGAGGTTGTATAAGCCACAACTTTAAGCTAAACACATGCAGATGATACAGTATAATAATCCAAGCATGGATGGGATGTCACAGTGTCCAGTTTCTTTTCTATTTTGCAAATGAGTGTACTGGATAACAAATGTATTTACCTATATGATCATATGTATCATCTATGAGTCATGAGCTATTGTAATCACATGCAAATCGATAGTGATGTGTATATTACAAATACTGTTATATTTTCTCCTCCTTTAATATTTCCGATGTCATACAAATTGATCATACATCAAGTGTAGAGTGATTTTTCTTATGGACAGGTGAGCCATTGGTTTATCTAAGTCTGTCTCTCAGCCTGTTAACTCTGATCTATTACCATGTCAAAGGAATTTATGACATGTGGTTGTGTGTATATTTCCAAATAACCTTTTCCAAAAATGTCCAAAATGCAATTCATTTCTTTTCAAAGCCACTCACACTGTTAAAAGGGATGTAGTTATGCTTGTGTATCACTGGCTGATGTACTGTGTATATATACAGTATATGCATATACACATACAGTAGATGGTCTTAAAACTAGATAAGTACAATCTTAGATGAACAACATATTACAACGACACAGAGTTATATATTACATCACTGACTGATTTACTGTGTATATATATACAGTCCTATTTTACTATTAAACGTTGAAGGTTCCAGGGTTCTCAGGATGCTTAGAACACATCGATGTTATCTGGCAACGAATTCAGTCAGGTAAAAAAGGAGAGGAAGAAGCTCCATGTGACATTCCAGGATTTGGCTAATGCATATGGTTCAGTGCCACATGAGCTTGAGTACCAATGAGTACCAATGTCAATGACAAATTTAGTGAAAGCCTATTTTGGAGATTTGCAATTTAGTTACTCAACTCCAGAATTCAGCACTATATGGTAATGCTTAGAGGTTGGAATAATGGCAGGATGCACCATTACTCCACTGGCTTTTACCATGGCAATGGAAGTAATCATTAGGGCATCAATCTGGATTGTAGGAGGAGAGCGCTTGGCTTCTGGGATGCAACTACCACCAATCAGAGCATGCATAGATGACATGACAACCATGACTACAACAGTAGCCTGCACAACCCGGTCTCACCCCAAGACGTCATATAACTGACGTTTTGGGACGTCTTTTGACCATACGTCAATATTCGCCTTTTTAGGGCCCCATTAAACGTCGGTAGATGAGGTTATGGGATCCTAACTCTACCCCATACCTAAACCTAACCCTAAACCTAACCCGTCACCTAACTGACGTTAAAGGTAAAGCGTCAGTTGTATGACGGCCCGGGATCGCCATCTACCGACGTTTAAGGGGGCCCTAAAAAGGCTGATATTGACGTATGGTCAAAATACGTCCCAAAACGTCAGTTATATGACTTTTTGGGATGAGACTGTGTTAGCCTGCACTAATCGTTTATTGGGTAAGTTAACAGATTATATTGAATAGGCACGGATGCAATTTAAGCCCTGTAAATCAAGGAGCATGTTGATAGTTAAAGGAAAGGTAGATAAAACATTCTTCATTAATGGTGAGGCAACACCAACAGTTTCTGAGAAGCCAGTGAAGAGTCTTGGGAGATGGTACTATGGGGATCTAAAGGACAAGGTTCGAGTGGGAGAAGTTAGAAGACAAGCAATGGAAGGGTTGAAGAGCATAGCTGTGCTCGACCAGGCAAACTAAAGCTCTGGTGTTTTCAGTTTGGTCTACTGCCGAGGTTGCTGTGGCCACTGACTGTGTATGAGGTTTCTTTGACAACAGCGGATAAGCTGCGAGCGTTAATAAGTTCATACATCAGGAAATGGTTGGGAGTTCCACACTGCCTCAGCAGAGTGATGTGTCATGATTTATAATGTGTCATGATTTATTTGACAAAAATAAACCCAAAATGAAAAAGCCATGTGTGACAAACTAGTGCACCCTATGATTTAATTGCTTGTAGAAACACCTTTAGGAGCAACATTTAAAGAAATATTTTTTTCTGCATGATAGTATCAGTCTCTCGCATCATTGTGGGGGAATTTTGGTCAGCTTTTCTTTAAAATGTTGCTTTTGTACATTGAGGTTTGTGGGCATCTGTTTATGCACAGCTCTCTTAACGTACCTCTGGTTGAGGTCTGGACTTTGACTGGGCCAGTGCAAGACTTTGATTCTTTTCTTTTTCAGCCATTCTGTTGTGGAGTTGCTGGAGTGCTTGGTCCTTGTTGCATGACCCAATTTCGGCCAAGCTTTAGCTGTCGTACAGATGACTTCATTTTTGACTCTAGAATACTTTGGTATACAGGGGAAATTATTATTGACTCAATAACTGCAATGTGCCCATGTCATATGGCTGCAAAACTATTTCAAATCATCACCACTTCACCATTGTGCTTCACAGTTAGTGTTTTGTGCTGATGTGCTATGCTTGGTTTTCACCAATATTTGCTCTGTGCATTATGACCAAACATGTCCACTTTGGTCTCATCTATCTAAAGGACATTGTTACAAAAGTCTTGAGGTTTGTTCAGATGCAGCTTTTCAAACCTAAGCCATGCTGCCTTGTTCTTTTTAGAGAGAAGAGGCTTTCCCTCCCAACATACCATACTTGTTCAGTCTTTTTATAATCGTACTGTCATGACCTTTAACATCCTAACTGAGGCCTGTAGAGTCTGAGGTGTAGTTGACCTTGTAACCCTCTCAACAATTGCTTCTCTAAGATCATTGGCTGATGTCTTTCCTCCTTGGCATTGTGTTAACATGCACCTGAATGTTCCGGACCAGCAAACTGCCAAAACTTCTGCTTTTACAGAGGTGATCACACTTGCTGATGATCACTTAATCAAATGCATTTGATTAGCAGCACCTGAATGCTGTTCACCCTCTTCAATCCCATGGAAGCAGAGAAGGTGTATGGCTTCTCAATTTTAGCCTAGTTTTTGTTAAATAAATAATGACACAGTGTACTATGTCAAGTGTTGTTGTTCATCGGTGGTTGTATTTGCCTAATTTTAAGACCAGCTGATGATTTTTTTTTATTATGTCCTGAATCCCGATAAGTAAAACCATAGAATTCAATAGGGTGTCCTTTCTTTTTCACATGAATATAGAGCCCGATCTCATGAAAGTTCGTATCTCTGGCACGAATGTCATTTCTCGTGCCATTTTCATGCCAAAACTAGTTTTGGCATGTATATGGTACGCGTTTTTTGCGTGCATATGATACGCACTTTTTGGCGTATAATAAGTACGAACTCCCCACCCCCCTTCCCCCTAAACCTACCCAGGGGGTTTTCAGTGCGTAGCATATGCATGCAAAAAACATTTTTGGCATATAAATGCCACGAGAAATGACAATCGAGGTAGATACGCACTTTCATGAGACTGTGTTGGAATATACTGTATATTATTGGATATAGAAAATATTTGACAGAATATGTACGGTATAACTAATTCAGAGCCAGATGGGATATGTGACATACTGCCATCACAACATGCAAATGCTTTTATATTCAATTTGTACCTGGCTTTTTAGTCAGATTGTTTGATATGTCATTGGCACTATCTTTTAACTACAGGTGTAAAATGTTGAAAGTTGATATTATTCTCCTCACTAGGCAAGTAATAGGTTAGCAATTCGAGTGTCAATTGCACTTGCAAATGTAATAATGTCACTTACATTCATTAAAGTCCTGTGTGACATTTTAAAATGTTAGACTGTTAAGTTGAATCTTCAAAGTTAACTCTTTGACGTCTGGCCACGCCTGTTAATTTTATCTCTGAAAACTTTTATTAATTTTTTTTATAAAATGTGCCTTTTGTTGCTCATTTTGTTAATATATCTTACTTATTACATAGGAAAAGCATAGAAGCACACTGGAAATGATGGGGAAAATGAAATATTAAATGAAATATGAAGGATGAAACAAATCCATCCATAATCTGTGTAAAATTTGTATCTGTATTTGTATCTAAAGAAGAACTCTTCATGAAACACAACCTCTGCTATTCAGCGTAGACTCATGGGTGACTCCTCTTGAGTCAGTGTGAGTTTTTTTTAATGGGGGTCTCAGAGTTGGTGCATCAGTCCGAGTGACTATATTGCACCTCCAAGGGGGTTGAACAAGCCTCCAAACTTGAATTGATGTGGAGCTTATGAACAACACCAGCTGAGGAGGAGCAGTTAGCATGAGCAAGCCCCATTAACGTGACCCATGCTGTGATAGGACGATTATGATGCTTAGGGGTGGGGGCCTCCCTGTAAGGGCACATGTACAGCCCACGTCAGCCACCCCATGACTAAATCCAGTACAGCATCGTGACGTATAGTGCAATCATGAGCCAGCAACAACTTGAAAGGACTGCAAGAAGTCATCACTGCCTGTTATCACAATGAGTCAGATATTAGTTGACCTTTTTGATGCAAGACAATGAAGTTAATGACACATGTAGAGTTGAACTGTTTGGATTATGACTTTAGGTTTATTGTGTGGAACAAATGGATTCATTCTCATGGAGAAAAGCTAAAATTTGACTTTGCACAGACTGTATTTTCTAGCACTTACTTTAGGTATAAATCAAGAATATTTGTTAAAACTAGCATACAGTATATGGAGCAGTACTCACCATTGGCAACTATTAAACTTATTCTTTAAATGACAAAAGAATTGGAACTTAATGCACTTAAAACTACTGTAGCTGTTAGTTTTATAATTTCTGCAATTAGTTTGTATAAGCCAAAGAAAGTAAAGAAAACTTTATGAGTTAATCAGAAATAATCAGATGAAATTGCTTAAAATGTATAATACCTAAGATTATGTTACTGATTACAATTTCATGAGTGCAATTTATAATCAGTACCACATTACACAGTACCCGACACTGCCCACATCCATATGAAGTCAATGATCAGTTGCTATTTTTCTGCATATATCTTAAGTCATTTGAAAAGTCATTTGAGTCTCATTTTATTAATCATGCCTTTGTTGTTTTGTTTTATCATTCTTTTGTCATATTGTAATAAACCACAAGTAAAGACATAATTGAATTACCACAAAGCTACCAGTGGGAGTATTAACTACCTGCAACATAATCAGTCTGTTAGGAACAAGTTTTATTATTAATGCCTCAAAGGATCCTGCAAATATACACACAGAAATCAGATGCAGTATTTCAGACCCAGAGACACAAAAACTCTTTCATTTCTTTGTACTTATATCCTCTTACTGATTTAATTTAGACCTTATGCAAATGTGTCACTGCATCTTCTGTAAAAATTACAGATTCTTAATTTCCTTTTCCAAGCGATATCGACACAGACATAGCCTAGCTACATTAATTTTTATTAGGTTACTCTTTATCTACGTGGAATTTAAGATGCAGCTATAGATGCAAGTATGATGCAAATTGCATAAACATGCTATATTCACCAATATCATATTTCTTTAACTTTTTTTTTAATCGTTTTCACTTATCCAAGCTTCCAACCGCTATAGACAATCTCGTTAAACGATTTAGTGTAAGTAGGCTAGGCCACGGAAATACTTTTAAGTTAATAATTTAGCTGACTCTAAATTAGTTTTAAACAGGCATCACTAAAAATCTTTTTAAATAGATTAACGTTAATCGATTCATAATCATTGAGAGAGAGAGAGAGAGAGAGAGAGAGAGAGAGAGAGAGAGAGAGAGAGAGAGAGAGAGAGAGAGAGAGAGAGAGAGAGAGAGAGAGAGAGAGTCCAATCTAGAAGATAACCTTAGTTGTTTAATTGATGAGATGGGACGCATTGATTGCTCGATTAGTCGATTAGTCGAGTTTTGATTGGTGGGTGGTGCAATGAAAAGGTACGCCAATCTTTACAGAGTATCATCTTGTTTTGTTTTTTTCGTAGGGCAAATTCAAATGCCACTTCATCAAAAACTGTGAAGCTACTGATGCAAAACTGCTCATAAAGAATAAGATAGCTTACATAGGCTTATTTAATAAGAAACTTTCATGAAAAAAATCATGCAAGCTTAAAAATTGTCATGTTCATGTTCATTTAAACTTACGTCACATATTCAACCTGTTCTGCAACTGAACATCAACAATGATCTTGATGAAAATGTCTAGTGAGTTGTATTACGAGGTGTGTTTATGATTGACGTATATGATGTGGGGTTGGGGGCAGCGCTACTGTCATTTCCACCGCCCGGCTCGTGTTTACGCAAGGCGCAGCACTGTATATAAAGCACTTGAGGTGCAGGCAGGACAGATCAGTGAGTGTAACATCTTATTGCTGAGAGACCTCACAAAGATTCGGGAGACCCAAAAAGAACATTGGAACAAGAAACTTCAGGGTTCCAGTCCAGAGAAATAAGTGTACCTAAACTCGTTAACTGCTGAAAGTAAGTTTTTATTGTGATTATCATTCTGCATGTGGAGGCGCCAAATCAGGAGTTACGTTACGTGATAAATTGGACTTGAAGTGCTGTGGAAAATCGAGGCATTATTTTCATTGTTTTCATTAGCCTAATGTTAAATTCATTCTGAGTTTGCTATGCCGTATACAAAATATGTTTTCAGTAGCCTATGTCATTTTTGTTAGTACGTGCGCATTCAGCACCATGGACAGCAGACACAAACAATTAGTCAAGTTCATTCATAGCCTACTTTATCTGCTAGGAAAAAGGCGTGATAGACTAGATAAAAAAATCATAATTATTATTATTCAATCGCTTCACAAAAGTTTTTTTTTTTTAATCTTATGCTATATGCAAATTATGGTAATTAATTGCTTCATGTAGCTAGTTCAAACCGTCTTGATCTCAGTTGTTTTCGGGGTTTTTTTACATTTCGATTGATTCAATTGATAATTCTGACAAATAATTCCCAATATTAAAGAGATATTTTGTAGGTTTTTGCAATCGTGTATAGGCTATTTTACGTTTTCCCACCTGTTGTCGCTCTCTCACTTAGATCCATTCAGACGTTTTATAAAACTCGTTCCACATGTGCAAGGAAGTAAAAAGCGAGTTGTATTTTTCAGATGGCTGTCATTCTGAAGCCCTGGACCGTCATCGCTACTCTTCTCTTCTGCGTGCTCCTGTGTCTCGGGACGCTCGTGGACGCCTATCCGCCGAAACCAGAGAATCCTGGAGACGACGCTGCTCCGGAGGAACTCGCCAAATATTACACCGCGCTGAGACACTACATCAACCTCATCACGAGACAACGGTAAGAAAGACACGCGGTGTATCATAAATGCACCTGTAGTCATTATGTTTGCTTAAAATGCTCTTATTATCATCCGACCAGGTGACCATGTCCATGATAAAAAAAATAATAATAATAATAATTTCCCCTTAGTGTCAGTGCACTGTCTCCCATTCAGGACAAATGACTCAATTCTGCAATAGGATTCTGAAATTGCATTATGGTCCACTTTTCAGTAGCCAAAGGCTCTTCATATAACAAATCAGAGTGATAAAACCCAACAGATGTACCTCGGAGAAGCCTCCGAGATTGAATAGGGTTCTCATCTGTCATAGATTGATGATTCTCTGCAGCCCTGTCCTATAGAGGACTCCATAGTCTAACAGGCTTTTGACATTTAGAGCTATAAGCAAAACATTCCAATAAAAGCATATTTTCTCTCCCCACAATACACATTGATTCCATGGCCTCATACTCTGTTAGTCCCCCAAAGAACCCAAAGTCTTGCCTGTATAAGAGGTCAAAATGAAAATATTTGATGCGTATCTGAGATAGAACAAACAGACGTAATGGTTCAAGAAGCTAAACCATGAGTATGTCACAGTCGTGACTACATTAAATGAATGTTGGCCACTTCACAAAGTATTGCCGATGTCCGTAATAGGGGAGCAGGTGGGATTCTGTAGAGCTCATGTTTCAGAAATAGCTATAACATTAGTTTAGTCTCAGACTTATTGATGTTGCTTGTAGGCATCTATTGAGGAGGAATCTGAGCATGAAATTGTTTTTTTTTTATTTGAGCGTCAAACCAATGCCCTTTTAGCTTGTTTTCAGCATAGGCCGATTCATCTGGAAGATGCTGTTCTGAGGGAAATAATACTCAATTCTCTCAGGTCCATATTTCAACTCTTGCCACTCCATTTCCACTAAATGTTCCCTAAAATTGACATTCGTGTTTTTTTCTTAAGATCAGAGGCTTTATTCATGTCATCTGTGAGATAAATGTCAGAGTAATCTAGGTGACATGTCTCAAGCACATTCAGCTTTCAAGCAGTCAAAAAAAACATTGAACTGCTAAATTAGATTCATAACGTCTGGGGTGAAAAGACCGTTTGTATTTATATCGGTGATTGGTGTCTGACAGATAAAGTAGGCTGACTAGTTCTTTTCACTTTCTGACACTTTCACACACCACAATGAGCTCACTATGTGAGCAATTTGAGATCATTATTTCAGTACTGAAATGTTCCCAGCTAAGATACATGGATGGAATGAAGTAATGAGGGAATAAATTGTCATATTTCTTACATGCAGGTATGGGAAAAGGTCCACTTCGGAAGATGTGATGGCAGAGCTGCTGTTCGGGGATGATACAGAGCACAAACAGAGATCAAGGTGGGAGTCTTTTTTACTTTAGCTATAATTTTAATGTTAATTGCATGCTAATGGGCTTGTGAGAATACTTAAAACAATAAAGCAGATAGTTTCCTGATTCACATGGTATTCTAAAGGTATCTGGGGTGAATGCAGTTTTTTTTTTTTATTCCTCGAGAAATTCGTTCACATAGGGTGATAATGTGTTAATGGGAACGGGGACAACTCGTGAATTTTTCACACCTGTTGAGGAATAAGGGGACAGATGGATCCCTGGCTTCCTTTCTCCCTGTCCGTCAGGAAGGGAGTGGGTTAGGGAACATGACGCGCAGTGAATATTTGAAAGGCCTTGCAATTAACAGCCCTTATTAGGCCTCAAATAAAAAGTCCACTGTGCTAGCTAATTGAAAACTGTAATAGACTGACTAGGAGATGGACGACTTTAAGGTGAAATAGTATCAGTGTAAACATTCGGAAAAGGAAATGAACTATATTGATGTCACTAAAAAAAAAAGTTGATTGTTTATTTTCTTTTTTTCTCTTTCAGATATGATGACTCTTATATGTGGTGAAGTTCAGTGGCCGTCTGTTAACTGTCCTGAGCTAAGCCCACCTGTGCCTCCCACAGAAAACCTCCAGACAATTAAATGAGAACATTCAGACAACCTCATCCATCTCTTTATTATACATCATCTCTTTTTTCTTTGGTGCACATAGAACAAATCTAATTAACAACTGTACATAATATGTTATAATAGGAACTATTAATGGAAGTGTAAATGTGTATACTTCATTGTGTCATTCAGAAATTATGCTTTTTTGACCATGTAAATTATTCTCTGTGATTAAAAGTTTATTGGATGTATATGGCTATTTATTTTACTCTGGTGGTTTTTGAAAAGGCTGTAACATATGCTGTAAAGTTAGGTTTATTTTAAGTTATTATTATTTAATATGATTTAGTCTGATATAGGATATCTTTATAGGGTTATTTCTAAATGACCAGCAGATGTCCCTCCTGTAACATAAAATATATCAATAACCAATAACCTTTTAGGCAAAAAAAAAAAAAAAAAACCCTTCAATTGTTATTATTTATTTACTAATTATTTATAGACATTGCCAACATCTCATTCTACAAAAACAACTGTTCAGACCATTTTTGAACAGCAAAATGTAAACAAATGAAAGATAACACTTAGGGTCACTATGTGTGGTAATATTTATTTAATGGCGTGATGGTCTCGACTTATTTTAAACACATTTAGCAGAAGAAATGTTCGCTGTTGAACCTGCATGCACATTAGTCAACGGTTTGGCAATGTTATGTAAATGAATGGAGAACATTTAAAGCGGTCTGTCGAGAACATTCTATTGTTAACACGGCCCTATAGCTAAACATCAGCTGGTGGGTCCCACCTTCTGAGACATTTGAGCATTGCCCCTTTATGTCCACGCAACGACTAGACTCTGATTTGATGCTTTGTAGCGTGGTAGACACCTCATAGAATCAAAACAACGCAACGAAGCTATACGCGAAAGGTTAGTAGCCTATCTGTTTTTATGATACAAATAATTTCAGAATTTCGTGTTTTTCTTGTTGATGGAGCTGTCTCTAAACGGATATTCCATTTAGAGATGCAAACCATATAGTCGTTTCACCTACTGCATAGTGTTGTCGTCTTAGGAAATTATGAATTCATCTATTGTTTAAAGCGTCGGGAGTGTTTGTTTCTCAACTGGCATGCTATTATCTTATTCATCAAATTTAAGTGAAATGCGAATGCTAATTAGTGTAATTTAGGACTGCATCAGATATTCGCTTCTGTCAATATTGTTGGCGGTGAGTTGGGCTAAATTCTTGAACCTCCCTCTTTTCATTATTATCAGCACTGCACTTATATTACAGCTATTCACCCAATAACTGCAAGAGAACCCGTGATCAGAATGTAGAACTACACTTTCTAGAAGCTATACTTCATTAAGAATGTAAAGAAGATATAGGCTACAAAATAACTGAAACATTATTATGAAGAACATCTTGAGAGCTCTAAGAACTAGACATTATTATAGGCTATAGCAATTAGTTCTGGTCCTCTAATGTAATTGATCGAATTCCATGAAGGCGCATATTTATTATGACAGCTCCAGGACGTTTGTGCGAAATCGCACCCATGTCCATATATTACACTTTGTTTTTTAAATTTTAATTGGTCAGAGATTTTGTAATAGTATTCGAAACCATTGTGGAGTGGGTTGCCTAGTTCACTTATTTAATACTTAAATGTATTATCATAAAAACATGACATTTGGTGGTGCTTTTATTTTTTGTTTGGTGACTGAAAACTTATGTATGATACCATTACACTAGCAGATTTAAAGCATTAATGCCTATAGGAATATTATTTATGTGCTGTCAAAATCAGGTGATTAAAAGCAGAGCATAATCTGGCATAGTCTTAGCTTCTTGTTGTGGTTCCTTAAAGGGGACTCAGATGTATTTGTTTGTGCTGGAGACAGATGGGCCATGCCTTTTACTGGCTCAAAGGGAGCAGATGGAGAGCGTGGCTGCTTGTGATGTGGGCAGGGCCAGACCAGGGTGTCATTAGCATGGGGGGCTCAGCGGGGTCTGACGGAAGGATGGGAATGGAAGGAGGTGTGGGCCTTAAGAGTTGCCAATACATAATAAATTCACCATCCTCCCTTTTATAAAGGGCTAGATGAAGGCCCCTTTTGTGCTTTCTCTCAGGAGCTCTCACTCAAATGTCGAGATTGCATTCTATTCACACCTGGCTAAAATACACTGGTGCAGTCTGTTTAGTAATGAGATTGAAATGTGAGTTTGAGCATATCCCATGTTTGGCTGACAGCTCTCCATGGGAATTTGGGAATTGACATCATTAGACCCTTCAGCTAGTTTCGGGCTGTTGAACTTTTTTTTATTTGTGTGATTTATTTTATCTTTGTCTTGTTTTTGGAGTTTAGGAGTAATTTTCAGTATTATTGCAAATCTAATTAAATTAAAATATATTGATTAATTATTTAAATATATAATAATTATATATAGTAGTTATATATATATATTTATATATATATATATATTATATATATATAAGTATAAATAAATTTAAGTTATATACAGTAGTTATATATAAATACAGTAGTTATTAGTAGTAGTTACAGTAGTTATAAATATATAATTTTTTTTTACATTTTCGTAAATGTAGTAAATTTACTAAATTTGTTTTGCCATTTTTGTCAGTAGTATTTTTCTTACACAAAGTTATTTTTTTTTACACAAATGTATATATATTACTTAAAACAAGAACATGTTAATTGAAATACAATAAAATATTGGAAAAGAAAATTCAACTATGATTGAAATTTGTTTAAACAATTTTCATTTTTATTTACTTCAACTTTATACACTAAAATAACTAAAACTGAGAACAAAATAAAAATTAATACAAAATTAAAAAAAATTAATTTTTTACTACTGACAAAAAATACTAATAAATACTGACAAAAATGGCAAAACAAATTTAATAAACTTTAGCTAAAACGAAAATATAAAAAGACAATGAAAATAAAACAATTCCAATATTAATGAAAACTATAATAGTATTTCAGATACTAAAATAACACTGATTTGGACCCTTGGAAAGAACTATCATTAATTGTTTGCATATTATTCAGACATTTTACGTGATATGTTTAGAATATATATTGGGGCCGCTGTGTATTTTTTATTTGATTATTTTTGAGTTTTGACATGATATTTTGCTTTGCTTTGTTGCTAATATGTTGCTAACTGTGGTGTTTAATATTTAAAGTTTTAGAGGAACAATTTATGTCCTGTTATTCTCAAGCTGTGTGCCTGTAGGTTAACAATAAAACCGGTTTGTTTTGTGTGGGTTAATAAAAGCGAGAAGATTGAGCCCTGAGGTGCTCTGTGATTAAAGATGGTGGACAATCAGAAATCAGAAGCGCTTGAGGCGTTCACAACACCTATATATTCAAAAAAAGCACAGCCAACACCCCTTAATAAAGACCTGTTTTTAACAAAGGAGCTGAGTGAGACACTAGACTCCATTTAAATAAGTGTCTGTGTTTGCCTGAACTGAAATGAACTGAACTGACACTTTATCGCAGTATAGCAGCATTGCTCTGTGCCTTGCATGCTTGTGAATAAGCTAGAGTGTCAGAACGAAACCGAGGTGTGTGTGAAAGTTGAAGTCTGACCTCTCCATCCCACCATGACTGATCTCTGCTACATAAACAACAGATTCACTCTAGCATCACATAACCACATGATTAAAGATCCTATATGCTTTATTTTTTCTTCTTTAGATTATTAAAATAATTAGACTATGTAGACTATTGCAATTATTAGAACCAAAATGTGGAAATTTTTCATAATTTCCTTTGCTTAAAAAATATTTTATTTCATGGCCCAGCAAAATCAATGTATTTTTAAAAAAGTGGATAGAATAAGTCATGAGTCTGAGTCATTCCAGGAATTTCAATTTACATATTTATATTTATGCATTTAGCAGATACACACACACACACACACATGCATACATGCATTATTAACATTGTGCAATGTCAAGTTAATTAGAAAGCTAAACTAGGAAACAAGCTAGAGCAGAGGTGAAAAGCAAAATTTGAATTTATTATTATTATTTTTTATTTTATTTAAATTCCTAAAAGCAGAGTATCAAAAGCAGGCTTATTTGACCTTGTTTGACCTCTACCTTATATACATAAAGAGTACTGACTCAGGACTGTTCTCTTTTATCTCTGTCCTGTCATCATTTATTCACTCTCATCAAGTAAGATGTTTCGACTTCCAGGAATTCAGCTTCAATTCTGTGCAGCTGGTATGTTAGACAGCTTCTTTCCCCTTTAGGGAAGTAGGCTAGCTACTCAGCTCTTAGCCTACGTAACATGTGGGGGGTGGGAAAAATTTGCTATAGCAACCACCTCCGTCATACAGTGTAGCTATGTGAAAATGATTGCATGGGATTTTTGAGGAACACTTTTTCTTTCCCATAATTTGTGTTGAAATCCTCATAAAGTTAGAAGAACGGTGCAGTCTTTGACCATAAGTAGTGAATGCAGTGTATTCGTCTCTACGTAAACACGCTAATTTATTGCCCTCTATGTGCTGTATCAGTACACTCATTACAGTACATCCTGTTTTGTAATATGATTGACAGTGCAGCTCCTGTTCATTAGAAACACAACAGATGTCTAGAACAAGAAAATAATTGTTTGCTTAAAAGTTTGATGAGGCGTGATGATCTCTCTCTCTCTCTCTTTGAAAATGTAAAAATGCCGAAAGTTTTATGTGAGAGTTGTGTTTACGGGTAGGGATAGGATTAGGAGAGTGTGTGCATGCACGTGTGTGTATGAGTGAGAGAGAGAGAGAGCAAATGAGAAGGAGAGAGAAGATCAGGTGTCTGGTCTTAACCTCCTCTGATCCTTTAGGTCTCTGAAGGATTATTGTACTTGCTTACTGAGAAACACATAGTTTCAGAGCAGGAACATTTGGAGATCTATCTATCTAAACAGATGGACATGAAATATTGATTTGGTAGAAATAATTTTATTATATGGAAAGAAATAGACTGGAGTTAATCTGTTGTCTGGAACAACAGTCGGTCATCCAGTTTAGTTCATTATAGAAATATTTGACAGTAGAATGCAGCGATTGACCAAGTATTCCAGAAAGCTGTATCATAAATACATGTAAAACCTTTCAGTCTTACTCTCTCAGCACTTCTGTCACTCCCACCGTCCTTCCCATCTCTCTCGCCTCCTGCGACTGGTGCACCTGCTCCCTGTCATTGTTTCATTCTGAGGACACGGCTGAAAAGCACCCCCCTAAAAACAATTTATTCTCTCCCTCCCACCTCTTAACACACACACACACACACACACACACACACACACAAAGACTGCATGCATGTCTCATTTTATTGTATATATCGCCATAGCGACCAAAGCTTGCTGGTAAATGCCCCACTCTTTTACATTTATTTTTATCCCCATATTCTTTGTTTAAACTTTACCCTCTAGCCATATTAAAGTTAAATCTCTCTCTCTCTCTCTCTGATGCTTTAGTTGCAGATTTCAAACATCATGCCTGTGGCAGCTACCGGCACAGAGCATGGTAAGTATCATCATCATCCAAGAGTGTTTTTGGCCCTGTGGACTTTTATAAAATAACTCTTAAACTGTTCACACTGTCTCTAGTTTATTTGATGCGTCTAGTAACAATGTCCAAAAGTAAACATACGTGCATCACAAAATGTAAATGCATGATGAAATGCTTCCAGTGCTGTTTTAATCTGTTGTTTTAACATTGTTTACAAATGTT
Organism: Pimephales promelas; assembly: GCF_016745375.1. The sequence goes on from NW_024121321.1 coordinate 16,327,951, forward strand.
GTTTTACTGTAATGTGATGTAGCAAAATTCTGTTAAAAAATTGTTTAGGTTATTTTTAATGAAAATAAATACCCCTCCAAAAGATTTTTAATTTTTTTTTGAAATGATGTAAAAACGTACAGTTTATATTTTTTTTCTTTGCAATTCTTTGGACCACAATGCAGATGGTTTAGCGTCAATACAGCACACTATAGTAGTGACATTGGCCGGGGAAAAAAAATGAAATGTCCAATAAAAGGAACAGGCTCTCTGTTGAAAGTTATTAAACAATATCGCATGCTGAATTTCAAATAAAGCGCACGCCTAAAACGGCTGTAATATAGGGCTAGCCCTAAACAACGAACGATTGAGTGAGACGTTTTAAATATGGCCAGGCCAAGGCAGGCTTTTTTCAGAGGCCAGGCGCGATGGATGATGGTGAATCAGGAAGATCTCATTATAGATCATGTGGTTCTAATCCGCACACTCGTACGTAGGCTACAGGTTTTTTTTCTTTCATCAATAGAAAATAGCCTAGCCTATTTATGAATTAGCAATTAAAGCTATGGTATAGAATGTTAAAAATCGGTCGAGACGGTAGGTAAGTTTTAAAAAAACTCATCCCGCCCCTCCACACACACCCCCCTCCCCTCTGTGCTACCTGATCCCTGACGTATGTCACGTTTGAGTTCACGTCGTCAACGCAAGATTAGCAACACATGAAATGTTCTAAACCCCCCACCACCATTATAATACTACTTGTATTGCTAATAAGGTTTTCAGTAATTGTTATTGCAGCACGCAGCGCATCTTGTTCAAATTCCGATCGGCTCGAACAGAAACCTCGAACAAGAAATATAATTACTTTGACCCGTGATAGGCGATGCTAAACGGCTAACATTCCAATGCCGACCGGCAGCATGAGCAAGTTGTCAAACTGATAAAAAGCCACGTAACACGTCACACCATAAAAGAATAAATAAATGTTTACCTCAACAAAAAGTCATCTGTGTCAGCGTCGTTTTCAGCCCCAGATCTCCCTGAAGCTTTCTCCAATGGTCAAGGACGGTATCCACAAGTTTCCGAGGGGCGCTCCTGTAAAAAATAAAGTGGGTGAAACTTCCGGTGACGCGGCGGAAGTAGCATTCCAATGGTATTTTGTGTGTTTTTCGGAGAATTATTTTACTATTTAAAGACGCAAATCTTTATGAGAGATGTCGTTACGGAGCTCAGGGACAACAGTTCGCGGTTGTATAACCGGACTAAACTAATTTAGTGGCTTAAACGACATTGTTTTGAATATAAGCTGAAAACGAAATCAGAGTGATACGCCAGAGCCCGTCTCTGATCCTGCCAACGACTGTAGTTTCCATCACCTCCCAAAAGACGACGAATCTTCCTGTGTACATTTGTTTAAATTCTTAATATTCTATAAACTCTATCAGCATGTGATTGGCTGTTCGCTACTGATGTTACACCTAAACTCAGGATCAAAGCCTGAGTTGACAGAATACCAAATGTGCCAGTTAATGTATTCAAGCAGCACATTCATTTATAATTTTGAATAAACTCCAAAGCACAATGACTAAGTGTGTATTTTTTATTTTAATTGTTTGTCAGCTCGCACAACTGTCTGTCACCATGCCTTGATGAGTATTGATTATTAATAATGTTATTATAATACTCCCAATCAACTACTGCGGAGGGTAAAGGTACTGTTATTTCACCCTTTTGAATTTCGTTGAGGTTGTGTTCCCACATCGTTAGCTTGTTTGGATCGCTATAACTTGAATGACTGTCAACTGTTGAATGAACGAGTGTCAAGCATGTCAAATCGCGCTTTGTTTACTTCCAACCGGAAGTCGCGCCCACTTTTGACGCAAGGCCTCATGGGGCGTAGGAAACTTGTAGTTTATCCTACTTAGAGTCCGGCGTTCTTCACATTTCTTTTTAATCTCTGATCTTTCCTCCACAGACTTTCTCTTGCGTCCAAACTTTACAGTAGAGGCAAGCAGGGGCCGCTTGCTGTTGTCGTTTATATTTTTATCCATTGCTTTATCCATTGCTGATCTGACACTACTAGCTACCATAGACAGTCTGTCAGCTGTTTGCTCACGCACGGAGGGGGGCGGGGGCGGGTGCGGTTGGGTTGGAGACGCAAGTGCCAGGCAGAGTTTCAAGTGGAGCTGGTGATTGGATGAGAGCAGTTGACCAATATAAGCTGTGCGGCCGCACAGCTTACATTGGTCAACTTTTCTGCGGCTGTACAGCCAATAGAGTGAATGGATTTTTTTCGTTCTTTTTTCTATTCATATTGTTAGGATTGTACTATATAACCATAACCAGCATCTAAACGAGGATATTAATAATGAACAATCTTTGAAATCGTATACCCTAGCTTTAATAAACTACTAATAAACGTCACCTGTGACTGTGGTTACAGCTTATATCACGCAGGGACACGTTTGTGTGCATTTTATTTTGTGATTTCACTGGAATGAATAGAGAGTCCTCGCAATGGCGATAGATTGAAACCCGCTTCCGAGTGAAGTAGTGCAACTCGCACAGCGCTTCGTCCATGCAACTGATAGCAGTGGACACAAGCGCTCAGCTTCATTTCAAAAACAAGATTTTAGTGCTAGATCTCTTATTTATTAGCAAACTAAATTAATAATCTGATAGTTAACTGGAGATGTTTTATTTATTTGTAAGTTCATCCGTGCCTCAATGTTTCAAAAAGTGAATGTCTGTGAAACCAAACAAATTGTGTTGATTGACACCAATTGGACGTTCATGTTTTTTTTCCGTCTATTTGAAAGTTAGGCTAATAAACGTTGCAGCCTGATTTTGTCATTTTTTAAGTTAGACTGTTTCCAGTTTTCCAGGCAATATTTGACCAGCATATCATCAAAATGTCCGTAAAACGAAACCTCTGCCGTCACTTTGACCGGCACCATTTTTTTCTAGCAGAAATTCTGCAACAGGCATAACAGTTGATAGCTGAATACATTAATAAATAACATTGACATTGAACACAATATTGATGTAATGAAGACAAAGTTCCAGTGAAATATCTTCACATTCACAATCCATGATGTCTTTATACGTCCTTCATTATGTGTAGATTCCGAGTGAATATTCCTCTTGTAGATGATGTGGTTATGATACGTGACAGCATCTGAAATACACAATTGAGTTTAGAGTTAAAGTTTGTATCTTCCAATTGATTGTGTAAAAATAATTATGTTTATGACGGCCAAAGTTAGCAAAAACTCACTTTTGATATGACTTAATATCACATAAAATGAAGTCATATCAAAAGTGATATAAAGTCATGGTATAGCTTTAATGTTTTTGGGTGTTTAGGTATAAAGTAATAGGCTAATTAAGTTGAATCATCATAAATTCAATATCTCTGTGACTTTGTGTAAAAGAGAAGATGAGTAGGCTATATCCTTAACTGAACAGAGCTGCTCACACTTACATGTTCTGTTAAATGTAAAAGAGAAAAATAAATGATTGGAAACCAGTTGCAATATTTAAAAACAAAAGTAACAAATGTATAGACATTTTAAGAAAGAAGTAATTTACCTGTTGAGAGTGTGTTGACAGTCTTAGTTGTACAGCTGAGCTCCAGAAAATCAGTAATGAGGAGGCTTTGACAGTTACAGATTTAAAAAAAAAAAAAAAAAGGTGGGAACCCTGGTTCAAGAACCCTGAACTCTAACACAAAGAAGAACCATTTCAGATGATAATTTCTCTAACCCTTCCCCCCAGCAGTGCCGCAGATGCTGGACACACTGAGTGACAGCACCAGCTCTGCCACTGCCACTGCCAATGACCTGGACCTCATCTTCCTCAAGGGCATCATGGAGAGCCCTATGGTTAGTTCTGCATAGCACACAGTTGGGAAATTCCAGACCCAAACATGCCTAAAAAACCTTTTGTTTTTGGTTTTGTAACATTTTCTTTTTTCTTATCATTACTATGTATAATGCTTTGCCAGTATTGTATGTAAATAAGTATTTTAAATTGATATTCGAAATAGCAAACTAATAGCCGATGATTAATATGAACCTAAATGATGTCCCAGAGTGCAGAGAGTCTGGAGGAGACACGGCTGGAGGCCGTGAGGGACAATAATGTGGAGCTGGTGCAGGACATCCTGAGAGAGTTGAGCCCCTTTACACACCGCAGCAACACCGCCGCAGAGCTGTCACTCATTCTCAACCAGCCGCACTTCCAGGTACACAGCCGCAGCTCAACAAATCTGTTAAATGAAACTAGACTAGAGTAATACACAGTCTGATTTATGGCTGACACGCTATGCTTGTGATGATCAGTCTCTGTTGGAGACCCATGACTCTGTGGCCTCTCAGACGTGTGAGACTCCGCCCCCGAGCCCCTGCGCTTTCATGGAGACGCCCATCAACAGCGTACCCGTGCCAGCTGATGCCATCCGGATGGTGGGCATCCGCAAAGTGGCTGGAGAGCACTTGGTGAGACTGCATTCAGTGTATAATTTGTATGAGATTAATGCACATTATGTATTGAAAATAGATTTCATATAAAATTTCCATAGTAGTAATTATGTTGTATATGAATGCATATATATTAAACAAATATATTTGCATTTAATAGTAATATTTTATAAAATTATAATGATATTGATAACATATATTATGATATGTATATAATGATAACATATATTATTTTCGATGTTAATATTATATTTCTGATCAGAGCATAACAATAGGATTAAATTAGATTCAGTTATGCTTGCTCTAAAAATTCGAAATTATTAATATTTTGTTCAAACATTTTTTACTCTATTCTACAGTGAATATACAATTTTTGCTGGTGTGCTATGCTCTAAAATAGTAAATATAAAAACTGGAATTCAAAATGTACTTGCAGTGTTTTGACCACTAGTTTCTGACTTCATGTCAGGGTGTGACGTTCCGTATTGAGAACGGAGAGCTGGTGATTGCACGTATTCTCCACGGGGGGATGATCGACCAGCAGGGTCTGCTCCACGTGGGTGACATCATCAAAGAGGTGAACGGGAGAGAGGTGGGCGACGACCCTCGTGTGCTGCAGGAGATGCTACAGGAGACCAGCGGCAGTGTGGTGCTCAAAATCCTTCCCAGCTACCAGGAGCCACATCCCCCGAGACAGGTACCATCCGCTCCCCCTAAAAACAGAACGGGACATTGAGTGAGTCCCTTGAGCCGCTCTCTGTTAAAGCCAGATCATGTGTTTACTATGAGATCAGACAGGATCGTGAGCTGGAAGGTAGAAGCAGGTTATAGACAGTCTTCCAGCAGCGTTGTACTATCCGCCTCCTGATCTTAACATCTATCCACACTACATTTATATGTTTGTTTGATGGGGTGTTTCTTTTTAACTTTCAGATAATCTGGGCATTTTAGGTTAAAGGCTTTAGAATAACTTGAAAAACTGACCTCATTTCCTATATATATTTTTGAATACTTTTCAATTTTCTAATAAAATAGTCACTTTAATGTAAACTATTTGACTCTGGATCACTCTCATCCTTGTCTTTACAGGTTTTTGTAAAGTGCCATTTTGATTATGACCCTGCCAATGACAACCTCATCCCTTGCAAGGAGGCGGGACTGATGTTCTTAAGTGGAGACATTCTGCAGATTGTGAACCAGGAAGATGTGAACTGGTGGCAGGTTGGTTGGTCATCTTAGACTCTGGAAACTCATTCATTCCCATTTACACCTGGTATTTTAAGTCATCTCTTTTGTCCATTTCAACCACTTTTGTCCTGATTTTTTTCGAAGGGAGCATCTATGGGCGGGTGTTGGGATTTTTTCAGATCTTACGATCTAAAAGATGAAAAAAGCTCATGCTATTTACATATAAACATGACCAGAGAAAACAGAAAACTTACAGAGAGCAGCAGCTTTTTTTCTGCTCTGATAGTCTTAAGTGCATGTTATAAATCAGAAATGATTAGAGAACATTGTGCTTGGTATGTTTTTCATCTTCAAACCAAATTTGGGTCTCCAACCAAAGTTTAAATCCTGTCTGGCTAGCGCGCTTCAAATAATGTTTATGCAGTAGGAGGAGAGTATGTGATATTTTGTGGCTGTTGAACTGCATTCGACCTCATGAGCGTACGTCATACACTACGAAAGCAATCCCGTCAAATGAGTTTTCGACTACGTCTGGAAGTGGTGGAAAGTGGACGAGCTTAAAAAGTTTGAGACCCTTTTTGCATCTGTATTTAGCATTGTGTGTTCAGATCAACCAAACACATCTTAAAACCAAGTGTAAACAGGGCCTTAGAAGCGCTACAATATTTTTGTGCAAAAATTACATGCCAGACTTTTAAAGGACCTAAAGTCGCATCTGCTTTTTATTTAAAATGTATGATATCTCTTTAAAATTTCATTTGAGGGAATTTCTAACAAATACACATAAAACTTTGCTTGCTTACGATATACAGTAGAACAATGATACAACAACATTACCCTCTGAAAGCTGTATATTAGAGTCATATATCTTTGCAGGCACGTCGTGTAGAGGGAGGCAGTGCTGGCCTGATTCCCAGTCAACTCCTGGAGGAGAAGAGGAAAGCTTTTGTGAAGAGAGATGTTGAGCTGTCACCAGCAGGTAGAGAAATATATGGATTATTGAATCATTTCAGAAATAATTCTGAAGGATCATGACACTAAAGACTGACATAATGGCTGCTAAAAGTTCGGCTTTGACATCACAAGTATAAATTACATTTTACACTATATTTAAATAGAAAACAGTTATTTTAAATTGTAAAAATATTGCACAGTTTTTACCGTTTCCCTATATTACTATATTTTTGATTAATAAAATGATCTTAATTGCTTTACTAAATTAACTTCTGACTTGGTAGTCATAGTTTTCTCTCTTCTCTTACATTATATATTATTATTACAAAATTACAATTTATTCCTGTGATGTCAACGATGTATTTTCAGCATTACTCCTGTCTTCAGTGTCACATGATCCTTCAGAAATCACTTGTTTTTCTGCTGCTCAAGAAACATTATAAATGTATTTTCTGTCAACTTTGACTAATTTAATACGTCCTTGCTGAATAAAAATATAAATTTCTTCCAACTGTTTTTAAATCTACCCTACTAATGGTTGATTTGTGTATACTGCCCCCTGGTGGATTTAATAGGAGCCATTTCTATGTCAAATCATTTTGTCTCATCACTTTAGTTAAGATTCGATAATGCTGTTGTAAATGTTTTTATCTAAAAATAATATCACTGTGTATTGCAGCCAATCTCTGCACTGGAATGGTTGGCAAGAAGAAGAAGAAAATGATGTACCTGACTACAAAAAATGCAGGTAAGGTTTTCTTTTTCTTCAAAAGCACATCTTGTGTCTTTTGAAACTCAACACTCAACAAACTTGGTATTGGTATGCGATTAATTGTTGATCTTTTACTCCCTGGAAGATTTTGACAGGCATGAGATACTGATCTATGAGGAGGTTGCAAAAGTCCCCCCGTTCCGCAGGAAGACTCTGATTCTGATGGGCGCACCTGGAGTGGGCCGACGAAGCCTGAAGAATAAGCTGCTAGTGTCAGACCCTCAGCACTACGGCACCACCATCCCCTGTGAGTCTTCTCGGGGTATATCGGGTGCAATTCTCAGGGTTCAGACCAGGGCCATGCACAGGGTTTTAAAAAGGTCCCAAAATGAATCTTGCGGTACAAAAGCTGTCACTGGGGCTGTACCTTTTCAAAAGGTAACCTTTTGTACCCAAAGGCTGTATATTGGTACCTTAGTGGTACATATTAGCCTAAAATGTACATATTAACACCTAAAATGTACATATTACCACCTAAAATGGACATATTAGCTCATGAAATTGACATATTAGCACGTAAAATGTACATATTAACACTTAAAATGTACATATTAGGACCTAAAATGGACATATTAGCTCCTGAAATGGACATATTAGCACCTAAAATGTACATATTAACACTTAAAATATACATATTGCCACCTAAAATGTACATATTAATACCTAAAATGTACTTATTAGCTCCTAAAATGTACATATTAGCACCTAAATTTTACATATTACTTAAAATGTACTTATTAGCACCTAAAATGGACAAAAGTTTACCTTTTGAAAAGGTACAGCCATAGTGATGGCTTTTGTACCTTTTTTTCGGAGTGTAGGGGAGTTTGGAGGCATGCATGTTAAGAATTAAAAAAATATTATAATAACAGTTATGCCTAATGTGATAAAAACTGATTTGTTAATGTTTCGTCTCGTCACATATCCAGTCACGAATTACATTACTTGAATCCTGTAAATTATTAGGCCTATTTTCAATTCAAACTGGTGAAATTAGACACAAGTTTATTAGTTAACATCTCTGTCATTCTACCTTAAACCAGTTTCAAATATGAAATGTTTCGTTTAGCTACTCACATCTTATCTCGCACTTTACGACTGTTAACTGAAGCGTCGGTCTGAAATTCTTGCTCAGTTGCTCCTGTGAACATAAAGCCTGCCCGTCTACTTTCATTTGTACTGGCAAGTATTCGAGACAACTGTACGATAAGCTGCTGTTTGAATGGGACATCCTGTGTGAATGTAGTATTCCCATTAGTTTAGTGTGAGAATTTGTTCTTTGGAGAAATTGTGCCGCCAATCTGTTAATAAACAGAAAATTAAGAATGATCTAATGTCCACTGGGCTGTTCTTGTATCAATGTCCGCAGACACCTCTAGGAAGCTCAAACCAGCAGACAGAGAGAATATGATGTACGCCTTCACATCCCGGAGTAAGATGGAAGCTGATATTAAAGCTGGTCACTATCTTGAACATGGTGAATATGATGGTAACCTCTACGGCACCAAGATTGACTCCATTCATGAAGTAGTGGAGGCTGGACGCATCTGCATCCTGGACATCAACCCACAGGTAAGGGTCCTCTGACTTACTAAACATTGATGAGATTCTATAAACTATTACAGATAAAAGTTCTTTATTGGCATTGCTAGTTCTATGAAGGACCTCCATGGAATCTTTCCATTGCACAAAAGCAGTGTTGGGAAAGTTCACTCTCTACATGAACTAGTTCAAAGTTCAGTTCACAAATTTTAAAATGAACTAGTTCAGTTCATAATTCATACTTCAAAATTTTGAATTAAGTTCACAGTTCCAAAAACAAACTAGTTCATAGTTCTTTTTTCCCGTATGTTGCTACAAGATATTTTTTTAATTATTGTCACAGCCCACATACAACCACAGACAGCAATTATTTTATCAGCGGGCAAAGTTTGCACAGAAATACGATTTTTCCCATCCTTGCCGACCTTGTCATAAAAAACTCGTTTAAATGATCATACGACACTGCTGCATTGTCGACTACATGCTTTTTGTTTTGATGACACATGTGGCGGCCGCGGTGTGACACTAGTGCGACACTGGTGGCTGGTGTTGCCAGATTGGATGTTTTTTTCACTCCATATTAAGGCCTGTTTACGGTGTGTTTTAGGCGGGTTTTCGCCTGGAACGCTCTATAGAAATCTGACACCCTACTGAACGAAGTTAAACTGAGAGAGCATGTGTTCACAGACACCAGAATGAATGCGTGCACAGTAACGTTCATCAGGCAGTAATACAGTACGTTCAGTTCACGTTCGCCCAAAATATGAACTTCATATTTTCATGAACTATCGTTCAGGCACAACACTGCACAAAAGGTTCTTTACAGTGGTGAAAGGTTATTTTGATTCAGACTGATCTCATGAAGTAGCATGTGTATGACACGCCAATTCGTATTTCCATTTTTGGCATGCTATCAACACGCATAACCGCTTTTCAGCGTGTTTATGAACGCCGTTGACTTAACGTTATTACTGTATATATAAATATATGACTTTCCTCAACCTCAACCCCGTCCCTAAACCTAACCGTCACTGGGGTTAATGGCATTTATGACTGTTCCCTCATCATCCTAGGAAAGAAAAACATAGCTCCCCAGATGTAGATGTAGATTTTGCTTCGTTTCCCTCGGACATTTGACGGCGTGTACAGACACGCGGAATGACGCGGACGTTAATGGCGTAGACATACACGCGGATAGCTCAAAATGTGTAGATATAACACGCCACTTGACTCGAAAGTGGCATGTATGTTTACGCAAAAGTCATGATGTCATGTTGTTTGATTATTAAAATGTTCTTCATTCTAAAAAGCAAACGGTTCTTTCAAACCCTAAATGGTTCTTCTATAATCTTGTTTTGACACCTTTATGTTACAGTTTGTATAATTCATGAAAACCAGGTTTTGATTCAGATTTTTTTCCCCATCTAGTCCCTAAAAGTCCTCAGGACATCAGAGTTTTTGCCATATGTGGTGTTCATCAAAGCCCCTGAGTTTGAGGTGCTTAAGACCATGAACAGATCTGGGATTGAGGCAGGAGTGGCGATTAAACTTCGAACAGTAAGTCCCACAGTAGATGTTTACTAAACTTGGTTCTCATTAAAAATGTAGTTTTTGCCATCCTATAAATGTCTCTGTTTAACAGGACGCAGAGCTAAAGAGGACAGTGGATGAGAGTGCCAAGATTGAAAGAGTGTACGGACACTACTTCGACCTCACTATAGTGAACGACGATTTGGAACAGTCGTACAGGACCCTCCAATCCTCCTTAGAGCAGTTAAAGGGAGCTCAGCAGTGGGTTCCGGTTGGGTGGGTCTTTTAGAGCTCAGTATAGCAGCTATTGTATGTTTCATGTGCCACTTTATATATCAGTGCTACCTGGTTTATATCATCAACCTTGTTCCAAGGGTGTACACTGATCGGAGAGATGCAGGTGTTAGTGTGTCTGTGAAATCACCATCTCTCCAAAGACATCCTGATACAAACCTCAAAACCAGAATATCTTGTGTCAGAATTTAGCCACAGACTTTGTCACAAAATCTTTTTGTTTACAGCCTGAGTATTATTTACATTTCTGCTCAAACACATTTTGAAGGTAAAGACTCATTTGTGAATTTTACATACAAAAAATATTAGTCTTAATCTGTTTTTTTTTTGCCAAGTAAAAATAATCCCATAAAGAATAAGATAAATTTACTTCAGACACAACATTGTGTAAGATACAAATATATTTTACTTTAATTAATCTTTAATAATTTGATACCCCATTAGCACATAATTTTTGTTAGTTTAAGCATAAACATAACACACATTTTGTTATTTATGTTTAAATCAATTTAAAAAAATATATATATAAACAATAGAATATCTGAACTTTTGTTCAAAGGTTTAGTTTTTTTGAAAGTTTTAATTTGCAAGAATGGATTAGGTTGGTTAAAAGTAACAGTAAAAACATCTATAATGTTACATAAGATTTCTGTTTCAAATAAATGCTGTTCTTTTTACATTTTCTATTCATCAAAAAATGGGAAAAAAAATGTATCACTGTTTCCACAAAAACTTTCAATATTACCATTTATACTGTATTTTTACCAAATGAATTGAGCCTTGATGAGCATAATAGGCTACTTTCAAAAATAAAATGTTCAAAGGTTTGAACTATAGTATACCATATTCTCCGAAAACAAGTCTTTTGCAGATTTGCAACTGAAGTAAATTTATCAAGTTATGTTTTTTTTTTTTTTTTTTTTTTTTTTGCAATCCACTGGTTAGTGTACATTAATTCTGATGACATAGATGGTAGATGAATGGACAGTGTTTCAGTGAACTATATTTTTTATTATAAGGCTCTATTTTGCTTCAGCTCCTGTTGTTGTGTCCGGCACATGACTTTTGTACAGTTTGTTTCTTAAACATCCACATTACAATGCTTTTTTTTACATGTTGGGCAGGAATATTTAGAAATGTGATCCTATTTAGACACTGAGAGCACACTGATAGGGGCATGATATATAGAATTATAATAATACTGTCCAGAAGGTGTCACTGAATGCAGTCGTGTATTGATTTCAGATGGTTGTTTTTGTAGATGTGTATCAACCATAGTCTGCTATATTTACTACATGAAAATGCGGCAATAATTATTTTTTTTGAAAAGTTGAAGGACCAAACATAAATTTTACACCCTAATTAGAAATGAATCTATGAATTGAAAGCAAGAACAGTGCTAGAGCATGCCATTAAGACCTTTATGTTGATATTTCCGAGGATACTGTCGGTGTAAAATGTTGTCACTGCATGCATCTGTGTATCTGATCTTATTCACTGAACAAAACATACATATTTATTATAATGCTGTATATGCTTATTGGGGGAAAATATCTCGTTTTCTTACAGACAAACTCTCTCTACTTTTTTATAATGAACAAACATAATTCAAGTGCTAATTAATATTCACCAATTTCCATTCATGCCAATGGTATTTGGCTTGAATTCTGGCAGCTATTATTTATTTATTGTTTTTTATTGTTCATATCTAGGTGTAAGGTATTTGGATTTTAGTTTTGATATTGATATTACATTTTCTACATCAGATAATGTTATAAGCTAGAGACAGATACTGTATTGTAGTCTCTCTTACAAAATCAGTGTATGATTAGAATAAGACTACTGTAAATTGCCTGATATCTGAAATAAAATGTTTGGGGAAATAATGTGTGAAAAAATGAATGACTAATGCACAACTTTTCTATCAAAATGAATCTCCTCAAAATGTTGACTGCATTTTATTGGCTTAAAGCTATGGTATACGATGTTAAAAATCGGTCGAGACGGTAGGGAAGTTTTAAAAAACTCATCCCGCCCCTCCACACACACCCCCCTCCCCTCTGTGCTACCTGATCCCTGACGTATGTCACGTTTGAGTTCACGTCGTCAACGCAAGATTAGCAACACATGAAATGTTCTAAACTCCCCACCACCATTATAATACTACTAGTATTGCTAAGGTTTTCAGTAATTGTTATTGCAGCACGCAGCGCATCTTGTTCAAATTCCGATCGGCTCGAACAGAAACCTCGAACAAGAAATATAATTACTTTGAACCGCGATCGGCGATGCTAAACGGCTAACATTCCAATGCCGACCGGCAGCATGAGCAAGTTGTCAAACTGATAAAAAGCCACGTAACACGTCACACCACAAAAGAATAAATAAATGTTTACCTCAACAAAAAGTCATCCGTGTCAGCGTCGTTTTCAGTCCCAGATCTCCCTGAAGCTTTCTCCAATGGTCAATGAAGGACGGGATTTATCCTACTTAGAGTCCGGCGTTCTTCACATTTCTTTTTAATCTCTGATCTTTCCTCCACAGACTTTCTCTTGCGTCCAAACTTTACAGTAGAGGCAAGCAGGGGCCGCTTGCTGTTGTCGTTTATATTTTTATCCATTGCTTTATCCATTGCTGATCTGACACTACTAGCTAGCTACCATAGACAGTCTGTCAGCTGTTTGCTCACGCACGGAGGGGGGCGGGTGCGGTTGGGTTGGAGACGCAAGTGCCAGGCAGAGTTTCAAGTGGAGCTGGTGATTGGATGAGAGCAGTTGACCAATATAAGCTGTGCGGCCGCACAGCTTACATTGGTCAACTTTTCTGCGGCTGTACAGCCAATAGAGTGAATGGATTTTTTTCGTTCTTTTTTCTATTCATATTGTTAGGATTGTACTATATAACCATAACCAGCATCTAAACGAGGATATTAATAATGAACAATCTTTGAATCGTATACCCTAGCTTTAAACCCTCTTATGCAAGTGATATGTGTGTTTACACCTCGTTACATGTTACAGGCAGTGATGTAACGTTAGGCCTACACACGACAGCTTATTCCGATAAAAAGCAGAAACCTTTGAAATTTTATTAACCCTTGTTGCACAAGCTATGCAAATTGATTATACGTGAAATCTCGAGGCCCACAGAGACAGTAGCACCTCAATGCAGAACATGAGATCCACGGGGAGGAGTCGGATCACGATCCAAGGGGTGGAGATGGGTAGGATTAGGGTTGGGTTTAGGGATTAGGGGTGGGTTTAGTGATCAGGGGGCGGAGTTGAGTTAGGTTTAGGTGTATGTAAGGTGGGAGGAGTTGGATCTGGATCCGACTCCTCCCCGTGGATTTCATGTTCCACAGTGAGGACCATCTCCACAGAGAAGGAAATGAATAGCTGAATAAAGTCGTTTCTTAATGTCGCTTGATAAACTTAAGATTGAGCCAGTAGTCACACAAACTATTTTACCCATGTCCCGGCCAGTTTTGATCCTTTAAATGTCAGTTATGTTATCCGATAAACTAGGAAATGGGAAAAAAGCTAGGTTTTTATGTTTCTACAGGTCATTTCCTGGAGTCTTACATTACACATTTTATGGCACATCAGTGTCATTTCTGAGAATATTTTAGTCATATGGTATTATGACATGGGCGTGTTTTATGTTTTAGTTTCCACTTCACTCTTAAGATATAATGTAATGTAGACCTTTGCACCAGTAAACATTCAATTGCAACCCTAAATCCAATCAATTTACAACCCAGACACTTCTTTTATAACATTGTGACAATCATTAAATTACATAGATTACATGACACGAGAAGTGATGACAAAAAAGTATGTTTTGACAGTCTCTTGAGCCTCTTGAATTTAAATAGGCCTATAAAATCAAACTGAAATCTTTTAAAATGATACAGTTTGATTATCATCATGAGTTTGCAGCTCAGTGTTTAAGCTCAAGAAGGTCCCCGGTTCGAGAGTGTTTACATGTTCTTCCCGTGTTAGCGTGGATTTCCTCTGGTTTTCCCCGCACATGCCAAAGACATGCAGGTTAGATGAATTGGTGAGTGCTTTCCCCTGCCTCTGGCCTAAATAAACTGGGAGAGGCTCATGAGCCAAGAAGGTCGCATGAGGAAATAGATCAGTATCACAATGGCATATCAATAAATGGACAAAGAGAGAAACTGGTTATTACAACATCTTATTTTTATTTTACATTAGCTATACAGTTTTGACTGATCAAGTCAACCATTTACAACATTTATTATAAATTTACAGATTTTATTTCACTAAGTCAACAAAAAATGTTTAGCTAGCATGTGCAAAATTTATAAATATCAACTAAAAACCTATATACATTTATTTTTTTTAAAGGGTTAGTTCACCCAAAAATGAAAATTAAGTCATTAATTACTCACCCCCATGCTGTTCCAACCCCGTAAGACCTTCGTTCATCTTCGGAACACAAATAAAGATATTTTTGATTTAATCTGAGAGCTGTATCACTCTTCCATTGGCTTCCTAAGGGACTGGCTCTTGACGGCCCATAAAGTCATTAAAGAAAATGTTTAAATGTTCCATGTGCCTACAGCGGCTCAATTATAAGTTTATCAAGCGACGAGACTACTTTTTGTGCGAAAAAAAACATAAATAACGGCTTTATTTGACTATTCCATATTTATTTGACTTCCTTATTGGCGCATGCGCGAGAACTGAGACGAGGACGATCTCCTTCGACTTGTTACCGGCTGCTCACCGCTTAGGAGTTTTACCGCCCCCTACCGTATAAGATGATGTGCTGATATAGCTGGAAGTGCAAAACTTTCTGTTTACAAGCAGAGGAAGATGCGCGCTGTACATACGCTTTTCAATTAGCGTATTTTCCGCACTACAAGGTGCACTTAAAAGCCTTTAATCTTCTCAAAAAACGACAGTGTGCCTTATTATCATCTTATACGGTAGGGGGCGGTAAAACTCCTAAGCGGTGAGCAGCCGGTAACAAGAAGTGGTCGAATGAGAACGTCCTCGTCTCAGTTTTCGCGCATGCGCCAATAAGGAAGTAATGGAATAGTCGAATAAAGCCGTTATTTATGTTTTTTTCGCACAAAAAGTAGTCTCGTCGCTTGATAAACTTATAGATAAACTTTGAGCCGCTGTAGGCACATGGAACATTTAAACATTTTCTTTAATGACTTTATGGGCCGTCAAGAGCCAGTCCCTTAGGAAGCCAATTAATGGAAGAGTGATACAGCTCTCAGATTAAATCAAAAATATCTTTATTTGTGTTCCGAAGATGAACGAAGGTCTTACGGGGTTGGAACAGCATGGGGGTGAGTAATTAATGACTTAATTTTCATTTTTGGGTGAACTAACCCTTTAACTTTTAAACAAGTTCCTTACGCTACTAATTGTGTGAGGGTTCATGATGACCCTATAAAACATGTTCAAATCACATCTGTGACATTTTTCTCCTCACTTTGCATAGGTAGCATGAGTAGTAATCATTGAAAAAAGTCAGGGCAATCACACTTTTTTTGTCCAAGTGCTTGAGATAGGCTACTGTGTGTGGTGAGGTCATTATTCATGACTGGGAGGGTGAGTTTGAGACAGATTCTGAATATGCAGGAGGGGATTCCAGAGGGGAGGCTTCAGGCTTCAGACATAACTGCAAAATAAATGTTGAATCCTCGTTATCTTTAAAAACATTTCAGGACAAGATTCATTCAATCACGGTGACGTAGATATCCGACAATATCTCCACGGTTACCTCGTGATAAGCCGGAGGGGGCTCGTACTCGTAGAACTGCACGGTGCTGTAGCGCGGCGGCCTGTGCAGCTCGTCTTCAGACATAGAGATCGGAATGACGTACACAGACGGAAGATCCACGGCTCGAGCCTGACCCTGCAGGCGCTCCACGCGCTCCTTACGGGCCCGCTGGAAGAGTTTACACAAGCCAGTACAGCAAATTGTCAAAAATGTAAAGGTTAAGATTGGCGCGAAGATCCTGAAACAACAACGACAGCATGAATGAGGGTGAGTATGTTTGCTGATGTCATTTGTGATGATAAAGAACATAATAGAACGTAACTGAATGGACTTTCTTCGATTTTCACATTTCTGGTGTGATTGTGCAAAATTATTACCCCCCTAGCATTGGTAGGTTTAGGATTAGTTGTGGGGGAGGGGGTAGGATTAGGGGCAGGGTTGGGATTAGGCCATCAGGTAGCCTACTGACTTCAATGAGGGGGGTAATAATTCAGCACAACACCTGTATGAGGAAGCAAACCATAGTCATTTTCCATATCAGGTAGCCTACATAAGAAATGTCGTTATAGTTTTACATTCTCCAAATGATATTGCTTAACAAATCTGGTAATGTGTTTTCATGAATTTCCAAAAAGATTGAAGTCAGAAGAACGTAAGGTTAAGGGAACGTTCCTGGAACATTCTCCTTACGTTATAAAAATGGAACCTAAAAATAACCTACATGGAACGTTCCTATAACGTTCTTGTTTAGTTCCCAAAAAAAATAATCTGATGGGACCATTCGGGAACGTTTGGGGAACATTCTGTGTTTGCTGGGAAGATACACACAAACAGACACATGGAGATTCTGCAATGTTTGGAGAGGATTGAGAGAAGGTATACATACTTTAATAATATAAACGAATCACTCATATCCATGGCAATGAAGAAATGGCCAATTCAGAAGCAACCCTGTAAGGAAATAAATGACATTTTGTGATGACAGCTTTAATTAGTCTGATCAACAATATAGGCCATATACATGGGATATTGAATCATTGTGGGGTTTTCGTTAACTGTTGTAACTCAGGCATTGTCCTATGGCAGACTGGACAGGTATGAAAAAGAAGCAAGAGCTTAATATTCATTCTTTCATCCAACATTTAAGAGGCTTTTTTTATTGGACAATTCTAAATTCATCTTTCAAAATGCCAACAAGCAAAATAAAACCATTTAGCACCATTAATCTGATTAATTGATCTTAGAAATAACTTTTTTCTTTTTCTTTCTTTGGTGGTTTTCTGGAATTCCACAAAATGAGTGTGTGAATATTTAACCGACTTTAACCACCATAATAAACTTTTGTAACTAAATGGGTCAAGATGCAAGATCTCTTGATAACTGGAAATGTCAGTTCAGTATTGAAGACAGATGCAAAAGATTATCCACAGTTCAAATTAAAATAAATCAACCGTGTTGAGGTCAGATACATCTTCTGAAGTAAACACAACATATTGTCAATTTCCATTCGTAATTTGCCATTTGCTGTAAGCCATGGCCATCAAAGTCATCTATCTATGGAATGGCCAACTCATTGGTCCCAAGGGAGATAAAACAAAATTGGTCCCAGACCCCTTTACATTTAGTGAACTAGGCCTATAGCAACTCATGAGGGTCCTGCTTTTTTGTGCTGCGCACCCCTTCAACACCCATCAAGAAACCCTTCTACTGACACTTTTTAAGCATGTTGATTTCTCCTTTTTCACTGACTGTCACGGCAGTGCTTAGGACAACACCTGTCATTTCCATTTCCATCAGAGAATCTCAAAATATAAAGAAACTCTTGACAATATAAAAAAAGTTTTGAACTGTTGAAAACTTGCCCTCAACATTAGGATACAGATCAATATATTTATACAAGCCTGTCACATGTCTTTGATATTCGATACACACTTTATTTATGTAGTAAGTGAATTTACTTCTTAAATCAACTTTTAAACGCCTGACTGAAAAACAAAAGTCTTACCTCAAAGAACGCAGGTGATTACGAAAAAAAAAAACAGACTGTGTGCACTGCTCTGATTTGAGACTGATTCTTATCTGAGGGAGGGTTTATAGCGCTGATAGTGAAGTTTCAACACCTTTATGGTGACTGTTTCCTGTAGATGTACATTTTCTTTGCAGCACTTTATTCATTTCAATCACCACAGAGCAAGTGCTCTTCATTATTTGTTTTTGTTATTAGAAGATACTTTTTCACTTTTTACCTCAATTTATGAGTAAAGAACAGTCATTGTCTCTCCCTGTTGAAAAGGAAAGCTTCGATCAACATGAATTTGCACTGTAAAAAGTGATCAGTTGACTAAACGTGAGGAAAACCATTGCCTTGAAATTATTAAGTAAAAAAACTATGCATAATTGAAAAAAGTAAGTCATGTGAACTTGACAATTCCACATAACTTTTTTTTTTCAGTTACGCATATAAGTTAATGATCAGTGGTTTGTGTTGTTTTGGTGCTGGTGAAGCAGCATGTACTTTCTGGCAAAGATTGAACAAGGCAGTCATCCTATTTAATACAGTAAAGATGCTTGGTGAGGACCAGCATCCAAAACATTATTTGCTGTCTAATGCCTCCAAATCCCAAGAGTTTCTACTTTTATGTGGAAATAAAGAGAAACACATTTAGGTAAAACTTTGGACAGTTTAATATCTTTCATTAACATGAAATAAACATTGTGAAACAGTCTAAAAGAGAATAATAAAAAAAAAGGCTACTGGTACTTATGAGCCAGATAATCATGAATAAACATTGCAAAATATATTTGTCTAAGGAGTGGATAGTTATAATTTACATAAAAGAAATTAAACTTTAGTCCCAGGACTCCCAGGCATTAATATTAACCTTTTATTGATTCTATGGACTGTAAATGCTAACTTGGCATCATGAAATTGTTACTGAATTAACATCTCATGAGCAATACAGGTTTACAATTACAAAACTAAATTATATTACACAAATATATTATTTCATTATTTACTCAACTCAATTTAAACAAATATGTTCACAGAATTAACAAATAACCACCCACCATCTACTTCTTTGTGAACCAGTGTACAAAAAAAAACGTTTCTTAAAATGTTGCACTTTTAGATTATAACTTAAAGTCCTGAGAAATCAATTATCATTATCATCATCATTATGTAAGACCAAAGTACACTTTAAAATAGGAGAGGCTTTGCATGTCCACAAACTCCTCTCCGGTTGGAAACATCAGTCTGCATGTTAGTTGGGATTTTCTAAAACTTGAACATAGCATAAAAGCATTTCAACAGCTCTCAATCAAGTTCTCAACTTGATAAAATGCAAATACATCTTGTATGTCAACTAATTGTTTCACTGACATTCTGGATTCTTACGGCCAGTTAAGCGGTGGACTCTACATAGTTGCCAGGAAAATAACCCTTTACTCCATTCAGAACTCCCTCACACCAGCCATCCTCGCTTCTGCTGGTGAGGTAGATGATGTCCCCCTCCTGAAAGAACAGGTCACCTGTGTTGCCTGTGTTGTAGCTATATAGTGCCACCACTTGGTAAGAAAAAGAGTTACAAGAGTTACAAAAATCAGTCCCTGTAGATATCATGACCAGTGGTGGACAAAATACTCAAATCAGGTGCTTGAGTAAAAGTAATAAATATAATACTCCAGTAAAATGATTGTACAAAGTACTGATTAATGAATTAATGTTATATACATGTATAAGCATATTAAAAACACCACACAGACATACAAACAACATAAAATACTGGATTTTCACCACAAGGGGGGCTTTAAAATAAATACTCAGATAAGCACAGATTTTTGAAAAAAATATTATTAAGTTACTGTCCACCACTGGTCAGTACAGAATTATCTCAGAAACCTAAAATGTCAATATATCATGAATGTCACAAAATGTCACATAATTATGAAATACCAAAGTCTTGCTATTATGATACTGATTAACAATGCAAATTCTTTAGCTCTCTAAAAAAAAATTATTTGACTAAAATTAGTCAACGTTAAGCTTACCTTTCTCCAAATAGTCGGCTGGTGCAGACATGTCGTAATCAATAGGAGGTGGTAAAGGGGGCATATCCTCGTAGTTGTCAAAACCATCTACTGGTGGTGATGGGGGCGGCGCTGGAATCTCAAGGTCTGAATGTGCATCGACACACAATGTTAACACATATAGAAAACACAAGTGAGTGAGTTCTGCGCTACAGGCCACATTAGACAAAATTATGCAAACAATTTTTTTTTTCCACAGGCAATCAATCATAATAGAAATGCATTATCCCTGCGGGGTCCATGTGTTTGCAAAGAACAATGTTTGCAATTCCATTTGTTTACAGTACAAATTACACACTTCACATATAAAGGAATAGTTCGAAAAAAACCCAAAGATAAAAACAAAAATCCATCATATGGCTTCAGATAACTTGGAATATAGTGCACCAGTGTTATTAATGGTTATTCATTATTACTAATACTTTGAATCATCTTTTATTTTCACATTTAACCTTTATGATTTTGTCATTTAAGTTTTAGTGTTTATATCTGAATTTTTTATTTCAGTTTCAGTGTGTTTAGTACTTTAGGTTTTTCATGTAATATTTATATTTTATTTAAACAACACTATAGTGCATAAATTGCATTACTTCTGTCATGCTTTTTGTCATTTTTGGAGCTAACATAGTGAGTAAATGATGACAGAATGATCATTTTTTTGGCTGAACTATCCCTTTAAAATCACCAGACTCATTGGGTTTTCAAAAGAGAGATCTAACTTCGTTGAGGATATAGATCGAGTGTAGATCCTGTTGCATGCCAGAATGGCGTGATACGAGGCCACATTATATGCTGGCTTGGCTCGCTGAAGAGCAGAATGAGGGAAGTGGCAAATATTAAGGAAGAGAAGAGCATCAGACAGCAATGCGCAACACTTACCCAGGTGCTCTAGGCGAGCAGGGATCCTGCACAATGGGCTGAATGAAGCAGGCGGAGCCAGAGGAGGCGGGTATGGAGGGGGTGGGGGTATCATGACTGACAGGTGTTCATAAAGAGAAGTGTGATGAAATATTTAACTAATATGAACAGATTAGAGATGTTTTCATGGGCCAGATAATAAGAGTGATTTGATTTTAACTAAAAGATTCTTTGAAATCTTCGAATGTTTTTGTTAAGTCGTATCAAGAGTTTTGCCATCAAAAGGAGGAACTAGCAATGAACTGTAATGACTCGAGTCTTAAGAATGAGCGGGGCCTTACGTGATTGAGCAGAGGGCAGAAAAAGCGAGCGTGTGTACAGCGAGCGAGCGCTAGGGCCCATGCGGACCCTCAGAGAGAGAGAGCGAGAGCTAGGAGGATGGCGTCGCACTCGTGACCGGCGAGAATGCGGAGCTGAGTGAGAAGAGAGAGACAAGTGTGAAAATAAGAGCATCGAGTATAAAAGCTCACAGAAACAAATAACAGCAACACCAAGATTAAGAGCAAAGGCTGGCTGTAACAGAAAGCAAACAAGTAATCATTCAAAGCATTTTGAAGCATACACAACAAAATACCACGTTTGAACAAACATATGCTTTGATTTGGACATTTTTGTACCTTCAAAGTTCTGATCATCAGGCAGAGGCAGTGGGGTTGGAAGATCAAGGCCATCAGGGGCTGGTGGAGGAGGCATGTCACTGGGAGCTTCTGGTAGAGGAAATCCATTCTCCTCGGCCACTAGACAAAACATTTCTTTATTCAATTCTATTATGCTAAAGAACTTTCTAATTTTGAAACTTTTGCCATTGGATTATTTTCCTCTGGCTCCACTGCAGCAGCATCCATATATGATTACTGACTGGAGTGTATTTTTACTACACACATGCATACTTATAGAACATACTTTCTTTTTATTTATTTTTGTGTGTATAATGTATCATTTTAATTTTTTATTGTTTTTAGATGTGTTATTTAAAGAGTAACTAAACACTAAACCAACCTTTTTTTAGTTAATGATCTGTGAGAATGGATCTTTATTAATACCAGTCATTGATTCGAGTAACTTTTTTGACATTTGTGTATAAAGTGTTGAGTTTGTGCACTTCGTGACGTACGTAGGTTTCAGCTCACCACGCTATTGGTACGAGCGGCAGTATAAAAACCAGCTTGTTTCGGACAGGAGTTGGAATTGCGAGTATTGAAAACGATCAGGATAGAGTGTTTTAGCATCTATTTCGTCCCCTCTATCTCCGCTGGGGTCTGCCCACTTTTTCAGCATTTTTCAAATATTGCCAGTGGGTGGAGTCAGGCTCTGACCAGGGGTTTAGTTACCCTTTAATAATATGTAGGTTAATCTAGTAAATCACACGTTTTTAAGTGTAAGTTCTTCCACTCGCAGCTCAAGTGCTAACCAGTCTGTCTATACTGAATGTGAAACAGCTGAGGAACGTGACACAAACACAAACATCAGATCATAATTATTTAGTGTTTAATACACAGTTACATACCCTTCTAAAGTTTGGGGTCAGTACGATTTTTTTGGAAGAAACTAATAATTCTTTTCAGCAAGGACACATTAAATTGAGTTATTAATGTTACAAAAAAATTACATTTCAAATAAATGCTGTTCTTTTGAACTTTCTATTCATCAAAGTATCCTGAAAAATTAAAAATCCATTTGTTTCCACAAAAATATCAAGCAGCACAACTGTTTTCAGCATTGTTTTGAATAATAAACGTATCTTGAGCATCAAATCATGATGATAGAATGATTTCTGAAGGATCATGTGACACTGAAGACTGGAGTAATGATGCTGAAAATTCAACTTCGCATCACAGGAATAAATTACATTTTAAAATATATTCAAATAGAAAACAGTTATTTGAAATTGTAATAATATTTCACAATATTACTGTTTATTATGAATTTTGTTCAAATAAATGGAGCCTTGGTGAGCGACTTATTACAGTATAAAACAACGTTCGTTGTTAGTTCATGTTAACTCATGTCTTTTAAACAATATTAACAGATATAACTTTTGATTTTAATAATGTATCAGTATATGTTGAAATTAACATTACCCAATATTAATAAATGCTTTAGATTAATTTTAGATTGATAGTACATTTTAACTAATGTAGTTTACTAGTACCGTTAACAAATGGAACCTTATTGTTAACCAAAAAGATCCTATCGACCTGAAACTTTTGACTGGTGTTGTGTGTGGAGCGGCTGGTTAGGACAACAAATGTATTGCTCCTTGCTTTATCATGTCACATCTAGATGGCATATGGCATCTCCTGAAAACTCTGAATGTCCTGCGATGTTGATTGATCTGTCAATCAGCACAAACTAACCTGTTTCAAGAGGTGGAGCTGGTGGAGGAGGTGGTGGGGTGGCTATCAGGCTGCTGGGATCAGATGTATTGACTGAAGCAGGCATGGGTGGAGGTGGGGGGATGTCGGTAAAGTCGAGGGGAGGAGGTGGAGGTGGAGGTGGAGATTGATCAGTCGTCTGCCCGTGTTCCTTTTCACCCTCTGCTTCCATCGGTGGGGGTGGTCCTTCATCCAGCAGCATGCTGATGATGTCACTATCAGGGCTGGTGGGCCAGCTGGGCACCACAGGGGGCGGCACGGCTTTACCAAAGCTCGACCTGCGGTGACGGGAGAGAATTTCTGTTGTGAAAACTGATACAGATGTGACGTTAGGATTATAACCAGGAATGATAAAACACTCTTACGCAATAGACTTGTCATTAAGTGAGGTGACGGACGCTCCATGAGACAGAGTGGGAGCCACAGGACACTGGACAGGCTCCGGGGGACGGCTGCCTCGACTTGATGAACAAACACACACAGAAACACATAGTGAGCTGTCAAATAGTTCATCTTAAACATGTACTTCTGTATTTTATGCAGAAAGCCACTAAAAGGACACGTGCATGTCTCATGTGCTCGTGCTGAGAAACTAATGCTACCACAATGCAAGCCTTGTTGCTTTCAGGCAGTGCAAAGAGGGGAAGTGGGTAGAACAAAACTAAAATCACTTCCTGGAGAAAGGCCCTCTAACTGAGAAAGAAGAGGAACAGAGGCCTGAGAATGAGGGGTTCGTAAGAGTTTATATGATTTCATCAGAATTTAATTTTTTATGAACAACAGAGACATTTTCGTGGAGAATCTAAACCAGAATAAAAGGAGATGTGATGACTAGCATGATAGTTTGTATTAGGGTGGCTGAGGTCATGTGGGCATGTCAGGAGATAAATGTAAATGGCATTCTCACACAGGATGCATACTGGTGATCAAACAACTGGTAGATACTGCATAACAGAATGCAAATTCCTGGATAAATGTTTTTAAAATTAAACAGCATCACAGCACTCATGGCACAAGATGCGAAAAAAATAGCCTGACATTTTCTAATGGTCACAGAATCCCTTAAAGCACATGCTGTAATTCTTGTTATTAAGAATTGTTTTCATTAAAGCTGTAGTTTGCAGTTTTTCCTCTTTGTCGCCATCTCTGTTCGAAATCTGCAATTGCATCATTCGCGGAATTATCAACTTTACGTGAGTTGTACTTCAACACCCTCGACACGGCACAGTGTGGATGAACACAATGTTTGAGGAGAGTGTGAGGCTGTCAGCGAATTAAAGTTCTGAACACTGCTGAAAAAATTATTTGGGATAATTTTTAACCCAAAAAGGCTACAGACTGCAGCTCTAATTGAAATAAAGCTTAAATAAAATACAAATCTTGGATAAAAAACTTAAAATCAAAATGAGAAATGTTTTACCTGGCAACTAACTGAATTAAAATAAGCTGAAGTACTAAAATTACTAAAACTGAAATAAAAATATATTAAATCTAAGTAGAAATTCATATATTTTTGAAATCCTAAAAATTACAAAAAAATAATCCACATTACACACTTTAACTAAAATTCAAATGAAAACTGAAAATATTAAAATAAAAGCAAATTCAAAATATATAAATTCAATAATGGTATTTAAATGATACTAAAATCAAAGGAACAGGCCCTAACATGTCAAACAGATGTACCTCAGTGTGCTGCCGCTCCGTGTCATGGTAGCTGTTTTTAACTGGGGTTGGCCAGAATCCTGAAAACAATAAATCTGATGATCAGCAGTTTGTAGATTGAACTTCATTACAATATCAAAACAAAAACAATCTACCTGTCCACCCTGACTCTTTTTCTATTAACATTATCTATCTGGTTCCCTTAATATCCCAATAGGGGACTTTAGGGAAACCAGTTTGAAAACATTTCATATTTCTGTCATTCTTTTCGATGAAGCTAGTAGCACAGAACTCACGTCAGCTTTACAGGTGAATTATGAGGTACATAAATATAATTATATTTATTTATACTACTGTCCAATTTTTTTTTCAAGGCTTAATTTATTAGCTAAAAACCCCAGTATAACCCAGCCCCCCCTCCTCCCACATTATATTTTAAACATATTTTATTCCTGTGATTTCTATTATTACTCCAGTCTTCACTCTTCAGTGTCACATGATTCTTCAGATATCATAATAATATGCTTATTAACAGTTGTGCTGCTTATTTTTGAGGAAACCATGATACTACATAATTTATTGCACACTCACCGAAAACAACAACAACAACAACAACAGCATACTGATCCCAAGTTTAGTGCTAATAATAAATGTATGATTAAAACAATAACATCTCAAATGAAATGAAAAATTACCTTCTGCAAGTATAAAAATATGTGTTTGTGCTTATGAGTATATGACCAGTGTAAGACTTGGTGTGTGTGTGCTAACGTGATAGACTTTCTGTATGTACGTCACCAGTCTTCTGTGACAAATGCATTCCTGTGAAAGTCTGCTAAATGCTATACAGACCTAGCAGGGTATCAATGAGCTAGCTTAGCATGAGTAGCACCAATTAAAGACTGTAGCTGCTTTTCCCACGCTGCTTAGTGGCTGGAAGCCAAATGTGTGTTTGTGTTCGAGGGAAAGAGTGTAAAGGAGGTAGGAAAAGAGAGTCTGAATGTGCCTTTGCTCTGAGTTTGTGTGCACCGTTAATTTGTCAGACTAACTGTTTTATAACAGGATGTGGCCAAGTGTGTGACACGAAGAGATACTCAATTTTTTTACTATTTTGATTTTGATTTTGAACTGAAATGAGAAATTACATGCTGAAACAGCTAAATGTTATATATTAAAGATTCTCGACACCATTAATCATTGTAACACTTGGTAAATGTAATCTTGGCTTATGTTGTTATATGTATCAAACTATTTATATTTTATACCATAGATCAGAAAATAATACTGAATAGACAAGTGTTCCACACTGTACAATATTACACCCTGGGTTAACATTGTTATTTGCACAGCACGCAACATTTTTGTTCCACTTAATATTATGTCCTTCAACATTACACAATTGTTTCCCCCCAAACACTGAAACTATTCAAGGCAAATGAATATTTAAGCACTAAGGCAGATTCTGGTTGGTTGTCTTGATAATTAACTTACTGTAACACACTGTCTGTACCCACTTCATGAGATTGTGTGTGCTCACCTTCACGCCATGGCCAACAGAGTCCAGGCTGGAGAAAGAGATGGGTGTGCGGGAGTACTTGAGCTTGGCTTCTTTATTTTTTGCAGGGGGGATAATCTTGTGACTGCGTGAAACCCTCTTGGCAACTGTGAAAGCACCAATCTCTCTGCGGGCCACCTTCTCCCTGTGCATGTCCACTGTCTGAGTACAAGCAGAGAAAAGTGACACCTGAAATTCTCCTCTAAGACAATGTTTTGGTATTAAAATGTAGAAATCTTCACAATCGACATGCTACGATATCACTCATTAAACCACACCCTTGAAATCTTGATTCTGATTGGTTATCGCTGCATCTCCAGTCAGATTTTGTTGTTGCTGTTGCACTTAATGATTAATATTAAACATGAAAAACATTTTTATAACACTGTCTAACCCATTTATTTTTTATTAATTTATCAACTAATATTAAATTTAATATTTTGATAACACTTTATTTTACAGTGTCCTTTTTGCATATGTTACATGTAGTTACTATAGTAATACCAGTACTATACAAAACCTAATCCTATCCTAACCATTTGGTAAGTAAGTACATGTTGTTAAATAATATTACTCAGTACTTAAATATGTAATTACACTATAACAATGACACCTTAAAATAAAGTGTAACCAATTTTCTTCACTTATTTTATTAATCATGTATTAGTTCACATCACAAAGCAATTAGCTATTTAAGAACAATTCCGGCGCGAAATGAACCTATAGGGGTTAGTAACACATACCAAGTCGATCGTTCTCTGGGATGTGTTTTCATGATAATGGAGTGTACCCAATTTTAGCTCTAACCACAGATTAGCTTATGAAAAATAAATTGCTAGTTAATACCACTAAGAAGGCTCAAAATAGCCCCGCACACAAACACAGTAGCTTAATGAGGGTCCCTACATGCAAACCGAAGCATTAAGAACTTAAGTGTACAGACAGTTTAATAAGAAGATACTTTATAACGACAGTTCACTTCGCATATACAGGCAGGAGCCATCTTAGGAAAACAGTCAAATCACAGTGGAGGAGGGGTGGGGCTAATACCACACCGACCAACTGTCACAACATTCTTTCTGTACAACGACATCAACCAGCAGAGCTAACCGAACAACATGGATGAAAAATAATTCTTCAGTATGAAACAAATTATCTGCGAAATCAGTTAAAAGTAAACTGTGCTGCGAATATTCTGTATCATAGCAACAAAACGTCTCAACGGTCTCAAGCGCCCCTCAGCAGAGCGTCTGGCGTTTTCAGCTGGCTAAAAACGCTCTGGTGGACACATGGCCTAATGGCATTTACATCCACCACAGCCTACATCTTATTGCTGTTTAGGCTGTTCCAACCCACTCAAACCCCTCAGTAAAGGTTTAGTCTGTGATGTAGGAGGAACTGGAAGCCTCGCTAAGACATTAGATTCTTCCTGAAATACACCAATCTGGCTGTCCTCTGTGGGCCCTCAGATAGGGTAAGAAGCATCAGTATTACTCCAGGCCTGCTTGTTACAGCTCTACTTGGGCACAGGGCAGACAATAGAGAACATCAATCAGCGTTCAAACTTTGCTTCTGAGCGAGAGAACAGAGGCCCTTTCATTCTATGTCTGGGATCTGGCTCACCCCCTCTCAGCCCTGCCTCAGGTGACCTGGTTAGGCAGGCTGGGCACGGAGCGCACTGGAATGCCACAGTGAGAGGAGCCAAGGGAATTGAGGGGCAAGGGGGGCCCTGGTGGCATGGAGTATTATCACCCGGGTGACAGGGGGCCCCAAACAGTGACTACCTACACTGAGCTTTGGGACTGTTCTACAACAGCCCTCGCCACTTTACAGTAGGAAAACAGTCCTCCTTCACCATGAGACCAAGAGCGGTTTTGCAATCAAGCATGTTATTACCATTTTTGCCAAGCAATAATAACAGAGAAACCTTTTTTGAAACCTTTCACGGATTCATGTTTAGTTCAAATGTATGACAAAACAATAGAATCAGTTCTGTCAGGACACATTAGCCAAGCTCACATCAGCTGATCCACGTCTACCTATAGGAATACACTGCCTATCACTGTATACATACAATATATAAGCTCGTTCAGTATTATCAGCAGCTTTCTCTGGAGCGAATTAGCCTCCTCCATCCCCAGTACCTCCTCTCGTCAGTCAGTATGGCATTCTGATTCCCCTCGAATCAGAATAAATTCTCGAAATTATGTTGTAATCTTGTAATCATGTTGGTTTTATTCTGTTTACCCTAAGGGCGGTTATTTCTGCTCTCCCTGCTCTTATCCATGCTTGGAGTCCACAGGGAGTCTCGCCCAGAACTGAACCACACCGCCAACCCAAACTGTAAGCTAATTGCCGATCGTATTTGACGAAAGTGAGAGTGCTTTTTGAATTCAATTCTTTTACTGAATTTAAATTGAGATTGAAAACATGATGAAAAATAGCAATTTCAAACTGAATATAAGTCATGTAAATGTAAAGAAATGAATATAAATGCTGTAAATATATAGTTAATAAAACATAATAATTTTCTATATACATGAACATTATCACAACTATGTCTATAACATATAGGGGTTTTCCAGGAACAAACAAAAACATTTATTTAATTTTTAATTATTTCTATGATGTATGACAATAAGTATTCTGTGGATGTGATAAACATTTTGTGGTGATATATGAGTTGGTGTACAGAGGTAATTGCTTTGACATATTGATGTTTAGAGAAATATTGGGAAACAAATATGTATCAGAATTGATGTTTTGCAAAACTTGTATTGAACTGATGAAATTGAGCTGCAGAGTAGGTAAAGTTATCATAGTTTAGAGACCAAACCTTGTACCCATATATATAATTACTAAGGGAAGTAAGGAACCAGCAAATGCGCAACTTCCATTTTTTAGGAAATGAAAATCGACATTGTGGAACCGACAAATTTCTTAACTTCTTTACACTGATTATAATGACTGTCTCGTGATGATCATGTGATCAAAATAACAAACATGTTCTGAAGTATCTCAATGTTTATTCAACTGAAGCTATATTCCAGTCTCCATAAAAGAAAGAGAGGAAGGGGCCGATACCTGTCCGATCTGGTTGACGGATGACTCTATGTTGCGGAGCTGCAGGGTCTGTGCATCCAGAAGCTTGAGCACATTGGTGGCCAGAGAGCTGATCTGATAAGCCACACTCGCCAAAGACTGAGTAGTGAAGGCCTTGGTTTCCTCCAGAGCTTTGCTGGTGTCATTTCCAGACTGCAGAGGTAGAAACATGCGTTAAACAGACACGTCATGCTATAAACAGGTTCACTTTACTTTGTCTTAATGTACTTTAACTAGCTGTCATTGTGCTGCATGCAATATCATGATCTCATTTTACATCCTGTCGCAAAAAAAAAAACAAAAAAACGGAACAAACGTTTTGTATACAAGACAAGTGCGTTTGTAGCAAAATTCAGTTAGCTACTTTAATTGCCTGTTCTTCTTTTCATTGACTTCTATTGTTTTTATATTGTGCTAATTATATTATTTATACTTTAAGGCTTAATTTTAAGACATTATTATTTTAAGAAATTTCCGTCTCTGAGACCGCTGACAGGTGAATATGTTGTTGTGGGGAATCAGATTTGGTCTCTACTGTAAGGAAGAAGACAGATTGCTTCATCTTCTAACTTGTATGTCTTCCTTCCTGCTGAATTACAAGAACATGCACATTTATATTGAGCAACCTTTCAAATAATTAGTAGGCTATAATGTAAAAGTAAAAGTTCCACAGTCAGCTTCAAACTGTTACAGTTGTACAAAGTGGGAAAGTCAGTAGCTGAGGGACTCCAAACACTCCTCAGGAAAAATAAAATACCATACAATTTGATCATGCAGAGGAATTGTAAAAAATACAAATAAAAATTACACGTTTACGACACGTTTTTAAAGTTGAATTTCTATTTACTTCAGCGCCACGTTTTAAGAACACATTGTCATGCGCGAGACGCTGCAACAGAAAAACAATGGAAAACCAGCGCATTATGTCCCTTACACTTATAATGTCACTTATGTATTACATTAAAATCTTCAATTCCATTCATTAAAATAAGTTAAATAGTTGTTTTTTAAATGACACGTCTCGTCATTTTTAACAGTCTCAAATTGAATCGCGTGTCAGCATCTTACCTGCAGGTAGTTGCTCTCACAATACTTCGCTACTTCGTGTAAATTGTTGTAGTTGTCTAAAAGTGCTTTGCGGGCAGAGGGGGCATCCTCAAGTATTTTCGCAACTTCTTCGCCGTAGTTTTGATCCTTCATTGCGCGGTGGAATGATAGACCGTTGAAGAACAACTCCGGAAACCTCCGTGCGACAGCAGCCTACTGATATCTGTCAGTCAGACCCCATCCGCCACTGCCTTCCTCTGTCATCAGAAGTTCTCCTTTGATGCTGCAAGCACATATCTGCTCATGGGGTGTGCAAGCATGTGGAAACGAGGAGCTTTGAATGCCATTTTATATTTAAACCCCATTTATACATTTAAGCTGCAAGCAATAATTTAGCAGCTAAAGTGACTAGTTCAATAAACATACCAGCATACAACAGTAAGTTACACTTACTGAAGTTTCATTACTGCTACTTTCATGGTGAAAACGCGCCCTCTAGCGATTATATCGATTGTTACCATGTTTCTATAAAAGTGAACTAGAAGAATAGACAGCATTGAAAATCTAAACCCGTTTCACAGTCAAGGCTTAAAAGTCATGAAAACCTAAATCAGTTTGGACAAATTTGGTCATAGCCCAACGGTTTATTTAAACCAGAAAATAAAAAAATAAAAAAACTTTTATTTGGAATAATTATAAAAAAGAACATATTCCAGAAAAATCATTAAGCAGCATATTTATTCAATTTCACATTGTACTTCTCAGTAAACATACATGTTCGAGTTCATACAAATTCAAGTTCTGTTAATATCTGCCAATGTGTCTTCCTTGCTTATCTGCCAAATAAATCTGACTAAGATAGTGATGAGAAACATAGCTGTGATGCCAGTGTAGCATGCAAGTATGAGTTGTAGTGCATAGACAGACTCCGGGTCAGAGATTTGACGCAAACGCCCCAAACGGAGATACACCCCCAGTCTGATCTCTGCAGCCAGCTCTCCTTGTAGCCAGCAGAAATAGAGGCCTTTATCTTTCAGCCGCAAAGGCCTGAAGTGTAGGTGGTGACCCGTGTCAATGAAGATGCGAGAAGTCTTATTCAAACCCTCCATATACTGAGAGCGGTAAAGAGGTGCTGAGCCTTTATCCCAGGCCACAGCGTACTGAGGTTTGGCGCCAGGACAGGTTAAGACCAGATCAGAGCCTGTGGGGTGGTTGTGGTAGTGGATGGTGACACCTGGAGAAGCTTGACCATCATCCTGGAGGAACTTCAGCAGAGCTCGTCTCTCTGGAGATGTTGTAGGTTTCGGAGGGCAGATGGTGTGACAGTTCCTCACCTCAAGCTTGGCTCCGTAGCTACTGCCTGAAAGTCCAAACTGTTTGGGAACGGCTGAGGAACCACAGGAAGCCGCTCCGTCCGATTCATGCTGATAACGTACATGGAGGTAAATGCTTTTGACATAACAAAATCCCACACGCGTCTGCTCCCCCGGGATGTCACAGCGGTCACATTTAGACCATGACGAGTAGCTGGTGAACACTTGAAACATTTCCGTTTTCATCCTGACGGGCTTTGCTTCTTGTACTTGAGTTCTCTCTTTGACATTCAAGGGAAATAAAACTTGATGGACCTCCTGGACATCAACATCGTAGCCGTAGAAGAATTCACCAGAGGCCGTGCCACAGATATAGTGCCCTGAGTCAGCTCTCTGGACCCTGAAGATCAGAAGGCTAAACAGACGGATGGAAAAGCGACTGTGCAGATCTGACCCTCTCCCAACTTTGGATGATTCCACCACCATAGTGCCTTCAAAGTCTGTGAGGACCTTAGTGTTCATGGAGCCTATTTGTTTTTGATAGTACCATACCACTGAATGAGTCTCCTCTGGTTTGCAGTGACAAGCGAGTTCAATGGTCATATGGGCTATGAAAGCCACAGTGTCAAAGACAAGAAATGCAGGACAGGCCCTGCTGGCAAAAATGTCTTTCTTATCCTCAGGAGCCTCATAGGCTGAAAGTAATAATGGGCAGATGGCCCAAAAACAAATGGCCAACACTTCTTTTAACATATTTCCGCTAGTATAAAGTACCAATAAACAAAAACCAACAACAATGGAGTTTTCAATATAAACTAATTTTGGATACCATATTTCCCCATTAATCCTTTAAGTTTTATAGTAATGTCAGTCTTATCGTCCTCCACATGTGTCAGACTGGCCTCACAAACCATTGAAGTGTCAGAAGAATCTTTAGAAGTATGATATTCTCCTCCTGCAATTTGTAGCTTGTGGAAAAGCTCCTCACAGGCTTTTTGTTCTGCCTTACTAAGAAGAGTCTGGTTCAGACCAAAACGACTAGTTCTGGAAAGGCCGTCCAGCACTCCAATCACTTTTTCCTCATCTCCTGACTTAAGACACTGTGACAGAATCAGAAAGAACTCGCCTAGAAGACCAAAGCCAACCTCGGTGCTGAAGATTTCCTGCAGAGTCTTGCCTCCCAGACTCACAAGCAGACTGTACTTTTCAAATGAGCTCCCTGCAAACTTGCGCCAGCCACGGACAAATTCTGAAGCATTTCTTGGCTGTATCTCAGATAACTGCGGCTAAAGACAGAATAAAGTTAGTCATAGTCAATAAGAGGGATGATTTTTGGTGAGATCTAGCATCTAGATGATCAATTTATTCATATGCAAGAGAACATACTAGATCAAAGGCTCACCTGGACCTCTTCAGTTGAAGCACTTTCATGCTTTGACCCAAAAGCAATTGGATTCCACGGCTGTTTTCGGGGTGCACCAGAGATGTCTTTTCTATCAAGAGGCTTTAAGTGAGATGCGAGTACTATGTCCCTGAAATCAAAACATAAAATCTTCCAAATTAAAATATAAAAACAGTTAACGTTACAAGAGAGACAGTCAGCTACCCGGTAAAGATAATGAAAGTGTAAGAATTAACTTAGTAGCCTAATCAATCGTGAATGTGAATTACACAGTACAAGTCAGCAACGCACCTGAATTCTTCATAGCTGGCGACATTTTGGTTCAAAGCACGAAATTTGGCATCATTTTCCCTCTGATATTTCCTGTCCGCTTCCAGCGCCGTTTGTAGCTCTTTTTCAAGAGAGCTGAAATTTATCACATCAGATTTCTCCATACCTGCTCTTACTGCTTACCGAAAAATATGTCCGTAAGAACTAACTCAATTTACTTTTAGAGGGAACTGATCGTTTTATTTACCTCTAAAGTCAGAAATCCAGAAACTTCGTTTAGCCGAAAATGAGTAACGTTGCAGCTAACTTGCTATCTCACGCCTCCACAACAAACGGGTCCATGACAACCACGCAACGCACACTGAACAGTCGCCCTGGAACTTCGGAACTGGCAGAAAGGTTTAATCTCGGATTAGCGAGTTTTATTGAAAACAAATTGCCTAGATTGACAAAATTACTACAACATATAATATATAATTTACAACTTAACAGCTACTTTGAGGATTATTCGTATATTCCATCAGTCTGTTGAAAAAACAAATTCTGACGTTTGTAAAAAAAAAAAAAGTATTCTTATTTTTTTTCAACCAGCGAGTCTGTTGAGAATACAGCATTTTACAAAAGTGACACCCCTCATGTGTCAATATTGTGTATGAGTGATGTAATCTATGTTTTTGTCTGTTTTTTTTTTTTTTTTTTGAAGACAGCTTCTGCATTTGACGCACAGCATCAACTTCTCAACTTTGATTGACCCTTGTGAGGCCTGTTCTGAGTGGAACCCGTCTTGAAAAACCTCTGAATGACCCTGGCCTGTACTGTAACTCAGTTCAGGGTGTTACCAATCTTTTTACTATAGCCTTGGCCATTTTTGTGGAGTGCAACCATTCTAATGCTCAAACGAGTCGTGAGGTGCCATGTTGAACATCCAATGGTCAGTATGAGAGAATTGTACTCGAAACACAAATTTTAACTGATCTAATACAAGATAGACAAATTTGTATGGTCATGTTAAGCAGACCAAAGTATAATGAATAGGACATGTGGCTTTCTAAGGTTAAATGGAGGGGTATCAAACTCAGTTCCTGGAGGGCCACAACCCCGCAGAGTTTAACTTCAACCCTAATTAAACATACCTGATCAGCTAATCAAGTCCTTCAGGCTTATTTGAAAACGGCAAGTGTGTTGAAGCAGGGTTGAAACTAAACTCCAGGAACTGAGTTTGACACATACAGCCATTATAATTTGGTTAACTCATTTTGTTGGCAGCTATTTTGACAAGAATGACTGTATGTTGAGTTATTTTCAGATTCCATGAAATATATACTGCTACACAAGCAGCACATTGACTACTCAAATATATCCAAGTTTCAATGCTACAGTATTGTCCCTTGAGAAGACATACGGTCACTTTCAGGAGATACTGTATATAGAAACTAAATTGACCATTAACTTGTATCTGCTAATTATCTATTAAAAACATTAAGGTTCATTTAAGTTAATACATTACTTAGAAATCTAGTTAAGCCAGGTTTCACAGACATGAAAACATGCATTTTAGCTTAGGACTGGATTTAAGACTTGTCTGTGAAACAAGCTATTAATGTACTTGGATGTCAATCCTCAAGATTCAATATTTCCCATGCAACTGCATTTACCACATGTTGTGAAGTCAACCCTTAATATGCCAAACAAGTCTGTATAACCTCACATTTTGCATTAAAAGGCTTATAAAACATCAACTTTAATCAAAACATTGCAGTTTTAATTGTATAGTCTCAAGGCAACTTCCTGAAATCAACTGAGTGACATGTGTAAACTTTGAGTATTTATTGAAAACAACAAGCCACATTTGAGCTCAGGCAATGCTACCAGCATTGGAAGCAATTCTGGGCCACAGGTCTGCACATTCCTTGGCTACGGGTCCTGTGATAGCAGAGCCTAAAAAGAAAGAAACTATTATAGCACTGCACCAGCGCTAAATCCAGAATTTGAAAACTAAAAATGACATGCATTAAGAAAAGAAGTGAAATGTTCCATCACGGATTGAGATTTAACAGCACATGGCGACTGCCATCTCACCCATTAGCAATGGGATTTACTATTTCCTTCAACGACGACTCACCCAGCCACTGATCAGACAAAGCAAGTGCTTTAAGAAGGATAATGAAAAGATCTGAAATTAATCACTTACCTTTCATTTCTCCTTTGTTATTCACTATGACCCCTGCATTGTCTTCAAAGTATAGAAACACCCCATCTTTTCGCCGATACGACTTCCGCTGTCGTATCACCACCGCAGGATGCACTAGATTAAAAGGGGACATCTGTATAAGCACATATGCTTCTCTAAGCCAAAGCCAGCAGAGTGCAGTTGCAACAGGCTCTGAAAACTCACCCTTTTTCCTGAGCTCTGGCTTGCCTTTCTTCACTGTGGCCATAACCATGTCTCCCACACCAGCAGCTGGGAGCCTGTTCAGACGACCCTTGATGCCTTTGACGGATATGATGTACAGGTTCTTGGCACCTAAACAAGAGAAAATCCACAGGTGAGTGGAGTTAAAAAAAAACTGCATAAAAATCAACTTAATTGCCTTTAGTGGAGTTCTATTTTCATGCTGCAAGCTAGTTTAAAAGACACAAGTCTGCTAACCCTCAGCAAAGAAATGGCCTGCGACAAACCACAAACATTTGTTCCATCACGGATTGAGATTTAACAGCACATGGCGACTGCCATCTCACCCAACAGCAATGGGATTTAATATTTCCTTCTACGACAACTCACCCAGCCACTGATCGGTCAAAGCAAGTGCTTTAAGAAGGACAAACACATACGCCCAATGCTGGAAGATCTCATACCTGTGTTGTCAGCGCAGTTGATGACCGCTCCCACCGGGAGACCCAGTGAGATACGGAACTTGGCTCCCGATGACCCACCACGTCCTGAAGAGACAAAAAACATTATTTTTTTAACAACCAAAATACACCAAATCACATTTCTTTCCATTTAGCAATCCATTATGACATTTCATTTATTTTTAAGTGGCTGACTTTGCAGTCACAAGAAAACTAGTGACTTAAAATTATGCTGACAGCCGTTAACATACAAAACTTTTTTTTTTGGCCAAGAACATTTAGTCATTTACATTAAAACTATTCTGTCCTTATTAAAATGGAAGGAAAGATCTGGGGCCAGTTGCACAAACATAGCCATTATGTTAAGATGGTATCTTAAATATTGGTATGACCAGCTAGCATTAATCATGGGGCAATCAAGTCTACTTTTTTGTCTACGATTTATGTAATTAAATTAAAAAAGGTTATGGACAGGCTTAAAAAAATAAATGTTGACTAACCTTTAAGACTAGTCTAAGCAGTTTATGCAACCGGCCCATGGTGCAATTTTTTTTTGAAGTGATAAAGGCTTCAGTCACCATTCTCTTTAGGTGCATAAAAAAAGCTAATGAAAATGGTGACACGATGTTCATTCCACCTAAAATCCAGTGTTTTCGGCAAAAGAAATTAAGTCAGGTTAAGAACGCGTGAAAAAATTAAAGACGTTTGTTTAAAGGAAAAACTGTTTAAGCCTGCAAAATGTCAAGATGCTACCGACACTGCAGTAAGTTTACAGCACTGAACTGATGTTTGCTGCCTGATACCAGTCTGATTTCATTCAGATACACTTACGAAGCCAATATTTCAGAAACAAGCAAATTAACAATTCGGTTGTCCTGCCCGATAGCGTTAAATCTCCAAAATGTGCATTTCTCAAACACGCTAGCGTGCGACTCTACTCGCCACCATACAGTAGTGTCTACCC
Source organism: Pimephales promelas (assembly GCF_016745375.1). Next base: position 16,366,007 of record NW_024121321.1, read on the forward strand.
GCTTCGCTGCATGTTTAAAGTCTCGCACCTCCAGCGCTTTTACGGTCAATGTAAATTTTTCATAGTAGTTATCATAGAACAATGTTCCAGAACTTGCTTTCGCACAACAAAGTTTGCGTAAGAAGCGTTTAATCACCACTACTGGCTCCACGAGCTTCGGTCTTAGTACTTAGCAAACATGGCTCCGACAGCTAGCGGAAAAGGTACATACTACTTTTACCAACTAATATAATTGAGCATTCACATCAATATATCGAAAAAATAATTCCTATATGGCCAGTTAAACCCATGTATTGAGTTAGGGAGCTTTAGCGTACCTCATTTCAAAGATGATTTTAGATTTCCATGTGTGTTTCTTACCTCTCTTAGACATTGTCGCCGAAAGGGAAAGAGGAAGAGAGAGAAAGGAATGCTGGGATATATTCGTGCGCGCATCACAGATCTCACAGCATCCGGCGCAACTTCATCGTCATTCTCTGTGCATCGCCACCTAGCGTGGCGTATGTCTGCTACTGTATATCGCACTATAATGCATTTCAGTAACTCGAATTATATGAGATACAAATTGATCAAATAAATTGTCGTTAGCGTGAAAATATAAAGTGACGTGTAAGACACATTGACCATGAAACTTCAGTGCGGCTCACATCAGGATACTAACACATTCTGAAATCCACGTTAGTTTTTCAATTAAACGTTTTACTCATATTGTTATAGACCATTTCACAAGATGTAAACAACACTGGTCTAGAAGCACTTCCTGTTTCAGTTTTTTAACACTACATAAAAGCTGGGATAAAATACAACCAACAGAACATTTAAAACTGAATCAAGAATTTAAACAAACATCTTTAAGATGTTTTCTTTACATGTGAAATAAAGAAAACAGTTACAAACTGAAACAGGAAGTGTTTCTGGACCAGTGTTGTTTACATCTTGTGAAATGGTCTATATGCATAATATAATATAATAGGCCTATGTGAATAAACACACACACACACACACACACACACACACACACACACACACACACACACACACACACACACACACACAAACACACACGCGCGTAAATAATTTAAAATGAGAAAATAATGAAGTGAAATAGGCTAACTTTTGGACCTCACTGTATAGTGGGTGAAATAATTACTTTTACAAACTATTCAAAATTACACATTTCACTCAGATATTGCTAGTTAATTTCCCAAATAATTGCAAAGAAATGGCAAGAAACACATTGAATCAATGCAATGAGATGTTCAAACAAGGATTAAATACTCAAACCTTAGGTATTTTAATACATAAAATATATTTCCATTTGACCAGCCCTTTGAAATTGGGTGTTTCACATTGCATGCTCCACTTCCCATCTAAACAAATAAACAAATACATTTATCATCTTTATGGAGAACAAAATTTTACTGGTTAATCTAATACACTATTATTATTATTATTATTATTTAAATCTGAATAAACATTGAAATTATGAATTAAATGCATCATATTGGCCATAGAATAAAACATTTAAAATTCAACAACATGCTAAAAGAATGAGATGGTACAGTGCTCCATATTTAAATATGCTGTATAACTGCATCTTAATATGATACAATAATATACACACACGCGGCCGCTTTGGCCTGACAGTGAAATCACGGCTCTTCAATCTTGATTTCGTGCTCATAAAACATTTCTTATTATCATCAAAGTAGAAAACTGCCTAAAATATTTGTGTGGGAACCCAAACCCTTAGAGGGTTTCGGATCTGGGTCAGGATGGGCGGGGTGGTGAGGTTGGCTAAAGAGGTCAGCATTGGCAGTTATCCCAGCACAGGTTGTGTTCACAATCACACTGCTTGTGCTCTGCATCACCTCCTGCCTGTCAGGAGAGCTGGTGCCAGGCACTCTTCCCTTCATGGGATGGCATCCAGCCTGGGTGAGAACACTCTCTCTTTCTCCTTCTCCTGCTCCTCCATCTGTTTGGATGTTTTGTCGGAGTCAGTGGCTTCATTGTCTCGCTGGCGCTCCTCACAGGTAGCATGAGGGTGCGCCTGCCACGTCCCATCCTGGTATGTGCAGAAACACACCGTCTGCTCATCAATCTCCACACGCTCTCCAGCTGAGATCACCCGATTTCCAGCAAAGCAGTTTGGCCCTTTGAGGAGGAGACAGGAACACAAAGCTCAGTATTTTCTGGGGAATTAAAGCTCACCTAAAAATGAAAATTCTGTCAACATTTAGGCTACTCATGTCGTTCCAAACCTCACCTGCATGACCTCACCTGTTTCTGTCTATTTAACCACTTTTGATTGAACATTTTTATGTTTTGAAATTGTAAAAGTTGTAACTTTATTGGAATGGTACGAAACTTGGTGACTTTTGTGGCGTGAACAGATTTTTTTCTTTCTTTTTTTTTTGTCAAGATTGATGTTTTTATGTTCCACAGAAGAAAGAAAGTCATGCCGGTTTGGAACGACATGATGGTGAGTAAATGATAACTTTTCATTATTTTCATTATTGGGTGAACTATCCCACTATTGCGCTCAAACAGAAATTACCATGTAGAAATTATCACAAATGCATTACGTTTATGCACAATGTCTATTATACGTTTTAAAATTGATACACATCACATACCCATTTCTACATATACATAACACACACAATCTGTCCACCTCTTGCCTTCTGTTGTCAGGGATGGCCTAATGCCCCATAGTGCCTGTGCCATCCCAGCATGCAGTGAACTGGTTCCTATTTATAGAAGGCATGTTGGTAGTAAGCAATCTATCGAACAATTCCATTGCATCATTCTTTTTCCATGACATCACGTAATAAATCAATCGAAAAAAGAGGTGTGGGCTCAACATCACCAATGAAACTTCCTCAATGATTCTTGTTTTGCACAACACAACCTACATGCCTCTCAAAACACTATTGATGCATGTGATGTGAGGGAGTTTGTAAAAACATTATTGGATGCACGTGTATTGTTGCATGTGTAAGGACTCTCACCGCTTTTGCACACAGGACAGCAATGGTTGGGTTCGTATACAGGATTTACACAATGTAAGGCAGGACAGCCGGATATGGTGCAGTAAACTTCTCTGTTGACTTCACACCGGCAACGCTCACAGGGTGACAACTATTTTGCACAGGAACAAATGCCAGATGCATTAATGTAAATAAGTAAATTATGAGTAATTAAAAAAGTAAATAAGCCATTACAAGAGAAACAGACTAATACCATTTAATCAATTTACCCAGTTTTCTTTATCCCACACAAAAAAATAAAGGATCATTGACTAGAGTCAAACAAAACGCAGATATTATACAATTATCATGCAATTAATATTAGCCTATGTCCCAACTTGAAAATAGGCTTGCACATATCCTATACTGAAAAGTATGTAGGGTTGATGGGGACGGGGAAAGATGATAAAGGTCGTTATTACGCTATTTTATATTTTTTACATTGCTGTGATAAACATCAGTAAAGAAAAAAAAAGGTAATTTATTGTAATGACATGTCATTATTATAGTTTCCGGTTAAACCAATGTGATGCATTTGTGAATGCATTTTCCAGCCTAAGAACTTATACGCTGACTCACCCTAAATTCCTCCAGCATTCTGTAAGTTTTGCCTCCATACACACAAATTTTACTGACAGCTTCACACACGGGACAGCACGACTTGTATTTGATGCGCGTGCATCGCGGGTGTATACGCGGGCACTTGGGTCTGACACACACGGGTCCATCCTCTGTGCAGGTGCAGGGGCACGCTGTGGAGCTCGGATAATAAACCTCCCCGATGCCATACACAAAACCTTGATCGTTGATACAGAACTTGCCACGATAGTCACCGAATTCGTATTCCAGCTCGGATTTGGAAGAGTACTCTGATGCGCTTTGTAGAACGAAGCACTGGAGTGCAAACGAGAAGCACAGGACGAGAGATCGCATCGTTACTGGCAGTAAGTTGTGGACTGGTTTGTCTTCATATGCTTGGGTCAGTGCATGAACATTTGCCCAATGACATACACAAGAGAAATGACCCACCTCTAAATGCCACTATTGCTACTGTAGCTGCAGGCAACTGTATTTTTTATGTTCGATGACTATCAAAAAAAAAAAAAAAAAAAAAACGTAAAAACTTTTACGTTACATTTACTTTTTAAAATAATAATAGCATGACTGAGTTATAATTTGTGAATCATTTAATCTTTTTGAATAATTTTAAGACTTTTCCCTGAAATAATATTGAACTGATGGTTGGATGGAATACTGGATACAAATATCTCAAGTGAAGAGCTTCACACAAATGGTGGTTATCGATCCAATCCAAGTGGTGCTCACTCACTGCAGGCTAAAATGACATCATTTTATGCAAAGGGTAATCCAACAGCTGGAAAGTGAGGTCTCCCTGGGTAGCACCTCATTAGCACATCAGTACATGAGATCCAGGGAGCAGACTGGATCTAGATCTAAAGGGATGGAGATGGGTAGGATTAGGGGTAGGGTTAGGGATCAGGGGGTGGAGATGAGTAGGATTAGGGGTGGGGTTATGGATCAGGGGGCGTGATATGTATGGTGGTTCTGATTCTGTAGCGAGGACCATCTCCTGGGGGCCACCATTGGCTAACAAGTCTTCACCATAGACAAGAAGTGGACAGAGCCATCTCATTGTTTCTCAATTCACCTTTGGCTAAGCCCCGCCCCCCTTAGTTACTGTTGCTACATCCGTCAAACTTCATCTGCGCTCTGCATGGCTTATGCTGTAACAGCTCTTCCTGCTAAAATGTTATCAAACTTTTATAAAGCACTAAAAGCAGCAAATGAAGTGTCTGATAGAAGTAGGCAAAATGGGCTGCAATATGCGTTTGAAGGCTATATACAAGACATACAGGTGAAATGCAAGAAACAACAAGGCATCCAAAATAGAGGCAAAAGCATAACGTTACCGGTCACAGGCAAAAAATTAACCACCGCATTTCCTACTAATCGAGACGGAGGCTGGGACTAACAATATCAGGGGGCAACACTGTTCATGCAAAGCTGGGTAGGTCTCTATTCACTTCTATAATCGTTATTACAAAGCAAACGGACTACACGAGTACTGTATAACGTTGTATTTATTAGCAGCGTGTGCTAGCGTATCAACAACCGGTATGAGAACCGAAATCATAACCTAAAACTTTATAAAACAGTCTAACTGGTATAACTTCACACTCACAGTTAGGTTAGAAGTAAAAAAAGATGTGCTTGTTGATCTTTGAGGGGTTTAGCTGACTGAGGACGTCCATACAGTTTCCAAAGACGACACTTACTTCGGTTTTGGGAAGGGAAAAAACGGACACCCCCCTCCAACCTCTCTGGGAAACGCGTATCTGTGTTACAAATGCCCGAAGCACAACGTTTAACCATATTTTGGATAAAACTACGATGGGAATAGCCTGCCGAGACCAAAAATATGAGACGCCTGTGTTGAAAGTCAATGGAGCGCTTGTGAAAAAGTGTCCGACCACTGTGGGAGCTCGTTCTTGGCTGCGCTGTGATTGGTCAATCTACATTCTAGGGTGTGGCTTAGCCAAAGGTGAATTGAGACAAGTGAAGCCCATTTTTAACGATTTTTTAGGACTTTCATTGACTCAAACAGAGCTTGACGACGTAGATGTGAGATGAGCAACCTGTCTGTTTTCTAATGGCGGTGAGGCGGAGAGTGTGAGTTGGAGCTGTCCATAAGTTAGGAGCAGGAGAAACTTTTGCTATAGTATTCTGATGAATTATTTTGTCATTTTACCTCCACGTTTCCCCGATTGCCCGTGGGCTTCTCCTCCTGTCCATATGGTAATCTCTCTATTGTGCAACAGAGAGTCGCGTGGTTATGATGCAATCGTTAGCCTACTTTTACAAAAAAAAAACTGCTTCTATTGGGCCATAACATAAGCTACAAGGTAATGGAGGCTTTTATACATTGTCGTGTTTCTTTAGAAATAAATAATGTACAAATGGAGTCTTCAAAAGCCTCAGGTGTAAAGTTATTCGCTGTCAAAGTGATGCCAAAATGAATGGGAGTCAATGGAAATGCTAACTCAAGTGAAGTTCTGTTACAAGATGATGGCACCTGGCCGGCTTCAACTTCCGGTCGATTACCCCCTTGGTCTTCAACCGCTGTTAGCATTCCATTGACTCCCATTAATCATTTTGACAGCGAATAACTTTACATCTAAGAGGTTTAAAGACTCCATTTGTGCATTGTTTATTTCTAAAGAAACCCGACAATGTATCTTGCGTTATGGCCCTGTAGATGGAGTTTTTGTAAAAAATAGGGTAGAGTTGCTCATGCTGCTAGCTCATGGACAGCTAATACTCAGGATCTCCGGCTCTGCAAGATTCAAAAGGGAATGATTTAGATTCTTCTTGGAACAGCTACTAGAAGACTTGAAATACAACTCGTAAGAGAGGCAATCAATAACTGAACAAAAACAAAGCCCGTCTATGGAAAGCCCTATTGGGTCCTATTGTGCCAAATTTAATAATTCGGGTAATAATTTTTCAGAGGGTCTAAATTCGGCACAACAGTTGCATTAGTGTCTCTTTTATAAATAATACAGGTTGGGGAGCCTTTTTCAACAGGGCTTCACACTTCCATGGCTCTGCAATGAGCAGCCTCTCTACCAATCTAGATTGAATTCATTATCTGCCCGATTAGACTACTTTTACTTTTTCTGCCATCTGCTGGTCAATTTCAAACAGCAGTGGCATGCATATTGTGTCAAATAAACAAACTGTCTCAGACTTAACAGACAAAATTTAGTGATCTCTACCTGACACTGCATTGATGCTTGTCTATGGACTTCTTATATTAAAATAAATAGTTTACATTTTTGTCAAGTTAGGAACTATCTAACAAACATTTCTTTCTTGGTCGATCACAGTAATTTTCAGAACATCTCACACATTTCACATGTGCTAAAACATCTCCTTTTACACTTAACTTAACCAGGAAAAGCTAAATAAGTTCAGGACAGGGCTCTCAGGACAGGCCGCAGTCTAACAATATGCTTATGGAGCACTTTTTACTATCTGTGTCAGACATATTGTTCTGTCCATTGTTCCAGGTGCTGTTTTTTTTTTCCTTTTTCTTTTTCCAGTGTCTGTTTGCTTCTGGTTGATATTGAGAGCTGGATACCTTTTAAAGACACTGACAGTTCTTTTTTTCAGGTTCAAACTGGACTACTTGCATCGTCTGCAGGGAAGTTTGGGAGTTAAAAATTAATTGAATTATAAAAAGGTACAAGAAAAATAAATGAATAATATATTAAAATAAAACTATTGAAAATAAAACACTAAAAAATATTAAATATTAGTTTGGTTACATTTTATTTTAAGGTATCCTATTACAGTGTAATTATAGCCTACATTTAAGTACTTCATAATATGCATTAACTATGTAGGCTACTTATAGGGTTAGGATTAGGTTTAGTTTAAGGTTAGTTGCATTATACATAATTGATAGTTATACTAACAGGTCTAACAGTGACACTGTAAAATAAAGTGGTACAATTTTATTTGTTTACCATGACATGTGACCATTAATGGATACTAAAGAAGCGTGAACGTGTGAATATGTTATTAAATTATTGAAATGTTAACATTAAAATCTCATGGTGTTGGCTAACGTGACTTCAAGTAAAATTCTTTTGGTAAAAAGGTTTTGGCTGACAAAAAAGTTTGGAAATCCCTGTGTTTACACTGTGACCGATTAAAATCGCTACAATTTAGACTGGTTTGATTAGTCTCTTCTTTTTGATTTTTTTTTTCTGTCAACCTAAGCTTGTACCGAAACAAACCTTGCGACTTTATAACTAAACGTTGCATCATTTTATTTGCAATACAATTTCAGCGTATTAGTAAAGATATGCACCGCCCACGAATTTTCATTGGATAATAACACATGATTTGGGTTCTAACGAAAACGATTGGCCTAAACTCTGTTGAATAAATCATGAGGATAAGAAAAACACACATGACTATTGACTAATTTTCTTAACATTTTAAAATAACACTTAAACGTGCTCAGTGACCGAAGTGTAAGATCTGAGTGTGCTCTATTATCAGTTTAGCATGTTATTGTGATACCGCCAGTAATGTGTAAGCGGTGTTTATCTCGACGACGCAGCGGGTTTTAGCCTAGTGGCAAAGAGTAGGGTTGAGCGTCGTTACAGGCTGAATTCAATGTGTTTGTGCTGCATCAGCTTACAACTGTTTCCCCAAAAGCCGTATCGTTTTAAAGATTTTTAGCTAACTTTTAAAAACTGCTGCCAGAGAAATGGCATCATTAACAACAACGGATCTGGTTTTTAATCCCGGGGCCATAGGGTTGTCCGAGTCGGTAGTCCCCGCTAGCATGTTTGCTCCTGGCCGGGGATGTGGCGATGATGACGACGGGGCAGAGTGCTTCGAGGACGACGAGATGTTCAACGGCGAGCCCGTGGATCTCGGCATAGACTTCTCTAGCAAGGTAGGCCTCAAACAGGGGTAGCTTAGTCGGAATGAATTAGTGTGTTTACAAAAAACATATTATTAATAACATGATTACATGTTAGAATTTTTAAGTGACGTTTAATTATGCGCTTTGATTTGCATCACTTTTGTGGAATTTTCACGGTTTTGTCAGCTGACGGCTTAGTGCTTGTAACTGTAAGCTAACCCGGTTATGTTCAACGATGTTTTTTTTAAAACATCTCTTGTCTGTATCATATGCACCCATCGTAGTTCAGTATTCGAATATAGCCTTCTGATGTATCCATTTTTGTGGGGGTTTTTCTGTAAAACTATCTGATTATGGGCTGTAAATCTGTATTAAACCCAATGAATGAAAGACATCTGTGAGGGAAGAGATGACAACAAAACCTGATGAAATATCAACGCATAAACGCAACACAGAGGGTTTTCCCTTTAGCAGGAGGGAGTCACTTAGGAGATAAACAGATCAAAGCATGAGGAAGTGCATTTTACACCAATTGATAACTTTTATTTATGGTCCTAAAGTTAACACTATTGTAGAAACAGAGCCATGATCAGGGTTATTGTAGTCAACTTATAGCCTACCATTAAAAATATTCTTACTTGAAATAAAATACGAATGCAAAAATACAACTTAATCTCATTTAATTTTAGATAGTTCCCAAGGTATAATTTCTCATTTTCACTTGTTTTTTTCACTTGATGTACTAAAATGTCTAAAAAGAAAACTAATAAAATTGATGAAAATGATATTGCTACATTGAAATTAACCTAAGTAACAAAATACTACATGAACTACAATTATACATATAAACATAAAACCCCCTTAATTTAATAACTAACTTCTTGAATATGAACATTCTGTAAGTAATAATAACCAGCCAGTGCCTACTGTAATATTTCCAGTTAGTAAGTAATCCAACAGTGACTAGCCATCATTTGTTCACTCGAACCAAATAGTTACTATTTTGTTGCAGGTAATAAATACATTTTGCCGTTAAGTTCTATGTCTTAAGCACAGAACCTATCACCGATTTAATTGTTTTTAACCTCATTCTAGTTTTACTAGTAACAATTCAATAGTTTCGTGGTTACTCAACTATTAAAATAGTTCAATTGAAATATATACATATTACGGTTTCCCTTGTTTTAGACACTAGTGTGCAGTCCATTTGATACTAGTAACAATTTTAATCTTCTTAGCAGTATTTTCTTAATTGAACTATTATGTACCTATTCTGACTAATGATGTCACATGGCAAATGACTAGTGAGATGAGAAATGGTACTAGTATGAATTGGAATAGATATGTTAATGTCTCATAAATGAGTAAGTAGAAACACACACACACCATGAAATAAGAACTAGTTCCTAATGAGAAGTACAAATATTTCATGCACTCTCTCAAATGCTGTGATATATTAAAATGACATGCATTATAATTACACACAAATTAGGAAAATGTTGTCTAAGATAGTTTTAGAAGATGAAAAGCACGTCACAACATGGCACAGCTCAACACGTCAGTTTCTAATTTAAGTCTACATAGCCACCCACCAGTGCCTAACCTTGATGGATGTGGGAACCAAGGCAGATGAGAGTTTGTGTTTTCTGCTGAGATAGCGGCCTCCTTATCATTCATCAGACCGTTTCAGTCTGAGGGAGGATCTGTTGAATCATATAAATATGGCTGGAGCTGAGCTCTGTTTCTGCTAAAGAGTGTTTTGCATGGAGCTTCGTCACTCCACATTCTGCAACATTAGGCTACTCCACATGACATCTGATGTAGGGATGGCTCGATACCACAATTTTGGCTTCGGTACGATACCAGAACCTAATACCTCGGTATCGATACTAAATCGATACCACAGTCGGAAAAAAGAGTCTAAATTTAAGTGAATTGAAACAATTTTATTAAACACTGCTTGAAACTCTCAACTACCATATGTGCAAAGAAAAGTATCCCCCAAAAAAAAAAAAAAAAAAACTTTAAAACATTTTTAAAAATAAAATTATGTGTAGGTAAAATTTTGATTTGGGAAAACCACTGATATTACACAATTAAAATAGGTTAATATAATAGATTAACATAATAGAATAATAAAATGACGTAAACCATTAGCTGTCATGATGCATCAACAGAGAATTATCAACATTTATTGCATTTATTCATCTTGGTTTGGTTACTGTTTGTGTTTGGGCTCATATTATGCATATAATGCATTGCAAAAAGTAATGTTATGATGCTAAACATATATTAGCATATTACATTTTTAGGTCATTTTATTACTGATTGATCTAGATTAATCAATGCTATATTGTTAGGCCAGGTTCCTTAATGAATGTTGACAAATGTAGCTTAATTGTAGGCTAATATTATTAATATTTATATTACTACCCTCTCTCTCTCTCTCTCTCCTCGCCACAGCATCAGTAATGCCATTCATTTATCACTTTTATGCTTTATTAATTTAAATTAAATGAATATATTTGTTTGAAATAAATTGCAAAAATGAGATCATGAGACGTAAACTGAGATCATGAGACGTAAACTGAGATCATGAGACGTAAACTGAATTGGTATAGCGTGTCATGCAAGAAGATTTGAGCTTTCGTGTTTACCATATCATATTTAATTGATAAGCTCTTAGGTATGTGCGCTGTTCAGTGTTAAAAGTCTAAATTAAATCAGTTGAATGATGAACTCACCAGTCGATCTCTTGAACAAGTCAGGATGAGCAACTGACGAGCGCTTCGGCAGATTTGATGTGTTGCCTTCCATGGCAACACATTATTGAAAGCAAAGTTTGCAGAGTGGTTCATTGAGGTCTGTGTCTACACTATTCTCATTACTTTAGTAGGCAAAGTAATGCCTTATTTCACTAATACTGCTCTCTCTATTTAATAATTTCGGGCGTGTAAAAACCCGAATGAGCTTTATTTCCACCGTGTTCCTTCGTTTGCCAGTTTCGCGTGACTTGCGTCAGTTTCGGTAGCGCACTGCCGCCTAGTGGAGAACTTCGGAAAAGCAGCTCATCAAATACCGAATTTAACAAAATGATGATATTGTACCGTTTTAAATTAATTATATACCGGTATTTTTGCAATACCGGTATACCGCGCATCCCTAATCTGATGTAACTAGCTGTAAAGTCAGACAACTGTTCTCAAAGTCCAGTGATGACTTTGTTTCTTTTTTACACTGACGTTGTCAGATGGTGGTAACAAAACAAACAGGAGAAATGTCTTTTCTACAACCAATCTGTGTTTTATGTGACTCTTTTCCTTTATGCATCATAGCTAGCCCTGGTCAGTCCCAATGGAGAACAGTATGACTTGTTACTACGGCAACTGCGTGAGAGGATGGATGAGGGCTGCGGGGAGACCATCTATGTCTTGGGCGTGGGTTCAGGTAAGACACTGAAATGAACCCAACGAGACTCAATTTACAATTTTGATCTTTTATCGTTTTTTTTTAATACTCGCATGCTTGTGTCTCTCTCTTTAAGATGGTGGAGACTATGGTTTGAATGAAAGTGATATGCAGGCGTCTGTGGCCACAGTAAGGTCAATGTGTGAGCAGATCGAGGCAGACCTCATCCTGTTGAGGGAGCGTACCGAGGCTGGTGGCCAGGTCGGAGATTACCTTATTCGCCGCCAGGTGGGAGAAGCCGACTTCTTGGAGGTTAGGTGAGTGATGTCAATGGAGAAAGTGACCTTTTCTTGCAATTTAAGGGACAGTTCACCTCAACCAAAAATAAATATGTGGACTCATCTATTCATTGTTGTTCAATGAATCTTTTTTTTTTTTTTTTTTGGAACACAAAATGAGATGTTTATTAGAATGTAGAGGCTGCTATTTTCCATACAACAAACGTTGACTGCGAACAAATGATGCTGAAAATTCAGCTTGGCCACCAGAGGAATGCATTACATTTTAAAATGGAAAAGTAACTTTGAATTGTAATATTTCACAATATTACTATTTGTAGTGTACTTTTATCAAATAAATGCATTCTTGTTGACCATAAGAGACTTCTTTTAAAAAAACATGAAAAAATCGTAGTGACCCCAAACTTTTTAATGGTATTGTTCCATATCAATGACCCATATGACTTGTGCTCTGTTTAAAGGGCATCTTTAATGTGTCTTCCAAGATCTATAAGACACCTTTACTTTGAGTGTAGCCATTTCGGATTACTAATTCAAAGTCATGATGGTGTTTACCTCAGGGTGGCTGTAGTGGGGAATGTGGATGCCGGTAAAAGCACTCTGCTAGGGGTGCTGACTCATGGAGAGTTGGATAATGGTCGTGGCTTTGCGCGACAGAAGCTCTTCAGGCACAAGCACGAAATGGAGAGTGGGCGCACCAGCAGCGTGGGCAACGACATCCTGGGATTTGATCAAGAGGGCCAGGTAGTCAACAAACCCGACAGTCACGGAGGTAGCCTGGATTGGACCAAGATCTGTGAGAAGTCTTCTAAAGTTATTACCTTTATTGACCTTGCTGGCCATGAGAAGTACCTGAAGACGACTGTGTTTGGAATGACAGGCCATCTGCCTGATTTCTGCATGCTTATGGTAAGGAGGGAAGACAAAGCTCTGTTTCAAAACCTATTGAGCCTTGATGTTTTGATTGGCAGCTACAGTTTCTCCAATGGCAGCATCCTATTTGAAATGTTCTTCATGGGCAGAAACACTGTCAACAGTCACTCACATGCATTAACATAAATGATATGAGTGAGCCACACAAGAACTGCCTCAACTCATTGTTACTCACAATTGATTTTTTTAGTCTGATATTAGTACGTTTCTTAGTTAAGGAATGATAATACATGGTGAAAACAGATATTGGTAATGCATAATTTTTTTTTTTTTCCATTATGTATTTTATATAATAAAACATTTTAAGCCAAGTTCACACTACAGGATTTTAAGCCCGATTTATGCCCGATTTGCAAATCGTTGAGCTCGCCGACAGGTCAGGGTGTTATCGCGTGCAAATCGCGGGGGATTAGCGGACGATGAACGCTTGCCAATCTGTTAGTATGAAAGAGCCAACAACGCAGCGAAAACGCTCGCAGACGCCTCACAGACGCGTCGCCGAGCCCAGAAAAATATCTAGCCTGTTAGATATCCAGAGCAGTCGCGCGACTCAATCTCAGTGATGTCATGAGTACAGCCAATCATAGCAACGCATGGGTTGAGGACACCAGGTAAATCTTACTTTTTCTCTCTTTTTTTTTGCATTTTTTCCCTCAGAGCAGATCGTCGAGCAAACAGTGTGCAGCACTAGTTTCTGTCTGACGTCCATATTCACGTGTTGTGTGTTCTCTTCTTCGCTGGGTATTGGCGCAATATTTATTTATTTATTGCGTGTTTTTTTCGTGACAAAACGTGGTTTGTTGACAAGATAGAATCGTTGGGTGACAGTTGTTGTCAACTTGTTATTTATTTGATTATTTTCAGGATTTAGACCTTACCATAGTACTGAAACAGCTCTCATTGAGTCACAAATGATTTGCTCTCATCATCCGATCGTGGTTGTATCTCTATGCAGTGCGTTGTCAACTCATGTAGTGAGTTACCTCTTGTTGTGGATCAATCATGTTGTGTTGTGTGGTGTGAACAGCTAAACACTCCTGATTTCACTGAGAGCAAGTCATGTAGTGTGAACCGCACAGTTCAGCCCGACATTTTAAAATCATGTAGTGTGAACAAGGCTTTAGTTCCGATTGAAATATACTTGTATAAGACAATTTTCTTAACTGTGTAGGCCATCTTGAATTTTGGCTGAAATGGAATATAAAGGTGTGGTCACATTAACATAATGTGAGCAAAATTTGCAGGCAAAAAGGTCCATTGTTTATTTTCAATAGTGTAGAAAATGTAACAGATCACACAGAAGTCATTCTCAAACCGAGCAGCTGTTTGTTGGTCAATGGGCCAAATTGTGTGACCAATTTAAACCTGTTGCAAAATCTGTGTATGGAAATCTTTTGGACTCCTAGTCGTGTGATTTCTATTACATTGACTGGATTTCGACCTCTAAAATTAGCTGTGGTAAATGTGATTGCACCTTAAGGCAACATGATTTAGTAAGGAGGAACTATTTGGATCAAACTTCATGTTGGGAGTACACTTGCTGCTAGGCCTAAAAGTGCTGCCAAAGTGGACAGCTCATGTTGTTTGGAACAAAGTGAACAGATAATTGTTGTTGACACCTAAATTTACTCCTTTTCACTCTCTTTCACAGATTGGAAGTAATGCAGGAATTGTTGGCATGACCAAAGAGCACCTGGGTTTAGCATTAGCTCTCAATGTTCCCGTTTTTGTGGTGGTTACTAAGATTGACATGTGTCCAGCTAATATTCTTCAAGGTGAACCATGAGTCCTCAAATAATGCCATTGTTTAATTGACTGTAAATTATGGAAAGCTGTAGGTATTGCCATACTAGTGAATTTAACACTGTCTGCCTTTTCAGAGACCTTAAAGCTCCTGCAGAAGATATTAAAGTCTCCAGGCTGCAGAAAGATCCCTGTCCTAGTCCAGAACAAAGATGATGTCATCATCACAGCATCCAACTTTAGTTCTGAGAGGTAGTGCCCCACAATACACGCATTGCTTACCTGCCAACTTTTAACTCCGTTATTCCGCAGACTTATCTATATTTGTGTTTTGTAGAATATGTCCCATCTTCCAGATCTCTAACGTCACCGGAGAGAACATGGACCTACTGAAGATGTTCCTAAACCTGCTCTCATCCAGAAGCTCGTTCAAAGACCACGAGCCTGCCGAGTTCCAGATAGATGACACCTATTCAGTACCAGTAAGCATGCTTTCTGTCTCTTTTTATATATTTATGTTTCCCCTCTCTCAAAGGTCTGATTTATTTTGGGGGGAAGGGTGTAGGAACGGTAGTGTCTGGGACCACGTTACGAGGGCTGATTCGACTCAATGACACTTTGCTTCTTGGGCCAGACCCTTTGGGCGCCTTCCTCTCCATCACCGTCAAATCTATTCACCGCAAGAGGATGCCTGTGAAAGAGGTCCGTGGTGGACAGACGGCCTCTTTTGCTCTGAAAAAGGTATGTGGCGTGGGTTCCAGACTAAATTAAAATTTAATTTTAAAAAATCCACAACAAATTACAGACTCACTCAAAGATGGTTGGTCAGAAGCAATTTAGTTTCTAATTGATGCTGTCTCTCTAGTGACCCTGATCACAGACTGCAATGAAGTGTTTCCACAGTTATCACATTCTAGTAAAGTTTTTTTTTTTTTTTCAAACTTATATAAAATATAATATTATATACAAAATGTAATGCTAGACTGTGTTTATTACCTCAGTAGTAAATAACAAACCACAAATTAATGCTGCTGTGAGGGTGTTTCTGATACAATGGGAATAAGGGAATGATGGCTAATTTCACATTATTCTCTCTTATGACTGCTGTAATCAATCTCTCAATATTTTCTCCTTTTGGAAAGTTGTGGAAATGCTGTTTTGTTTTTTTGTTTCTTTTGCTGTTGGAGCAAATAGGAATACAAAAATTATATTTGCTGACATCTCCCATTCGCTGTTATAGAAGTTTACCCAACTATGTCAACTTTTTTTTCTGAGAACCCCATAAATGTGAAAAGGGTTCATTGTATTTGTGACATGTCAGTTTTGTGAGGGTATACTGTTGTGATTTTTGGTTCCATCATGTTACCCACCTTACAGTTTTAGATTCAGCATTACAATTGGACCACACTGCTAAAAGTTGACCAATCATTTCTGAATAGGTTTTAGTATGCTATTCATTACACAAAAATTATGTTGAGAATATGTATTATTAATAAAGATTCTTGGTTCATTTTGAATTGGACACGAATCAGTTCATTAAGAGAATCGGTTGCAAATGTTTTACTCTGAACCAGACTCGCTCACAATCCTTCAAATCGCTAATTCACAAGTGAGTTTGAGACCGTTCTATGAATCTTTTTGATTTATGTATTAAGAGTAATTTGTTCATGAATCTCATATCATAACTATCCGTAAACTATAAAAAATATGGACAAAGCATCTGTGACATCACCCACAGACTTTCTAAAGAACAGTTTTGATGCTGTTTATGGGGGGTATGGGTGGTGCCATCTTGGGAAATACAAAATACAAATGTTGTGTCAGATCATGGCCGAGACGTCAAATTCCACCATCAAATTTGTGCTATGAAAACGGACATTTTAACATGGGGTCTATGGACATTTGCTCCCTTTTGGGACCACCGGATTTCAGATGCATTGCAGTTTTTCGCACTTCCGGGTAGGCTTAATTTTTCAGATTAGAATGTTACCACTTGTAACTATCCCCTCCTTATTGTCATTTCTCTCTCCTTCAGATCAAGCGCTCCTCAATAAGGAAGGGGATGGTCATGGTGTCACCAAGATTAAACCCACAGGCATACTGGGAGTTTGAGGCTGAAATACTAGTTTTACATCACCCGACGACCATCTCACCTAGATATCAAGCCATGGGTTAGATCAGATGCATGCACTTTTTCGCTCTTGAATGCGAGTATGTGAGATTTTCCTCTAACCATTTTTCCTGTACTTCCCTTCCCACAGTGCACTGTGGTAGCATCAGGCAGACAGCTACTATCCTGTCTATGACTAGTGACTGCTTGCGCACTGGAGACAAAGCTACCGTCCACTTCCGCTTCATTAAAACCCCAGAATACCTGCACATAGACCAGAGGCTTGTCTTCAGAGAGGGAAGAACCAAAGCTGTGGGCACCATCACCAAGGTCAGATTCATGGGGCAAAAGATTGAGTGTGTAGGTCAGAACCGAATACATGCAAGTTTTTTTGTTTTTTTTTTTGTATTTTTAAAGATACAGCTAGTAGATGAGGATAAATTGGAAGATGCCATTATTATCGTTCAGAATTATATTATAAACTTTATGAGTGTTAATTTTCACTTTTGTTCTCTTGACTTGTAGTTACTCCTGTCAACAAATAATCAGCCGTCAAACTCCAAACCTCCGCAAATCAAGATGCAGTCAACAAAGAAAGCCCCGGCTAGAAGAGAGGATGGAACGGCTCCACCCTGTGAGGAGACTACTTGCACAGGATCGCCAGCCGCTCAACAAAACATACCACAACAGGTAATGACAGAAATGCTGTGGGTGCTCAGATTTATAAGTATTGTCAGTTTATCTTCCTGCTCTAGTTTGCCTGATCTGTCCAGCTTTCTAATAGCTTTCTATCACTTTTCCCCTTTTTTTCATTTCCCTTTTGATACTTGTTTGAATTATTTACCTTTCTTTATATACATCATCACGTTCTTCCATTTCATCCCTCCTTATTTCCCATAAACCGCTGTTTCCTTTACCTTACTGTTTCACACTTATTACTGCTTCAGACAGAAATGGAGGAAGACCCTCAAAACAAAGAGAACAAGGTAAAACAAGTGAACCAAGTGACTCACTCATTCCCAAGACTGCTAATTATCCCCTCCCAGGAACTGTGCTGTTTATAGGTTCTCAATGTACTGAAAGGGCATTGCATGATGCATCTTTTAAGCTGGGATTGGACTATAGGAGTTTCATGCCGATTTATTTCCGATTTATCCCTCCTGATAATTGAGGAAAAATGGGAGTTGGGCATTGGACAGTTCCGATGTTCGGCCCAGATTTTCTAGTATTGTGAGGTGTTTACAGATCAAATCTTAAACCTCTGCTCACAGACACATCAGCGCCTGATGCTTGATGTTTAGTATTTTAAATCGGGATGATTACATCGGTACTTCCACTATAAATGGTAAAACGAGTCAGGTGAACACAGAGATGGAGGAACGGCTGGTCAAAATGTGCCAACACCACGACTGCCTTTTATAATGTCTCGCCTTATATAATATCTACAGCAAGTTGTTGTGACACAGTATCCATTTATTGTACATCTGCTTCATGATATGTAGTGCGTGACTGGCACTTATAGTATGTGATGTACCAAGATTTTTTAAATCTTGTAGTGTGTGAAGGTTTGAGATTTGAAAGTAGAAAATCTGTGAAGATTTTCCTTATTTGTGTGATGTAATGCAACCAGATTTCACAATCGGTTATGATTTTAAAAACTCCTGTAGTCTGAGCCCGGCTTTACCCAAATTATACTGTGGCATGGAAATGAGCGAGGCTTGTGATCACCTGATTTCATTTTGAGAAGGTGTTGTTTAATACTTGCTGGTTTATGAGCCCATAATGTTCCTTCCTGGTACTGTTTATTTAGGAGCAAAAGGCCTATGTCACGAAAAAATTGAAGAGCCCGGAATTATGTTGTTTACTAGGGATATGGCTCTTCCAGTTAGCTTTTTACAATGGTAGATACGCTGGACCAAATCTCTCCACAACCCGCCTGAAGTCACATATGACGATGTGGTTCGATTGGTAAATGAAAACTCTCAAGTAGGAAAGCGTGAAAGCTGAGGTATGGCTGTCTGCGTCCTGATGCAGAGCAACCCGATACACTACAACAGCTGCGAGTAGCTCTAGCCTTTCGCCAGTAAGGTAAATGTTTCTATGGTAACAGCGAGTTAGACCAATCACCAGACGTTGCTGTTATGCTTAGGATTGTGGGTAGTGTAGTTTTCTTTCATAAGATCGTGGATGAAACATTTTTTTTAAACAAGGTTGATTTCCTACAAACTTATAGCTTCAACAGGAGCAAAAACCTTTGTTTCACAACCTCATAGCTCATGGTCAGTCTACCTCAGATGGTTTAGACATTAGGGCTGATAATCTAAATCCTTATCGAGAAATACTGTTGACCGGAAGTTCTGTATCCCTACTTCGCGTTCCGGAAGCAGGAAGTGTGACATAGGCCTATTTGCTAGTATTTTGGGTGATGGTTATAATATTTTGGGGGTGATTGAATGATCTGTTTGGCTGACAATGACAGATGGACAAATATTTGGAATTTTGTTGAAATTTGAATAGACATTTACCAATTATTATTCTTATTATTTTTATTGGTGGCAAATTTTATAATTTTGAATTCAAATTCATTCAACATGTTTTTTGTTTTACGTTTAATACGTTAAATGCTCCGATCATAAAATTACAGATACATTTTTTTTTAATCTGAGTGATTTTTAATGCATTTCTAAATTCTGTCTTTAAATGACATGTCTACAATTCAGAGTGACAAAATTCAAATGTTTGTCATTTTTAAAAAAAAATAGAAACGTTTTCAGTTGCGTTTGCAAATCAAATACTGATTAATACTAAAGAACCACATACTTATTGTGGAATCATTTCAGGAGTTGTGTATTATTACTACTATATGTTTTATACGTTAAGATATAGTATAAATATGGCTCCAAGTATGTATAAAACAAGTGGTATAAAGTGTTACCAAAAATGTTTGTTACCATATCAGGCTCAGGTGTAAAGTTTAGAAGTCAACAATCATCTTAAAACCTCCTTCCTCTTTTTTTCTTCTTGAAGCCAAAGTCTGGAGGCAGAAGACGAGGAGGTCAGCGGCATAAAGGCAAACCTCAAAACAACTCCACAGTGACCCTTGCTGGTGCAGTCGGGGGCTGTTAAACTCGCCCCTTTTCAAGAGTCCAGTACACCCTTCATGTTTTACTCATGCCTTTTAGCTGCCCACATGGACCACAATACTTCAATACAAAGCTTAAGGAGTTCACAGAACCAACATGCACCTTGTTTTGTGAATTTTAACTTATTATAAGACGTGCGTGTGTTCGTAGACTGTATATACCGTAGATATTGAGACTATAGGACAGGCATACTGCATGGTGGTTCTGTTTTGGCTATAAATGTCAACTAAAGAAGGATAAACTTTTAGTCTGTTTCTTCTTGCTGAACATGACATCATGTCTATCCCATTTTTACGATAATCCCATTAGAAATGAACTCTTCATTATGTAGCAAACCGTTTTAATGGGACCATTTACAAGCCTAGTCACAAAACCACATTTAATTTGAATTAGCATTATTGTGGACCATAACAATAAGAGATGCTTTTGAAAGTGTTTTGAGCTGAATTCACTGGCAGCTTTAAGACACTGTGACTGCAAAGTTTTTTGGCAGCTAGTTGTGTGTGAAATGTAAATTGGCATTTAAACATACTTCAAAATCTAATAACAGTCATGACTAATTATTACCTCATATTTCAGTTTCCCAAATCCTAATGTTATCAGGCCTTCAGTTTCTGGGAACATATTCAAATTGTCAAATAAGATATTTTTTAGGTTACACAGTGAAATATATATTCAGAGTAAGAGATGAGGAACACAATGTAGATCTTAAGTGTAAAAGATTTGTGTGATAGTTCCTCCTGGGGAAACTACAAAACAGCCGCAGTTGTTCTTGTATAAGAAAAACGTTTTATGGATTAACCTGTTTTTTTCCCCAGTTGTGATTGACAAGCCTCCTGAACACTTGCTGTAAATTCTTTCAGATTGCTATACTGTTTGCTGGGCTTTAGTATTCACACCCTTGAGGCAATATGACACCTGGACCATTCTCTGCGTTTACATGTTATGAAACTTTCCACAACCAATATATACAAATAAACTCATGTTGACAATTTAAGCATGGTGTGATTCTTTGCTACTCTCAGTTTATCTATATAGTCCAGGGACCTCTTATGTATTATTATTATAGATGGTTTTTGTAAAAATAAAAACATATTGATGTGTAGCATTTTAACTTAAACATTTTAATTGTATTTATCGTTACTGATGTGTTGAATTTCAACTTAAAGGGTTAAGGCCATTGCACACCGAGTCCGAAATTCGCATGCGGAATTTTCGCACGTTAAAAAAAAATTCGACCTCACGTTATGTCAGTCACGCTTGCACACCGCCTCCGAAACTTTCGTCCGTCATAAAATTAATCGGATCGGGTTCGATTTTCTGCGTTTTTCGCATCCAGAGCCAGCATTTTGAGAGGTCTTTTGACAATTCAGGGCCGGGGGGAGCTCGTCCTCAAATCATTGCACATATGCGCCGTGCTTTCAGTTTCGGTTTTCAATTCGATCAAGAGTTAATGTTCTCTTCTCTATATTGGATTATGAAATTAATAAACCTCCCCTTTCAATCAGATTGAAATTTAGGATCGAATAAGGTGTGATCGAGCAGCCTATTCGATAACTAATGTATTATTTGGGCACAATATACACAATAACAGCCTAGCTGTTCTGTCTGCCCAGCGCTTCCAACGGGCCGCGCGCGGGTGTGTGTTTGTCCGTGTGTGTGTGTCCATACCTGGTCCATACCAGACACACTGCCAGTCTCCGTTCAGAATCGATTGGTTCACGGAAATTGGTGGTCTTGTTTTTAATATGTGGCTCCAGAATCGCTAGCAAAGCATCAAACTGTCCCACTGACATTCAGAAGTAAATTTTGAATCGCTCAGGATAAATTCGCAACTCCTTGATAAGGAACTCTCCTTCCTCTCGGCGCAATTTCAGGATTGGATGGACGTAATATTTTCTCTTTCTTCTCTTTTCAATATGAGAGAGGGCAAAAATCATCGTCACTGCTTGACGAATCCATTTGGTATTTTTGCGTTTTTTCCCGCAAAGGTTTAAGAAATACGCAACGGACTCGGTGTGCAAGGTTTCTATGCGTGACGAATTTTTAGGCTGACGAACACGAAAATGAGTATACGAATATTTCGTACTCAGTGTGCAATGGCCTTTAGTTCACCCAAAAATGAAAATTAAGTCATTAATTACTCACCCCCATGCTGTTCCAACCCCGTAAGACCTTCGTTCATCTTCGGAACACAAATAAAGATATTTTTGATTTAATCTGAGAGCTGTGTCACTCTTCCATTGGCTTCCTAAGGGACTGGCTCTTGACGGCCCATAAAGTCATTAAAGAAAATGTTTAAATGTTCCATGTGCCTACAGCGGCTCAATTATAAGTTTATCAAGCGACGAGACTACTTTTTGTGCGAAAAAAAACATAAATAACGGCTTTATTTGACTATTCCATTACTTCCTTGTTGGCGCATGAGCGAGAACTGAGACGAGGACGATCTCCTTCGACTTGTTACCGGCTGCTCACCGCTTAGGAGTTTTACCGCCCCCTACCGTATAAAATGATGTGCTGATATAGCTGGAAGTGCAAAACTTTCTGTTTACAAGCAGAGGAAGATGCGCGCTGTACATACGCTTTTCAATTAGCGTATTTTCCGCACTACAAGGTGCACTTAAAAGCCTTTAATCTTCTCAAAAAACGACAGTGTGCCTTATTATCATCTTATACGGTAGGGGGCGGTAAAACTCCTAGTAAGCGGTGAGCAGCCGGTAACAAGAAGTGGTCGAATGAGAACGTCCTCGTCTCAGTTCTCGCGCATGCGCCAATAAGGAAGTAATGGAATAGTCGAATAAAGCCGTTATTTATGTTTTTTTCGCACAAAAAGTAGTCTCGTCGCTTGATAAACTTATAATTGAGCCGCTGTAGGCACATGGAACATTTAAACATTTTCTTTAATGACTTTATGGACCGTCAAGAGCCAGTCCCTTAGGAAGCCAATGGAAGAGTGATACAGCTCTCAGATTAAATCAAAAATATCTTTATTTGTGTTCCGAAGATGAACGAAGGTCTTACGGGGTTGGAACAGCATGGGGGTGAGTAATTAATGACTTAATTTTCATTTTTGGGTGAACTAACCCTTTAAAGGTGAACTCCAGTGCAAAATGAACCTTTGGTCTAATTACACATTGGTACCTAGTCAACCGTTCTCTGAGATTTGTTTTCATGATAATGGAATGTAAAGAGTTTTATCTCTAAAAATTGTTTAGTGTACACGCTAGTATATGGGGGCACATAAGTAAAGAGAAATCGCTAGTTAATACCACTAACAAGGCTCAAAATAGCCCCACACTAACACAGTAACATAATGAGGGTCCCTACATGCAAAACGAATCATTGAGAACTTTGTAAGTGTACAGATCATTTAATTAGAAGATATTTTATAAAGACAGTGCACTTCGTGTATACAGGCAGGAGCCATCTTTGGAAAACAGTCTCGACAAGTCGATCCCTGAACGCCATTCATACAGTTCAGAAGTTTGCTGAACTTCATACAGTTCAGATCACTCAGCACGTCGTTCGTGGTTCGAAAACAATGAAACATTTGGCTGAACTTTAAATGACTTTTTGAAGTCAGCATTCATTTTCTAAATGCATTACTTTTATTTCTAAAAGCTTAATATAGTAAATTAACAAATAATCATAACTCAATCTTGTGGTGAAATGACTGGTGAATTTCTCCAATCATTTTATCTGTTTAAACCTCGTCCCTTTTTACAATCTCCTGCAAGTTCATGTTCAGATCTGCCATCATCCAATCAAACATTCAATGGATTAAATCCTGCCCTGCATCTTTTCTTTTCAAGACAAAGTAAATGATTGAAAAGCAAGTAGATGCTGCACAAATAAAAGACAAGAATTCTTACAGATATAGATTTTTATTTACGTACACATTATCAGCTATCGTGGATATGATCTACAGCCCTGC
The DNA here is from genome assembly GCF_016745375.1 of Pimephales promelas. Next base: position 16,390,073 of record NW_024121321.1, read on the forward strand.
GGAATGGTCATGCTAAACCAATACAGACTAGTGTTTGTTTCAAAACAAACTTTTTTTTTAAAACCAATTACAAGAACTACAAAATGGACCCTCTTGCTTTAATTTAGTTTATCATGTAATTGTACTGCTGAAGGCTCTTCTGTCATTCTGGCAGGATCAGAGTGGTCCAGTTTGACTGGATCTAGACTAAAGCAGCAATTCTACATCTCAAAAAATCTAAATACAACTTTCTCTTCTTCATACTTTACATGGTTTATAAGAAATGCCAAGATATGTAACCAGGTTGATTCAATAGTTTTCTGTAGATGTAATTTGATTTTACAGATGTGGGGTGGGGTAACCAATGCTATTTTCTTGACTTGACAATCCCCTGAAGATCGTTTGACATTGTGAAGCGCAACTATGAAAATGTTTGGCTAAATGTGGCTTAATTTCTGATTGTGCATTCCCAATATACACAAATGTGAAACATGATCATTCAGACACTGATTTAGCTCTTCAAAACAATCCTTCAGGAGCCAAAATTAATTTACGAGTCATAACCACCATAATTGTGCCCCAGATGGTGCAATATTTATTTTGCTTCGGAGGATAGGAAGTGCTTGCAGGCAGACCACAGTGGCCCTTTCTGTAGTTTGATTCTGTGTGCACTCTTAGCAAAGGACTCCTCCTTTGAACAGACAAACTCTTAAAAAAAGAGACACAAAGTGAAACTATTGTGCCAAGACACACAAACACTCACCATTTCAGCCATGTGACATAAAGCTGTACATGAAATGAACATGAATTTCTCATGTAACCCCCGTTTTCTGCAGATGGAGAGTGATTTGTCCTATGTTTGCAGCTCATGGGATGTGTGTGATGTTTTAGCCATCGATGTCCCAGCTGAAGAGGTGATGTTTCACCAACATGTCCTGAACTCCCTCCTTCAAAGGCCTCTGCTCCTTCTCCTGGAAAAAGAGTGGGGTAAAGTGAGCCGTTTGGTAATGTGCCTTCGCAATTGCATTGCACTGATTAAACAGCTCTCTGTAGTCTTAAATGGCTGAATTAATTCAAAACAAATGGCTGCGCTCAGCATTCCCACTGATTTTCAAGACTATCTTGCTGTAATTAAACATGGCACTCTTAACAGTGCTTGAATCAAGAAGGTCACTGGTGACATGAGAATCACGGTGCACTAACAACAGCTCCGCTAAAGGTTGAACAATTCCTCTACGAGCTAATAAGCTTTTAAGTGAACTCTGAACTCCAGGTAATGCCTCTCACTGATACTTACAGACAACCATTCCCATCAAGCCTACTTCTAGACTGAAGAGAGGAGTTTCACAAGCATGTATACTTATTCACAATATCATCCTGTGCAATACCTGTCAATTCCAACATTGAATTACGTCAGAACACCCAGACAATCCACCCTTAAAGCCTGTTCACACAAAGTTGAATGTCTGCATGAAGTTTTAAATACATGCATACATTCATATTTCAAATGGATTTTTCAATTGTTCAGATGCAAAAATAAATAAATATATTGACCCAATGAGTTTGCATTTATCATGTTATAATATGTTAGATATATTATACAAATTTTTGGGATCAGTACGATTTAAAGAAATTTTTTTTAAAGGACATTAAATTGATCAAACGTGACAGTAAAGACATGTGTAATGTAAGAAACGATTTATATTTCGAATAAATTAAGTCTTTTTGAAAGGACCATGAAAAAAAATGCATCACCGTCACACATTTTCAACTGAATATAATCAGAAATGTTTCTCAAGCATCAAATCATCATATCAGAATGATTTCTGAAGGATCATGTGACACTGAAGACTGGAGTAATGATGCTTTGACATCATAAATTGCATTTTAAAAAAGACTAAAACAGTTATTTGAATTGTAATAATTTCATAACTTTACTATTTTTGATCAAATAAATGCATCCTTGGTGAGAGAATAAAGAAAAATTCTTTAATTTCCCTTTCATTTAGATGAAGCACTGGCAAAAACCGATGAAACGATTGAATAAACTAGCATTAGATTCATTGTGAATAGCTCTAATGCCAGATGCAAATGACCTGGTGTGAGCAGGCTTTATCTTAACCAGCACACTGGGATACAGGGGTCTGTCTGAAAAGAAATGTAGTGCAGAGTAATATTTGCTTTAGAGTTTAATTAGCATTCAACACAAAAGCGGCTAAACTGGTTTTTAGAGGTTTAGTTCACATTATCTGGAGACACTATGAAAACAACAGTGAACAGGAGAGCAGGACACACCAAGCGCTACAGCTACTAAGCTACTACCACCACCACTTCTTGCTCTGGCAGCTAGTTATCAAGCAACAGGCTAGTAACTAACTAGTTGCCAGCATTACCTAGAGGTCCCAACTAAAGAGGTGATGTTGGACCAAGACATCCACCACTTCTGATTTGAGAACTGGAGTCTTCTGGAATGGCAGACAAACACGTTACACTGGGTGTCTTTTAGGGGTGTTGAAATTAATTGCTACTAAGATGCATCGCAATGTGGACGATTCTGCATCGATACAGTAATAGACCCTAATCATTTATAACCGTTATAGCCTACTGACATCATTCGTCGCATATGCACTTGCTACAGTACAATGGCGGGAGGGAGGTGAAACACAAAAGCAAGTAATAATAAATTCCCCCATTATTTTAACATGTACAGTGTGTGAGCGCGTGTATGTGTGCAAGTAGCCTATGTGTGAGTGTGTGTTAACTTGAGTACACTACTTGCCAGTTTCATGTGCTTTTAATATTTAGAGTTGAAAGATAGTCTTTATTGTCCCATAGGGATAATCATTTTCACACATCCTTTTTTACTTCTTCCGTACCACAGAAATATCACATATGAGGAAACCCATAAAATATGTAACACATATCCAAACACACAGCTCAAAAAGAGACCCAGTTAAACACATCAAATGTGAAAACTACAAAGCTAGTTTTCACTACTTGCAAAGATTTACTAGAGTTTATTAGTTCTAAATGCTGCCGTGTTCATACTTAAAGGGATAGTTCACCCAAAAATTGAAAATTCTGTCATCATTTGCTCACCCTCAAGTTGTTTCAAATCTGTATGAGTTTCTATGTTATGTGGAACATAAAAGACGATATTTTGAAGATTGTCGGTAACCCAAGCAGTTGTGGGACACCACTGACTTCCATAGTATTTTTTTCCATACAATGGAAGTCAATACCTCCCCACAACTGTTTGGTTACCGACAATATTCAAAATATCTTCCTTTGTGTTCAGCAGAAGAGAGAAACTCATACATGTTTGGAACAACATGAGGGTGAGTAAATGATGACAGAATTTTCATTTTTGGGTGAACTATCACTTTAAGTTTTGTTTGACTACATGAAGTACTTTTTAAAAGGGAGTTCATATATCTTACTGCTTGTATTCATTGATGAAAATGTAGCTATGTGCAGTAATATATTGCATCATGATATCGAATCAAATTGAACCGTTGACATAATCGTAATCGGATTGAATCGTGAGATCAGTGACGTTTCATAGTACCCATAGTGTCTTTGTGTGTGGGAGGACATGTGAGGGAATGTGAGTGAAGAAAGTGTTGATCTCGCACCTCTTTTTTGGTAGGCAGCTCACAGTCTTGGGAGAGACTGAAGGCAAACTTTGAGAGAACTCTGAAAGCAGCACATACAAACTCATGTCAGTAATATACTCAAGTCATTTCTCATACCACTTAACCACTTCTTGACAAATTCATTTTAATGACCCTTCAAGTTATGATTACAGATCATTATGAGAAAATTCACTTATAAAATTCGCAGATCGCTTTTGAGAAAATGTAAAGTTTAATTAAAATAATAATAATTTAGAGCTAAAATAAAAAATGTAGAGTAACAAATTAATTAATTTCTACATTTTAAAATGTTATTTCTATAACTAGTCTTAAGAATTAAATAAAAACTACATTAACCACATTTAAAAATTTCTAATTTAAATTTTGTTTCAGTTTCCTCTTTGTTTGAATGGTTTGTAACCTCAATTTCAGCCCATCAACAGAGGCTCAGTCTTACCTGAGTTCACACTTTATCTGAACCCAGCCAGGACTGCGTAGGAAAGACCAGGGATGGTACCATTTCTCCACAGCACTCATACTGGAACACAACACCTCCAGCCACAGGTGCAGCACCTGCTCACTGACACACACACACACACACACACACACACACACACAGATGAAGAGAGTATATGCTGCACACTTGCATTATGGGAAAAGAAATGAAACGTAATGAGATACCAAAACAGCAGGGGGACTTACTTTAAGCCCACACAGATGAGTGAGCGGAACTTGACGTCCATCTGAACATGTGCAGTGTCATGGCTCATGTTCACAGACTGCACTGCCTAAGATGACAGGCAGAGAGCGCTCAATGCACAAGCAAATAAACAGTACCCAACTGCTGATCACTGACAAGATTTCTATTGTAAAACTCACCCTGTAAAGTAGCTCTTCAGGTGTGAGCACCTTCCCATCTTCATCCAACCTAAAAAGACAAGGATCCGACCGGCTATCACATCAACAAAGTACTTTTATGAGAATTTAAAGAAGGTTAGGTCTTATGTTATTACATGTCTCACCTGTAGGTCTTGCACAGCACCAGTCTGGAGTAGACAGAGTTGAAATCCCTCTCCACTTCTCTGCTGGCTGCCTGTGATCAACACACAACCACAACTCTTTCACTCACTACTGGCATATATGTATCTATACTGTATATTTATATAGGGAACACAACCTGTTACTAAAGCACTATAAAAAAGGAGAGTAACAGGGCGGTCACACTACACTTTTTGTTGCATTGACTTCCATTCATGCATTGACCACAAACACAAGCTCATGTTGGTGAATGCCTTTCACCAACATTTGGTGTTTGGTGAACTCTGACCTGCGAATTCATCACATGAAGAAGACATGTGACTAGTAGAAATAGATATGTCACGGCGTGAGTCAATGAGATTGTATATGTTTTACATCTTGATTATATTACAATTTGTTAATGTTGAATTCATGTTTAAAAAAAAAGACTGCAGAGCGTGACGTTATATCAAGACCATTCCAGTGTCCAAGGAAATTTTGCATGCTCAAAGACTAGTGTGACCACGGCTTAAGACAACATTTCATGTACCTCCTCAATGAAGAGCCATGGGTGACAGGGTCCCCCGAGTATGGAGGTCTTCTTCAGGCCGTGCTGAAAGATGGCCTTGAGAGCAGGACACAACGAGCCTCTGACCAAGTCATTGACTGCCTCGGTTACGGTGTCATCTCCAGCCAGAGAGTACTTAACAAAAACACAGTTGTGCTTGAGAAAATAAACCTCTTAACCCATTATCTGAAGCAAAGACATTCTTTATTAATAATCACCTCTTTACTTCGTTCATCCAAGACTTCCACAAATTTGGCAGGAAACCAACCTAAAAAGACAAAATGGTTGGTGGAAATACTAATTGACTTTTAGGTGTAGTTTTTCAGAACCGATACCAAAAATTCTGAGTATCGACCGATACCAGCACAGTTTTTTTGTTTTTTTTAAATCAAGTAGAATTTCTATAACTCTTGTGTGTTGAACCGATAATCACTATTTTGTGTGTTAAACAATCTACTAAATACAGACAACTTCATTATAAAGAAAAACAAAAAAACAAAAAAAATTATCATAATCTGACAAAAATGCTATTATAAACTAGATTAGCGGATAATTCAGCAGAAAAAAAGTTGGTAAAAAGGGGCATAAGCTTATTGTAAGGCCAGCTCAGCTCACCTCTCAGGCCGTTCAGCTCTCCCACCCAGCAGTGCTCGTCTTTCTGTGAGATGATCTAAGAATAAACACCGAAAAACACAGTTAAGGATGAAAGGTAAAGCATCAGTTAAAATGTTGACAGATGACAGAAACAGCAGTTTCTTACTGTGATGATGTCATTCTTCCGAAAACCCAGTTCATCATCGTCGTGCCTTTCAAAATCCAGTAAGGCTTTGGCTCTTCTTCGACGATTCCGAGACACGACCAGGAAGTTCTCGTGATCCCTTTGATGACTCTCCATAGAATAGTCTGGAGTCAAATCCTAGAGCGATAGAGACACACACAAGGAATGTGCAAAACGTTAACAAAAACATAACATTAACAGCCGGAAGTGATCGCTTGCGTGTGTACGTCACTCATTGTTTACACCGAGATTTCATAAGTTTTACCTTTCACTGTGAAGATCTAAACATATTTAGATATACAGGAAATCGCAATGGAAGACGATTTCGATATATCAATATATAAATATGTTTAATGAAAGGTAAAAGGTAAAAAAATGAGTGACGTACAAACGCAAGCGATCACTTCTGGCGGAACGTTGGACATGATTCAGTTTGGACATTGGACAAGTGATTCAGATCAGTTGGACATGGCTGTGGTTACACAAGGTAAAAACGATATAAATACTGTTTGTTTTCTCACACAAACCGCTCGTTTCGTGTCTTAGTCCATCAATTTGTACTTACATTTATGAGTCATTAAATCATGTTTAATTTGGACTTCTCTGTGCATGCTCTTTTAGCAAATCCCCATAAACCTCCATTATATGACTGACAGACAACCAAGGTTTGACCGAAAAACTTCAAAATTGAAAATACTGTGAAAAACAAAGACACCTACATCTTGGATGCCCTTGAGTAAAACATATCAAAAAATAATTTCAAAGTGAACTATCCCTTTAATATCACGGTTTTGGCGGGTATAGAGTTCTGATGGTGTTCAACTATAACCGTCGGTCTCACGTTTATATAATAACCGACACAGCCCTACTCGAGACTCTCCATGACTCACAGTGGTCTGTTTACAAGGAATGCAAGTGTGCTGCTAATTTCTTGTTGCATAGGCCTAATTTATGAAATGCAACAAAACAACTCAGTGAGTCATCCGGTTGGCTCAGTGCAATGAGTCACACAGTGTGTCTGTTTCAGTGCAAATGTTCTATTTGTAATTGATTTCTTCCTGGCAGATTTATAAAAGTGATTCATTTGATTGAGTGGCACTTACAGTGCTGCAGTTGTGGGGGTCCAGGCAGTGAAAATGTTCTGCTGTGCGACTGATGGCTTCTCTCAGCGCTGCCACCAGCTCTGTCTGTTTAATGTTTTTGGCCTTTAGCGCCTCCACCTCGTCCTCGCCCCAGAGCAGCGAGCTCAAGGTGGATTTCCTGTGCAGGCTTTGTCTACGGACCACCTGCACAATGATGACAATTATGAGCAAGCCTTTGATCACATTTTGTATACTGTTATTGGGGTGTGTTAAAATGTGTGCATCACAGATGATGGTTACAGATGCTTTTCATGCTCTCACCTTGTTGAGGTTGTTGTGGAGAGAATGGGAGTTGTTGGAGTTGAGCTGGGCCTGCTCTGCCAGGATGTAGGCCAAATGCTTGTGTCTGTGTACATCTAGGTTATCCTGAGACAGAGATCCTGCCAGACGCACAGCCTCTCCCAGCACTGTGGCCCCGTCCTCTAGTTGACTGGGCAGATCTGACAGCGTGTTGAAGATGGATGCCGAGTTCTCAGACGATACCAGCTCTTCCTCCTTTAAAACACAGGAAGAAACTTTTATTATTGACTGTGTCAAATCAAACACTCATAATTGCCCTGTAACCTTCTTTCATACATTAAAGCAAAACACTCCCCCCAAAAAAACATGTGCTACCTTGATCTTCAGCATGCCCAGTGTAACCTGGAAGAGCACCACTGAGCTCTCGTAGAAGAGCAGGTCCCAAATTCGCAGCAGGATGCGTATGTCCACCACACTGGCAAATGCAGTGAGGAACCAGTGTAGAGTGATTAAAGACAGTTCTGAGAGGGAAAACAAACAATACAAGTGTTTATTTATTTTTTTTATTCGGCATATGTTTAGGAGGAATACATCTTTGTAACTACAAAATTTATGAAATAGGCTTTTTCAGACAAATACAATTAACACCACCATATGTCCCTACAGAACAAATCCATAAAATGTTACATTCAATTGCAAAACAGGGCAAACAAGTATAAAATACTTAAAACTAGTTGTATTTATTTAATATACACATGAGTATTAAAAATGGTTTATGTACTAATATACAGTGGTGTGAATAAGTTTGGACACCCATGCTAAAGTTGCCTAAAAAGAGGAATAAAAAAAAAAAATCATCTTTTGGATATTGATCTTAATACCTTAATTAGAAAAATTAGGAAAACTCCAACCTTTAAGGACACAAATTTTCTTTGTGAATGAATAATGTATCATAAATAAATAAATGTTTTTCCTTAAAATACAGGGTGCATAAGTCAGGACACCCCTATGTTAAATTCCCATAGAGTCAGGCAGATTTTTATTTTTAAAAGCCTGTTATTTCATGGATCTTCTACACTTCTACAAACATCTACAAGATAAAAACAATAAAGTAAACACTGCCATAATTCATCAACAGAAATTGAGAGCCTGTAGAGTGTGCAGCGTTTTGACATCGGACGTGTAGCTCTCACATTAATTACATTTAAACAATTGCCTTTTGAAGTTTAATAATCAATGGCTGAATCGCAATTCTTGCTTTTTCTGTCCTCAAATTTAAGATCTCTTAAATGTACAGTAAATGACTTCTGAGAAACACTGTTGAAAAATGAAATCAACACAATGTATAATTGCTAGATGTCTGATGTTTGTACAAAGTCCAGGCTTTGGAAATAGTTAAAAAACAAAGTGGATCGGACCAATCCACTGAACAAATGACTAAATGAACACCAGCAGCAACACTCATGATAGGGGAGGAGAGAGAAGGGAGATTTGTAGAAAGAAAGATGGCTGAGATATTGCCAAACAGATAATGGTCAGAGTAATATTACAGGAACGAATGGTTACAATCAGGCAAGAACTAGTTCCCACATTAATATAAGAAAAGCTTTCTTGCACTAGAGAGACGTTAAGGAGCGGGAAGGCCTGAAAACAGATGCAGAGATTGCTTTGTTTTCTAATGTTTCACAAAACCAAGATATGCTGCTGTTGTTGAATCACAGCTGTCTAATGCAGCGTTTGTGGTTGCCTGTGTTGCATTGTGTGAAGGGAAGGGTGTGTTTGTTTGGGTGTCGATATCAAATATCAACTGTATTTCTCAGAATTAACACTTTTGTTATACCAATTAAGATATATAATACTTGTTGGCCTTGTTTCACAGACAGGGCTTAGATTAAGCCAGGACTTAGTTCAATTAGGACATCTAAATAGTTTTTTTATAAACAAACCTAGGTGCGCATCTTGAGACAAACCTTGGCAATGATGCTTTCAGTTAAAACAGCTCATTTTAGTCTGGGACTAGGCTTAAGCCTTGTCTGTGAAACCAGGGGGTAATAACCTTAAATTTGATCAAACTGAATTAAAGATGTTTAAAGGACCTTGTAAATGTGAGGCTGTGTGTGTCTCACCAATGTCATGCTCCTGTAGCAGCCGATCCAGGCGAGGAAGATACTGCACTATGAGCTGTCTGAGCACACGCTGGTCAGTTTGAACACCCAACAGAGTGGAAGAGAAGTATGAGGGAGGCAGTATGTCCTCTATCAGAGCACACATCATCCACAGAGCATCTTCCTCCTCCAGAAACAACAGAAGGCAGGACACCACCTGCATCAAAGACAAACAAAGTCTGACACCCGATGACCCAAACGTTAGAACGCAGAGAGACAAAGAGTCTGTGTTAAGGTTGCTCCTCACCATGCCTGTGCCCTGACAGTAGCCGATGTCGGGATACAGCCACGCAAGCCCTTTCAGGACCCGCCTGAGCTTGGGCACCCCCACACTCGTCAAAGTGTTGAAGCACGCATTAGTGGGCATGGTCCGCAAAAGATCCTTTTCAATCTGCAGCAGAGACAGAGAGAGAACCTCAATACAGGAAATACTCAAACTAATCATGAATAAAATGCATATGTTAGCTGAAACAAACCACAAACCACTTTTAAAATTTTTTAAGCAAACATAGAACATGCTTTTCCAATAAGATTTTTACATAACTTCTAAGTGCTACTATTACAGGCTCTTGATTGCATCAGATAAATAAATAAATGTTTACACTGTTTTCTTTTAGAGCTGCTATTAAGACGAAATGAACTGTTTGCATCATTGAATCATTTTCCTGTTATCACTGTAAAGCTGCTTTGAAACAATCTGTATTGTATAAAGTGCTATAAAAATAAAGGTGAAATGTAAATGATGCACTACCATTCAAAAGTTTGGGGTGTGTATGATATTTTGTTTCTGAAGTCTTTCATGCTCATTAATGCTGCATTTATTTGTAATTATTATTATTAGTCAGTAAAAACAGCGATGTTGTGAAATATTATTACAATTTAAAATAAAAAATTTCTATTGCAATATACTTTTTTACTTTATTCCTGTGATGACAAAGCTGAAATTTCAGCATCTTTATTCCAGTCTTCAGGGTCACATGATCCTTCAGAAATAATTCTAATATGCTGATTTGGTGTTTAAGAAACATGTTTTTTATAATGATCAACTCAGAAAACAGCTGTGCCACTTAATATTTTTGTTGAAACTTTGATACATTTTGGGGGGGATTCTTTGATAAACAGAAAGTTCAAAAGATCAACATTTGAAACAGACATTCCACTTCAAATAAATCTCAGATCTATGGCAGAGATGACAAGTACCTGCTTGGCTGCTGTAGTGTCATCATTAGAGCTGTTTTTGACGATTTCCCTGTAGGAAATTTCTGATGTTCGCTTTTTCTGCAGGGCCCCTGATAAACGCATCCACAACTAAAGAAATGCACAAAAGAGACAATGGAGTAAGAGACCAATAAACACACAAAGATCCAGCAGAGATGCGTCTGCAAGATCACAGATTCGAGACGCACCGCTGTTCTCATGGGGATCTCTAAAAATAGCAGTACAGCATAAACAAGATATTACCAAGACATCATGTCCTATTTCAGTGAGATTACATGAGATTCAGAGAGAATTCCTCAAGCATGAACACGGTTGCCATGGGAACATTACATCAGCAGATTAGCCGCCTGATGTTGTGTAACAATACAAAGACAGCTTTAAATGTGTTGTGAGGTTCAAACACACATAGAAGCACATTCAGAGGTCGATGAACAAAGGCTCTCAGTGCTGACCTGTGGTCTCATGCTGTGCGGTATGCCCCCCAGCACGAGGGATCGAAGGCGGTCTGAGCGGGCCAGTGTGGGGGAGATCTTGTCCCATGTCAGGTCTCCTACGGTGTTATTGTGGGTGAACTCCAGATGGGCTTGCCAGCGAAGTCTTTGCTGAGGGTCTTCTCTCTGAGGAGCACCCTCACCACGCAGCCATTTTCGTGGCTCAGCACCGTCTGAAATGCGCAAAAAAAGAGAGGAAAAACACTTAAAAACTTGTAGACAGTACCAGATGAGACATGATCTTTAAGAGGGCTTGACAATAAGCTTTTCCTTTTTACTCAACCTGAAAACGTACTTTTCCAAGTCACCCATCCCCAAAACACTTCTACAACAAAGCTTTAACATATTAAATTATTGGCAATAATCATAGTGTTATTTAATACATATTATATACTTGACCATTCACAAGTTTGGGGCTGGTAAGACAATGTTTTTGAAAGAAGTCTCTTATGCTCAAAGCATTTATAAGATAATAATACAGTAAAAAAAAATAATATTGTGAAATATTATAACAATTTAAAAGAACTGTTTTCTATTTGAATATTTCAAAATGTAATTTATTCCTGTGATTGTAAGTTGAATTTCAGCATCATTACTACAGTCTTCAGTCACAAATGATCCTTCGGTAATCATTCTAATATGATGATTTGATGCTCAAGAAACATTTCTTATTATGATCAGAGTTGAAAACAGTTGTGCTGCTTAATATTTTTGAGAAGATTATGACGAATATTTTATAGGAATCTTTGATGAAAAGAATTTTCAAAAGAATAGTGTTTATTTGAAATATAAATATTTTGTAACATTATAAATGACTGCATCATTGTAGAGTATAAGTAATAATTTCTTTAAAAAAAAATAAAAAACACTTACTGACCCCAAACTTTTGATAGGTGATATATATACAGTAGTATTAAAAACTCTGAGGCGGTGCAGAATAATGGATTATTCAAACTTAGTGAACAAACAAAGATTTAGATGTTTTTCTGTTGTTGTCCAAGACCTCCAACTGTCACCAACCTTCACTATCAATCCGGAACCCAAATTCATCATAATGCAGTTCTGCTTCCATACTGGGGTCTTTCTGCAATAATCAGAATAATGTGAGAAATTAACCATCTCCCATGACAATGAAGAAGTTACAATAACAAAACACCATTTATCTGTCACTTAAGTACCAATGCAATATTATAAAACATGCCCTTTAAGAATAAAAAGAAAGAAATGCAAGTAAACTACCTGATAGTACTTTGCCAGGATATCCTGGGGCCACATGCTGGGTGTGAGGGCCGCAAAAGGCCCCCCTGGGGCTGGAGTGTAGCTACCAGCTAAACAGAGAATTTTATGAGGAGATTTACTGTGTTTGACAATACACAAATACAACCATGCTCACAATTTAAATTTTGTGTATTCATACAGTAGCTTACTTGACATGGTGTTTTTTTTTAGCGTCTAAAGAGAATGATTCCGTGTCCGATGATAGCAGGTCAGGTTGAAGTTCACAGGCCCTGGACAAGGAAGACCAACAAACATCAAATGTGAAAAAACCTTCCATTAACACATTTAGAGAAAAAACGCCATTAACACATAAAGATAGAGACTGTCATTCCTCAAGTGATCAATGCAATAGACAGCCTGTGGAAATAATCACCTCAAAATATGTGCTTGAAAGAGCCAACAAAGCAGAATATCATATAACATCACTTTAGTGTAATTCAATAAGGAAAAAAAGAAGTATGCTATGAGGAAGTGAAGTATCTGAAAGCTTTTTTTAATGCTTAACTTGAGCTGCAGGTATACAGTGTCCTCCTTTATGCCTCACTTCTCTAAGTCAACGCAGACAGACGGGATATTGAGCTAAATCTTCAGCAGCACAGCATGCCAGTGAGAAGCCCATAGACAACACAATACCTTACATGACTTCTCACCCGGGTGCACAACCTAGTAATGGCGTCAGAAGTGGATTTCAACATGGAATGTGCAGAAAGTGTAGACTAAGGATGCTCAGGTCAAAGACCATGTAGACTTTACCCAAAAAGTGCTTAACACACTAGAACTAAGAGTCATTTATTTAGCTTAGATAATTACAAACCAATCACAGTGAAGAAGACTTTGATCATTTGATTTTTTTTTTCATGATATTCAGAATTTGGAAGTCGCACAAAAGGCTCTTTCGCGGTTGTGGCTTCAGTCGACTTCAGTGAGGCGTGGTGGTTTATGGGACGAGTTGTTCCTTCACTCGAAAATATAAATATGTACACAGTCTTCACAGTTTCATTGAAGTCGCAGGTGTGGAAGTTTTTTTGATTTCCAGTGAGTTATGTTCGCGCTTCAATAAAGCCAGTTTGCAGACATCCCAAGTCTCGCGGAAGTTCCGGGAGTCTCTCGCATATTGATAGTGGCTCCCTGATCCACGCAAATTAGTTAAAATCTCCCGGAATCTAGAGTGAGCGTGCAAGCCGAGACAGAAAAAACTGTGCTCCAAACCGTACTGCGCGTACGGCAGAGAGGCGTGTGTGACAGCGTGTGTGCCTCATGAAGCGCAAGACAGAGAGCATCCTGATTGGCCGATTGATAAAAAAAGATAAAAAAATAAATAAATCGAGAATCGAATCGAACTGTGACCTTAGAATCGAAAATGTAATCGAATCGAGGATTTGGAAAATTGTGACACCCCTACTTGACATAAAATCACCATTAACGGAAATAAAACAAAACAAAAACTTAAACTTATTTTAGCTAGTTGAGGCAACATTTTTGTAATAAAGGTAATTTGATGTACTCACATAAATACAATTTAATATAAAAACAGCAAATTTACTAAAACATAATAATAATAAAAACTATGGGAGTAGAAAATAACAAAAATAACACTGGTGTGTGCGAGACCGTGATTGTGAGAGACGCCTGCCAACCGAAGGCCATTCATGCCATGAGGCACGTGGCAGCTCTCTGACGACAGCAAGAAGGGGAGAACAGAGGGAGGGACGGGGGCAGTCAGCGTGTTACATGACTCACGGCGTGTTGTGACTAGAAGAAGCTGGAGGAAGGAAAGATGGAGGTGGAGCTGCTGAGGGATGGGATCTTTCTCATTGAGGCTCATATTGGGGTACTTTTTTTCCAACACAGCTGGACACAATGCACTCAGAGGCCATCAGACATCTCAGCTCCTGGGTGTCACAAGCTGGTGATCTCTGGCAGGATGTCATAACCTACCCTGTGCTTAAGGAGGGTGTGAACCACAGTAGACAAACAGAGACAAACCTTACAGCCACACTATACGTATGTCAAGGGAGTGTCAGTTTTAAAGAAGATTCTACAACTTCAAGCTCAAAAAATGATCTTTGTTAGCACTAACAAATCAATGGGTCTCATTCAATAAGCATGCATGCACACAAATTTGTACGTGAAATCTGCGTATTACTTGCTCATTCAGAATAATCTGATTTCATCAACATTTACGAGTTTAAGAACAAATTCATCTGCATATGCGCGGATTGTGAATTAGGCGGAAAGGTTTTGTGAGAAGTTCAAAAAAATGTGCATATATATAAAAAGAGTGCACAATTATTAGTGAATGAGACCCATGACTACAATACAAGCACATTAAATCTCAATCTTTCAAACCTTGCGAATTGCAAGCGTGCCCGCCCACTGTTTCAGCGGCCTTGGTTCCGGAAGTTTTTCATTCAGTTTTTCATTACGATTTTTGGATTTGAAGCAAAAAAGTATTTGAAAAATCAGACAAAAAGACAAAGTTACAAGACTGTGTAGATAACATACTCCTAATATATGTTTTTTTCTTTTAGTTGCCCTTTTAGTGATTGCTATAGCCCCTTAATTTTGTCACAATTATGATTCATTCGTTATTAGAGTATCGTGTTATGTAAGGGGATGTTCATGAAAACCGTGTTTGGTTTTTTTGGGATGGAAGGAGTAGAGCTAAAGGGTTAATGAAATGAGAATTCTAATTTTGCTTGATCTTTTGACAGTTACGGGGTCGTCGTTATACTATAAAATATCCTGTAACCCAAAACTATCCAAAAACTTTTATTGAGATCAAGGCCAAAAAAACAACAGGCTCTGAAAAGTGTGGAATTATGATAGTGTAGTGAAATACATTTGCAGAAGATGATCAACACCTAGCCTACATCTAAGTCACTGAGTCTTTGGCGTTGCGTCGCCCACTGTCACGTTAGTGAATAGTGACGACAAAGGGTTGATAACATTATCCCCCAAAGGAACTTATACAAGGAAAGTGTTTTTTTTCCAACTGTGCAAGTCTCAGAAGTGCATTATTCATTTGTATTCAATACATTTCACATTGAATTATTTGGAATTTCAGTCGCAATTTTGCCCAGGTTGAAGTTCTTCAAACACATTACGATTTGGATCCGTCAGCAACGCCACAAACATGCAAGTAATCATGTTCATTCCAAATGCCTGATCTGTGATCAGGGATTTCTGATGTGCGAATATTGAAGTTCCGACAGATTTTCTTTGTCTCAAAATCCCTCAATACTGTTGCATCAGTAAATCAAACCAGAGACTAAATGATCACCATGAATATAAACTGTTATTTAAATTGTGATTAAATTACATGCAGGATGTGATCAACGAATGCTTCCTTTACGGTCACCAAAAATGTCAACACACAGTTTATCTGGACACTTGCCAAAACTTCCTGTTATTACACTGTTTACACTGCACAATGAAGCTCTTAGCATATTTACATCGTGTTTGCATGAAAGCATGTTGTGAGAGTGCAGAAATCGCATTGGAATGATGAGATCCATTATGAGTGTTAGCCAATCACAGTAGTGGTCGTTCACACTGTAGTCTCACAGCAGACACACCCCTTCAAACAGAGCATTCAAATCATAGGGCTAAAATCAGGGTAATAGTCATTTATTTCTAAATTGTGACAATTGTTTATGTAAAAAACATTATATATATATATATATATATATATATGTATGTAGGGGTGTGCGATATGACGATTTTTAATCGTGGACGATTAAAATGTCTCCACGATCTGCTTTTGAAGAAATATCGTAGTATCGTCTTACAGTGCATTCTATCAGTTCAGTTCTGGCGCCCCGTCTCAACTGTACAACGCGACGTAGCCTACACACCACACGTGAATGAATAGGTATGGGACACTGCAATTCACAAAAGTTCATTATTTGCATAAGCCTTGCCGGTTAAACATTTAATTCACGCGCTGATGCGCTGTTCTAACGTGCGCTTTCCTGACCGCATAACCCCCGACGCTCACAGGCACTAGCAGCCTGTCAACAGCGCCAGAACACTGGACTAAGTTATCTTTCGAGTCTTATTATGCTAATACTGTTAAATACACAAAATGTTTACAAAAACAGGCTGTGTCTAAAGTGAAAGCAAACATTTGAGAGAATATCTGGTGTAAAATGCGTCCATATTAAACGCGTCGCGTGCTGGTCTAAAAGCGACAGGAATAAATAGTACTGCCGCATGTCCTTAAAGGGATAGTTCACAAAAAAAAAACAAAAAAAAAAAAATCTGTCATTATTTACTTACTCTAATGTTGTTCCAAACCTGTATTCATTTCTTTCTTGTGCTGAACACAAAAGACGATTTTTTTTAATGTGGGTAACCAAACAGTTGCTGGTCCCCATTAACTTCCAGGAGAGAACAGGGGGACCAGCAACTGTTCGGTTACCTACATTATTCAAAATAACTTTTATTTTCAACAGAAGAAAGAAACTAATTCATTTTTGAGGGAACTATCCCTTTAGTAAAAGAAAAAAAAAACACAAGGAGAAAATCACTCACTGACTGAGAACTTTAATAGTAGCTTTAATAAGAATCAATGTATTCAGTGAAGTCTATTTTAATTTCATATTTGTTTAATTTAATTACTTTCTTCAATGTTACTGCTAAATACACCTAGTGCATCTGAAAAAATAATGCACTATTTATTTAATTTGAATATTAATTTGTGTAATGTTTATCTTGTCTTATTTTTTTAATAACAAAGAAAATAATGACAAAGATTTTTATCTTCGCCACTGGCCTAAATGTGTGGCTTTCTTTTTTCTTTTGTTACCTAAGGCTTTGTTTTTAACATAGGGACATTAGTTTGGCTGTAATGAACAGCCACTTGCAAAATATTAAAACCAACTTGAAAAAGAATCGTGATAAAAAATCGTGATCGTGATTTTCCTAAAAAAATCGTGATATGATATTTTTTCCATATCGCCCACCCCTATATGTATGTATGTAATTATTATTCTAATACAATGAAAGAAAAATATATATTTTATAAATAATTTAATGTAGGGATAGTTTATGAAAAGTAAAAGAGTCCTCACCCATGAGTTTCTTTTGTGGAACACAACTCAAAAAGAGATGCAAGGCAGAATAAGAGTCTCCATCACCTTTCACTTTATGGAAAAATGTGCAATGAAGTGAATGGTGACTAAAGCTGTCAGTACAAAATATTCTGAATGTCTAGGTTCATATTTTGTGTCCCAGAGAAGAAATGATGTGACCAGCATGACCGTATTTTTCATTTGCATTATATGGAGACCTTTACAAAAGGAGTAATCAATGACAGGACGAGTCATTTTACCATATGGCACCTGAAACGAGCTCGCGAACTATTGCACGGGTGCAGTTCACAATGAATCATTCAGAATAACGGACCTGCTGTACTAATAAAGGTTTGGGGAAACCAAACCTAATAAAATACAGGAAATACATCCCTTCAGGCAGCGACATTAGAGGACAATCATCTGTAATCGTAGTGCGTTTCAACTAAGTTGCGCACTGTTAAAACACTGCTGCTTTTAGACAATCAAACTTCATTTTGATTCGAGTTGAACACCCTAGAACTGTTCGTTCCATAATATAATATCATTTTCTATTCAGTATTATTACATATAAAGGGCAAATTATAGCAACCAAGCCCTCCAAATATGAACATACTGCTCTCAATACGTGCAAAGTACTCCTGAGAGGACATTCAAATCTGTGTGCCGCTTTACCGTTACTGAGAAAATACATTTAACGTTAAATGACACGCAAACTGTACACTAAAAATGTATGATAGTCACCTTTAGCTCTGAGATACTAACTGGTCGCTGGCTGGCAGAAGCCATCCAAGCATCAGTAACGTTAATCAATGCACTTGCCGCTACGATTAGCCACCGAGCTAGCAAAACAACAAATGTTATCTATCTTCTTACCTTACGTCATGCTGAATCTTCTTTCTGAGGAGATGTACTTCGTTGTACAATTAAGCATATATTTTGCGGATAGGGAGCAAGTATGGCATGTGAACTTGTAACTCGGGTTTTGTGATGGTGGTGGACAGACCGACTGTGTGTTCACTGTTTTGCGTCATATACCTGTTCGTGTCTCGCACTGAAGTATTGTATCCTTCCGCTAAAAGAGATTTCCTAAAAAAATAGTTCCCATCCTATTAAGATTGTGTCTGCTTGAAAAAGCAAAAAAAAAAAAACTACTTTCAATGGCAGACACGGTAACTGTGATTTTAAATTGAGGAAAGTAAACCATATTTTTGTCTCTTTATAATTAAAGAGAAATACCAGTCTTTTTAACATTTACTGTACATCATATCTGAAAACTTCACTTTGCGCTTCATACGAGCTTTCAAGCGAAACTAGTCAACATAGAGAGTTGAATAAGAGTCGTTTGGCAACATACTGCTCACGTTAGCCGTGTTGTCTCAGCTCAGGAGTGGGGGTTCAATCTTCAACCTGTGTGTGTGTTTACAGGGGTTTCATGAGATACCTCTGTACATCTGCATCAGATACCTGTGTGTGTTTACAGGGGTTTCATGCGATACCTGTCCTAACTGTACATGTGCATCAGATACCTGTGTGTGTTTACAGGGGTTTCACCAACCTGTCCTAACTGTACATGTACATCAGATACCTGTGTGTGTGTTTACAGGGGTTTCATGAGATACCTGTCCTAACTGTACATGTGCATCAGATACCTGTGTGTGTGTGTGTGTTTACAGGGGTTTTATGCGATACCTGTCCTAACTGTACATGTGCATCAGATACCTGTGTGTGTGTTTACAGGGGTTTCATGCGATACCTGTCCTAACTGTATATCTGCATCAGATACATGTGTGTGTGTTTACAGGGGTTTCATGAGATACCTGTCCTAACTTTATATCTGCATCAGATACATGTGTGTGTGTTTACAGGGGTTTCATGCGATACCTGTCCTAACTGTATATCTGCATCAGATACCTGTGTGTGTGTTTACAGGGGTTGTGTTAGAATGTTTTTATGCAAAGTGCATCAATTTAATTAGCTCACAGACTTTACAAGTTTTAAGATAATTTTAAACAAACTATATTTATATTCTAATACACATAGAAATAGTGTATTTAGGTCTATTAGTATTAGAATATAAATATAGATTTTATGTGAAATTATCTTAGAACTTGTGTAAAATTTGAGTTAAACCTTAGAACCGGTTTACTAACTTACTGTACTTTTTCCACTGCTATCTTAAAACACCACAAATAGTTCATATCCAACTTTATAAAAAAAAAAAAAAAAAAGAGAATATCAAATTGACAGCAAGCATAATAAGGCAGGACTTCAGCATTTGGATGTCTCAGGACACAATCCTTACAGGATCTGCTGATGTACTATCTCCCACACCATCACCTTTCGTATAACTGGAATGTCAAACTATATAGAAAGAGAGAACACTCATGTACAGACACACTTTGATGTATTTTGACCAAAAAAAAAAAAAAAAAGCTTTAAGATTTATCAGTGAGACAGTTGGTGTTCAGAAAGTGTTCCATGTTAGTCCTAAGTTTAGAGTGAGGTAGGTACTAGTGTGTTAGTGGATAGATATGGTTATTGATAAAGTCAAACAAGTGTTAAGAATCTGTTTTGAGAGAAATATAAATATAGTAGCTTGGTCATGTACCTGTCTGAAGGTAGGTGGCTTTCCTTGAGAAAGGAAGTCTGCATATTTGCAGATAAAAACCCCACAGTCATTTCCATTTGCCTGTCTGGGAATTGCCTAGAAACAAAAATCCAAGTAAGTAACGGTTAAAAAAGGACACAGTTTAAAGAATATTTGTATAACTTCGTATGCATATGAGGGTATGCATACGTTGGTTCTCATTCGGCCGATGGTCCATCTGGAAGCCTCAAAGCAGCAGGTTTTTTTGATTTTGTTCTCCTCCATGAGGTATTTCCTGTTAATTAATCACACATGAGACATCCATACATGGCTTCAATGCCCTTTGAGGTAAGTTGCAATTGGACATAACTCACAACAATATGTGGCAGATGTCATCATGTCTCTGACCCATGTTGGATAGTCAGGGATTTGAAATCAATTACCTGGTGATAAGCAATGGAGGTAAAAGGTTCTATTTCTTTCAAATATTGATTTTTTTTTTTGAATTTTTTACACTTTAAATCATACAGTACAGAAATAATGTGTTACAAAGGCATTGCTATTCATAAATTACTTACAGCCAAAGCCCAGTGCAAGCCAAGGTGCAAAGGAACAAGAATTAGATCACAGAGGAAGAGATCCACTGATTTCGTTCGAGCGTCTGTAAGCTGCCAGTCTGATCATGGCCAATTGACTGGTTAAATTGGAATAACAGTCCACAAAATAGCAATAATAAATAAAGAACATTATTCATATCAACAGATTCATAATAAATGAGCTATAAAGGGAGGAACACAAAAAACTGTCAAAAATCAATGGTTTCTGAAACTTGCCAAAGGCAGACTGACAGACAACTATAGCAACCACTGACACGTAACATGCCAGCCAGCCACTGGCAGCCGCCAGCCAGCCACTGGCAGTCGGCTCCTGCCGCCAGCCAGTTGAAGATTGAACCCCTACTGCAGCTCAGAAGCCATGTAGCAGAGAGCAGGAACGCAAACTGCCAACACAACATCATCTCCATCCGCCGTCTTGATTAAACGTCATGACGTTTACAACGTTGATTAAGCAGTTTATTCATTCGCACGGTCTCTGTTTACGACATATGTTTAAAGGGTTTAAACTTTAAAGCGTTTTATTTGCTGTCCATGTATAGACCCTTTTACAGTTGGTAAACATGGTGACGTTTTTTGTGGGCGGAGCTTAGGTGGAGGCAAAAAGATCTATCTGGCCACTTCACTAACGCTAGTTACCTCGGTTGAGTGGCCTGACTTCTACACCTACCTTATAGAGAAAACGATCGTAAAGAGAAACTGAGGCATATAAATCTTTAGATGCCTATATGGTCCTGTACAAGACTTGTGTGTACGATCCACAGTTCTGCCGAGCCAGCGCCGAGACCACGACAATATAAAGAGTGACATTACAGTGCGATTTTAATGATGTGAATATTTTCTAGAAATAAAAGTTCCAGATACAGCATATTCATTTTTCATCAATTCTTACACCAAACAACACAACAAGATGACATTTAATAATAGTAACAATTATTTAAGCTCCTTATTATGTAGCCGAATCTTTGCTGTTTTGCATTGGCCGCCTGCAGTTTTCACTTGTTTTGCCTCCAGCTAGCGCCGTGACGTAACTGTGACGTCGGCGCAAAAGGGGTCTATAGCATTTCTATCGGATCGGATCTGCCTACTGGTTTGTTTATTATTTATTGGCGTTATTTTCGCAGTAGGCTATATTTATTTCTTTTTTAAAAACGACATAGAGGAATGTTGGATTAAAACACATTTTAACTAATGGGATACAAAAAGAAAGAGTCTTAATGCAGTCGTCAATGACAGTAAGTTAAACATAGACTACATTAAATATACATACACATATCTGACAAATTTATACTTTATACTATGTTGATTTATGTGAATTTATTATATGTATATATAAACACACACGAACTCAATTTCACTGAATAACATGAACTTTAAAAACAACAAAAAACATGAATTTAAGGTGAAAAGTGCAAATGCCCATCTTCACCACAAGGTGTCAGGATATTGCAACCAATTTTAATTAGAGAAGTGAAGTAGCCCACAAGATATTACTGGAAGATGATTTTATCTATGGCATACTTAGTTGACACATACAGTAACAGCAGAAGAAGAAAGTTAAGTTTATATGCTGAGAAATTGTTCATGTAAGACAATATGTAGCCTACAGATTTTGGGCACATGAAGTTGGTTATCTGACTCTCTCAAGGTGTGAAGATTAACAGTGACAGAAGTGACACAATGCCAATGATTGGACTGCTTCTGAAACATTTATCATACGAAGTATATATTCAAGATCTTGTTAAGTTTCGATAAATATATAACAGACATTGTAGGTAGGCTATGTTAATACATACACATTTGGCAATCCCTGGAACTTGGAAGAACAGACCAACCAAACTGTATGGGCAGAGAAGGAACCAAGAGAAAGCTACAATGTTTTGTAGCAGAGCACATTGACTGAAAAATGAGAAACTGTTATAACCAATCTCTTCAGCACTTATTTAGCCTCTTTGGGTAAATGGCTTGAAGGAAACAACTTTATGAGCCAACATAAGTCATGCCTGGAGTTAGCCATGTGATGACCTGAAACAAAAAGAGTAAAATTGCAGACCGAGAGGGTGAAACTTGAGCTTTTTTTCTTCTTCTTGAAACTCTGTCATATACCAGTAGCCTACAATTTTTATTATTAACACTTTAAATAAGATCCCAAAGTTAACATTAGTGCAAGGAGTAGTTCACTTTAAAAAAAGCTTTTGCTGATAATTTACTCACCCCCATGTCATCCAAGATATCCATGTTTCTTTATTTAGTCGAAAAGAAATTAAGGTTTTTGATGAAAACATTCCAGGATTTTCTCCATATAATGGACTTCAATGGGAACCAAACGGTTCAAGGTCTAAATGAGATTTTCAGTGCAGCTTCAAAGGGCTTTAAACAATACCAGACGATGAATAAGAATTTGGCGTAAACAGGATTTGGCAGAATTTGGTGTAAATAAACTGAGAACATGATCCATCATGCCTTGTTACCACTGTGCAATCTGGTGGTGGTGGTGTCATGGAGTGCGGGATGTTTTCTTGGCACACTTTAGGCCCCTTAGTGCCAATTGGGCATCGTTTAAATGACACGGCCTACCTGAGCATTGTTCAGCACAGTTGAAAATACCAGAGCATCGAAATCGACTGCAGGCGGTAGATCCTTTTCCTATTTAGCACCAAAACTCTGGAACAATCTTCCTATACATTGTCCGGGAAGGAGACACACTCCATCAATTCAAATCTACATCTACACTAAAAACCCATCTCTTTGGCCTAGCATACACATAACACACAATAGACTTCCTTAATTCAAAATTAGGGTGCATAGTTTAGATCAACCGGAACCGGGAACACGTCCCGTAAATCCTGATGTACTTGGTACATCATAAGAAGGATGGCGTCTACGCTGATATTAGTCTCTCTGTTTATCTCGAGGGATCCTCTATGGTGGACCTGCGCCTGGAACAATCCCAACTCATTAAGTGCCGGCCTCATCGACACGACAGCCATCGGCACTGATATCGGCACCAGCGTTATTACTTCGACTTTTGGCTTACTTAGTTGGGGACATTTGATATGCAACAATATGATTGATCTGTGGTGTATTTCATGTTATCACTGTGAAGCTGCTTTGATACAATCTGTATTGTAAAAAGTGCTATATAAATAAAGGTGGCTTGACTTGACCAACTAGAAGTTAGTTCGGGGGGGGGGGGGGGAATTGGATGACTAACTGCCAAGACTAGTCTAGCCTTGGCAGGCCCTAGTACTTTTCACCCACAGTTTTATGAAGACTGTGAATTCAGACATAGGCCTACTCTTTTCACACTCTCTTTTAGCAGGGAAGTAGGCTTATGTGATTTTGTATGCAGCCAATGTAGCATAACCTGCAAAAGAAAAACTAAAACAGTGAAACTGAAAGCTGGAAATGAAATCTTTATCGTAGCTAACGAGCTATGGACGGAGCCTATACACCAAAGAAATTTATATCATAATATTTGGTTGCTGGGCTGTTAATAAATATATAGGCTTGTTTCGGTATTTTGCCTCCTGAGTCTTTCTGGTAGAACTTGTTTTATAGGCTTATAGACTATTAACTGATTATTTAGTCATGCGTTTAATTCTGTATTTGGATTTTTTTTTTTTTGCCTTGTGTTTTATGATCTTTCTGTTCTTCCCTTTTCATTCTCTCCGTCAGTCTTGAATCCTATTAGTCTTTTCTCCGCCTGATAACTGCTCCACTGTGTTGGATATATGCTACACTAGTGACTGAGACAGCTGCAGTCCTTGTGACGTCAGTGAGAGAGAGAGAGAGAGAGAGAGAGAGAGAGAGAGAGAGAGAGGCAGGTGTTTTAAAGAGAGACTCCATACATTTGTCTTTCTTTCGCGTGACTGTTGAATCGATGATATCAGACCATGTGGACGTGAGATGGCTACAGGATCAGTATGCGATACTGCCCCAGCCGGCAGTGTTAATATTTATGGAATGTGATTCAGAAGGTCTCCTACAGAAAGAGGGGGAGAGGAAGAAATGGCTGGTGGGTAAAAGAGGGTTTTTTGATCCTCAATAAATCCTGGTCCTCATTTGCACACTTAGTGCACTGCAGTACTGTAACTCTTCATGCAGCTCAACAGATGGGGCTCTTGCATTCCACAATGAGTCTGCATCTTACATGCACGTCCACATTCTTGACAATATGCAAATTTAATCTATATGTGTGTACTCACCAACTCGTCAAGTTTCATTATTCATGCAGTTGTATATGCCTGGCAATTACACATGCTAATTTGGATTACGTGTTACATTGTGACCTCTAAATCTTTAAAAGGCAGGCTATGTTTTGAGGATAATCACTTATGTGTGGAAGTTTCACTGTTGTGAGAAAATGTTCATCCCAGACAAAGTGTTGTCAAATAGCTTCTCTTTTTTTGCTGAAGATGTATGCTCTTGGGGCTCTTAAACATCATAAACTCTGTCAGGAGCTAAGTTATCACCTGTGAGCGTGATATGTGACTGCTACTATATTGTATCATCTGGCTTGTCTCTTGGGCTGAATGCAAGTCTTTCAGCAGGATTCACAGCTTAGGCTCTCACATGGGTTTCTGTCAGGTTGGTTGGCTCACATGTGTGATTCTCTCTTGTCTATGGTTATTTTCAGTGTCATATCATAGGCCTACTACTCATATGATGTCTGTAGTTTGCAGTGAGTAGGCCTACCTTGAGTACCAGGGCAAGTTGATGGTCCTCTGAGGTCACTGGACACATACCTCGGGCAGTATTGAAAGCATATCTGCCCTAGTTTTTTGTTTGTTTGTTGATTTTCTTCATGCAAAACCATTAACTAATTCTAATATTTAAATATGTTTAAAATTAATGAGCTATTATTCCATTTTTTAATTAAAAGTGACAGTAAAGACATTTATCATGTTGCATAATATTTCCATTTTAAATATATACTGTTCCTTTTAACTTGCTATTCATCGAATAATCCAGATATACGTTTTTTAGCTGATAATTGATAATTAAAACAAATGTTTCTTAAACATCAAATCATCCTATTAGCTTGATTTCTAAACGATCATGTGACACTGAAGACTGTAGTAATGATGCTGAAAATTCAGCTTTGGCATCACAGGGATGCATTTTAAAATAGATTAAATTTATTTTTAGTTAAAGTTTATGGTTTTTCAATTATTCTCTAACTTTTAAATTGTAATCTTTCACAGTATTACTGTTTTTACTCTATTTTGATCAAATAAATGCAGCCTTGGTGAGCATGAGACTTCATTAATAAAATCTTTTGAATGGTAGTTTACATTTTTTGCCATTTGACTCTTATATCAAATTACTAAAATGTACATTGATCTGATAGGATTTATTAGTATATTATTTAATCATTTTTAATGATTATATTATTTTATTTTGCTCAGGTCGGGTGTATATTAAAGTGAACAAAATCAATATCGACCCTATGTTAATACTGTGAACTATTCTTTAATGCACATTTTCTGAAGAAAAACGATTTTGATCTTGATAAAATAATTAGCCAAACAGTTACACAATGTGCACAAGTGAATGTAAACAGTGCCAGAATCTGCAAAAGTAGACTTTAGATGGCTTGCACCTCTTGCTAATTTGTACTGATCATTTTGCATGACAATAATTGAAAATCCATTGTTTCAGAAACATTGTATACAAGAACGATTGGATTACTCAAGAGGCTGAGATGAAGGGACGTGTAACCTCCTCATAACTTGCCAACTATAGGGGCTCAGCTGTACATGCTGACGGGGCCAGTGACCCTGGTGTTAAGCTTGCGCTGTGTGCGGATGGGCCTCAAGGCCCTCGTGTTCAGCTCGTGGTGTGTGTGCTGGCGGGCTAGTGGCCTTAGTGGCCAGCTTGAACTATATGTGCCAACAGCCCCAGAGACACTAGTGGACAGCTCATTCTGCATGATCTGAAGAGTCTGGTGGCCCTATAGCGATCACCTCATGGTTTATGCGCCAAGGAGCCCTGAGGCTTTGGAGGACCTGGTCCCCTTAAATCAGCTCTGCGGATGACCTAAATGTCTGAGCCTACTGCATGGAATATTGTACCTCACAAAGCAAAGCAAGCAATGTTACAAGGATTGTGAGATGGATAATAATAATGACAATATTTTTTTTAAATTATTCATTAAAAGAAATATGAAATGCGGAATGTGAAGGGCCCACAGCAACAACCTGCACCAGGGCTCTGGACTCCATATGGTCATCACCAAGGCTGTATTCTGTAGGCTGTATATCTGTTAAAGAATATGGTAAAACAGGAATGCTGTGACATATATAATTCAAAATATCAGCTTCCTTTTCTAAAATGTATTTTTAGAATACATGTACACTGTAAAAAATATTTTCAAGATTTGTTATCACAACATACAACCCGAATTCCGGAAAAGTTGGGACGTTTTTTAAATTTGAATAAAATGAAAACTATACGACTTTCAAATCACATGAGCCAATATTTTATTCACAATAGAACATAGATAACATAACAAATGTTTAAACGGAGAAATTGTACACTTTTATCCACTAAATGAGCTCATTTCAAATTTGATGCCTGCTACAGGTCTCAAAATAGTTGGGACGGGGGCACGTTTACCATGGTGTAACATCTCCTCTTCTTTTCAAAACAGTATGAAGACGTCTGGGCATCGAGTTTATGAGTGTCTGGAGTTTTGGTGTTGGAATTTGATCCCATTCTTGCCTTATATAGGTTTCCAGCTGCTGAAGTGTTCGTGGTCGCCTTTGACGCATTTTTCGTTTAATGATGCGCCAAATATTCTCTATAGGTGAAAGATCTGGACTGCAGGCAGGCCAATTCAGAACCCGGACTCTTCTACGACGAAGCCATGCTGTTTGCAGAGCCTTTGCAATTTGACGTTGAGGAACATTGTTTTTAAAGTGTTCCACAATCTTTTTACGCACTCTTTCACAGATTGGAGAGCCTCTGCCCATCTTTACTTCTGAGAGACTCTACCTCTCTAAGACATCCCTTTTATAGCTAATCATGTTACAGACCTGATATCAATTAACTTACTTAGTTGCTATAGATGTTCTCCCACCTGAATCCTTTCTAAATTTATTGCTTTTTCAACCATTTGTTGCCCCCGTCCCAACTATTTTGAGACCTGTAGCAGGCATCAAATTTGAAATGAGCTCATTTAGTGGATTAAAGTGTAAAATTTCTCAGTTTAAACATTTGTTATATTATCTATGTTCTATTGTGAATAAAATATTTGCTCATGTGATTTGAAAGTCGTATAGTTTTAATTTTATTCAAATTTAAAAAATGTCCCAACTTTTCCGGAATTCGGGTTGTATTTTCTTTTGTCAAATCAACTTTATAATAATTTATTTAGTTGAGATAACTTATTATTTTGAGTTTCTGATGGTTAAATTAATCTACTTCATTGTATTAACTCACTTTTTCCAGTTCAATCAACTTAAAATTTTAAGGCCACCCAGGTTACTTACTTTTTTAAGTTAAACCAAAAAATATTTTTTTTACAGTGTAGTAATCACAACATTTTTTCTTTGGTCAAATCAACTTAAATAATTTATTTAGTTCAGATAACATTTAATTTTGAGTTTCTGATGGTTAAATTAATCTCCTTCATTGTATTAACTCACGTTTTCCAGTTTAATGAACTTAAAATTTTAAGGCAACCAGGTTACTTACTTTTTTTAAGTTAAACCAACAATATATATATATATATATATTTTTTTTTTACAGTGTATGGCGTACACTGCAGCCGTTAACGCCGGGCAGAAGGAGATTCACATCATCATATGGAAAGAAGCATAAATGGATGGGGAAGCATTACTGTAAAGCTACGTCTTAGTCTTGACAAAAGTTTTAAACATCGAACTTTAATGGAAATCATTATTCATGTGATGAAAAAAAAAAAGAATTTTCCTAATACTCATTAAAAAGATACTCATGAAAATAATTCTAATATGCTGAATATAAATGTAATCATTAAAAAAAACATAAATATTATTAATATTATATATATATTTTGAACATAGCCTGTCTCTGTTTCTTGCACAGGTCAGATCATGATGCTGTAAAAGAGCTACGCCGATGTGCTCAGTGATCTGTGTTTGTCTCTTCACATATGCTAATCATCACTATTCACTCTGACAGTCAGGCTGAGGCATTTAAAAGGCTTAATAAAAAAAATGTCATAGAATTTACAGCAACAACATGCATGCTGTGAACTCCTTTATTATGTTGTACGTGAAAACAGCCATATTGTGTCTTAACGTGTATGAGCTTAGTGAGCATTTAATACTTGCGTTAAAACGTGCTGATTGCATTACATCACAAATTCAACAATCCCCCTGTTGTCTTTGTGTGCATGTTTATTTAGGATATGAGAACTTTAGGTCGCTGGTCATACTCTCTAGGTATACAGTGTATGTGATTACATTAGAATATAATAAATCCCAGAGGCTGTGGGTGTCCTTTGTACTTGACCATCACATGAAGAAATATGACAGGCTTTTACAAGCCTTAATCCGCCATCCTTCAACAGATTACGCTCGTCCCAACTCCATCTGTTCGATTGCGACATGCAAAGAATTCAAATAACATTTATTCGCTTGGGGTTCTGCAGCAAAGCTGGATTTCTAGTCCTTAAGGAGCAGGGCAAGAGTTCAGCGTCTGTGCCGCCTTTGTACTATCCAAATAACACAGAGGCTGATGTCATTTCATACTCTATGAAGCTGCCTGAATGACAATTATTCTTCGCTGGGTCAAATATGACAGCAGAGATCTGACAATGAGAAAGAAGCACGCCTGTAGACGTACCCTTCAGTTTTTTATTTTTTTTTTTTTTTTATTCCAGCAGGTAAGCATGACTAATGTCAACTGATGCCTTGTTTCTGCATGGAAGGAAAAGACGGTGATTTCAAAGTCATCATTTCGTTGAAAAAAATGTTTCACCAAAATAAATAAAAAATAAAAAAAAGAGAGAGGGAGAGAAATGTTTTTATCATTTACTCACCCTTAAATCTGTATGACTTACTTTTTGCTGTGCAGAAAAGAAGAAGATATTTGAAGAATCTTTCATCTGTTTTTGTCCATAAAATGAAAGCCATTGTAGTTTCAAAATCCAAAAAGGTCATACAGGTATAGAAGTAATCCAAACAATTCCAGTTTTTTAATCAAGTTTTCTAAAGTAACATTCACACTCAAAGCAAATCATATCACTATAGCTCATGTATGCAAAAGCCTTAATCAGTTATTGCAATTATGTCAAACTAACATGCAAGGACCTTCAGAATTGGATTAAACCCGGGTTGTGTGAATCACATGTACACAACCCCAAACAATATTATAATACAGGACCTGTTTGAGACAAGTTAGTGCATGACAAGTGAGCAGAAAGGGTCAGAGCAGCAAATCAATAGCTAGTGACAAATGAAGTATGATGATGAAGGATTTGACATTGAACATCTCCAGTTAGAGATGATGAATGTATTTTCTGTGAATGAAAGATATTGAAACATTAAGTTGTAAATAGCTTTATAATAAGGGAGGAGATGGACATTTTCTACTCTGCTGCAAGGTAATGTTGGCCTCATGCCAAGAGTGATTGACTGATACGGATATAAAGTAATTGAATGAATGGATCGCTGGGTAGATATTTATCTGGAAAAAGACAGATCTTGAGTGAACAGATAAATCCACTCACTGTACAGTAGTAGTCTAATAGAATGAAAAGGAAAGTGAACAATCTGCCAGTAAGCGCTTGTAAGAGACTGTGTTTTTCAGTGTTGAACATGTGACATAGTTCCAGCACAGTCCAGTAAGACTGTGTCACGTCCAATGAGGATTTAAATGCACAATGCTTCACCTATACCAGCACACAGAGAAACAGGGTAGAAAAGAAACATGCTTTAATGCAATGGCACTACAAGTAACATGATGAAACAGTTTAGTGAATGTCACTGATAAGAGCTTTTAAAGGGTTAGTTCACCCAAAAATGAAAATTAAGTCATTAATTACTCACCCCCATGCTGTACCAACCCCGTAAGACCTTCGTTCGTCTTCGGAACACAAATGAAGATATTTTTGATTAAATTTGAGAGCTGTATAACTACCACATTGGCTCCTAAGGGACTGCCTCTTGACGGCCCAAAAAGTCAATGAAGAAAATGTTTAAATATCCCAAGTGACTACCGTGGCTCAACTATATGTTTATCAAGCGGCGCGAATACTTTTTGTGCGAAAAAACAAACAAAAATAACGAGTTTATTCAAATATTTCTTTTCTTCCTTGTAGGCCAGAACGAGAATTCCTTAGATTTCCACGACGCATGCGCGAGATTTGCGATCTGCTTACACCAGCTTACACTACTTCAGATCGCAATTCTCGCGCATGCGTCGTGGAAATCTATAAGGAAGTCTCGGAAGTCGAATAAACTCGTTATTTTTGTTTGTTTTTTCGCACAAAAAGTATTCGCGTCGCTTGATAAACATATAGTTGAGCCACGGTAGGCACATGGGATATTTAAACATTTTCTTCATTGACTTTCTGGGCCGTCAAGAGCCAGTCCCTTAGGAGGAGCCAATGTGGTAGTTATACAGCTCTCAAATTTAATCAAAAATATCTTCATTTGTGTTCCGAAGATGAACGAAGGTCTTACGGGGTTGGTACAGCATGGGGGTGAGTAATTAATGACTTAATTTTCATTTTTGGGTGAACTAACCCTTTAATGAAAATGCCATGCAAAATATACAAATAAATAATAAGCAATATGTTAAATGACAATGCAGTATGTAAAATGGCAGTGCATTTCTGTATTTATTTATGAATTAAAATTTTCCATTACATTTGTGCAACGTTGGTGCAAAATGAAAAATCAATGAAATAATTTACATTTGCCATTTCATACACTAGTTTTAATAAATTGAATACAAATTTTAACATATTTTAATAATTAGATATGTTCATCATTTAGATGTTATTTTTCTTAATTGCATTTACACTCACAGTAAAGAGACTTGCAATTACATTTGAATTAAATGTCCCATAGCAAAATTCAATTTGCAAATTGAAAATGCATTCCGAGAGGATCATGTCCCTGCTTCAGTCGGAGCAGACTGAAGTTGCTCCGACCAGACGTCACATGAAGTCATAGAAGCTTTTTGAAGTGACACATCTGAGCACACTGATAGGCCAGGTAGGGAAAGAGAAAAAACCTTTTGCTCTTTCTGTCCCTCCTCACCTGAAGCTGAGAGGATCTGAACATTCAGTGTGCAGACAACCGAGAAGAAAAACTAGATACATTTATTCAAGGAGATTTTCATTCAAGGAGGTATTTTGCATTTTGAGAAATCTTCCATTGACCACAGGACTCCATATGCTGCATTGTCAGTCTCTGTCTTGTCTAAAAGCGGGCAAAATTAAGCAGACTTGTCTTGAAATTTTCTGCCGCTGTCAAAACTGAAACAAACAGGTAGGGCACACACACACACACACACACACTCATACGCATGGTTACAACTCTTTTTGCTTGTAGATTTGATCACCTCCTGCAGACACATGCATCTTGATGAATGGCTTGAGTGGCTTGGTGGGTGATATTCTGCAGGGAGTTTTCAGCTTGTGAAACTGTGAAAGATAACTTCGCTGAGCCTGGGATGTCATTAAAGTTTCCTCTCTGTCTTCCAGACACCGACACCATTCAAAAGATAATCTGGGAATTATGAATTATTCACGCCCTTCAATTATGTAATATCAGAAAAAAGAAAGGAAGCGGAAAGAAAGCGGATTTTCGTCAGTCTGCTGTAGTGTGATGTTTGACGTGGTTGATGGTTAGGATTCATGAGTAGGAATATTAAAATTCAGCAGGGTCCCCAGGAGGTATGGTTTAACAGCAGCTCTATTTTTATGTAAAACCAAATTTTTATCAAGTCAGATTCAATTGTATTAGATACATGATTAGATTAATAAAGATAAACCACAAATAAATACAATGCATATAATTCTCTTTAGCTTTTGGTATTAAACCTTATGAAATATGAGTTTTGATTAACCACTTTCTGGTCCGAGTGGGATGTTATATAGCAGATTTTATAAATATATTTTTTTACTCTTTTTCTGCTTCTATGGCCTGGCTAGAGCCTTTGCAAAATACATGAGCAATATTTTATCCAGGCCATGACTCTCAAATGTGACTCTGCATTCAATTTTATAATCATAATTCTCCAAAAGGTCATAAAGACAGAAAGTTTTCCATGCAGGGTTCGCAGAAACCTTTATTCAAAGCATTGTTAGAACTATTCAGGTTGCTTTCGCAGAAGGGATGTGCACAATAGTTCTTAGTGCTTCCCTAAAAATCTCTCAACAAATCTTAAAGCCCTCACTCGCTTCTTGAACCTGTTAGATGCACTATTTTGCAGAGATATACATTTTAAATGATCCATTTAATGCTTGGGAAAAAGCTTAATGCTTGGTTTGTCAACTGTTCTCTTCTCTGTTCTCTTCAGACATGTTTTGTCCAGTTTCTCCCTGTTTTTTTAATCAGTCCTTAAAAGAATAGTTTACTCATTTACTCATTTACCATGTTTCTCCAAAATATCGTTTTTCATTTAGTACTTTTGAAATCTCAGTTATTTTCTGAATTTGGCTGAATTTCCTTTTTTAAGTATACCCAAATGTACACCAATAAAATATACTCAGGAGGCTGTTTATGATGAATGGCTTGTTCTTCACACTTTATGAGCAGCATATGAAGCTTTTACCATCATCACATGCATTTTTAATACATTCTAGTAATGTGCAACATATTTTTTTGAAGAATATACACATTAAAGTGTCTACATCTACCCAGTATTTCCATATTTGTAAACAAATATCCATGAAGAACAGACATCAAGCAAACCGATTCCATTACCTTTTCAGCAGCATAATGCCATTTCTAAATAGTATAACTGAATATTCGTTGTTCATGTTGAAATCGTCCCAATCATCATCACTCATCAAAATGGCTTTAAAGGGATAGTTTACTAAAAATTTTAATTCTGACATCATTTACTCACCCTCAATTGTATATTGAATACAAAAGATGATATTTTGAAGAATGTTACCAGTAATGCCGTTGATGTTACCAGTTAATGTTACCAGTAGTGCAGTTGAGCCATTGACCTTCATGGTATTTTTTTTTCCTACTATGGAAGTCAATGACTACCAAGATTCTTCCAATCTTCCTTTGTGTTCAACAGAAGAAAGAAACTCATACAGGTTTGGGATAACTTGAGGGTGAGTATATGATGATAGAATGTCACTTTTTGGGTGAACTATCCAAATAATTGAATGTTTTATATAACTTCATTAAAATGGTCAAGTCACCAAGAAATGGATAATTCTTTTTATTTATTTATAGTATATTGCAGTATGTATTATAAATGATTTATCTGTGCACATCATGTTTTGTAATTCGTGTGCCCTGCATAAGCTTTCATCAAAATAACTTCCCCTCTCTCTTGCAGCCACATCTCTTCTCTAATGACATACTGGCATGAGGGCGGGGCAACCATTCAATGATCCAATCAATTACCAATGGACAACATCATTTCTCGGAAATCGCTTACTCGCTGTTTGAAGCAGCTGGGTTATTTTAAGATTTTTTAACAAGTTGGTATAGGGGCTACAAAATACTCAATATAAGAAATGTAAAAAAAAAACAGCAGATATATCATGATATTTCACTTGTTTTAATGTCTTCTATGTATCATGTCATTCTACATCTACTGCCTGCAAGTGTTAATGAATGACAGCAATGACTCTGACTCGTTTGATGTCTTGTTCAAATCTTTGAAATGATCATCCCGAGGCCTGGCTCAGTCGTAAAAGATGGTGACCTCTCTTTTCTCAAGACATTGCAATGAATTATACCCATAATGAGCACTTTTTCTGATCCACAAGTGATTAAGGGGCTTTTCTTCCCAGGCAGCATTTAACAACCATAATATGCATCAGGTCCTTCATAAATTCATGTTTGTCTGAAAATGGCTGTAAAACTGTAAATGAATTTCTAGTGATCTATATTCATCTCAATCTGTCTGTTAGAGCAACACGCTCACCTGCTGTCTCTCTATCTCCGAGAGAGCACAAAACAACACGCAGAATACAAAGAACAGACATCTGAGGGCACCTCCTTATTTAAGCTGCATGCGGTTAATGTTATGCTGTAAGCACTTCAGTTTTAGACCAGGGCTTCTATTTAATTCAGAAATATTTAAAGGACTAAGGAGGGAAGTATCCTGTCTGTTTGAAAGATTGATATATCAAGTATTAAAAGCAGTGTCAGCTGGACCGATTCAAGGTCAAATAGGAAAACAAAGTAGATTTGTAACATTTCTGAGAAATATCTGTGTGCAAAACCCACCACCTGACCACAATGCTGGGGTGTTGCTAATGTAAGACCAAAATTCCTGATTAGACTGTACACAAGAGCTTTCACAAAAACAGATACCATGCAAATATCGAGAAGAGATTATGAAGCATGGACACAAAGCCATTTGCCTAAATCCTCCCCCTCCGCCCTGGAAGAATGTCTATAGGCCTATGCTTTACCACCAAAATGTATTTTGTGACAGCCCATTCTCACCCCCAAGGCGTCATCTAACTGACTGGGAAGCATTTGGACATGCTTCAATATCTGACGCTTTAGGCGCCCTTTAGCGGCAGTTAGATGACGCCGTAGGATCGCGTGTAACCCTAGCCCCACCCCATACCTAAACCTAACCGCGTCATCTAACTGACGCTTTCCTTTAGCGTCAGTTAGATGACGCCGTAGGATCGCATCATATAACTGACGCTAAAGCGTCAAATATTGAAGCATGGTCAAAGGTGACGCCTTGGGATGAGAATGCGTTGTTTGTGAATCTTGTTTTTTCCCTTTTTATGTTTGGTATCATTTTAAATATCTCAGTACGATTGTTAAAATAGTCTTATTTTCACAGACGTAACATACGCAAAGGTTCAACACTGTGGTGGTGCCACTTCAAGATTTAGATAACCATTGGTCCTCACCCCCAAAACCAAGTGTAACCCTTTGGGGCACATAGACCCAACCAAATTCAAATATTGTGACGTGAAAGCTAAGTGTGGTAACCTATACTCGGAATTTGTTCTCTTCATTTAAAGTTACACTATGTAGTTTTTCATCCTTCATAATATATTTCCAAAACCCTTGTGATGGTACATCGATGTACAATAGGTTAAATGACACCTCTCCCATAGCCTGATGTCGTCTGTATCTCTTTTACTTGCACTATGTAACTTTCAGGGTTTTAGGTAGTAACCGGAGCACAAAAAGAACTACAAAATTCGACTGCTTAACGGCATACGTCTCTTCACCCACCACTTCCTCAAATTACACAACAACACTGGACAATGAGTGAAAAAAACTGAGGAACTTAAATACATGATGATAATGAACTGAGTGCAGAAAGCTGTGCTCGTTAAATTAATCTCCATGACAACAAAACAGAGCATTACTATGACAACTACTATGTTTTATTACAGTAACGGTCCAAAAAGTCATGGTCACTCACTTTACTATCAATGTATGGGGTTAGAGGTTTGGACAAACTCTATGAGCAACTGTAAGCGTGTCTCACCATGCACTGCAAATTAAATAGTGACATGGAAAATCATATTACTATTTCATTCTAATTCTGTTTACCAACAATCCAGATTCATATTCAGTTGTCCCAGGGAAACTGTAATTAGATCATTAAATAATTCAAAAAACAATATTATGATTACTGTTGGGACAGTATTATTATTCTCATTACAGGGAGCAGCATGTTGCTTGATTTAAGTATGCTACACACACAAACACATCCTGTCGACTCCAATAATGTGGGGCAGGAATATTCACGCTATCCTTTCTCTGTCAGGTTTGACAGCTGAACACTTAGCAGTTGGAGCACAATCCCGTTGGCCCTAAGGCAACACAAAAAGATCAATTTATAAAATCTAACAAAAGGATGAAAAGGGAAAAGTAATAAATAGTACTACTGCAAGTCTAATAGTAAGTCTGTCCGCACAAAGAGTAAGATAATGAGTCATGTTAGAACCCACGTGTTTATTAAAAACTCCTTTTCAATGTCAGACGTGGAATAAGATAGTGTGTTTCCATTATGATGTCCCCTTATTCATTTATTGCTTTGAATGTGATCATTGTTGTAAGCCATTTACTTAAAAATGTAGTATTCAATTTCTTTACATACTGAAAATAGATCCATTCACCCTAAAATTATAAGTACTGCACAGGGAGCCATTCTTCAAATCAAGTCAAACCAATAAATGTCATATCAATATATGTCAGGTAAAATAATGATTTATATTATGCCAAGGCCCATCCCTTTCTCTGCATTCGGGGGTGAGAAAAGTAAAAAGTAAAGTCACACTATATTTCTAACACTGGTTGGCAAAAAATATAACATTAGCTATATTGAAAACGTGATCTCATGAGAATACGTATGTATGTGTACGTAAAGTGTCGTTCTATCATACGTATATATAATTACGTTTTATATGCACAGAAACGTATAATACTGACGTATTTACAGTACTAAAACGTAAAATATTTACGTATTGACAGCACAAAAACGTAATTTATTTACGTATGAACAAATCCACCGACGTACACATTGTACGTATCACAATTTATGCATATTAATATCGTAGCATTATGTTTTGACTCTATTGCATCCCACTGTCTTATTAATGAGGTTTTCAGTCGCATTATTGATATAATACTCATAAATATTAACATTTTGCTCGTTTCGCCTGCATGGTGTTAAACAATACACTATAAAACCTTAAAAAATATACATTCTTTAACGTTACTCGTTCAACCATTTTGTAATAGTTTATTTACCTTGAGACACATAAAGCGTTTTCTCCTATAAAACACAACAAAAATTCACAAAATACATCAATTTTATTAGTTTGATGTAATCCAAATCTTTAGAATCCATAGTTGTTTGCAAGAAACAACTCCTAATTCAGCGATTTCAGCCTCTTATCCAGTCGTGATCTCCATTCTCAGCAGCGACCGTAACGTTACATGTCAAACCCCGCGCTGGTGATGAATTCAAATTCAAATATTGCGCCCATACGTCATCTTTTACGGCAGCGATATCAAACGTTCATTGGCTCTTCCCTGCTTCGTCACAGTTTGCGACATGAAGGACTGTAGACGGTTGGTTAGTTTAGTTCATTTGAATTTTGAAACGGAGAAGCGCGAACCAACCGAAGCCGGATTAACATTTTCATTAGTAATTTAATTTCTGCTCTGTACTTCATACAAAACTATTACAATACTGCCAGAGAGAAGACTGCGACTGCAACGCTTCATCACGTGAACGGCTTTTGGTATCGGTTTTGACATTTTCGCAATAAATAAATTATTGTGATTATACTTGTCTGTTAGTTATGTTTTTCTTCATAATTGTAGTTTTTTACGTAGTTTTAAGGAATTGTTATGGTAGGTTTAGGGGTAGGAGTAGGTGGCTCAAAATATATTTTAATGCTATATTGTTAATAAAACTGCCCTTTCCCAACACCTGTCCGTTACGTTTTATCCTTTTTTATATTAAGTATAAAATGGGTATGTTTAGGTTTGGGATTAGGGTTACGGGATCTTACATTTATCTATAAAATAGTAAAAAGGGAAATTATCCAGATATCTTTATGATATAGAATATACGTAAATAGTTTACGTTTTGTAGCTGTAAAAACGTAATAATGTTACGTTTAAATGTTGCAGATACGTCTATATTATACGTTTCAGCATCTATCCAAACGTACTAAAAAGTACGTTTTCTATCTTTGCAAAAACGTAAAATAGCTACGTATTAACAATGAGACCAGGCTGCATTAGCTATATTGAAAACACACAAAAACCAGTCTTCCAGAAAATAGCGTTTTATATTTCAGATAGAATCGTGTTGTTGTCAACTCGTTATTTGTTTGATTATTTTCAGGATTTAGACCGTACTATAGTACTGAAACAGCTCTCATTGAGTCACAAATGATATGCTCTTATCATCCGATC
This sequence comes from Pimephales promelas, assembly GCF_016745375.1. The sequence goes on from NW_024121321.1 coordinate 16,428,970, forward strand.
GTGGTTGTATCTAGTGCGTTGTTAACTCGTGTAGTGAGTTACCTCCTGTTGTGGATCAATCACGTTGTGTTGTGTGGTGTGAACAGCTAAACAACTTGAACACTCATGATTTCACTGAGAGCAAGTCATGTAATGTGAACTGCACAGTTCAGCCCAACATTTTAAAATCATGTAGTGTGAACTAGGCTTAACTGACTCTTTTGACCATAGGCTACGTCAACATCCGCCTTTTTAGGGTACCCTTAAACGTCAGTTACATGACGATCCCGGGCCGTCATACAACTGACGCTTTACCTTTAACGTCGGTTAGGTGACGGGGTAGGTTTAGGGGTAGGTTTAGGTCTGGGGTAGGGATAGGATCCAATAACGTCATCTAAGCAACGTTTGACGTATGGTCAAAAGACGTCCCAAGACGTGATGTCTTGGGATGAGACTGCGCTGCAAGGGCCAAGGACCACAGCTTCAATTAGAAGGGGTCCCTTCTAAGGAATGTGTAGGGAACCTAGCCACATTCCTTAGAAGCTTCTGAAGGCAAGCTTGCGCTCTAGCTCGACTAAAGTATAAATTCTGTGCTACTCCCAGGAACCTCTTTTAATCCTGCCTACAGCCTGGTTTGCTTACCAGGCGGACCATGTGCTCCCCTGTAATTTTTTTCCACCATATAAAGAGCACCCAGAGGTTGACTCTTAACTGAAAACTCTTTAAAAAAGTAATATTTACATTTCTGTTCCACTTGCATATGATTTTCAGCCAGTTATATTAAAGAAGTCATCATCTGGTTTCAGTGGCACCCAAGAGGTCTTGATGCTGTCAGATCGGTTCTGCCTGTCCTTGTAGTGGGTGGAAAAAAATAAAGTGCACAAAGCAACAGAGGGAATGGTAAAGTAACACTGTAAGTCTCTCTGGAAAATGTAATTATGAGTAATTATGAATTGAGAGAGGGTGACACAGTGAGGAGAGCTCATTGCTGAAATACTTTCATCTCTCTTTCTCCTCCAGAGTCTCTACTGTCATGATCCATTTTCAGATCTTTCATCAGTTTTTTTTTACCATGGTTTTTGTTTTTCACTCTCTGTCCTAAGGAACTTTTATCTCTTTATTTTAATTATTAGATATGGTATTCCATCATCAACAGTCTGGTTGGGTAGATGGCTGTTTGGCAGAAGGGTTCTTTATTGAATCTAATATTATTTGGTTTGTTTCAGTGCTTGTTCCTGAAGGTTGGTGTATACATTTAGGCTTTTCTTTTCCTATACTTCTGAGGTTCTTGGGACTGTCTGCGATCTTGAAGTGTTAATAAGTGTTGTCAAGACACCATGCATCCCCAAAGTAAGTACTCACATGACAAGATATTATACTAGTATTCTTTCAAGTACCGTGAATTCCTGAATATGGCTCCATGGTATCCATTCATGGTATCAAATTGACACAACTGCACACGCTTCGGGCATGCACGCACATCAAGTACCGGGTTTGAGAAAACTTCAAATCAAATGACAACATCAAATTTTGAACACTATTTCAAGGACAATTAGAAAGAAAATAAATAAAAAGCTCAAATTTTAGATATTTTTCCACAAATATGCCTATTTTATTTATTTTTTAACAATCTTAACAACATCTCTTGCTCATCCTGAATAGCACTCGCTGGCACCGCTGAACCGTCTGAGTGGGTTATCCCCTTCTGAAGGCTCCATGATTGCCGGGATTTGATTATAATTTCAGAGACCTTTCAAGCCTGAGGCGTTCCCCCAAAGCATCAATGGGGGAAGCATCAATGTTCCCCCAAAGCATCAGTTTCTCGTTCCCTTTCGAAAGGGAACTAACAGCTTTAGAGATTGACTAACTGCTTTCAGTGTTCAGCAGGTGAGGTGGAAAGAACTTACTTCCTCACCACTAACCCAATGAACTTCAGCACGAGATAAACACAAACCTCAGCTCTGGGTCTATTATTAAGAAGTGTTTGTATTATCTTTCAGGTTTCCTCTGAACTCCTCATTGTGAAAGTGAATGATTTTCAAAATGATTCATAGCTCAGTTTGTAATTGGTTTGGGCTCAAAATGGCATGATGTGTCATCAAATTAATGATACCCTTTGGTTATAATTATAAGTTATAATTATGTTGGATGTAATTACTTTAAATGGCAAACTAGGGTTATTCTGAGAGTAGAACCGTGGCAACACGTAAACCGTTAAAATTATCAATGCTGCTTCTTTTTGAAGTCATTTGAGAAAAAACATATTTCCTCTGTTAAATGACTAAATCCTGATCTCCAATACTTGGGAGTTTATATCTTGAGGTGCATGGACATAGACACTTCAGTGGCTCTGTTTTCATGTTTCATTTAACAACTGAGAGCTAGTTTGTTTAATTGTTTATTAGATTAACCTCGTTCAACTGCCAAGGATTCATTAGGCATGTTCCACTTCAAACAGATTCAAAACCACCAGCAAGAGCACAATCATTAATGCAAAGAACACAGAGATTTCATCTGATCATTGATCCCAAATTAATCAAACAGTTTTGTTAGAATGATTTGAAATCAAACAGATCAAACAGATGACTGTTTTATTATTAACTCACTATCCACATCCTCTGTTTTCTCCTGGAGATATTGTCATGAGCCTGAGTGTGTAAGAAACCGGCCATCCACTGGAATTCGTTTTGAGATAAAAATGGATGAGGACAGGGAGATAGAAAGATGCCGTTACTTTAGTTCTGCAGGACCCTTGGGTTAGGAGAGAGTTGAAGAGGTAGTATCTGTGAATGACTGAGACTGTTTCTTTCTGTAAAGTTAAGACATGGATGTGGCGTCATGAATTGCCACATACACATACAAATCCTACTCAAGTCAACATAGCAAACTGTTTTATTTCTCAGTATTTCTGGCATCAAAGTTCTTATCTATTCCTTTACCTTATTACTCTTAACTCTTTTTCAGCTGTATTTCAGGATGTTATTAAATGGCTGTAGTAAATTCAGTTTACTACAGTTTCATCAATGCTGTTGGCAAGGTACATTTTGACCTGAACTTGATAAATTTGTATAGATGAGCTGTTGATATAAAGTGTAATTCATTGTTTTTTTATTTTTATTTTATGTATTTGTCCATGAAAATGGAATTTTATTGGAATTTTCACGTCTTTTCACATTAAACCGTTCAAAAGTTTGGAGTCGGTAAGATTTTGAAATGTTTTTGAAATAGTGTCTTATGCTAAACTCAAGGCTGCATTTGTTTGATAAAATTGTGAAATATTACTACAATTTAGAATTGCTTTAGTTTAATAGATTTTAACATCCCCCAGTGTTGTCTTACTGGGGGATACTATAAAACAGGTAACAGTGTTCAAGGACATCTCTTTGTCCAGTCACGGTATGAAGTCATACAATTTTACAACCAGTGTGTGAGTGCATGTGTGTTCGAATGTGAGAGAGAGTTGGATTATCTCTACATATGTTACAGTCAGAGCTGAGTGCACTTTTCTATCTTCCTTCCTCGACAGTCTGCAGTGAATTGGAAAAATGAAATATTTACACTGCTATTCCAACAGGTTAGTTAACTCTGAAACATTAATGTCTCCTTAACGTGGAGCCCGGGAGAATATAGAAAAGAGAAAGATGGAGGGGAAACAGGGCATAGGGTCATATTTAAACTATTTAACTCTCCCTAACCTCAAACAGCATTAATCTACTATATGACGGAAAAGAACTTGTGTGCCTGACTAAATTAGTAAGAGATAGACTGATAATGCATACACAAGATTTTATAACAAGCAAAGTTGGCTGGCTGTTTGTGACCTTTCTTCCAGTTACTAAACTAGTTATAGGAACCAGTCACTGAAGACTTACAATCTCATCATTTAATATTGTTTTTAGAATTATTATTGTTGTTTTTTATTAATATTCATAATCAGTAGTGTATCTGTTTTATACTTTTATATACATTTGAAATCATTGTGTTCTATGAATCATACTGTTCTGAATACATATGTGGGAGACTTTGGGAGAGTTGAATGTGTATGCAGTGTTTTTCCAGCATAGAATATATATATATATATATATATATATGTGTGTGTGTGTGTGTGTGTGTGTGTGTGTTTCTCTGGTAATGTTGTTTGTTTTTTTGTCAGCCTATAAGAATTGAAACTCTTTGTCTAAGGCAGAGAGAGAAAAGACTGAGATGCAGAAACAAAGGTCTTTGCTGGTCCATTATCACTCTCTCCCCCTTGTGTCTATACAGCCCATTCTCATCCGGCGTCATCTAACTCTCCCCTAACATCTCAATCCCGAGAGAACAAAGGTGAAGACATTCATGAGAGAGGTCCGTTTGCCCAGATCTTCATAACACTCATACAACCGCACTGATTTATGTCATGAATTTACAGCCGCTCAGCCTCCCAGTGAACCCAATTGATTGGTGAAGCATGAAAATACATCTAGAGCCAAAGGGAAGTTTACTTTCTCTCACTTTTTCATTGGTTTACTTCATTTCTTAGACATCAATGAGCGTGAATATTGCATGAAAGTCTCTAAACGGAGTTAAAAGCCCCTCCATTCAAGATAAAAACAGTTGTGAAGTCTATTATATTATTATGTATAGTGAGGAAATGGGTATTTAAACACCCTGCTATTTTGCAAGTTCTCCCACTTAGAAATCATGGAGAGAAATCAATTGTCATCGTAGGTGCATGTCCACTGTGAGACACATAATCTAAAAAAATCAAGAAATCACAATGTATGAATTTTTAACTATTTAACACCTTTGTTAACTATTTATTTAGTGTTTAGCAATGTTGTTGATCTGTGTTGTGCTACTTTCATGTTATCAGTGTGAAGCTGCTTTGATACAATCTGTATTGTGAAAAGCGCTATATAAATAAATGTGACTTGACTTGACTTGACTTAAAAGTTATTTTCCTCACTGTATTTGCTCTAGACGCGAGTTGCTCATCTCATTGCCAGACTTTTTATGCACAATTTAGACTTCTGAAAACTACACTTTATGAGATCCGTATGATATAAACAACTATGCACACAACCTTTACAGGAGGCAGTGTAAATTACATATTTGTCTTTGTGTGCTTGTGTCTGTGCACTAAACCAAATAATCAAAAAAAAAACACAATATGACTGAAAGAAACAGGCTAAGCAACTATATATATATATATATATTTTAATATGATTTCACTTTATTCAGCTGATTTCATTGGCCATGTGAATATATGAAGAGTTCAGATGCAAAAGCCTCTAAGTGCCATTTGAAATGTTCTTCTAGAATGATCATTTTTATCAAGCTTGTATATTTAAGCTCAGTAATTTCAGTTAGATTTAGCCAAACAAACAAATACAGGGAACCCTGTGGATATGTGGCCTAGTGGTTTAGTCCATGTACATTAATAATGCTGTGAGTTTGGATCTGGCTTGCAACATTTTCCAAATATGAAAAGGCAATAAAATGTATTTTAAAAAATAAGCCAAACTGACAAGAATATAAATGTCATTTCATATTTTATTAAATAATATGTAATATATATGGAGTATAGTTAATCACACATTTAGCATGTACTAAATCTATTATTATTTTTAAGTGAATAAATTATAAAAGCAATTTTATGTCTAATAATGTCAGATGCGGTAAAAGTGGATTAAAAAAAAAAAAAACCAGCAACAGTGTATACATAGGAGGGAAAAAGGGAGATGGACCGAAAGAACAACACCAAAGACAAACCTAAATGAGCGACAATCTTTTCCTGATGAACCTGAATCCGAACTTGCCTCTTAAACCTCTTGCACAATGACACACTATATTCAGAGTAATTGCATGGTGTCACAGAGGCGTTTTCCTCCAGTCAGGAATGAAAAGAGGTAGCGGCTGCACTGCAAGCTGTACAAATGCAGCTCATTCCTCACTGCTGCTGTATCACTGGACTATTAGTGAAAAACACTAATCATAAGGGAACTTTAAATAAATTAATGAATAATATTTGAAAGCTGAATATGTAATTGTTGCTAAAAATTTCTCTGGGCAGTAGTCACATTAAGGTTAAAGATGTGTGTTGCATTATTCATTCAGTCGGTTCTCTGTATTTTGCTATGGGCAAATCTGTTGACCTCATCCTGTCCACAAGCAGTTATTGTGGAGCTGAGTACAGCACTTAACCTATGAGACCCAGCGCTCTGACTGCTCTCTGAGGCTGGATGCACAGTTGCCCCATAATATTTGGAAACTTCAAAATAGAAGTGTGCTTTTTTTATTCTGATATGACTTTTAGCAAGCTGGTGTGATTTTAGTGTATGTACAAAGTCAGATATCCTCAGGTATCAGAAGAAAATCACCACTGGTTCATCACATGAATGTGCTTCACTAACATTTGACAACCAAAAACTATCACATTCTGTTTTCATTTTCTGCATTTATTGTTTTTTTAAACCTAACAAATCTCTTAAAGCGTTTTGCTTACAAAGTATGCTTTATTTCCTTAAAATAAACATCACTGGGTTTGACATTTTGTTATGCAATAGCAAGTGTATCTAAATACTTTTTTTCATGACTATTATTTTTTATAACAAATAACACTAGCTGAATAAGGAATCACGGTTCAGAGAAAGACACAAATTCGACAAAAATGGAGGAAAACAATGAGAAATGTTCATGAATACTGAACATGTCTTTCCCGAAATCCCATTTTTTTTTTTTCACTTGCTGTATGAAATATTGATAAAGTATTGCAGGGTCATTCTCAGCTGAGGAAAACATTCTCCACCTCACTTTACCTCACCGTCCTCCAGCGATTTCCTCCATCTGTTTCAAAAGTTAATGCTTGAACAAGTCAACCATGAATGAACTCTGCTCTGATTAAGTTCATGTACTGGCACTGTACAACACCTGTGATTCAAAGCATCTTGCAAGTCTGATTACTGTTCAGTCTCTGACTTTCTAACTTTACACTGATGGATTTTACTCTTACACACGTGGCAGATTATTTTATCGAAGCAATTTACGCTGCATTTTGATCAGTGTATTCTTTGGGAACTGAACTCATGACCTTGACATGAGTGAATATATGAATAAATATATGCTAAATTCATATGCTATATGAATAAATATACACTACCATTTTAAAACGGTTTTCGGGTCATTTTCTTTCTTTTTTTAAGGTCATTATTCTAAAGTGACATTCATCTTCAATCATTCTTATTTGCTGATTTGGTGCTCAAGAAACATTTACTATCAATGTTTAAAACAGTTGCTTTTGGAAACCTTGATACATTTTGGCATGGATTGTTTTATGAAAAAGAACTTGATTGGTAATAGAAATTTGTATCACGGTGAAAGTCTTTACTGTCACTTTTGATCAGTTTATGCATCCTTGCAAAATAACAGTAGATTGCAGAGGTAAAAATGTCATTGTAAGAAAATACTGAAATAAGATCTTTTCGTGCACTAAACGATTCACCAATTTTCTGTTTATTTTACAATTTTGTAGCATTTCATAATCTATTTCTACTTTCCACAAATGAATCTCCACTGTGATTGTAGCAGTTAATATGAACCCACTCTGCACATCCATTACAAATAATCCATTTCTGCCCAATCACATAAAACAGCTTATTGCACTGAAGCATTCTGCATTCTCAACACATTCTCACCCCAAGGCGTCACCTTTGACCATGCTTCAATATTTGACGTTTTAGGCGCCCTTTAGCGTCACTTACATGACGCGATCCTACGGCGTCATCTAACTGACGCTAAAGGAAAGCGTCAGTTAGAGGACGCGGTTAGGTTTAGGTGTGGGGTGGGGGTAGGGTACACGCGATCCTAGCGCGTCATGTAACTGACGCTAAAGGGCGCCTAAAGCGTCAGATATTGAAGCATGTCCAAATGCTTCCCAAGGCGTCAGTTAGGTGACGCCTTGGGAGTGAGAATGGGCTGGCATTCTGCATCATCTTTCGTTGTTCAACAGCATAGCAGTGCCGTGAGCGGCTTTTTGACTACAGTAGGTCTTTTCAGTTTTTTTTTTATGTTGTCAAATATAAATGTATACTTTTCAGATATATCACCCCAAGGTGTCACCTTCGACCATGCTTCAATATTTGACGCTTTAGGCGGCCTTTAGCGTCAGTTTCATGACGCGATCCTACGGCGTCATCTAACTCAGTGTTTCCCAAACTTTTTTTCTGGCGACCCACATTTTAAAGTCGATAAATCCTTGTGACCCAAAAAACATTAGGCCCATATAGTTCATATATCACGAAGAGAATTTATGCATTAACAAAATATGTATGACCATTTTTTAAGGTCATTTTTTAAGCTTCCAGTTAACTATTTAAAAGAGATACAGATATTTGACAAAGCACTTTTTTTGTTTAACCTGTTGTTGACAAATGCAGAGGTGAAATGAGAAAGGAAAAGTTGACAGGGCATCTCATTGTTTTCATATTCTCATAGTTACAGTGTACATTTACTATAATAATTATTATAGGCTTAAATTAAAATATTCTGACACTGAGACTTTGTAACCATGCATGGCTCACTACCACTGCATAAAAATGCCTAACAGGCACAAAAAAAAAAAAAACTACACACACGATTAAATACAAATTCCTCTACCCCCCTAATAAATCTAAGGCAATATAAATGACTATAACATAGCATTCAATATAAATATTCCACATTTATGCCCAAACCATGGTAAATTATTACATTCAGGCTATTACATGGTAAATGTTTGTAAGGGTGGTGATTAGGGCATTTAGTCTTCTAACTTTATTCATGTTTCTTCTATTTTTCTCATCAGTAGTGTTGGGAATGTTAAGACTGTTTCATCCGATTTAAAACTAGTTAAAATCATTGAGTGATGTGTGGTTTGTAAGAGAGAGGAGTACGTGTCCGACGCTTCTTAAAGGATGTCGCGCAACGTTGTTTAATAATAGTGTCCGGGACCGGGAGTAAACGCAACTCCTTTAAGCTTTGCGTTCCGTTATCCACTGGGCCGTGCTGCCTAGTTCAAAGTAAACTAGTGAAACGACTGAAACCAGCGCTATTTTGTTCTCTATTTGTTGTTACTTACCGAGAAACCGCTTCAGGTGAAAAAAATCCGAATCGTTTCAGAGACCGTTATGCACGCGCGTTTGGCCAATGGCCAATTCATGGAAAGGAAATAATCAAACCAACGAATGATTATTATCGCTGGTTCAGTCGACAGAAATACGGGACACGCATAAAAACTGCTGAAATATTCGGACTGTAAACTTTTCTCTCAGGTCAGTCGGAGTGCTCATGGTACACACACAGTGCGTGCGTATAGTCATCCAGCTGCACGCGCCACTGCGTCCACGCGCATATCTAACCAAATTTAGCCGCGCGGCACCACCAGAAAATAGGAGGAGAGGGAGGTTGGGGTGCCCTCGGCCGTATGGAGATGATTGGCGGGCCGCACTTGGCCCGCGGGCCGCCAATTGAATAGCCCATATCTAGAGAGTAGCCTACAACACACTGAAAAATAGTGCTCGACTTGGCGACCCAGACAAAATCTCCCGCGACCCACGTGTGGGTCGGGACCCCGACTTTGGGAATGACTGATCTAACTGACGCTAAAGGGCGCCTAACGCGTCACATATTGAAGCATGGTCAAAATGCTTCCCAAGGCGTCAGTTAGGTGACGCATTGGGGGTGAGAATGCGTTGTAGTGGTGAAATTCTGATTGGGTACATACAGTATGTCTACAATGTCATTACATTACATTTACATGTATTTATTTAGCTGACGCTTTTATCCAAAGCGACTTACAATTGCTATATATGTCAGAGGTCGCACGCCTCTGGAGCAACTATTAAGTGTCTTGCTCAGGAACACATTGGAGTCTCACAGTGAATTCGAACCTGGGTCTCTCACACCAAAGGCATGTGTCTTCTCCACTGCGCCCTCACCACCCTTATCATTATCGACTGACCTCAATTCAAAATGGCCTTTTAATCAAGAGTGGCCTTTGGCCCTTTGTACCCTTCATAGTTTCAAAATTCACTTCTTTTTGTCTTTTCCTCTTTCTTTGTCTTTTTTTTAGCAGCTTTGAGGAGGGATTGTTCACATCTCATGTCTTCATTAGCAGCATGAGTGAAACTCTGTCTCGCCTACAGGGCTGAATGATTTATCCTGGTCAGGACATTCATATCCACCCTGCTGTATCACCCCCTCATCAATCATGCACTCCCACACAACATTTTTAATTGCTTCCTAATTTAGTGGGCTTTGTGTGTTGATGACTTAATGTACATTTGGAGGGAAAAGAGTGCAGTTTCTCAGCATAGAGAAAAGAAGGAGATGCATTGACTCTTACTGGAGCTCTTTTCTGCCGGTTGCTTCTTTCTGGTTGTTGAATGAATTGCAATTTTTGACTTGAACATAAATAACTATATGCAATTTCTTCTATATAACCTATAGGAAAATGGATGGAGCCTTTCGTGCTAGCTTATGTATATCAAAGACCTCAATACTGCAAGGAAACAAAAGATGAAATCTTTTGATGAAAAGATGAAATCTGAAAAGGGGTAAATAAAAAAAAACATATTGGTAAAAAAAGAAGAAAATCCTTTAATAAGATTCATGTGCATTCTATTAGCTCAGAAAATCAGGTAACGCCACGATGGGGTTGTCGTTTCTTTTTGTTTTGATCTCCCGCTTACTGCTTCTTCTTCAGGCCACATGGGAGATTAGGAGAGTGAAATTGACTGTTAGTAGTGCTTACCTTGGATTAAGAGAAGTTCTTGAGGTGAAGGAAAGTACAAAGAGACATCTCAAATTGCACTTATACTGGACTAACTTACAGGTATATGTGCAGTTAGCACGAGTCTCAAAGGAATCGTTTTGGGAATTTTATAACATTTTGATCACACAAATTCACAAACCATCTGACAGAAAATGGCACGAGCTTTCCTTAATTTTGTGTAATTTAGGATGCAAAGGTTTTCAACAGTCCTCTGGAAAACAGCACCGTTTACTAGGCAACAAGCTACAGCATGAGTGAAGCGTTTGTATGTTGATCGGACATATTATCAAATAATAATGATAACATGATGGAGAAGAGCATTGTAACCTAGCATATATCCAAACAGTGACCACAAAGTTCACATTTCTTTAGTGCCATCGGCATGATGCAAATTGGTCCTCCAATATTTGAAAGTGCTGCCAATTTTATTGCAGTTTCACTGAATTTGGATTTATCTGTCCTTATAACATCACATACAGAAACTGATTGAAATGTATACATGTTGGTCAGATAGTCTCTCTTGTTCACAATATTGCTTTAATATTGTCTGTATTAGGCAGTTCTCGCTTTTTTATATATATCTTTAAATCAAGTACAGATTTGAAACTGATCCAGATAGTCACTTAGCAGCTTTCTTTGACAACACTCATAATTCTGGCCAAACAAAAATGACAAGAGACAAGACTTACCAGTGCATTTCAGTGTTTGGCAAGCTTCCACAGTCTTTCATTTGAATAAAAAAATGACACATAAGCAGCTTTTTTTTATTACAAATTTATTGCAAATATAGAAATAGATCTTTTGTACAGAATTTGTGGTGGAGAAGATGTAGGATTTAATTACCAGCTAAATAAATGTAAGTAAACCATTTCAGAGGCCTTTTTTTCCATCACATCAAAGAAAGGTCTTTTTGAGATCCATTCCGTAGATAGAAAGAGAGGCAAAGAAATATACAACCGATCTGAAGGAAACATTGTTAATGAGGCTCTTTAAAATAGCTGAAATTCATTTACAATTCTGTCAAAAGCTTGGACTGAAAAACGAAGCTACTTATGACGTCCAAAATCAAACTATTTTAAAGCTCACAGTTGGAGCTCTTTTGTGTGTCACCATGGAAAAGCTTCGGTTACCACTTGCAAAAAAAAAAAAAATAAAATAAAAAAAAAATAACAATAACTTTTGGTTCAGATTAGATTCTTACACTCAATAAAATGCTATGTGACTACACTCTAAAAAATGCTGGGTTGTTTTAACCCAATTTTGGGTCAAATATGGACAAACCCGAAATGTTGGGTTAAAAATGTAATGTAAAAATTTAACCCAACGGCTGGGTTAGTCCATATTTGACCCAAAGTTGGGTTACAACAACCCAGCATTTTTTAGAGTGTATGTATTGTGTATGTATAGACCATTTTGCAAGATGTAAACAACACTGGCCCAGAAGCACTTCCTGTTTCAGTTTTTTAACACTACATAAAAGCTGGGATAAAATACAACCAACAGAACATTTAAAACTGAATCAAAAAGTTAAACAAACATCTTTAAGATGTTTTCTTTACATGTGAAATAAAGAAAACAGTTAGAAACTGAAACAGGAAGTGTTTCTGGACCAGTGTTGTTTACATCCTGCAAAATGGTCTATAGAATGACCAGAAGAGCTATTGGCAAGATTACAGACATGATGAGCTTGGTATTGTGGTTCAGCCGTTGTGGCCTCTCAGCCTTAAATAATCAATGCAGGCCTCTTCATTCAGTCGGTTAAAATAGAGAACGGCATCCTCCACAGCCTCCAGAGACAACAGCCTCCCAAACGGACCATCTCTCTAAGTACCTCTGTTTCACTGCCCATAGACTATTTCCCTGGCTTCTCAGAAACATTTAAACATGCATTCGCTGATGTTTGCTTTATCATTGATTCAAAGAGCAGTCGTGCACGGGAGGATGTTTTTCCCCAGCAGAGGCAAGGGGCTACCACGGGACACCTGCAAGGTTAATGTGGTGGATGTGCCATATTCTCTTATTTATTGATCTGCAGTCTGCTGGGCAGCATTGAGTTCTACAGAGGATGAATGGACACAGCTAGGATCTCACTTTTCTTTTTCATTGCAGAGAAATAACCATATGGGATATATAAAGGTCTTATTTTGGCACTAAACAAAACTGACCAATAAAGCCATTTTTTTTTGTTGCTGTTGGCAATTTGTAAAGCAGAATACAAAGCTTTCCCATGGCATTGTTTCAGACAGTTTTTTTCTTGGTTCAAAACTGTAATAAGAATTCCAGTGACAGCAATGAAAGAAGTTCAGCATCCTTGAGGTGTTAATAAGCCTCAGTATCATCCCTCAAAAAGTTCTGACAGTATTTCAATGCCTAATTTTTGCTTTGTTTCAAAATATATCCACTCAATGTACACAACAATATAATTCATTTCTTTGAAAATACAGATAATCATGCAAACATAACACTTTGTTTCTTTTCCTGCCACTTTCTATGGTCTCAGATTGAATCAGATCTGGATAACAGGGATCAAAGCATTAACCCAGTCCAAAGCTATACAACATGTCCAAACCTCTCATCACTAAACATAATTATAACTATTACAACTAGAAATTCAGTGAAAAAAAAAAAAACCCAAAACATCTTTGATATTTTTACAAAGTTTGAAATTCACAAATATAGCTCTATTTACCCTCCTTTTTTTGGAACAGGAAACAATATTTGTGAAAGAAGGTCTAGTAAAGCAATTTAGAAGAAACAAAGATGCAAGCTAATAATTGTCATAAAGGTTCCTGAGCCGCATTTTGGGACAGGTGAAGGCTCAAAGATGCTCTTCCGCTCAAGAGCAGATAGACCCGCCAACCGCATGCCAACATCATCTGAGAGGATTATTATACTGGAGGATTAAAACAAAACAAAATGAAACACAAAAGGCCCTTGTCACCCTTTTGTACATTTTACCCTCATATTCAGCAAAACACATTATTGGAGAGTTTAAATTGAAAAATAATCAAATGAATGACAGTAGACCCGAACACCACCCCCACAAACTCCTTTGGTGTGAATTCAACCCGCTGCATATGTTTCCACAAAATTAGGAAATTATGTTCATTAGTGCACACACCCCTCTATGTTAACATTTTGGACTTCACCCCTGTATTTAAAATATATGTGTAATTTTTGAATAATAACACATTAACTCCCATGAGTATGATATAATGATATAAAGTCCAACACTACTGTTGTGTCAACTGGCCAAACAAACAAAGTCTTAGTACTCCTTTAAAAAAATGTGGGTTCATTAAACTTCCTCTTTTTCTCCCCGTTGCATGTTAAACTGCTGTTTGAATATGGGAGTGATACTCCAGTGATAACTTGATATGTTGGCCTGTAGACGGTTCAACAGAGACTACAGAGGGAATGACTAGAAGATTACACGGACATTAGGCTGATGGAGTGAAGTTAATTGAGAAGTGAATGATTGAGGGGGATGGAACTCAGGATTAACTGGTGATCCCCCAGTGCCTTTGACATTCCCACTTATCTATTAAATGTTTCCCACGATTTCTGAGCGACAGTGCTGTTAATGGATCATCTAAAACTCAAAAACTTCTAAACTTACAATTCTGTCTAGAATTGAAAAGAATGTGTTCAAAACATATTAAATGCACAAATTATTTTGGGATTTTTAAAAGAATCTTCAATCATCTTTTTCCATAATAAAGAAATGAAACAAACAAACAAACAAAACAAAACCATGGTGAGTATTTTCATTTTGGGATTGAACTACCCCTTTGTACTGAACCAATGAACCAAACACAAACATTTGGATCCGATTCAGTCATGATCTCATAAGCAATTCAGAATATCTAATCGTCTAGGGTTGTTTCGTTGCTCATGCATTAGCCTGTCTTCTTTCACAACATTACAGATTGTGTGTGGCTTTTATTTATTCAAAGCTCCAGCCATTATCAGGTTGATGCAGCTTGCGTATACTCTCTGTTCCTCTCTCGCCTCTCAAAGTACTCCTACACACTTTCTGCATCATCTCCTTCCCTGATTTACTGTCTCCTCCTGATCCTGAGTGTTAAATGTGTTTTCCATAATCATAACGGCATTCTCCGACTCACTTTGATGAGCTGATTCAGAGTTAACCCCTCTATCCTGCTCTTGTTTCGGAGAAATCAATGCATTCTTATGTTTCTCCATCACAGTCTAATATACAATACTGTATGTCTTTAATTGGGTTATTAAAGCCCATGGGTTGAATTTTGGAAAAGCACAGCGACTGGCCCATTTAGTGTCTCTTTTAGTTCTAAACAATCAAATGTATCCATCCTGCAGCGTGTTTCTCACAATCCTGCCATGTTTTGCTCCTTGCAGTCATACCATCGGAATTCAGAGAAGATATGAAAGACAAACAAGCAGAAAATATCAGAGTGAAAACGTGGCAGTGTGGCTCTCTTCTGCGTAAAAAGAGGGAGAAAACGACTTCATAAAAAGGTACAATTATCCTGACCCCATAGAACCTCAGAGTGATTTTCTCTGGGCTTCTTTTGAGCATGAACAAAGACCTTCAAAGACACAGAATACAGTACATTAACTGCATGTACCCTAGTCGTTTGGACTGGATTCAGTGGCATGAGGGGCAATAATTAGCTTGTCGAAAAATATTTGGTCCTATTAAGTCAATTAAATATGGATTCTGTTCTTGAAGAAATAAGCAAATGAGAAAAAAAGAATAATGGGGATTTATGGTATGACAGAGCTAGTTAATTGCCAACAAAAGTTTCTCGCTCGTCACTTTCTTGCCATTCCAAGTGCCATAAAAAAGGAGGGAGGCTGGAATGAAAATCATGCATGTTTCAAAGCATTAATCCATATCTTTTTTTGCTCACTTCAAGCCAATCTCCTTCCATAGTGTCTAACGCTAAAAGGAGGCTAAAGAGCTTAGAAAAAGTAAAAACTGCTGTGGAAGAGTAATCCACTTTGCACTCTGTGTAATATTGCTGAAAGCTGACAGTGATTAATGTTTAAGTATTTTCTGTCCTTAGCACAATCAACTTCCTTAACACAACTATAGTGAAAGGGCCTTCAGAAAGGGCCTATTAGTGTAAAAAAGGCAATTTAAGAATGATACCATGACACCTACCATAAATTATGCAACAGCGTCATGTCTTGTGATACTGAATGGTTACAGTGAGTGGAATACAAAACAACTGGGTACGGCCCACTTGTAAATCACCATTTCATTCAAGACAACAACAAAAAGAGCTGGTATCCTACCGCAGACAACATGACACATGTTCTTCAGAAACTTCTGAATGACGAATTGATAACACTATTAATACTAGCAAAGAGCAGGAATATAATGACACTAGCAAAGGATCAAGAAGAAGAGACAGATACATGCATTATTCAATCCTTCAAAAAACATCAGTATCCTGAGAGACGAAACTCTGACACCAACCATCCACTGATTAATTTGGTGTATGAAGAAAGTGGCTGTGTGGCTTAGCCTATTAGCTCTGTAGAAGGATAGTAAACAAACACAAATTTGGCTGAACTGGGTAATTTATATGTGATATGTCAAGCAAAGTTTTAAAGGCCAAGTAAATCAAAGAAAGAATGTATTATAAACATAGTGTGCGAATTAAGGTCTGATATAAAAATACCGTAACTTGAAATAATTGATTTGCTTGTTTATCCAGAAAGAATGGGTGGAACATTAATTCTTCAACAGGGAAAGTTGAAGGAGAATGACCTTGAGCAAGATAACAGCATGAAGAATCAGTCTTACTCCCCAAGCAAAAAAATAAAGAGAGAAAAACAGTATTTACACATTTTCTTAAACAATTAATAAATAACAAATCTTACAGATGCCATGCCAATTGTATTATTACTCCCTCTTTTGTTATTCAACCTTGAATTCATAGCAAAAATGTCTTTTTTTCTTTCTATTTTTCTTTGTCAACGAGGGGAGGCACAATAAAAACGTGTCTAAAACATTAAGCTGGGCATCAGATTTTACTGTTATAAAAAAATGAACAGTCATTTTTGATTGAGTGTTGATGGTTAGTTCCTTAAGACCAGTCCAAGAGGTTTTAAAATCATGTTCATAAAGTAAAGAAAATGTCACAGTAAGCCTCCGGTACCAGTCCTTTGAGAGTCCATTGCAGTTGCCCAAAAATGATTTGTCCAGTTAGGGTCCATTCTCTCTAAATGAGCTGAGTGCAATGTCTTCCTTAAGTACACACAGAGCCCTAATAATCCACATATGTTATAGCTGCTGCTGTCCCTCTTTCTGTAAACCATAAAGCATCCTATAAACAACTTTTGTCATAGGCCTATACCTTGGACTGGATTTTTTTTTAAAGCCCTCGAAAAGAGAGAACCAAAGAGACATTGTGCCTGAGTGTATGTCCAATGTTGGCAGGTATCTATCACATATTTACAATGAAAAACCTTAATCAAGAGATATGGAAAGAAAAGTGGTATGAACATGTATTTACAATGAAATCCATTTAAATATGGGAAATGATATGATGTAAAGAACATGAGCCAATCATCAACAATTACTCGTTTGTGATACTAACAAATAATGGACCCTTTTACTGAAGGCACAAAAACACCTGATGCAGAATAAAGAGGGTTGAATGAAGACGTTTGCTAATGCTAACACTCACCCTCATTTGCCAGAGAGAGAGAGAGAGAGAGAGAGATCTTTTAATCAAATTTGAGGTCTTGGCTGCTTACCCTCGCACACTTAAGGATATAGCCTTGGTAATTGCTAATTAGTTTGTGTAATCCAATGGGAATTAATAAAATAATCGACGACAGAGGTGTTGAAGCTAATATTATTTGTCATTTTTTCAAAATACCATTAATAATGTATTATCTTATGAGATCTATATTTGAGATTAAGTGTTTTTGGGAGAGGAGTTTTATTATCATCGTTGAAATCCATTTCAATTTAAAAGATTTATTTTTTTATTTAATTAAATATTGCTCCTTTTGTCTGTCTACCTTTCAAAGTCAGTATAATGGATAATAATTTCCTCAAATAAATGAATAAAACGAAACAAACAAAAAAAAAAAGAGCCTGGAGAAACATGCCATATAAAGTGTCAGTCTAAAAGTGCCATACCAGGGTATAGGTCACTTTGCCTGTTGAATGAGTCAGCAATAGGCTTCCAAAAGCCAATTAATAGACTAAACAAACTGACCTAAGACCAGAAGAACAGAATACATAAAACTCTGCTGCCAACAGACACTTTACGCTCTTGCTTTGATACAAGGTAACCTCCAATAAGAAAATGCTATTAATAATGCATCAGAGATGAGAGATATACAGAACTATGTCTCTTTAATCTCTAACATAGATCTATGCATTTCCCACAAACCCAGGTAAATCTATTTTCTCTAGAACCCCTTGCACTATTTATGCCATCCTGCTCAGCACAGCAGTACAGCTCAGCAGCTGTCAAACACGGCTGACTATCCCAAGGTTCCCCCGGGAGATTCTTCTGTTTCATTTTTATCTTTTTCTCTTTTTCACATGAGGAGTGCTATTGAAATGTAAATGTGGTTGCCCTGTGCACAGTCTCTGTAATATGGAAGAGGGAAACTGCTTTTGACAGGTTAGAAGAAAATCAGAACATCCATTTTATCCTTCTAAAACACACATTCCCACCTAACAAATTAATGTGATGACCAATGATTTGATGGGTTGAGAGTACACACAGAGATTCTCTTAGGTTTAATAAGGATTCTAGTTAAGGTTGCACTATTGATATGAACAATGAAATGACAGATTATTTCAATTATTGACAAATGATAAGGACCTTTTTCACTGAGAACAACAATGCTCCAAATTATATCTCTGAATGTTATCTTATGTACTGTATGTAGTGTATTCTCAGGCTCTTTTTACTCTTTCTGGCTCACTGTACAAAAACAATTAAACAACTTGTCCTCAAACCCTGACAAACTTGGCTCTGTGTTGCAAACTTCAGCCATAACCCAACTTGCTCACTGAGCTGCTCTTCTGGTTTATCAGGCAGTAAAAGAGACCTGTGCAGTGTATCCACACAGTCTGATAGATTACAGCTTTTGCTGTGCTGACACACCCTTCCAGTAGTCAAGGATGTCATGCAAGTCCTCCCCCTTGGCAAACTGGACCTTTTTGCGCAAGGCGTTTCCAGCTGTTACGTAACATGACTCCTCGCGTGGACCCTTTCTGTGGGGACGAAAGCGCTCCCAGATGCGCAAGGTGTTCTCGGTGGAGTACTCTGGACTAGAGGAGTAGCCAGAGTAATTTTGGTGACGTGGAGAGAGCTGAGAGTAGGAAGCAGCGTCTCTCTTGGTGCGTGACAGAGGCTTGAGAAAAGAGACCCTTTGGGCCGGGGAGTCATGAGAGCCCTCGTAGTATAAGGCAGGGACTGAATGACGATGCTCTGCGCAGTGGTAGTCTGGGTGCACCTCCAGGTGTTGCTGAAGGCCCATCCCATCTACAGTACCACCGTCAATGCTACAGCCACCTCCTCCTCCACTACCTACTAAAGGGAGCCTCTCCAGGGGCTCACCACACCCCAACGGGCTGCCCTTGTCTGAATAATGGCAGGGATCTGGGCTGTGGGGTTCCGGAACATCTAGGCTGTAAACACGACCCCCTTTCCCACTGGAAGGGCGGCAGTGCCTCTTGGAAGAGGAGGTGATGACTGCAGCATCTGCGCTCATTTGTCTTTGAATAGGCCTCACTGCAGTAGCTGGGGGTGGTGGACGATATGGTGGGGACACAAAGCCACCACCTGTGATCCCAGGCCTCTCAGACAGAGGAGCAGAGAAAGGGAGAGGAGGTGGGGGAGGGATTTTTGGGGAAGGCAGGACGTGGCATGCATCACTGATACTAGAAGAGATGGGAATCAGTCCTCTGGTCAGGGAGGAGGTAGAGGTAGGTGGGGGTGAGGTGGGACCACTTGTTGTGTTGGAAACAGAAGAAGCTGCAATAGAGTCCAGCTTGAGGGCATCAATACAGTTGTTAATTATCTGGTTGACCTTGTCAACTTCCATCGCAATGGTTGAAATCTCGGACGCTGATCCCCGGCCATCATCATCTGAATCATCACCCAAGTCACTTCCATCATCCCCCCTGAGGTCTTCCTCCCGAACACCATGCATCACAGCTCCATCTCTACCCCTTTCATCTCCTCCAACAGAGGTCCTAATATCCATATAGTTGCCCTTACTGGCCATGGCCTCAGAGAAAGCAGTTGCCATCTTCTCTACTTGAGGGATGGAGGAAAGACGTGAGGAACTAGTGTTGGCAGACCCATGGCCAAGCATGGCAGAGCTGGACGAGGAGGACATGGGCAGTTTGCCATGGTGATGCTGATGGTGGCTCTGCTCGTGCAGTTTCTGAACAGCTGTGGGGTCGTTTGCAACTGCTGCTGCCACCTCTGGGCCATATCGCATTTCCAGAATGGTTTTCTTCACACAGATGGATTTTTCTTTCTCTTCATTTCTGCGACGTCTTCGTAAGCAGTAATAGACAAACCCAAGGACAATGAGCATTCCAAAGAGACAGCCAACAATGGTCATGATGTAGTGGGTGGTCGTGGAGGGTGGAGGCATCAAGTCGTCTGGATTTGGTGCTCGGGTAGAAAAGTATAAACACGTGTGGTTGTAGCGCTGAGAGTTGCGTATAGATGCCACACAGAAGGTATAGTTGGTGTTTGCTTTGAGCTTGTTAAGGGTGATCATTTCCTTTTTTTTCTTCAAGTTCATCACATCTGACACAAAGCTCTGATTGTACTGCACCAGGATGTACATTTTGCTGTATGGCTTTGGAATCTGGATTAGAAGGGATGCAGAGGAAAGAGACACATGTTGCAGTTTGATGCTGGGACTAAATGCATTGTCAGATGAGGAGGAAGTTGTGGGCTGATGATATGGTCCAATGTGCTCAAAAATGTCAGGTCCCATGCCTGAAGAATCAGGATCAGGTGGCAGAGATGTCATCCCAGGAATCAGCACCCCATCCCGGCACACAGAGTAAAGGATGTTGCGAGCACTCCGTCCATGGCCGGCAACAGGACTCAGCAACGGGTAGCCAAACAACTCCCGTGGTGTCTCGCACTGAAGTCGATCATAGGT
Organism: Pimephales promelas; assembly: GCF_016745375.1. Next base: position 16,449,890 of record NW_024121321.1, read on the forward strand.
GTGTGTGACATTGTTGAAGGCTTCTAACCAGCTGAGGAAACTGTAGAGCTCACATCCGCAGTGGAAAGGGTTTCCTGCAAGCTCACATCCCATGAGCCTGCCCAACACAGTGAAAGTGGATGGGTCCAGCCGGGCAAGCTTGTTCGATGACAGATCCAGGTTGCTGAGGCTGGGGCACTCCCAGAATGCATTAGTGGCAATGACTTCTATGAGATTATGCTGCAAGAAAAGACATTGCATACGTCCCAAACCTCGCAACATGCCTTCTGTCAGGTTGGTTAACTTGTTATATCCAAGTTGCAGGACCTGTAAATTTGCTTGGCTTGCAAAAGCACCATCTTCGATGTACGAGATCTCATTCTTGGTGAGGTTGAGGTCCGTCAGGTTGGTAAAGCGACTCAAGGACGTGAAAAAAATAGCTTTGATCTTGTTCTCATTAAGCCGCAAGTCATGTACTGTATTGTTGATGTGCTGTGGGATTGTCTCGTATGGTGGCTGGTTCTGGCTGCAGATGGCCAACCACACATAACCTTTATCCCCCTCGATCAGCCAGCAGTCACCTCTGACCAATTCTGGTGGGCATAAGAGAAGGAAAAGGGGAAGGAAGAGGAGAGTGGTACAGGAAGGAGAGAGGGCTGTCAACAAACTTTTCATGATTGGAGTGGAGAGGAAGGGGTGTTTTGAAATAAAGGTAAACAAGGTGGAATTCTTCTATAAGTTTGTTATTGAGAGTACAGAATATCTTTCACATATGCGAATGAGGGATCTCCTTTTGGGCTGTCAAAGCTGTTGGCTTGTCATGGTGTCTAACAGAGTCCCCATATTTGCTCATATCCGGTATAGCTGAGTCGGTGCCTGATACATTTTCAAAACTGATCTTGAATTGAAGGACAGCTGCTGGAGTTTTCTCTGATGAATCTGTCAAATGAAACAAAGACAATACATATGAGCTTAATTTAACAAGAAAATATCAAGGTTTCTCAAAATGTAAAAATAAAAACAATTGGTTACAAACAAAGATATGCAGAAATATTTTATTTATTTATGAAAATATTACATTTCACAGATTATACAAACACAGATTTAAAAAAAAAAAAAAAAAATTTACAAGCAATTTATAAAATATAACTAAAATGTTAAAGGAACATATTTGGTTATTTGTCACTATAAAACTGATTATGTAGCCACTACAAACATGTGAGTAATAAAACACGACACAATAACGATACGTAAACACGATATGTATTCCTTAAATCAAACATTTAATTGGTCCATATTTTCATGGCTGCGAATGATGAGATGGGCACACGAGCATAAATGCATGGATTTGTGTGTAAGTGCATAGTGGTTGCTGTAAACCCCTGTATAAAATTAAACTAGGAAAACTCACTGCTATTTGGACTATTTCCAAACAAATCATTCATTAGCTGTAAGAACAAATAGTGCTCTACCCTTGGATTTCAGTGTCTTAATCATTAAAATGGTAGCAAATGAGCCATATACTGCCTTTCGAGAATAGGGATCATTTATCTCACCCTGCCACCTGTCTTTCAGGCCTCCGTATAGTCAGCGAGGGCCGGGGTGATTGTTATATGACAAACATCATTAATCAACAAGCCATACAAGGTTTCTGAACAACATTCCAGGGCCACTGTATGCCAGAGAGTAAAATATCGATAGAAATGGGGGATTAAAAGGCTTTTGCATTATGCCAGGCACCATCCTCCTCTGAATGCAAAGGGAAATGGAACACATTTTAAAGCTGCACAGACTCAGATCTGCTGCTCAATCCAGATGAGTCTTAGCATTTGTTCTTATGTTCTAGCCTTGAGCACCATCAGTAAACACTCAAGAGACAGTTACAAGAATAGTCCATGTGATTTAATCCTGGGAATTATACCAAAACAACAATCTACAGTGAAAAAAGTTTGCAGCAAGTCCTGTAACCATGCTTTCACCACTATGAAAACCAAGGTTGTTAAACCAGTCTTTGACACAGATACAATTCCCTCTTTTTTCTCAGACTTCTTGCTCTCTCTGTATTTGCTCTTTGTCTTTTCATCCACTGTTTCCCATCATTCTGTTGTATTTCTTTTCAGTCTCTCAATTAATCATATAAAAGCTTATTTTGAATGAAAATATTAGCCAATCTAGAATGAAACGTGTCCTGAGAGTAATTAGAGATCATCTGCCATTTTTAGATCACTACCGTTTCCCACACTGCAAAATATTTATGAAACAAGAACAATGAACAAAAAACAGTCAAAACCATATCAAAGGCTCTAGGGCAGCATTTGCAGTCTGATCATGCCTCTATATCTCGATGCCCCTCCACCTTTTCTCACTTGTTCCTCTCTTTCTCACCCTCTATTCCTTCCTCAGCCCACCAGAGATGTGATCTGGTTTGGTGCTCCACATAGTGAGGCCCAAAGGAAGCTTTAATTAGGGCTGGGGCTGAGGCAAAGAGGTGCATCACAATGAGAGCGCAGTCTGCGTGTGAAAGAGAGGCTAAAATAAATGAATAACACAATGTGTTAGTTGGATAGAAATGGCTTATTTATTTTGCGACTCATACCTTTACACCATGAGATATTGATTGATTGCACATAAAGTGTTTGCTCTCCTGCTTTAATTAATTTTGTGCAGTCTTCAGTGCAACATACAGATTGGCATCTGATCTAAAGTTGGAAAGTGCTCTCGTTAGAAGTGCCAATTACCGACGAATGTCTCTCCAAAACAATACACTGATTTCACGCAGCTGCCATTTTGAAATGGCTCTGGTGGGAATAAAACCGGAAGTGTCGCCTCTAATCACAGAAGAGTCGCGAATACGATGGCGTATTGTTGTGTTTAATACAGAACAATAATAGAGTGAAATTCATTTAATACAGTGAAATTAATTTAGAAATAAAATTGTTTATATATATATAAAATTCAGAACATAAAAAAGAAGTAGGAACGAACTATATACATATACTATATATTGGATATCAATATAAAGTAGTGTAAATCGCAGCAGCAGCTTCAGGTTGGTAGTCCAAGGTTTTGTTGTCTATGTTTACTTCCGGGGTACTTCCCACTGGAGCCTCGCTTACGTTTTCAAAATGGCGGCAGCATGAAATCAGCGTATTACCTTAGTTATGATGATATCTAAATGACATCTGTGTACACAGACAGAGATGGTCTAAATTTAAGCACAGGTAAGTCAATTTTATATTGACAGTGTTTAAGTTTATTTTTTCCTCTTAGTCTTTCCATCTGCCAGCCTATTCTTAAAGTAAATCCAAATAGGGATTGAGTGGGAGGTTTGCAACATGGAAGTGTTAAAAAGTCTCATTTCAGATTGGTGTGTGGTATGTGCCGTGTTTTCATGTGATACTGAGAGATATACTAACAACACACAAGAGCCTTTGATAATATATCTACTGTGTAGGCGCAAAACAACACACACTTTGCCATGGTTTCGCTTTGTGTGGTGGTGGTGAGGGCTAAATCTGAAATCCCCAGAGCATACATAAAGCAAGCATACAACAGAGACTTACGTATATGGAGACAACCTAGCAGTCACATTATATGTTTCATTTGTGTTTAATTTGTCCCAAGGATCAGGTGCACATATCTTCTTTTTGGTATATGAGAAATGTAGGATAAGAAATATGAGTAGGAGGAGAGAAGTAAAGAAAACAAGAGCATATTTAAAGATTTGGCAATGGTTTATAGTGTTGTGTGGTGTGAGAATATTTCTTTGACTTCTGTAACTGTAACTCTGCTTGAGCCACGAATTCGTTGCTGCTGACTAGAACAGCACTGAGACCAGCTGTTATACGGACCAGGACATGACCATGGTCTCATTGTCTCTATTGACAGGTAACTGGGACAGTGTTGACACTGATGCAAAGGAGTAGGCTGGCAATGCTTTCCCTTCCCTCTATTTAGGAGGAAATGTCAGGCAGCGTGAGGTGATGAGAGCCAGTTTGAGGCAATGTGAGGTTTTGAGAAGTGATATGAGTCGATTTGGAGCAGCGTGAGTGGCATGGTGTGAGGCGGTCTGAAGCAATGTGAGGTGATACGGGTTTTAAGCAATGTGAGGTGAAGCAGTAGTAGTGAGGTGAAGGATATTTACATGCACTTTCAAGACTTAGTTTTGGGTCAGACTAAAACAATAATTTATCCTGTAATAAAATGTCATGTAAACGTTTAAGTTTTGCAGACAAACATATCTAGGTAATACCTTCGTAGCTCAGAATCATCAAGAAACATATATCATTTAAACTACATGTGGCCTTGTTGTGGTGCACGCACTTATTATAGACAGGTGATGCACTAAAAATAAATAAATAAATAAATAAATAAATAAAAATGTCCAAACTAGATTTTTAAATATGTTGCAACTTATCGCACAACTTTTTTTTTAAATTAAAAAAATACATTTTATTTAAACCTTTATCTATATACATATAAAATATTACATAACATATTATAAAATATTATATAACATTTTCTTTTTAAATATTTTTGGGGAAAAAAACAAGGCAAAATAACTAAAACTTTTTGAAAGTTTTGAGGTTAGTTTTTTTGAAAGAAATTAATACTTGTATACAGCAAGAAAAGTGATTTACATTTCAAATACATTTGTCTTTTGGTTCATTAATGAACCCTGAAAATGTGTCACGGTATATATTTTAAAAATTATAAGCACCACAACTATTTTCAACATAATAGCAATAATCAGAAATGTTTCTTGAGCTGAAAATCAGCATATTAGCTTGATTTCACGAGTAATGTATGTAGTAATGATGCTGAATAAATTACTACATTTTAAGATTGCAATAGCCTAGTACTGTCTTCATTGTATTTTTGATCAACAGCCATGATGAGTGTAAGAGTCTTTACAAAAATGTTTACATTTTTGGTGACAATTTATTTCACAGTGTTATTGTTCCATTATAGGTTACTATAGTAATAACAATAAATTATTCATAATTACCTGAAACTAACCCTAAACCAAACCCTTATGCTATATTTAGTATTACAAAGTACTTAAATGTATAATTACAGTGTAATAAAAAAACCTTTAAAATAAAGTGTAACCAATTTGAACGGAATTGTATGTTCATGAAAATATACTTTTAAAAACATAATCTAAACAAATCTATATTCGGAATGTATTTTTTGCACACAAACATATGTTGTAAACTAATAAAAGGATGTTTGAAGCAATGTGAAGCAGTGTGGCTTGATACAAGCCTGTTTGATGCAATGTGAGGTGATGTGAAGCAGTTTAAGGCAGAGTAACATGATGTGAGACAGTCTGAATCAATCAATGTGAAGCATGTAAGGTGATCTGAGACTGTGTGAGGTGGCTTGATTCATCAGGTTTGCTTGCCTGTGATGAAGCAGAGCTCAGCAAATATACAACGGCTTAACATCTGCAGCAGGAGCAATGCCAAGCCTCTAATAAACCCACAGGATCATATGTTTGTGCACCCCACACCTGCCGCCACAGCCTCAAACAACATAACTGTACTTTAGAGATGTTTAGACATGTGTTTATACACATGCACAGACTGTTTAGTATGTGGAGATGATTAGAAGTCATTATGTTATTGGCACCTGTATGAGAGAGGAAAAATATGTTTGAAAAAGTGACTAGTCATGAGGATTAAGTTCATGAAAAAGCTATGTGTGTTTGCACGTGTAGAAAAGATTAATTATGAGTGCAGGTTGCAGAAGAATAAAATAATTCGTAGGACCCACTTAAAAATAGAAATATCTAAAAAATAAAATATCTAAAAACAAATAAATTGTTATCCATCTTTTTGCAAAAGCGACAAGAACAAATAAAATAAAGTAAAAAATATATATATTTACAGGGGCAACATACTGTAAGCTGAGCGTGTGTAAGCCTGCCATCTGCTTGCTTTTAGAGGGAAAAGCTGCCCATAATTGCTGGTCTAGGGTCAGTTTTGTCCGTAATAATAGCATATTGGGATTGTGAATGTAGATTCTTTAATAACAAATAATTAATCGGGAGCGTTCATGCTGTAATGTTTAGGTTGTGGCTAAGCAGCCTAACTTGAAACTATTTCATTGAAATTTAACGGACATATTGAATACAATCGATGCACTTTTACCTGCGGGCTTTTGCGGGCCAAAATATTAATGTTTTGGAGAAGGTAATATTTATTTTTGCAGAAGCTGGACAAAATTTCGGTGGAGAGGAAAATCTAATGGATACATTTTAAAATGTATTTTCCAGATGTAAAAATATAAAATATGAGATAAATGTGATTAGTTCCCAAAAAAAAAAAAAACAAAAAAAAAAACATGTAAATAATTTTTCAAAAAAAGTATTTTAAAATAGGGGAAAGAACTACAAAGCCCATGTTTCATGAGGCATTGTGAATGACAAGATTTTAAATGACTCTCTCTGCAGTATTAAATAATATATATTAGCTCCCCAATATATTAGCTGTGGAGTGGTGTGATAGATGCATTGGGGAAGGGGGTGCCAGTGGTTCAAATAATGGTAAATAATGAGCTTTTTAAAAATAATACTACAAATAGTATAAAAATAATAGTACAAATAGTATAAAAAAAATTAAAAACAAATCCAAAAAATCAGCAGCTCTGTAATGGGATTATGTGTGTTTTGTTTTTGTGTGTGTGTGTGTGTGTGTGTGTGTGTGTGTGTGTGTAAACGGTTCACGTAGTCACTGCTTGATGCCGGGCAAGTTGTGTCACTGGACCACTTACACATTTTCTTATGACTCTTTTTGTCAGACCGCTTGAAACATAATTAGGTTTATTAGTTTTACATCTAATTTCTTCTTGCCTAAAGCACAACTTGAGTAAAAGTTGACCCACGCTCCCCTAATCTGAGAAATACAAGATTAGAAGACCCTGAGGCTGACTGCCACCCAGTGACTACAAGTCTTTCAATTAATGCTCATACTTTCACCAGAGACAAAATGAAGGACAGATTGAGAAACAGCTGAAGAAAGTGAGACCGAGTGAGAAAAGCTGGCCAGCCTCTGATCTGTAAGTGTGGTTCAGACTGTGTGAATGAACTTCATCCTTCCCATGGGGAGTGTTTTCCGTTCAAGACACAACCCTTTTCTTCGGCTTTGTCAATGGCACATCTACAGCTGGAAAATGCTCTCTCTCTCTCTCTCTTACAAACACAAACACACACACACAAACACACACAGTATACACAAGGCCACCCTGCAGTAAGAAGTGAGGCGCAGTGCCGTTTTCCCCAGCAGGGAGGTCTGTTCTCCCTTCTCTAATTAGAGCAGATTGATCACCATGCATTGTGATTTTGTTCGGTCCACTGCACAATGTTTAATGTTTGGCCCCTAGGTTTTGGTGCGCGTGTGCGTATGCATGTGTGTTTATGAAAGCATGAGTACTAGTTTCTTTTTGAAATCCTGGCCCACACACAGTAGTTTTCTGTGCTTAGCAAGTGTTCTGAGCACCGTGAAAGGTTTTACCATTTACCATTGAAGTTGAGGGTGCTCTGTCTGAATCTTTAATTAGAACTTTGCTCAAAAGGAAACTAGCTCAAATGGCACATAATGGTGTTAAGCACATTGAGGCCATGGGTTTGATTTCCAGGTATTAACTAATAAAATGTCAACGCATTCTCACCCCAAGGCGTCACCTTTGACCATGCTTCAATATTTGACGTTTTAGGCGCCCTTTAGCGTCACTTACATGACGCGATCCTACGGCGTCATCTAACTGACGCTAAAGGAAAGCGTCAGTTAGAGGACGCGGTTAGGTTTAGGTGTGGGGTGGGGGTAGGGTACACGCGATCCTAGGGCGTCATCTTACTGACGCTAAAGGGCGCCTAAAGCGTCAGATATTGAAGCATGTCCAAATGCTTCCCAAGGCGTCAGTTAAGTGACGCCTTGGGTGTGAGAATGGGCTGAAAATGTATACTTTAAATACAACATGAATTCCCTTTCAGTCAGTCACTACGAGTTACATCAGTGACTGATGAAATGGGGGTTTGGCTTCATCACTGCTAAGAAAGCTTTCTTTTCTAAAAGAGATGGTCATGAGAGTGGTCTAGCGTGTTTGGGCTTTAATCACGCTCAGACAGCGCTCGTGGAGGAGTCATGTTCTCATTGCGGGAACATCGACATCATGATGTTAATATCAACACTCAATGACTCTACCTGTGTGGGTAGAGTCTCCTTTGCCGCACCCAACCTATCTCTTCCTTTAAGAGGGGATACTTTGGTCTGGCCAGGGTGGTCTGAGGGTTACGGTGTGGAATAACCCGACTAGTCTTCCTCGGGCCGCGTCTAGAATATGTCTTTTATGAGTGAACGAATAACAAGCCCATGAAGGTTTGTGAATGAAATGATCAAATAAAAATATGATGTTTCAAAATAAAACTACTGATAGTTTTAAAACTGGCCAGTAAACTGGATTTTTTTATTTAATTTTTTTAAATACTATATAATTTTAAAACAATAACTATATAATACTCAAAATTAAAATTAATTACTCAAGTAAAGAAGGTATTGAAATACTAGTATATTAGTATAGAAATACTATATAATTTTAAAAGACTAATAATCAAAAACTGTACTATAAACAAGCAATAAATAACACAATTTCTTTGGCCATGTCTCATCTTGCCTAGGGCGCCACGTGAGGCCTCTCTGCCACTGCTGCTGCTTCAAAAAAAAAACCACACACATATCCCCAGCTGAAATGAGGTAACACATTCTGCATTTGATCATCCGTGACTGCAGTCGACAACCATGGCTAAGCAAGCAGATTGATGCCTAAAACACACACAAAAACGCTAGCGCACAGGCAGCACTGACGCAGCTGAGCTACAAACTATGCCTATCTTCTGAGTAGAGGGGGTGTTCATGGGATGGCCGCCCATTCTGTTGAGACGGCCCTTTCTGTAGACAGGTTTGGCCTAGCGGGGGAATCCAGACGCCAGGGATCAGACCGGGCCATCACTCACTGCCCCACGGGAGAGAAGGAACTGAGCAGATAAGGGAAAGAAATTAGGTCTACATGTCCCATCATGCCTCGCTAAAGGATGGAGCTGTGTGACCCAGTTCCCAGCGTCTCAGGTGTCCACAGAGAGAGAGAGACGAGGAATGTCCCAAATCCGCATTTAACCACACCACAGAGTATTTAACATACATTCATGCCCTTCACATACACTTGATGACACATATACTGTTCATTTCTGCCTTCTTATTCACTTCTGTCTAATACACAGCAAGCTGCACTTCACACACTAACTTATGACAGTCAGCTCTTAAACTTTGTCTGCAGGGCAGTATTTAACTCTTTTCATGAACTGATATAATCCAGAAACACTGTACTCATACTGAAGTAGTTTTCCTTACATAATTCATCCCACAGGGTGAGACTAAAGGCAATTCTTTTCACATTTCAAAATTCACAAAACCCTTTTCCACTGTGTGCTACTACTGAATAACAACACACATTTAATGGAGATTTCACTAAAAATCCCTGTCTTGAAAGTCAGGGCCTAGGAGTCCGGTGCTAATATGGGTGCTGTAGGTTCAACACACATCATTTGCAGATACAGATGACCGCATCATTTCTCTGTTGTATCTAGTGGAAGAAGATCAAAAATAACATTAAAAAAAGCACGTGTTGTTTAGACTCTGTGGTCTGTGGTCTGCCTCACCATATCGTTGGTCAACGCCAAAGTAATGGAGATGGTCAATCAAATCAAAGAAGGCAAAGAAGCAGTGGATGAATTCCAGTGCAATGTTTCAGTTCAAATGGTGAAAGAGCGCAAAGTAAAAAGGTAAACATAATTTTTGACAACCAATTAACGACAAAAATGTTAAAATGTATTTGCATTACAATAAATTCTACTTATTTTACTACAACCTGTCCTTTTTTTTACTCCACCCACAAAAAAACAAAAACAAAAAAAACATCCCCCATATGCTCAACACATGGTTCTGGCAACTGTAAATAAATTACTTTCGAGTGATTTGTTACAAAAGTGCAAATCAAATGAAGCTCAAACGTATGTGTTATGCGCTAGAATATGTTTGGCCCTGTCCCAACTTCATGTGCATTTTAGGTCCAGTGGATTTACAACGGCTGCCATGTACACGTGTCCATTAAGTCTACAAGACGGTAGGGTGTCCCATTTGTCTTTTTAGGTTTGAGAAAGGTGCTCATGAGCCCACACTTCGCAGCCGATTTGCGCCCACGATGCACACTTTTGCAGAGCCTGCAAGCCCACGAGCTCCGCAGCAGACTCCTATCTGACAGTCAAAGTGCCGTTACATCATGAAAGTGTGGACTCGAGGATTGCGAGGGCTTAGGGGTCCATTTGGAACCACCACCTCCTACATGACACCTGCAAGCTAGCTGACGTAAAATAAAGGATCGGGCTTATAGGATAGCCGATACTGATCATAAAAAAAATGGCGCCGATACCAATCCTTGAGATTGGCTCTGACATACAAAAAATATTATATCAGTTACTTAATACTGTTACTCGAGTATCTACTTTAATATTCTTGTGAGTTATTCTATATTTTAGCTATTTCCTCTGAGTGGATTTTTATGCTTTTACTGAAGTAATGATTGGGTATACAATAAGGAAGGCATTGTCAGTGACTGGTTGTCAGTAATGAGACTTATGTTCATGAATAAAGAATGAGTTCATTTTTGCACAACAGTTAATTTACTCTTCATAAACACTACTATTGCTGATGTCTGGCATGGAAATCACAGTCTTCAGTAAACTTACTTCAGGCTTTCATTGTCGATACTGATCGCTCTACTGCGTCAAACTGCGTCAAACTGTGTTTTGTTATTTGTAATAACAAAAATAACAGATTATTTTGGCTGCATAACATAGCCTTTTCTGTATATGAAAAAACAAGAAGCACATGGAGGGGCTGCTCATGCTGGCAAACTCATCCTCTCATTCTCTCTAATTTTATGTTCCAGCTTTTGTCAGTGTTATGGCAACACTGCAGTGATATCTCAAAATTCCGACTGAATGTTAATAAATGAGAAGCTGAACAAATGAAAGAGAGAAAGGCAGAGATTATTCCCTCGGCAGTGACGATGATAAGGTATTCTTAATAAGCAACCCTCTGCTTCATAAATTGTTTAAATAGTAATTAGGAGAAATGGATAGTAAAACCTTTCAGCAATGAAAAATAGTTAGCAAAAAAAAAAAAAAAAAAAATCATACAGAATATGGACTTTTATTACAACTATATACGTTTAGATGTATTATAGAGTGCTGTTTAATCGGTTAAAGGGATAGTTCATGGAAACAATTTTTTTTAAATTACCTTTGTGTGGTTCCAAAAATTAAGTTCTTTCTCCCATGGAACACAACAGAAAGAAATTAGTAAAATGTTCAAGCTGCTCTTTTCCATACAATGAAAATGGAGAAAGATCAGGGACAAGAGTGGTTTCAATTCACTTTCATTTGATGGACAAGAGCAGCTTGGCCAGTCTTTCCACAGAAGAAATTAAATCATATGGGTTTGAAACAAGGAAATTATGGCATTTATGTGAACTATCTCATTTCTGTAGTTAGCAGAAAACCCATGTGTAAAGTCGACACAGTGAGAAGAACAAGGTATAACCGCTGAGAGCAGTTGCCCGTGCACATGTGTACATACATTCCCTAAGATTGTACGTGGCATTCATATCTCATAGATGCTTGTGTTTTTCTGAGGGTGCCTACTATCACGATTTTCTATGTGTGTGTACTGATATCTAACTGTGTGTACCTGTGTGGTTGTATTGGCTTGTCTCGTTAGCCATGGAGAGGTATGACAGGGTTTGAACACACAACTGCCTGGCTGTCTGAGGCTCTGCAACAGGAAAGAAGACTATATGTCACTGTCAGAGAACAGAACAGCCTGGTTGCTCTTCGTGCGGCGCTGCCAGCCAAACAACCTATCGATACCATTACAAACCTCACGTTAGAGGCTCTTTATCAGACTAAAAAAATCACAGCATGCATGTTAATATTTTGCAGCATAAAGCACCAGGGCACAAACATGCTTTTAAATAGTTCCACATACATGATTCTACACAGATAATTGCATATCACATTGCCTTTAAAGGGAGGCTTGTCTTATAAGTGAATATCCTATTGTTGTGATGTCAGTCTTTTCTCGTTTAGCAGTCCCTTATTATGTATATTAGTCTTCGCAGGTGTTTCTCAGTGACCACGCCCCCTTGTTATCCTGTTTAGATCGTTTGTGCCTGTAAGCCCTGTGTTTCAGTCCAGTCTTTGTGAGTTCTTGTATGTTTGGTTTTGAAGCTGTAGCGTTGACGTTAGTTGTTGTGTGTGTGCTTGAGTCTTTGCCTAGTTTCCAGTTTAATTAATAAAATGAGTGTGCTGCATTTGGACTCTGCTTCCTCCTTATTTCAACCACCCTTATAACACCTGTAATTATAAGAACCTATGTAAAATGTTTCACATAAATGAGCACTTGCATTGAGATTAGAACCAAGATTTTAAAGCAAAACACTGAGGCCTTGTTCTTTGTCCAAGGCTTATTTTTTTAATTTTCTCATAAGTCCCAGATGTAGCACCATCTATTCATCTTATTAAATGTACATTACTACAATTAGTCAAATTCAATACTGTAACAATGTCAAAAGCCTAATTGCAACTCAGTGCATAATTAATTTGCCTAGTGTTATTGTAATATCATTTATGTACTATTTATTAATATTAATATTTTGAATTTGCTTTCATTTTTGTATTTTAAGTTTTCATTTTGGTTTAGGTTTTAGTCATTTTGTTGTAATTTATATTTTTGTAATGTTCTATTTAGTTTTAATTATTTTTTATTTCAGTTTCTTTTAAATTTAAACAAACTTACTTCAGTTAGTTAGTAACTGAAGTTACTTCAGTTACTTCAACTTACTCCACCAAGGCAACATTTCTATATTTCTAAATATAGTTTTAGCTAATAAAAACACTGCATAATCATTTTAAAAGTGTCATCAGAGCTCATGATACTATTTGAGCAGAGGAGAACGTTTACAGATTGAGAAGAACTAAAAAGGCACTGATGATAAGGATTTCTGTGGCTTCATCCATTTGGGTCATATTGATTCCTAAAAGAGCCCAAAGGCTCATAGCTGATTAAATTCACAGAAAAGTGCAGTGAAAATCTATTATTTTAATAACATCTCTCTCTCTCTCGGTGCACTGTTACACATGCTCAAAGTGGACTTAGGCCCTGCAGAAAGGGCCATTTAGACAGCAGGTTAAAAAAGCAATATCTTTTAAAAGTCATAATGTTTGAGAGAATTAATGGAAAGAAGCTGAGAAGTTGCAACAGAGAGAGAGAGAGAGAGAGAGAGAGAGAGAGAGAGAGAGAGAGAGAGAGAGGAGAGAGAGTCCATTATCATTCTTTACGATTATTATGGTTCATTCTGGCTTTTTTCATTATTTACTGTTCTTCAATCTATTGTCTACAGCTAATCTGTTTCAGCTTCAAAATACAAATTGTGTGTGTGTGTGTGTGTGTGTGTGTGTGAGAGAGAGAAGACTTTGAATGATAGAAGAAAGAAGATAGAATCCACTCCCATCACCCTTTGCTTCACTAAGTGATTACTGACCAAGAATGCTAATGAGGAATGAAGTGGTGAGTCACGGCACTCGTCTACTGAAGCACACAAATATACGAGACAGCACACACACCCACTAATACAGTCACACACTGACATTGCTGACAGGTTCCCCTACACTGCTGAAACATTGGGAAAACAATGAGGAAGTACATTCATTTGTCATGATTCGAATCTGTTTGATCACTTGTACTGCAGTGCGGCCAAACGCAAATATACAGTATGTGCGAGTTGCGATTGCAGTAATATTTGACCATGCACAAGTTTGGATGGGGTTATAATAATTCACAATTACTATTTTCAGTGTTAATATATATATATATATATATGATGGCAAAGCTGAATTTTTAGTATCATTACTCCAGTCTTCTGTCACATGATCCCTCAAAAATCATTCTAATATCATGATTCACTGCTCAATATTATCAAGGTTGAAAACAATTGTGCTGTTTAATATTTTTCTCAGCATTCTTTGATGAATATACAATTTAAAGAAACTGCATTTATTTGATAAATATTTTTTAACAATGTAAACTTCCTAATTTTAGAAGTATTCAGGCACACACCTCAAGTCCAACAAATACAGCTCACTTGTTCGTATTTGTGTCCCAAAACAATTATGCAATAATGCTATATATGGTCAACCATAGTGTATGAATTTTACAATGTTATTTTGAAATTGAATTTTTTGATTATCATTAATGGCTGTTCTGCCATAGAAATGAAGCATAATCAAATGATTTGTCTTTGTGTAAAATCCTTTTTTTTTAACACTCCCTACATTTCTTTCTCTCTGCGCCTGCATCCTAAGATCCCCCTTTCTATTCCTCCTATGTCTTCATCCATTTCCCCTCTTCCATTCTTTCTCTCCTCTCTACCCCTTAAGGCACACAACATTCTCTTATAATGATGCCCCTTCTTAATTCTCTGTTCCGTGGTGCATCAGAAAGACGCTGTTCCAGAGGGAGAGCTGAGAGATGTGCTCTGACTTTGATAGATTGTCGACTATTAGTGGGTGGGTCCCAGGCCCAGCATGCTATCCGCCTCCATGACACGCAAACACACACACACACACACACACACACACACACACACACACACACACACACACACACACACACACACAGCTACCTGCCACGGAGGACCAAGCCAAAAGCACACAAGCACAGTGGGGGAATACCTCACTAATCTGTCTGCCACACATCCCTATCCAACTGAGTGTGCACTGAGTGAATATACACTGAGGGTGAGCACAGACGGATAGCAAAGCACAGTGACTAACGGCCTATTGAACATGTATGATGACATTCACTGATGGAGAAAGAGCATGCCATAACTGGAACAAAACACTTTGCTATGCCAAGTGAGCAATGATGTTTTGACTGATTTATTTTGTTATTTTGGTCCTTCAAATTCAATAATTTAAGGGATTATACACAGACAACAATACTGCAAAAAACAAATATAATAAAATGGACCCTGATGTGAAGTATATTAACTTCCAAAAGGACATGAGTTGAAATTATTATTTTATGAAGCATTACATTTGATCTTGAGAAGAAACACAGCGAGAGAGAGAGAGAGAGAGAGAGAGAGAGAGAGAGAGAGAGAGAGAGAGAGAGAGAGAGAGAGAGAGAGAGAGAGAGAGAGAGAGAGAGAGAGAGAGAGAGAGAGAGAGAGAGAGAGAGAGAAATAGACAAGGAAAAAGACGAGATAAGAGACAAGAAACACAGGAAATCAATTACTTGGGATGACGGTCAGCTATAGTCATTGTGCAAGAGATAATGTACATTGACAGTCAGTTGGTCACTATGATGTAGAGTACTCACAAAATATTTTATTACTAAAAATATATTTTTATAAATAATATTTTAAAATAATATTATTTTATACTGTTATTTGTTTATAAAATACACCACAATATATACAAAACAGTCAGCTTAGCAACAAGAAGAGCACTGCATTAGTCCTCTGAGGTCAATTTTACTACAGCCAATAACTGAGACAAAAGAGGATGGCATCTGCATTTTTATGAAACAAGGGGGTCTGCGGAAAGACATGAATGTAGTGCCAGAATATCATTGCTATGAACGGCAACTCATTTTTGAAAAAATCTGAATGCCACAATTGAGAATCAAGTATTACAAAGAGTACAGAAAATAAAATAAAACAAAACAATTTAGAGCAATTGTTTATTAGGCTTATCAATCTTAAGACACTGGTTTATTTCAGTGTCTGTACATTTTACATTTCTACATACCATTAAAATGTTTGGGGTCAGTATTATTTATTTTTTTTATTCAATAAAGACCCATTAAATAGATTAAACATGACTGACACTTGCAATAAAAAAAAATTATATATATATATATATATATATATAAAATTATATTTTATATGTAAATATATATATAAATTATATATATATAATGCTATTCTTTTAAACTTTTAATTCATCAAAGAATCATGAAAAAAAATCGATCACATGAATATATTTTTTTTTTTCAGGAATTGAATTTATGATCAAATAATTTCATCCTTGGTCAGCATAAGAGACCTCTTTAAAAAACAGTATTTGAAAAAGTGTAAGTGACATGGCAACCCATCCACACATTAGGACACAATCATATACTGGGCAGACATTTTTTTCTGTGGCACCCACAGGGAGCGATTGAGGTTTTATTTCCAGTCGGTATTGAGAATCGAACCTACAACCTCCGAGATACCAGTCGGACTCTCTAACCATTTGGCCATGACTGCCCCAAAAACTGACAACAAAATGATGTGATTGATTAAAGTAAAAGACAGAACGAAAATAAGAGTTTAAAAAGAAATAAATCTTTTTGGGTCAGATTGGAGATGAGAGAGCATGAGGGAGGTTGATTAAAACAGTCAGAGTGAGTGAGAATGAGGAAAAGAATGATTGAAAGAGAGAGAGGTTGAGATTTGCGAACGTGTGTGGGTGGGAGATGAGAAGTCTGTAAACTGTATTTTCTGTCTGACTGGAGATAACAGAAAGGGAAATGCTCCTTACTACCCTGAGGCCACACTCACCAACCAGGGTGACACAGCCGAGGTCAAACTTAGATATAGCCAGCTATATCGGATCAAAGCAC
Source organism: Pimephales promelas (assembly GCF_016745375.1). The sequence goes on from NW_024121321.1 coordinate 16,466,653, forward strand.
AGTGGGAAACACTGTTATAGGAAAGAGAACAACTTCAGCAGAAGACAGCAACAAATATATAGGGTTTGTGACTGACTCAGACTTAAGTTTGTCAGGCCAGGTACCCCAATGGACCACAGCAGGAACACTCTGATGAGAATGTATTTTAAGCATGTGTACTTAAAAGAAAAAAAGAAAAGAAAAAAAAGAATTTAATTTAAAAAAAAAAAAGAACTGGGAAGTTGTTAAATCGATCTGCATTTTTTTGGGATAGATAAGAATTTGCCAGATTATTTTGAGTTTAAAAGAGCACGAGCTCAAGTCAACACTTTGAATTTGCACGTATAAGGAGGATATTGCGTCAGGAGCTGACTAGCAAATGCTTAAGTAAAAGTTTGTTGTCAAAGTCAATAAAAAACACACTGTCTGTATATATTATAAATTGTGCTTTACTTCACTGTCCTTGAAAGACATTTTGTTATGTAATAATAATCATTTCAATATATATATATAATAATACATTTTATTTAAATAGCGCCTTTCAAAAACCCAAGGACACTTTACATAATATTGACCAATAATACTCCAACATAAATCTTGCCTACGGCCTGCAACCAGTCCTGCATTAACACTGTTCAAAAATTTGGCTGCATTCAGTTAAAAAAAAAAAAATTGAAAAAAAAAAATTGAAATTTCTATTCATGAAATAATCATATTAAATATGTATCAAGATTTCCACAAAAATATTTAGCAGAACAAAAATATCAAACACAGTTGGCAGACCCCCTGCAGTACAGCTAAGGACCCATAGGGAGTTGCGGACCCACTGTTTTAAAGACTTTGAGTAAACTGCGTTTATTATGCATAACCTTTTTTTCGTGGAGAAAGCTTCACGTTTGATTGGACAGGCCTTCTAAACATAGCACACAGAAATACTGTTCGTGTAAATGCGTCTGCAGCATATCTGAGCCGAAAGCCCAGTGAACTGAACTTGAGCTTGATTCAGAGTGCATGAAAACAGCTTGCCGTGTGTTTCTGCTTTGCACTCTCATATCATTGAATTGTTTTGTCTGTTTTATTTAGGGATGATGGCAGAAAACCTGCTAATAAACTAGGGCACTGATTGTCTTCAGGCATTGAGGAGAAAACGAAGAAAATAGAGCACAGTCAGAGCGGGGAAAAAGAAAGGGAGACAGCGAAACTGAAACAAGAGAATATAAAGTACATTTTATTAAAGGGAGGCTTTAGTGAGACATCAAACGTAAGGACACAAACAGTTCCTTGCATTTCTTTGGTTAAATAACTATCATGTATTGTTCTTACTGCTTTGACAGAAAACAAAGCTGTGTATCCATTTTATTTGTTGCTTATATGATTGTACAAAATGTGTATTATAAGATTGTACAATGCGTAAAAGAAAAGGAAGACAATTCAACTGTCTTTGATTTCAGACTGTCCCTTGTTAAAGTGTGCTTAATTGTGTTGAATGTGCACTTGTAGTGTCCTTCAAATCCTAAAAGTAGTGTACTTCAAATCAGCATGTTTTACAAAACACTCACTTCACTTCAAGCACATGTAAAGAAATTGATTATAATTTGAATTGTAGTGTGTTACTTAATGTTACATTTTGTTTTTTAATTTATTAAATTTCAACTTTATAACAAATGTGTTATTAGAAATATTATTTAAAGGGGGGGTTGATTGCGATTTCACTTTTTTCATTTTAAATAGTGTGTAATGTTGCTGTTGGTGCATGAACAGTATCTGCAAAGTTGCAGCACTGAAAGTTCAATGTAAGCAGAGATATCGTCTTTTAAAAATCATGAAGTTTATGCCCACAAAATCGACTCGAATGGGCCTACAGCAGGGTTTTAGACGTCATTAACCCATATATTTACATCAACCCTTCCCTCCGGAATGTGTAAAAAAGGGCATGGCCATATTTCCGCGGCTCGTCGAGTGTGTTGTTCACCAGCTGTCAGGTCTTCTGTGTTTGGGCTTCCCACGGACGCTGTACTTCGTCAACAATGGATACAATTTATTTTTGATTATGTTCCTGAAAATGACGATCATAATTTAGATCTCTGTGCTGCGCATTTTATGAAAGACAGCTTCCAGAATCTCCACGATTTCAACACTGGATTCAACAAGAAACTGTTACTAAAACATGAAGCAGTTCCAACTTTAAAACCAGAGGCAGCAGTTGTTGCCTAAAAACCTAAAAGGAGGCCACAACCTATAAGTAGGCTAAATCATTTTAAATGTATTTACATGTATAATTTCAGACGTAATATTTTAGTTTGATCAAATGCCAGCGCTGACTTTTTAGGCACTAGGCTACTCGTTATGCTATTTTGTGTCTACGACAAACCCGTACAAACATTATGGACCTGAATTTGTATATGTACTAATGTTGTAAATGTATTTTTCATGTATATATAGCCTACTTTGTGACGTTATTTTTTGATTTGATCAAGAACATAAACCATATGCCAACGCTGTTTGTGTATGTAGCAGTCAGTCAGTCAGCTATTATGTTAAAAAATATATAGCAAATAACCATTCAGAAACTTTTTGTAAGAGCCGTGTGTGGTGAGGTTCTGCTTGCCTCTCTTCATCGCCGCTTTCAGATGAGCAACACGACTGATGCCATTCAGCAAAAGCAATGACAGGCCACTCTGATCAGGATGTTGGCATTGTGCGCAAACAGTCAGTACATTCTGCATATTTTAAAAACAATAGAATTAGAAAAAACATAAAAAGATGCAATGAAGTCCTACTTAAATGGGTCAAAAAATATTTTTTAGTTTAAATAAGTGCATTTAATATTGCACAAGGGGTAAGATGTATATCTTATGACCTCATGAGTCTTAACAAAATGACTATGGTTATTCAACTGACCCTAGGTCAGGTACAGTGCATAAAAAGTTTGGATTTCGGTCTCTCATCAAAGTAGGCCAGTGAAGAATGTGTCAGGAAGAGGACAGGAAAGGAGGACAGTGTAAAAAGGGAACATAAAAAGGAAAAGAAGTGAGACTGTATGAGCTATAAGAAGAAAAGAGAGCAGATGAGCAACACGACTGATGCCATTTAGCACACGCAATGACAGGCCGCTCTGATCAGGATGTTGGCATTGTGCGCAAACAGTCATGAGAAGAATTACAGAAAATCATGCCTAGACGGGCCTAGAAAAAAAATCATTCTCTGAGGTAAATTCTGATAACTACTGTAAAGCAAACAGCAATTTTTCCATTGTCCTGATGAGATCTAGATTTTCATGCCATGGACACATGCACACCTCTGGACAGGCAACATGTGCTTCATGTTAACGTGCCTATACACTTTAGATCTGGAGTGAAAGAACAGCAGATACTGAATCATTCTCATCTTACAATATATCTCTTGTTCCCTCTGTAGGAAACATCAAAAGTGAGTTTTTATCCCAACAAGACCAAAGTTCAGAATGAACACTTGTACATTAAGCCGAATAAGACCGATAATCTCGTCACTTTTGTATCAAATTCTAGACGTCACATTCTAGGTCAAAGTGCCTTAATCAAGTTGTTTCAAGGGATTCCATAACTTCACCCAAGGCTAAACTTTAAAATTTTAAAATGAATGAATCTTCAGTCATCATTTAATCATAAATCATTTAATTTTTTTGTTTGCCGTGGGCCATAAAAAACTTTCTTAATATTTAAGCTGCAGCAGATAAAAGTACTATAAAAAAATATCTATTCTATTTTGTTCTATATTAAGTTATACGTTTTTAGACGTCTTGTCTAAGAATTCTCTGTGAAAAAAACCTGATCTCATGAAATGCATCTCTATAGCGCGCATTGTATTTATCATGCAATTTATACTACAAAATCAGTTATGTGCATATGATACACACTTTATGGCGTGTAATACACACGTACCCCACACCACTTATCCTACCCAAACATATAATTCTAATGTACCCCACACCACTTATCCTATAACCGAGAGATTTACATAGCGTATCATATGCACGTAAAAAACGAATTTCCATGTAAAAATTGCACAATGTGTGTTATAAAGACACATTTCATGAGATCGGGTTGAAAAAAGATCCCCATCCTGTGTCAAGAAGCATTATTATGACAAGTTTGATATCAGTTACTTAAAATGTCTATACAATAGTACATAACAATGTAGGTTTACAAATATATTTATAATATAAATATAAGCATAACAATATCCAACATGCATAATATCCAAAGACTGAAGAATGAGATAAAATCCTCCAAAATGACATAAGAACCATGATATTTCTCCAAATAAGACTGCATGAGTGAGCGACTACCCGACTTAACTTCCTGTTCATTGGTTGAGATTTTTACTTTTGTCATTCATGGCCATTTTACACGTTGGGTGAAAATGTCAAGGCTGCTTTGTCATCTGCTGAGACAGGCAGCTGCAATAACAGGGTCATGGTAGACATCGGGGTCATCTTAGCGAATGTACCTTTCCCGAGACAGCCAAACCCCACTCATCTGCTCTGTCTGCCCTGATCGTGAGCTGCCGCATGAGCCGCACACCCCCATAATAAACCATATCTGCAATAAAACCTGTAGAGCTTCTGCTACACACACCGTGACATTAAAGTTTACAGTCCCCAGGAATCGGTATAATGCCCAACATGAGAGTTTAAACGACTTTGTGAGAAGACCGTGGCTGGTAATGTGCATTGCGTTTGTCGTGATTGAGGTGAGGGATGAAGCGAGACCTTTCAGAGAGTGCGAACGCCTGCGTGCTTGGATCAGGTCGCAAAACATATAAACCCTTAGAGGTAATGTATCGTACTGAGATTGCTTTGCTACGGGGTCTGACACTGTGGGTGCAGTTACTAATAAACAAACAAATTAAGCAAACAGACATGCACATGCATGCCATACTGACACTCACCCGGTCACAAACATCTTATTCCACTAGTAACACAGAGTCTCTTATTCTTCCAATAACACAGAGTTTTTGATCTGATGTAAGCACTGAAACCTATAGCACAGTTAATCACTTCTGACCTCTCTGGATATACTTGTGAAAGGCAAATCCATACAAATAGAGTGAAATGTCAAAAACAGACATTTGATGTATACCATTTGGAATGCTCATAAATCTAATGCTTCAAATCTGAATGCTAATGTCAATATGTTTCTCTGAAAGTTAGATGGTTTTGTTAAATGAAGATCATGACTTGGAACAAGACACTGCGTCGTAACGCATTGGGGAATGCCTCAGTAGTGACAGGTGGCTGAAACTGCTATCGAATCATGGCAATCCTATTAACCTGTGACAACCCATAATAACATCATTGTGTGACCCGGAAGTATAAAAGGGGTGCTTTGCAAACATGACATTCACCTTATCGTCTGAAGGGACTGTTTGGTAGGCAGGCCCCGAAGCAAGGCAAAGAGAAGCAGTGTCTCGTTCCCTGATCGCTGGTAACAGAGGTTACAATCGTAACCTAGACGTTCCCTTTCAAAGGGAACTCGAAACTGTGTCGTAACTCATTGGCCACTATGCTAACTGGAGTGCATGATAAGTGGCAGTGACCTCTATCAAAACCAACCAATTCAAATGAAATGCTAGAATCACTCACCCTCAGGTCACACTGGGCTGTCAGTGACAGCATTCCCTACGGTCATAGCCCAAGCTATAAGACTCACAGGAAAACCCCAGGAGTCCGCATGCTCATAGTAACCCTTAGTGAGGGGAACACATGGTCCACCTGGTAGGCAAACCAGGGTGTAGGCAGGATAAAAAGAGGTTCCGGTAGGAAACCAGTAGCAGAGAATAAATACTTCAGTCGAGCAAGGCCAGCTGAACTGATAGCAAGCGACCACTAGCTGCCCAAACCCAGCATCACTATGAAACCACGTACAAGTGGTGAGGCCTGGTGAGGCCTACTACCTGATAGCTAGTCAGGCTAGCTGTCCAATTGCCTGTCCTTGGGACTTGAAGCCTATTACCTTACAACCACCATATGAGAGAACTCACCTTCAGGGAGGCCTGGTGAGGCCTACTACCTGATAATCACCCTATGTGGAAACTCGCCTTCAAGGAGGCCTGAAGAGGTCTAATACCTGATAGCAAGCTAAACAACTGGTTTATATGATTCCTGAATAGTGTCAGTCCCAGGGGCACCTGCTAAGGCCAGTCATGGGGCTGGGGCATGGGGCTCTCATATGAGGGCTGCAAAAAAACACTCAGCCTGTATGAAATCCCAAACAGAACTCAAGGGAGCGATGTACTCAGGACCAAACAATGTCAGGCGGACATAAAATCTATCTGAAGCTCCAGCGTCAGTCAGTCTACACTCCAAAACCAAAAAACTTTGGTTTTGGGAAAAGACTAACAGCCTCAAAAAAAGCTCTCATCATGAGAGGAACCCTAAGCTATTAACAGTTCCTTACAGCTAGAATGAGCGGTGGCACACTCCATGAATTCACAAAAAGTACCAGGTGAATATACAAAAAAGAAGCAATCACATTCGCACAAAAGACACCCATTTAATTGGTGCTTCTTTATATTTTTCTAGCCACCAAACAAGGGAACTTCAGGGTCCTAATATCCAAGTTTACCTTATCTTAATGTAAAATAAAATTTCCCCATAACTCTACACAGGGAACAAAAGGTCTGTAGAGAAATACTTTTTAATGTTAGTTGCACACAAAACATGTTTTTTTAGAGAAGACCACTCAGCTCTCCTGTGGCGTGCAGAGTGAAGACTCACCAGACGGTTCTCGATGAACATGGGGTCTACCATTGAGACACTCTAACCAAGCCGAGGCGGGCCATCAGAAAATCGTTCTCATCATGGGCCCAGCTCCAAGCCTGATGTAAGAAACGCCTGGGGAGTTGGGAAGAGAGGAGAGGGTTTAGATGTAACACACCCTCCAGGGAGACGATCCATCACCGACGCTGTGTGCATTTGTGCTGGATCACCTCCCTCAGATCCCTCTTCTTGCAGGAGTCACGCCTCTTCTGCTACCTGCTCCTCCATGGAGGGCGCGCACGAGAGGTATCACTGGCTCTCTGGCTCCATCTAAGATCCTCGGACCATGAAGGGCCAGGCCCACCCGCCTGTCTGGGCGTGGATCCGGATCTCAGTGGTATAAGTCCTGAAAGCAGCTGAGCATGCCGTTGCCTCTCTGAATCCAACAACTGCCTTCACGAGCAGGGTCTGAACCACGAGGTTCAGATGCTGAGCCCTCAACACTCGAGAAGAGGGTATGATGACAGCGGAGCGTTCCCAAAGAAAAACGCTCACAGTTTGCACAGGCGGCTCCCTCTTCATCCAGAAGACGCACAGTTCATATGTGTCACCCGGTGTCAAATATCTTGGGCACGAGTCAGCACACTTATGAAAAAAAAAAATCAGCCTTCCCCGTGCATTTCATTTTTAAATTTCTCTTACCACAATCCTTTTACAAGCATTTAAAAACACAACAGTCCCTGAAGATGAAAGTCATGTTTGCAAGCGCCTCTTTTATACTTCTGGGGCGCACGATAATAACATTAAGGGGTCAATAGGATTGCCGTGATTCAATAGCAGTTTCAGACACCTGTCACGCCTGAGGCGTTCCCCAATGCATTTCAACACAGTTCAAGTTCCCTTTCAAACTGTCTATGTGTGGGTCAGATGAAAAGTCCATTAAAATCCAAATCTGTGGTAATTTCAGGAACGGATACAGTTGCAAGTAAAACAAGTGTTTATTAGCCGTCAGATAAACACACATACACAGGTTGGGGAACAAACACTCAGATGGAAAGTAACACATTGACCTTGATAGGCAACAGTTGAAGAGTGTGGTGACCGGCGTGCTCAGGAAACAACAATAAACAATCCAGACTGTTGACAAACCACAAAGATTCACAATGAACAGGACTCCACACAAGGAAAACGAGAGACGGCCAACTCAAGAAACAGGACACGACAGCGGAGAAAGCCACAACGATCTGACAACACGAAATGGATTTAGTGCACATGAATAAAAATCAGCGATTTATTACAGCTGGTGCAGATAATCAGAACGGGATTGGTAACCACACCCACACAGACACACACACACATAGAAACACAACAGAAAGAGACACTACTACTAGATTCATATATCATGACAAAATCCACTTAATATAAAAGAATATCAAATGTGTATGTATGTGCATGTATATGTGGCAAGGGAATATAACACCCACATGCTACATCTTCAATCATTAGATAATCTCTCTCCAGTAACAGCAGAGACACATTGCTCACTAACAAAGCCCCTCCTACTTCTGCTGTTTAACCCCATATTCTCCTCTACATTAACAAACAAACAATAAAAATGCTTCCAATGTACCATGAGCACAGTCAATGTGATGTGAAATCCACAGCCAGGACGGCATGTTCTTACCAACCAGCTTAATAAACAGTCTTGAGCATGATGCCAGACAATGAAAATCCATCCTGCAAACACCTCCTACACAACTGCCCATCAAACCCATCCAGTGCTGACTGGTGATCCAAATACTTCAAGAAATACACTCAATATGAGGCAGTCAGAATCTTCTAAATAATAACATGAGAAAAAAAATAGCCTGAGGTGGTTAACTGGTCTTTTCTCCCTGCCAACCCCGATTTTGCTTGTTTAGCTGGTTTGCCAGCTGGTCTCTGTCTATTTTCCTGCATTTTTATTATCTGTCAGCCAAAAACTGTTGCGTAGGAAATAATTCTCTCACGTGATCACCACTGAAGCTAAACAGGGTTGGACCTGGTCAGAACCTGGATTGGAAAACCCCTGGGAAAATAAGGTTGCTGCTGAATGAGGTGTTAGTGAGTCCTGCAGGGGGGTTCACAATGTGGTCTCTGTGGGTCCTAATGCCTCAGTATAATGATGGAGAAAAAAGCACTATCCTTTGGATGAGATGTCCCTCGGGTGTCCTTCGAAAAGAGCAGGGGTGTAACCCCGGCATCCAAGCCAAACTTGCCCATCGGCCTCTGTCCATTCATCATGGCTACCCAATCATCCTACTCCTTAGCTTACATAGACAGGTATTGTTTCAATATGAATGAAATCATTTTGAATGGTGTATCCAAACATAATCAGGTTGATGTGTGTGTTTATATATTTCTCAAGATTCAAATTGAATTTGATCTTTTCACATGCAGAGTTTTTATATACAGCCTAGAGAGTTTCCTGCTCTTTCAAAATGTGCACACTAGCCATCCTCATACATTGCTTCTTTAATAATGAGCAACAATTTTAGACACAATATTGCTATTTTGTCTATTACCACTAATAAACACTTACAGTCTACCAGGAACACCGCACAGCCAATCAAATTGGAGGACGAGAACTGACTGGTATGTAATGCTAAATGATATCCTGTCACTCACATGACCTCCCAGCAATCGCAAACCACAACCATCCAATGATCCAAACCAATGGACAAAATCAAGTCCACCCTACATTTACATGTTTCACTCGTATATGTCACAATAGGGAACAAAAGACTCTTGCAACTTCCCTTTCATGCCCACTTTAAAAGAACACATTTCAGATTTGATGTCCACGAACAGGAACTTAAGCCTTACTGATGGGGCATTTGATTTCAGAGGCAACAGTGCTAACAGAGGCTCTTGACTATGAAAATAGCATGATGACAGAACCAAATGGTGCGAAAGAGAGCAAGGAGACAGGAAAGCGGGAGAACAGAAAGGAAGGCAAAAGTTTCCTGTGGAGAAGGGTGGAGGAGAGATTTCTGTTTGCTGCTGCGCGATAAAACACACACCTCAGAGGGATAAGCCTTGCTTAATCTCCTCGCCTGCCATTTTTCAATTACAGGAGGTTGCAGCCAGGGAGGTTGGGGAGGGGAGAAGGGAGGATTACTAGGATATCTGGGCTCTTATATTAAAGAAAAAAAACTAAGAGCCCCAGCATGGGGAGAGGGGGGACTTGGTGGACAAGTGAGTGAGGAAAAGAGATTTGTTGGTCCCGCACAGAGACATAGTTGCTTAACTCACCCTGGAGTTAACGTGAGTCTAGTGTCTCCACACTGGGGAACGTGCCAGCAAGAGCGAAGTAAGACAGGAATAACAAATAATACAGTAGCTCACCAAACTAGCTGGCAAGTTTAAGAACCACAGAAGTGGAGAGACCCACAGATGTAAGGCGTACGGGTGCAATGCAAACAAACACACACACATACACACACACACAATCAGAATGCAATTACGAACGGCCTACCGAGGATCGTTTGTTAGCGATCCCCTGTGGAGCAAATTGTTGTACAAGGATATGAGTTTATTGTGGTCATGAATTAAACATTTTATTCCAGATTCTTATTGTCCTGCAGAGAGCTCTGTGTGTGGTTTTATTCTATCTGGCTATTTCCACTGGATACAGTCCAACAGCAGAACACACTATGGATTTGAGCATGCAAGTTTCTGAAAAGTTTCTGACACGATTTGCATCCCCCACAAATAGAAAGGCCTGAGTTAAATAAAGCTGCAAGCTTAATAGATGATTTTGTGTAAGTGAACTAGGTGTGTGCTTGTATGTAATCATATATGCATTGATGTATAATTTGGTAAATATGGTAAAGGAATAGTAGCAATGTCAGTTTTAATTAAATGTAATTTATTAGCTGCAGAATTCAATATACAATTCAGTTTCTAATGCCAATATCCTTAAGAGCATGGTGGTCCGAAAACTGATATATGCTATATCATACTGTTTAATTTATATGAATGCTTTTGAAAGCATTAAAAAAAGTTTGCCTTTCAATTATGAATGAGTGATAATTTTAAAAATGCCAAATGTTGGTTGATTGAAAAAAAGGGGGAAATTTGGTTGCAAAAAAAGAGACAAAAAGAAAAAGACATTTCTCAAAATGTCTTATGTTCCACAGAAAAAAAATTCATAGGTTTGAAATGAAGAGTAAGAAAATGACAGAATTTATATTTGTCAGAAAACTCTCCATTTAAAATGTGAAAGGTGATTGGCTCATCAATTGTTAGCCTATACCTCATCTAGATTTTACATTGCATATCCCAGGAAGTCTTGTACCAACTGAGTAACTGCCATTAAGATGAAATGTTAATGGATAGCTTTCTCCGAGTATTATGGACCCAATTTAATTTGACTGGTTCTAAGTTACTTTTTACAGATGACATTTTAGACCTTCAAAAGGATGACTTTTACATTGAGATTCATTTGATCTAATCAAATTGATTTATGAAATTATATATATATATATATATATATATATATATATTAGCCTCATGACATTAAGAGGGTAGCCAATACCTCTTATTTAGAATGACATTGTGTCTGATTGTTGAGAAATTGAAATTTAGTTAAAAGAGACCGTGACACACCACATACTGTACAGTATGTACCAAATGGTAAGGAAAAACATTTAATAAATACAGATTGCAAGATTTGTACCTATGCATCTGCACAGGTTGACTGAAGTTAAACAAACCTATACCCTTGCTCATACGGTGGCAAAAAGCGCTGTGCATGCACACCTCTGAGTGTACAGGTATATGTGTGTTCATGAGGCACTGCTCGGTGTGAGAGGGCACAGAGCACGTATCTGGAGGGCTTCCATAAGCAGGGTTGGATATTAAAGAGCACTCAATCCTCTGGTCACATTCACAAGAGCATCTATTTGAGTTATCACTGAGAATAATTCCCCATATCTCACTCTAGTGCTCTTTCTCTCTTATTCTAGCTCTCCCTTTCAGTCAGCTCATATTCCCTCTTGTTGACTCTGACTGCACTTTTTTTTTGTTTAGCACCAATTTCTCTCTCTTATACATTAAAAGATTATTCTTTAAAAAAGAAAGAGGTAGAAATAGGACAAAAGCACTTCAGCCTTGGTCCAGTTCAGGTTTTTAAAAATCTGTCTTGCATCAGACTACACTGAAATCTGAAAAAGAGAGCATGATGTCAAGAACGAGTCAATTCAGTTGTCATCCATACAGTCAAATTAAAGAATGTTATTATACTAAACATGATACGATTCACTTTTTTTAAGTTGCTGAGCACAATATTCTAACTACAATTACAGTATTGTTAAATTCTGTTTATTTAATTTATTTTTCTAAAATCTATTAATGCTTCAATATCAAATGAATGCACTGGCAGGGGTGTCTGATTTTATCTCCTAATTAAACACACCTGAGTCTAATAATTAAGGTTATTGGGATCAATGAAAACATTCGTGTGTTGGAGCTATACTCGTCATGAAGAGGAACAAACACCTCCAAGCTATAGCCATTAACTACATCTCAGTTCATCTGTCAAACTATTTAGTATTCAAGTAACAAGTTTATCTTGTATAAAAGAGTTTAGGTTTTTTTCAATGAACATTTCTTTAAAGGGATAGTTTGGCCCTTAAAGAAAATTCTGTCATCATTTTCTCACCCGTAAGTTGTTCCAACCCAGTATGAGTTTCTTTCTTCCGTTGAACACAAAATAAGATATTTTAAAGAATGGTGGTAACCAGAAAGTTGATGGTGGCCATTGATTTCCATAGTAGGAAAATAATACCATGGAAGTCAATGGCTACCATCAACCATCACGTCTGGTTACCAACATCCTTCACTCTTATCTTATTTTGTGTGCAGCAAAGAAAGACATTCACACAGGTTTGGAACAACTTGAGGGTAAATAAATGATAACATGATTTTCATTTCAGGCTAAACTATCACTTTAAAGCTGCAGATTCACCTTATCTAGACCTTCATTTCTTTAAACATGGCAAAATAGCCATGTCAGTCACTTTCTTAATAAACACCTAAACACCTTTCTTAATAAACACCAAACTTTATAAAATAAAGATGTTTTTTTTTTTGTTATTGTGTTTCAGTGGAAACCAGTTAAACTGAATGGAAACCAGTTACATTTCTCAAATTGAATACAGAGAATGATTACCTGATTAAGCAGTGATAAGAGGCAGGATATCATCAAGTCCCAGGGCAGGTGATTATGTTGTCGACAACAACTCAGTGTATAATCAATGTCAGCATTATCAGGATGGTGCTTCTATTTTGTATCGTCCATTTTCATCTGCCTTCACTCCTACTAAAGGAGCAATGTGCTCTGCATGCAGGTACTGACGGATGCAAGACATGAGCTCAGTTTGTAGTGTAACATTCTTGCTCATGTTCATGTGTCCTACACTTGAATAAATCAGATAGATAAGGACAGATTTCACAGAAAGCGCTTACTGAGGGTGCAGAAGCTGGCGCGGTCAGATTTCAGGGGTGCTTTATAGTTTCCTGGTCTATGACGTCATCCACCTTGACATTTCGGGCTTCCTTCCATTGAACTGAATTTACATGTGCTTCACGACGTAATCACGCAGAGCGTTCCAACCGCGTCTCAAATGCAGCTCGAGTTCCCTTGAAAAGGAAACTAAACTAATTTCACCGAACAAGCGGTTGACAATGCTAACAAAGATAAGAGAATATTCCTGTTCATCTCCAATACATGTATGGTTAAGTATAGAATGACAAACTGGGGACCAAAGAATCGACCTCAAACACCTCAGAGTTGAGAAAGAATAATTATTCATATCATTGGGACAGTGGCTTCTCTGCTTCCCCAAAAGGGCCAGATGGTGTGGTGACCTGGGTGCTTTAAATGGATATTATTCTCTGTCTACTACCCAGCTGCAACCATTATGGGTGAGTGGGGCGCCTCAGGGGACAGGGTCATCAGGCTCACCTGGGACTGATTGTCCCAAGTACATCCTCCATAACACCTCAGGTGACAGGAAAAAAAGAGCTAATGTCCACTAGAGCAGCACATCTCCTTCACAAATCTAACATACATTTGAATTTATTGTAGGAAGGGAGCTATATGCTATATTGAGCTATTGAGGTGATGACAATTGAATTTATATGTCAACGCTAATTCATTCAGGCACTAAACACATTGAGCGAGTCAATAAATTATTCACCCATTCGATCAAAACACTGATTCATTCAGGAATGAATGATAAAACAGCACTACTGCGAGCTGTTTTGCAATGCAAAACAATTGGTTTATTGCATGTGGTTCATTCTGTGGCTGTAACCTGTAACTGTAAGTTCATTATGTGGCTGTAACTCTGATTGGAACCTTTTAATTGGTAATACAAGGTTTGTTCAGGCGCATTGTTGGTGCGTTACTATTTTAAAGCAACTGAGACTGCGCCATTGACCAACTGAAACCTGGTCTAAAGTCAATGGTGCAATAGGCGGGTCCACAACGCACATATACACTTTGTCCCGTAGATGGTCTGCTTGTGCGAGAGAGGGTAAATCCGTTTCCTTGCTAGAGAAGTGTTCCGTTTTTCTGCTTGCACATTCCGCAATGTAAATAGTGAATCCGCCATGGCACGAGTGTAACTGGCTTTTAAATGGAATGGGAGATGAGACTCTATTTAGTTTATTGCACGTTATGCCCCAAAACACGCCCATTACACATTAACAGGATTAGACCATGCGCTGGGCGCGCCGACCAATTTTAGCATCGTTAAACTAGGAAAAGTTCAACACGCAAGATTCAAACACGCCCTAAGTGCACTTGCCAGGCGCCGTGCACTTTAGACCATGCACTTAGATCGTTAAAATAGGGCCCTTAGTGTCTTATGGACTGTTTATAACGATATATTGTGTATCTCTCAGCTCACCAACACAACACCTGTCAATATCCATCCTATTTTCAACGTGCAAGTAAGCTATTTTTGTACAGTTAAAATATCAGTAAGCAAATGCACACAACCGAAGGTCTCTATATTGTATTGTAACATAGTTACAATAGCCATGCCTGCTCTTACGATGAAACTAAGGTGGATCGCTACTAAATCCTATGGTAAAATCTGTCGGGCATCAAGGAGAAAGACAGGGTTTGTTTTTATGTCTCCATTGTTCAATCACGCCTAACACACACACACAAATAAATTATTGTTCTAATCAGATCAGGCTAGTAATATTATGTCTTGTCCCTTAAATAAACAATATATATATATACAGAGATGAAAGCCGACACCCTGGCTCCACCACCCCGGTGCCTTTAGGTAACTATGGATGATGGCTATATTGATGGCTATTATAAAGTCCCTCCTTCAATGTCTGACAGTCCAGCAGGCATAAGAACATACAATATCTAATATTCAAATCCCTAACCCTAATAATGAGAAATGCTGCCTTAACAAATATCACTAATAGATTTCCACAGAACAAAGTCCGCAAAATGTATACATGTCCGCATAATACAGTATATCATGTCAGGAGAATAAGAGCAAGAGGGAGGAGACTGAAAGATTGTGACTTGCTGAAATAATGATCATAAACCAGTCATCATGTTCCTAAGATGTTTCAGAAGCTGAGTAAAGGCATTGCTTTGGAAATAAATTATAGATCAAAATGTTTTGCTTTTTACTCTTCTCTGTGGCTCGGTCTCTTTCTTTCTCTTACTCCTGGTCCCCACTCATGACCAAGAGCGCTGTGGCAGTAATGAGGCCAGAGACAGCAGATGAAAAGATGATCATCATCTTCGGAGTTTGTTTCTGACGTGTGAGGAATCATTAAAGTGTCGGCAAGGGAGTCTTTGACAAGCTGCCTCTGATCACAGGACAAGAGACACTTTCTAGCTTTCTTCCTCCATTCCCTTGTCTTCTCATGTTCTTCCTCTCCCATTTATTTCTTCTGCATACGTTTTATGTGCACTCCATGTGTAAGGGGTGCAGATTTCATAACACCAAATTAATTAATTTGTAGTTCAATTATTTTGATACTGTGATCAATCAATGGAGCAACTAGGGGTCAAGTGTCTTGCTCAGGGACACATTGGTGCCGTCACCACCACAGGTACACAACTCCAGGTAATATATCACACTGTGCAAGTGATTTTTGGATATTTTATTACAAAACCCCTACATATTGTACCTTTAAGATTTGACGCATGAACTCTTTACTCGATTGGGCTCATTTATTAAAAATTGCTGTGTGCGGAATAGTGATAAGATTATTTCGATTATTATGTAGATATTAATGTCTCATTCTAAGGTAATAAAAACATTACAGTTTATTAAGTAAGTTCTTTATACACTACTGAAAACATAGTTATGGGTGTCATATTGCATTTCTGTTAATAGATACTCATTGAAATATTTACACATTGCACCTTTAAGACTTGAGAAAAGAATGCCATCTGATTAATTTTCTGCCTCAGAAATCTCTGGAAGCTCTCGCTACATTTCAAACAGTCCCAGCCGCAGCCTCTCAAGTGCGTCTCTGTGAACTGATGTTTTAGTATGCGGCTGAAGATGCGGCCGTCCTCCGCACTTCAGAAGTGGAGTGTGTTGAGCACTCTCCTTTAAATAATGGTGCTGAGACCCTGCTGAGTTGGGCACCGCATGAGACACAAGATCAGAGCAAAGAGGAAGTCATATTCGACATTTGTGGTGCCTAAACCCTTACGCATTTCTCTATACCTCTCACAATATATTTCTTTGCTTCCCTCTTTTGACCTTTTAATTGCCGCATCTCTCTTTCTCTCCCTCTCCTCATTCCCTCATTCCTCTGCTCTTTGATATGTTAATTATGTCATCAGGTCTCCTACCTAATTGGCTGTATCTTGTTTTAATTAGGTATGTATAACTCAAACTCAAAGTCCCCAGACTGCTGCATGTTGTTTGTGTGTGTGTGTGTGTGTGTGTGAGTGTGAGTGCGTGGAAGTGTGTGTGAGAGAGAGAGAGAGAGAGAGAATAAGTGTGTGTGCGAGCTCAAACGGGTCAGAGTGACATCATGAATTTCCTGCTTTCAGGTCTCTGTGTGTCAAGCCCTTGCGTAAGGTACAGCTCTCTTGTTGTTGTAGTGACGGCACGAGCTCCCTGCAGCTGTGCAGTTGTTCCCAGAGAAGCTAATCTGACTGTATGACTGAGCTGACGGTCACAAGGTCATGTTTGTCAAATTATGGCTGCATTTGGCCTCCACCTCTGTAAAAAGCTGGACTGAGGAGGACCAGGATGCTCCCTGTTTTACTAAAACATGGGGACCAAGCTAAATTTTAGCCTATACCATTCTTTGTGAAAAAGATTTACACTTTAGCATACTTTTAAAAACTTATTGTGGAATAGTGTAGTTTAAAAGCACACACTTAAGTGAAAACTGTATGGCTTAGACATTTAATTGCATTTTAACAGCAATTACATTGAATGTATCAATACAATTAGCTTACTTGAGAGTGATTTTTGAAACACTTAAGTAGGACTTAAATACATCCTATATATCGTGAGCTTAGAATTATAAGGTTCTATCTCCGTTTAGGATAGTTCTGAGATATTGAGCATCATAGTTTTTACATCCCAGCCGGCAAAACTGTTATGTAGTATAATCCTCTATTATAGCTTTATCTATTAATCTTTTTTTTTTTTTTTTTACAAAAATAACACCACACAGGCATTAATAAACACCTAATGGATCAGATTATGTCAAAAACTCAATTTCGACCAAAAGTGGAGATAGAACCCTATAATTCTAAGCTCACGATATGTCATTTCAAAATTGCCATTGTCTTTGAAATATGGTTAAAGGGATACTCCACTTTTTTGGGGGGAAATAGGCTCATTTTACCACTCCCCCAGAGTTAAACAGTTGGGTTTTACTGTTTTCGAATGTATTCAGCCGATTTTTGAAGAATATCAGTAACCAGACAGTTTCTGGTCTCATTGACTTCCATAGTATATTTTTTCATACTATTGAAGTCAATGAGACCAGAAACTGTCTGTTTACTGATATTCTTCTAAATATCCGAAAATCGGCTGAATGGATATGAAAATGGTAAAACTCAACAGTTTAACTCTGGGGGAGTTGAGGCTATTTCCAAAAAATGTGAAGTATGCCTTTAAACTGTACTGTTGAATGTACTGAATTTATGGTAAACTAAAATATACTTTAATGTAATTTCTAATAAAACTTGTATGTCATGCTTTGAAATATACTTGTAAGTGTGTGTAAGTCTTCTTTAGAGCACAACAAAAGTTTATTAAAACATTATTTCAATTTAAACTAAATGTAAGACTTTTAATTTGACCTTTTAAATGTGAACTTACAGTAAACGAAAATTTCAGTCATGATAATTGACTCTCTTAAAGTAAGTGGCCTTTTATTTCATTAATGTTACATTATTTGGAAGGACAGTTTTTCAAAATTTGAAGTATGCAAGAACAGACAGGCTTCTTTTCCACAAGGGCATATTAGTAGATGCTTTTATTTTCCAAAAGCTGCATGCATATAGTTTCATGTTTATGTTAAAATGTGGTTCAAATGACAGCGTAATTGGGTGACATTTAATATTTCTATGGTATTTACAAAGACTGCAAATGGCTTTTGTTAAATGTCTCATCTGGATTAGATGTGTAAATAAATTCGCCTTCAGGTCTTTCTCAGAGAAATGTTTTCTGCATGGTGCCCCCAAGAAATGTCAAAACTTGAACGCTCAGACAAATGAGATCTGGTGTCTCATTAAACAGAGACAAAGCTATATTATTATTAATAGAAAATGATATATTATTTGTTTAAAGCATGGACCTCACGGATGGCGCTTACAGGAGTACATAATAAAAAAAAAAAGAGAGCAAATACTGCTTTAGATGAAAAAACGCTTGGAAAACATCGTAAGAAAAAGTAAAAGAGATGAAGACGGAAATAATAAAAAAAGTGAGCCAATATCAGCCTTATTTCCATTATTGACATTGCAGAATAGAGAAACTGAGCTATCTCTTCTAGCTACGAAGACAGATCGAGTGAATAGTTGTGGAATGACAGGAATTGAAGGATCTGGTTGGTGTGAGCGAGAGATCTGCAGGGGGTCTCTCGCATGCATCTGACTGCAAGGACATGGCACAGATATGCCAGTGAAAAGACAGATCGGAGAGAGTGGGGGAGTGAGAGATCTCAGAGAGACTGTCAGCTTTACGACTTCTAATGCATTAAGTGGTTCTGAATCTGGAGTGACCATACGCGTCTGGTTTTCAAAGGAGATTTATGAATATCATATATACATTAGTGGACTATTCACATCAAATCCTATATTTGCTATCAGTCACATAAGACTGGATATACTAACAGTCTTTATTATGGATGTTTATGGCGTAAGCTGTATGTCGTGTTTGTGATACGCGGAGGAGAGGTTTTTATGTAGTGAACTGTGCGATTATGTAAGCTGACCTATCTTTGCTATAATCAGATCAGAGCGCGTACAAAATAATCCAGAAACAACTGAAAAACAATGCCGAATTCACTCAGCCAAAAACAAAGAAGAAAAAAAAGCAGAAAAATCACCAAACCCTCTCGTGGAAATGTGCTGAAGATGAGAGGGTACTAAAGTTCATGCCTTAGGATGTCTATGTTCATCTGGGATGAATATTTCATGCTTTGTCAAGCTGTTTATGGCTGCTTGTGGCTCACTTTCCTTTCCATCTCTGTCTTTATCTCTCTCTCTCTCTCTCTCTGCGCTCTCGATTCTCATGAAATCAGCCTTATTCTTCCTTAATGAGGGCATGAGGGACAAATGTAAATAAATATCTTAGCTTTCATTGTATTGTAGTTTACAGAAACATACCAACCACACATATTTAAGCAGTACTACAAAACTGTGAGGTTCTGTGACAAACAAATGACATTTGTTGACTGTATTAAATTATGCTGCATAAAGCTCTGAAAATGAGCTGACAGCTTAGAGTATTTGCAGATACGCAGGAAAGACAGAGGATGTGGAGGTGTACCATGACCTGAAAAGCTTGTGTGTGTGTCTGTGTATGAATCAGAGGATGCATTTTTTTTTTTTTGAATGCAGCACATCCTTGATTTTCAAAACTATGCTTATAAATGATTTTTAACAGACTTTTGCATAGAAAAAGGCAAATTATGTTTTCACTCTGCAAGTCAGTGTACATTTAAATTCATGCCGTTGATTTATTATAGTGTTGTAGTCACGGCACAACATTTCTGGAGTTCAATGGGTGCTAAGTGACTTGATCATAGATTGTTATAGACCATCTCACAGGATTCAGCTATGCATCCCTTGCCTTGCATTTAACAAAAACGACTGGCATAATGATAATACTATTCACATAATAACATAGTACACATACAGCATCCACAAACCTCCATAACGTAACTTGCTCTGAATCACAGCGTGAGGTTGTCACAGCAGGCAGGGTTTCGAACTGTATGACTCATGCTGTTTGATGTCATACATCATTGTAAAAGTGAGTGTGAAAAGGGCAGAGGTCAAATTATGAGTCTTAGCCACAAATCTTTTTAAGTGATAGTCACTGGTGTACATTATGATCAACGACAGAAACACTTCATCAAAATTTTAATTTTAAAAATTTCATGAATTAGTGATCGAATGATCCATGAATTAATGCCAATTAATATTTTTAATATCCTAAAATCTTTCTCATTTACCAATTCTCTTATTCCACATTTATTGACTCATCAGTGCACTTGTGTTTTGACTCAAGGGTTCACAGGTCCACTGAAGCCATCAGTCAGCACAGTGATTTGTCGATGACTGTGAGCTACAGGGGGCACAGAAATGCTCTCGTGTGTAGTGCAGCAGTCCTCATGGAAACAAAAGCTCAACACAGCCACCAACCTCCTTCAAGCCCCAGATCCTCTCCATTAATAAGCTGAAAAGCTCTCTGCTCCTTCGCTTCATAAAGGGACCTTAAGTAAGAGGGGGCAGACAGAAATCATGACAGAGTTTGGAGCTCTTAATGAAACACCAGAACACACTTCCCAGACCCTGATATTAATTACCACCTCAGCTATGGGAAGACAGTCTTTGTTTCTCTATCTCACAAGTGCTCTCACCTCAATATCAGTCTCAGTGTGCAGCTACAGCTCTGCCAACTCAGAGTGCTCACTGCAATCTCAGCTCACCTGACTCACTCTGGCTTCGTGATGAGAGATTATATTCTCATCCAGAGACCAGAGTCTGTCAAATTTCACTTTTAAAGTAGTTTCTTTTGACATGTAGGACATGCTGTTGATTATATTGTAATGTATGGTGATAGACACCATATTATTTACAGATCAGGTTGATATTTTGTCCCATTAGGAGCACCGAAATGTCGTGAATGTAAGGATTTATTTATTCAGTAAGGATATATTAAATTGAATTAAAGTGACAGATATTTTTTTGTAATGTAAAAAAGAACTTGGTTTCCACAAAAATATTAAGCAGCACAACTGTTCAAACATAGAAAATAATCAGAAATGTCTCGAGCAGCAAATCATCATATTAGAATGATTTCTGAAGGATCATGTGACACTGAAGACTATAATGATGTTGTATATTCAGCTTTGACATGACAGGTATACATTACATTTTAAAATATATTCAAATAGGAAACGGTTACTTTAAATTGTATTTAAATTCTATTGTCAATCAGCTCTGGTTTAACAGAACAGAACGATGTATTGTGTTGAATGACTCTCAAAGACACATTTTCAATTAATCTTTCTTGTTCATGATTGACAGTTAATTCTTTAATTACACAATGCTTTAGAAACATCATTTAATCTCATTCTGGTAAGTTGCTTTGGTTGAAAGATGCCTGACAATAAAATAAATGAAACAAAATTGCAAGTAGTTTTTGGTCAAATTGCATTTCTGTTTTTACCAGATGTATTTAAAGATTTCTAGAGGAAGGATGGACCAGTTTGAGTCATTCTGTGCTCTCTCTCTTCAAAGACAAAAGACAGAAATAGAGAGTTCTAATGAAAGTATTGATCAGAGGCCCATCTCAAGCCATCGCCATTGAGGTATATGGAGTTTGTTTGGCACATAGTTCCAGCTCTTGGTTTTTCATTTCAGACTGTCTTAATGGCTGCATTCTGTAGTCATGTCGAAAACTGACCCATGATTGTTCTCGGCTGATATCGGTACTCGTTCTATATCTGGCAATTTTCAAGTCTGCTGTCAGTTTATTTCAGGCTAGTTCATCTATTTACAATCTTTCTGTCAATCTATTGTTCATTTCCCTTCCCTCCAGTTAATTAACAGTACAAATATTATTGGTGAGAAATAAAACAAGGCAAATATTTTTTTTAAAAAATCAGACAGTTGGGTTAGTTGGGACAGAATTGGAAATTGTAAAATTTAAAATTGTGTATTTAATGTAGATTCAAAGTGATTTACATTTTTGGGACACACTTTAGATTAAGGTCCAATTCTCACTATTAACTAACTATCAACTTTGCCTAAGTTCAGCTTATTAATAGTTAATAAGGCAGTTGTTAAGTTTAGGAATTGGCTAGGATTAAGGGATGTCAAATATGGTCTTGAGAATAAGGCATTAATGTGTGCTTTATAAGTACTAATAAACAGACAATATCCTAGTAATATGCATCCTAATAACAAGCAACTTTAATCGTGAGAATTGGACATTAAACTAAAGTATTCTTTAAACTGGTAGTTTCTACTTTGTGCTTGTGCGGAAAGTGTACTGTCAAACACATATTAAGATGTGTCAGTCTGGCGGTTCACAGTCGAGTCACGCGACCATGGGTTAGACATCTAGCTGTACGGCCATATATGAAAATGGACAGGAAATTGGATTTGAAAACATTGGATTTTTCTTTTAATACTGCTCATATATATTTAGGTTTACGTTGCATAAAACAAAAATGAATTTGGGTCACCAGTCTTTATGTAATAAAGAAGACCAGTTTGCTATCTAGCTAGAGCCAGTTGGATGTGTGAGAATATAGCTTTCTTACACTGTCACAGAATCAGTCACAGTCAGACTGTTGATGTGTGGCCGTCTGTGGCTATTCGACATGTGTGACTGAGCTAGATCATACCCAGAGAATCTTATCCTGGTGGCATAATGGCCAACCGGTCACACACAAATGAGCTGTGAGTACTGAAAGCAAGACTTGAGTCGCTCTGTTAAGTGTCTCCTCAGAGGAGACTTTGAAATGACTGAAATCATTTGGTGAAGTGATAAGGAACTTAACTGCGGTAAAGACCTGCCTGGTACTACTTTAGCAGTGCGTTTCCCTGAAAATAATTACACATCTTATAACTTTTTTCAACCAATCAAACTCAAGCATTTAAAGGAGAACTCCGGCGCAAAATGGACCTTTGGTCTAATAAAACATCGGTACCTAGTCGACCATTCCCTGAGATTTGTTTTCATGATAATTAAATGTAAAGAGTTTTATCTCTAAAAACTGTTTAGCGTATACAACACTAGTAATGGGGGCATTAACAAGCTCACCACTAACAAGGCTCAAAATAGCCCCACACTAACACATTGAGAACCTTGTAAGTGTCCAGATCGTTCAATAAGAAGATACTTTATAAAGACAGTGCACTTCGTGTATACAGGCAGGAGCCATCTTGGAAAACAGTCTCGATAAGTCGAACCACGAACGTCGTGCTGAGTGATCTGAACTGTATGAAGTTCAGCGAACTTCTGAACTGTATGAACGGCGTTCTGGGATCGACTTATCAAGACTATTTTCTAAGATGGCTCCTGTCCAAAGTGCACTGTCTTTTTATTAAACGGTCTGTACTCTTACAAAGTTCTCAATGCTTCGTTTCGCATGTATGGGCCCTCCACACACCAGCTTACTGGTGGAGAGGAGAGAATGATGAAGCCAATCAGTGTTGTTGTACAACTCACTAGCTGTTCATATGACATTAGTGTAATTAAAACTACACATTATACATTTTGACAATAGTAAAATGTTAATGAATAAAATATCTTATCACATTTTTTGGTTTGCTTAACCTCTTGCAGCTGTTTAGTCTGACTGGTATAGACTCAGAATGTATATGCGCCTGTGTGCCATTCATATTTAATAGTGAGTGAGGGGTGGGTTTAGCTGGTGTTGCTGTTGGGCTGATGACATTAAAGTACATGTTGTTGAACCGTGAGTCTGTGTGGTGTTATTTGCTGTAGTTAAGAGAATTATTCATTGTATTCTTTTGCTTATAACAATACTGTTATATTATATTATATATATATTACTGTTATATATTGTTATACTTTTTTTAGATCATCTCATAATTTGGCAAAAAAAAAGTTTTTTTTTAAATACATTACAGTTCAGGATCAGCTTTGTTTTGAAAGAAATTAATACTTTTATTCACCAAGGATATATTCAATTGATGAAAAATAACATTTATAGCATTACAAAAGATTTATATTTCACCCTCTTTTGAAATATGTGTATCAAATAAATGTATCACAGTTTTAACAAGAATATCAAGCAGCACAGCTGTTTTCAACATTGATTTGAACAATAAATGTTTCTCGAGCATCAAATCTTCATATCAGAATGATTTCTGAAGGATCATGTGACACTGCAGACTGGAGTAATGATGCTGGAAATTCAGCTTTATCTAAAAAATAAAACAGTTACTTTATATAATATTTCACAATATTACTGTTTTTATTGTATTTTATCTTTTGATTAGAAGTGTGTGTATTTATTAAAAGTACTTTTGTTAAATTCTGATGTGGTGCCTGTGTGTTGCTTT
>NW_024121321.1:16491706-16643673 GCF_016745375.1 Pimephales promelas
AAAATGGCGGCAGCATGAAATCAGCGTATTACCTTAGTTATGATGATATCTAAATTGACATCTGTGTACACAGACAGAGATGGTCTAAATTTAAGCACAGGTAAGTCAATTTTATATTGACAGTGTTTAAGTTTATTTTTTCCTCTTAGTCTTTCCATTCTGCCAGCCTATTCTTAAAGTAAATCCAAATAGGGATTGAGTGGGAGGTTTGCAACATGGAAGTGTTAAAAAAGTCTCATTTCAGATTGGTGTGCCGTGTTTTTCATGTGATACTGAGAGATATACTAACAACACACAAGAGCCTTTGATAATATATCTACTGTGTAGGCGCAAAACAACACACACTTTGCCATGGTTTTCGCTTTGTGTGGTGGTGGTGAGGGCTAAATCTGAAATCCCCAGAGCATACATAAAGCAAGCATACAACAGAGACTTACGTATATGGAGACAACCTAGCAGTCACATTATATGTTTCATTTGTGTTTAATTTGTCCCAAGGATCAGGTGCACATGTCTCTTTTTGGTATATGAGAAATGTAGGATAAGAAATATGAGTAGGAGGAGAGAAGTAAAGAAAACAAGAGCATATTTAAAGATTTGGCAATGGTTTATAGTGTTGTGTGGTGTGAGAATATTTCTTTGACTTAACTGTAACTCTGCTTGAGCCACGAATTCGTTGCTGCTGACTAGAACAGCACTGAGACCAGCTGTTATACGGACCAGGACATGACCATGGTCTCATTGTCTCTATTGACAGGTTACTGGGACAGTGTTGACACTGATGCAAAGGAGTAGGCTGGCAATGCTTTCCCTTCCCTCTATTTAGGAGGAAATGTCAGGCAGCGTGAGGTGATGAGAGCCAGTTTGAGGCAATGTGAGGTTTTGAGAAGTGATATGAGTCGATTTGGACAGCGTGAGATATGTGGCATGGTGTGAGGCGGTCTGAAGCAATGTGAGGTGATACGGGTTTTAAGCAATGTGAGGTGAAGCAGTAGTAGTGAGGTGAAGGATATTTACATGCACTTTCAAGACTTAGTTTTGGGTCAGACTAAAACAATAATTTATCCTGTAATAAAATGTCATGTAAACGTTTAAGTTTTGCAGACAAACATATCTAGGTAATACCTTCGTAGCTCAGAATCATTAAGAAACATATATCATTTAAACTACATGTGGCCTTGTTGTGGTGCACGCACTTATTATAGACAGGTGATGCACTAAAAATAAATAAATAAATAAATAAATGAAAATGTCCAAACTAGATTTTTAAATATGTTGGAACTTATCGCACAACTTTTTTTTTTTTAAATAAAAAAAAATACATTTTATTTAAACCTTTATCTATATACATATAAAATATTACACAACATATTATAAAATATTATATAACATTTTCTTTTTAAATATTTTTGGGGAAAAAAACAAGGCAAAATAACTAAAACTTTTTTAAAGTTTTGAGGTTAGTTTTTTTGAAAGAAATTAATACTTTTATACAGCAAGAAAAGTGATTTACATTTCAAATACATTTGTCTTTTGGTTCATTAATGAACCCTGAAAATGTGTCACGGTATATTTTAAAAATTATAAGCACCACAACTATTTTCAACATAATAGCAATAATCAGAAATGTTTCTTGAGCTGAAAATCAGCATATTAGCTTGATTTCACGAGTAATGTATGTAGTAATGATGCTGAATAAATTACTACATTTTAAGATTGCAATAGCCTAGTACTGTCTTCATTGTATTTTTGATCAACAGCCATGATGAGTGTAAGAGTCTTTACAAAAATATTTACATTTTTGGTGACAATTTATTTCACAGTGTTATTGTTCCATTATAGGTTACTATAGTAATAACAATAAATTATTCATAATTACCTGAAACTAACCCTAAACCAAACCCTTATGCTATATTTAGTATTACAAAGTACTTAAATGTATAATTACAGTGTAATAAAAAAAAACCTTTAAAATAAAGTGTAACCAATTTGAACGGAATTGTATGTTCATGAAAATATACTTTTAAAAATATAATCTAAACAAATCTATATTAGGAATGTATTTTTTGTACACAAACATATGTTGTAAACTAATAAAAGGATGTTTGAAGCAATGTGAAGCAGTGTGGCTTGATACAAGCCTGTTTGATGCAATGTGAGGTGATGTGAAGCAGTTTAAGGCAGAGTAACATGATGACAGTCTGAATCAATCAATGTGAAGCATGTAAGGTGATCTGAGACTGTGTGAGGTGGCTTGATTCATCAGGTTTGCTTGCCTGTGATGAGGCAGAGCTCAGCAAATATACAGCGGCTTAACATCTGCAGCAGGAGCAATGCCAAGCCTCTAATAAACCCACAGGATCATATGTTTGTGCACCCCACACCTGCCGCCACAGCCTCAAACAACATAACTGTACTTTAGAGATGTTTAGAGATGTGTCTATACACATGCACAGACTGTTTAGTATGTGGAGATGATTAGAAGTCATTATGTTATTGGCACCTGTATGAGAGAGGAAAAATATGTTTGAAAAAGTGACTAGTCATGAGGATTAAGTTCATGAAAAAGCTATGTGTGTTTGCACGTGTAGAAAAGATTAATTATGAGTGCAGGTTGCAGAAGAATAAAATAATTCGTAGGACCCACTTAAAAATAGAAATATCTAAAAAATAAAATATCTAAAAACAAATAAATTGTTATCCATCTTTTTGCAAAAGCGACAAGAACAAATAAATAAAGTAAAAAATATATATATTTACAGGGGCAACATAAGCTGAGCGTGTGTAAGCCTGCCATCTGCTTGCTTTTAGAGGGAAAAGCTGCCCATAATTGCTGGTCTAGGGTCAGTTTTGTCCGTAATAATAGCATATTGGGATTGTGAATGTAGATTCTTTAATAACAAATAATTAATCGGGAGCGTTCATGCTGTAATGTTTAGGTTGTGGCTAAGCAGCCTAACTTGAAACTATTTCATTGAAATTTAACGGACATATTGAATACAATCGATGCACTTTTACCTGCGGGCTTTTGCGGGCCAAAATATTAATGTTTTGGAGAAGGTAATATTTATTTTTGCAGAAGCTGGACAAAATTTCGGTGGAGAGGAAAATCTAATGGATACATTTTAAAATGTATTTTCCAGAGGTAAAAATATAAAATATGAGATAAATGTGATTAGTTCCCAATAAAAAAACAAACAAACAAACAAACAAAAAAAACATGTAAATAATTTTTTCAAAAAAAGTATTTTAAAATAGGGGAAAGAACTACAAAGCCCATGATTCATGAGGCATTGTGAATGACAAGATTTTAAATGACCCTCTCTGCAGTATTAAATAATATATATATATATATATATATATATATATATTAGCTCCCCAATATATTAGCTGTGGAGTGGTGTGATAGATGCATTGGGGAAGGCGGTGCCAGTGGTTCAAATAATGGTAAATAATGAGCTTTTTAAAAAATAATACTACAAATAGTATAAAAATAATAGTACAAATAGTATAAAAAAATTAAAAACAAATCCAAAAAATCAGCAGCTCTGTAATGGGATTATGTGTGTTTTGTTTGTGTGTGTGTGTGTGTGTGTGTAAACGGTTCACGTAGTCACTGCTTGATGCCGGGCAAGTTGTGTCACTGGACCACTTACAAATTTTCTTATGACTCTTTTTGTTAGACCGCTTGAAACATAATTAGGTTTATTAGTTTTACATCTAATTTCTTCTTGCCTAGAGCACAACTTGAGTAAAAGTTGACCCACGCTCCCCTAATCTGAGAAATACAAGATTAGAAGACCCTGAGGCTGACTGCCACCCAGTGACTACAAGTCTTTCAATTAATGCTCATACTTTCACCAGAGACAAAATGAAGGACAGATTGAGAAACAGCTGAAGAAAGTGAGACTGAGTGAGAAAAGCTGGCCAGCCTCTGATCTGTAAGTGTGGTTCAGACTGTGTGAATGAACTTCATCCTTCCCATGGGGAGTGTTTTCCGTTCAAGACACAACCCTTTTCTTCGGCTTTGTCAATGGCACATCTACAGCTGGAAAATGCTCTCTCTCTCTCTCTCTTACAAACACAAACACACACACACACACACACACACACACACACGCACACACAGTATACACAAGGCCACCCTGCAGTAAGAAGTGAGGCGCAGTGCCGTTTTCCCCAGCAGGGAGGTCTGTTCTCCCTTCTCTAATTAGAGCAGATTGATCACCATGCATTGTGATTTTGTTCGGTCCACTGCACAATGTTTAATGTTTGGCCCCTAGGTTTTGGTGCGCGTGTGCGTATGCATGTGTGTTTATGAAAGCATGAGTACTAGTTTCTTTTTGAAATCCTGGCCCACACACAGTAGTTTTCTGTGCTTAGCAAGTGTTCTGAGCACCGTGAAAGGTTTTACCATTTACCATTGAAGTTGAGGGTGCTCTGTCTGAATCTTTAATTAGAACTTTGCTCAAAAGGAAGCTAGCTCAAATGGCACATAATGGTGTTAAGCACATTGAGGCCATGGGTTTGATTTCCAGGTATTAACTAATAAAATGTCAACGCATTCTCACCCCAAGGCGTCACCTTTGACCATGCTTCAATATTTGACGTTTTAGGCGCCCTTTAGCGTCACTTACATGACGCGATCCTACGGCGTCATCTAACTGACGCTAAAGGAAAGCGTCAGTTAGAGGACGCGGTTAGGTTTAGCTGTGGGGTGGGGGTAGGGTACACGCGATCCTAGGGCGTCATCTTACTGACGCTAAAGGGCGCCTAAAGCGTCAGATATTGAAGCATGTCCAAATGCTTCCCAAGGCGTCAGTTAAGTGACGCCTTGGGTGTGAGAATGGGCTGAAAATGTATACTTTAAATACAACATGAATTCCCTTTCAGTCAGTCACTACGAGTTACATCAGTGACTGATGAAATGGGGGTTTGGCTTCATCACTGCTAAGAAAGCTTTCTTTTCTAAAAGAGATGGTCATGAGAGTGGTCTAGCGTGTTTGGGCTTTAATCACGCTCAGACAGCGCTCGTGGAGGAGTCATGTTCTCATTGCGGGAACATCGACATCATGATGTTAATATCAACACTCAATGACTCTACCTGTGTGGGTAGAGTCTCCTTTGCCGCACCCAACCTATCTCTTCCTTTAAGAGGGGATACTTTGGTCTGGCCAGGGTGGTCTGAGGGTTACGGTGTGGAATAACCCGACTAGTCTTCCTCGGGCCGCGTCTAGAATATGTCTTTTATGAGTGAACGAATAACAAGCCCATGAAGGTTTGTGAATGAAATGATCAAATAAAAATATGATGTTTCAAAATAAAACGTCTGATAGTTTTAAAACTGGCCAGTAAACTGGATTTAAAAATATATATATATACATTTTAAAACAATAACTATATAATACTCAAAATTACAATTAATTATACTCTATAATAAGTAAACAAGGTATTGAAATACTAGTATATTAGTATAGAAATACTATATAATTTTAAAAGACTAATAATCAAAAACTGTACTATAAACAAGCAATAAATAACACAATTTCTTTGGCCATGTCTCATCTTGCCTAGGGCGCCACGTGAGGCCTCTCTGCCACTGCTGCTGCTTCAAAAAAAAAAAAACACACACATATCCCCAGCTGAAATGAGGTAACACATTCTGCATTTGATCATCCGTGACTGCAGTCGACAACCATGGCTAAGCAAGCAGATTGATGCCTAAAACACACACAAAAACGCTAGCGCACAGGCAGCACTGACGCAGCTGAGCTACAAACTATGCCTATCTTCTGAGTAGAGGGGGTGTTCATGGGATGGCCGCCCATTCTGTTGAGACGGCCCTTTCTGTAGACAGGTTTGGCCTAGCGGGGGAATCCAGACGCCAGGGATCAGACCGGGCCATCACTCACTGCCCCACGGGAGAGAAGGAACTGAGCAGATAAGGGAAAGAAATTAGGTCTACATGTCCCATCATGCCTCGCTAAAGGATGGAGCTGTGTGACCCAGTTCCCAGCGTCTCAGGTGTCCACAGAGAGAGAGAGACGAGGAATGTCCCAAATCCGCATTTAACCACACCACAGAGTATTTAACATACATTCATGCCCTTCACATACACTTGATGACACATATACTGTTCATTTCTGCCTTCTTATTCACTTCTGTCTAATACACAGCAAGCTGCACTTCACACACTAACTTATGACAGTCAGCTCTTAAACTTTGTCTGCAGGGCAGTATTTAACTCTTTTCATGAACTGATATAATCCAGAAACACTGTACTCATACTGAAGTAGTTTGCCTTACATAATTCATCCCACAGGGTGAGACTAACGGCAATTCTTTTCACATTTCAAAATTCACAAACCCTTTTCCACTGTGTGCTACTACTGAATAACAGCACACATTTAATGGAGATTTCACTAAAAATCCCTGTCTTGAAAGTCAGGGCCTAGGAGTCCGGTGCTAATATGGGTGCTGTAGGTTCAACACACATCATTTGCAGATACAGATGACCGCATTATTTCTCTGTTGTATCTATACATAAAAGTGGAAGAAGATCAAAAATAACATTAAAAAAGCACGTGTTGTTTAGACTCTGTGGTCTGTGGTCTGCCTCACCATATCGTTGGTCAACGCCAAAGTAATGGAGATGGTCAATCAAATCAAAGAAGGCAAAGAAGCAGTGGATGAATTCCAGTGCAATGTTTCAGTTTAAATGGTGAAAGAGCGCAAAGTAAAAAGGTAAACATAATTTTTGACAACCAATTAACGACAAAAATGTTAAAATGTATTTGCATTACAATAAATTCTACTTATTTTACTACAACCTGTCCTTTTTTTTACTCCACCCACAAAAAAACAAAAACAAAAAAAACATCCCCCATATGCTCAACACATGGTTCTGGCAACTGTAAATAAATTACTTTCGAGTGATTTGTTACAAAAGTGCAAATCAAATGAAGCTCAAACGTATGTGTGATGCGCTAGAATATGTTTGGCCCTGTCCCAACTTCATGTGCATTTTAGGTCCAGTGGATTTACAACGGCTGCCATGCACACGTGTCCATTAAGTCTACAAGACGGTAGGGTGTCCCATTTGTCTTTTTAGGTTTGAGAAAGGTGCTCATGAGCCCACACTTCGCAGCCGATTTGCGCCCACGATGCACACTTTTGCAGAGCCTGCAAGCCCACGAGCTCCGCAGCAGACTCCTATCTGACAGTCAAAGTGCCGTTACATCATGAAAGTGTGGACTCGAGGATTGCGAGGGCTTAGGGTTCCATTTGGGACCACCACCTCCTACATGACACCTGCAATCTAGCTGACGTAAAATAAAGGATCAGGCTTATAGGATAGCCGATACTGATCATAAAAAAAATGGCGCCGATACCAATCCTTGAGATTGGCTCTGACATACAAAAAATATTATATCAGTTACTTAATAGTGTTACTCGAGTATCTACTTTAATATTCTTGTGAGTTATTTTATATTTTAGCTATTTCCTCTGAGTGGATTTTTATGCTTTTACTGAAGTAATGATTGGGTATACAATAAGGAAGGCATTGTCAGTGACTGGTTGTCAGTAATGAGACTTATGTTCATGAATAAAGAATGAGTTCATTTTTGCACAACAGTTAATTTACTCTTCATAAACACTACTATTGCTGATGTCTGGCATGGAAATCACAGTCTTCAGTAAACTTACTTCAGGCTTTCATTGTCGATACTTATCGCTCTACTGCGTCAAACTGTGTTTTGTTATTTGTAATAACAAAAATAACAGATTATTTTGGCTGCATAACATAGCCTTTTCTGTATATAAAAAAACAAGAAGCACATGGAGGGGCTGATCATGCTGGCAAACTCATCTTCTCATTCTCTCAAATTTTATGTTCCAGCTTTTGTCAGTGTTATGGCAACACTGCAGTGATATCTCAAAATTCTGACTGAATGTTAATAAATGAGAAGCTGAACAAATGAAAGAGAGAAAGGCCGAGATTATTCCCTCGGCAGTGACGATGATAAGGTATTCTTAATAAGCAACCCTCTGCTTCATAAATTGTTTAAATAGTAATTAGGAGAAATGGATAGTAAAACCTTTCAGCAATGAAAAATAGTTAGCAAAAAAAAATCATACAGAAGATGGACTTTTATTACAACTATATACGTTTAGATGTATTATAGAGTGCTGTTTAATCGGTTAAAGGGATAGTTCATGGAAACAATTTTTTTAAAATGACCTTTGTGTGGTTCCAAAAATTAAGTTCTTTCTCCCATGGAACACAACAGAAAGAAATTAGTAAAATGTTCAAGCTGCTCTTTTCCATACAATGAAAATGGAGAAAGATCAGGGACAAGAGTGGTTTCAATTCACTTTCATTTGATGGACAAGAGCAGCTTGGCCAGTCTTTCCACAGAAGAAATTAAATCATATGGGTTTGAAACAAGTAAATTATGGCATTTATGTGAACTATCTCATTTCTGTAGTTAGCAGAAAACCCATGTGTAAAGTCGACACAGTGAGAAGAACAAGGTATAACCGCTGAGAGCAGTTGCCCGTGCACATATGTACATACATTCCCTAAGATTGTACGTGGCATTCATATCTCATAGATATGCTTGTGTTTTTCTGAGGGTGCCTACTATCACGATTTTCTATGTGTGTGATATCTATAACTGTGTGTACCTGTGTGGTTGTATTGGCTTGTCTCGTTAGCCATGGAGAGGTATGACAGGGTTTGAACACACAACTGCCTGGCTGTCTGAGGCTCTGCAACAGGAAAGAAGACTATATGTCACTGTCAGAGAACAGAACAGCCTGGTTGCTCTTCGTGCGGCGCTGCCAGCCAAACAACCTATCGATACCATTACAAACCTCACGTTAGAGGCTCTTTATCAGACTAAAAAATCACAGCATGCATGGTAATATTTTGCAGCATAAAGCACCAGGGCACAAACATGCTTTTAAATAGTTCCACATACATGATTCTACACAGATAATTGCATATCACATTGCCTTTAAAGGGAGGCTTGTCTTATAAGTGAATATCCTATTGTTGTGATGTCAGTCTTTTCTCGTTTAGCAGTCCCTTATTATGTATATTAGTCTTCGCAGGTGTTTCTCAGTGACCACGCCCCCTTGTTATCCTGTTTAGATCGTTTGTGCCTGTATTTAAGCCCTGTGTTTCAGTCCAGTCTTTGTGAGTTCTTGTATGTTTGGTTTTGAAGCTGTAGCGTTGACGTTAGTTGTTGTGTGTGTGCGCTTGAGTCTTTGCCTAGTTTCCAGTTTAATTAATAAAGTGAGTGTGCTGCATTTGGACTCTGCTTCCTCCTTATTTCAACCACCCTTATAACACCTGTAATTATAAGAACCTATGTAAAATGTTTCACATAAATGAGCACTTGCATTGAGATTAGAACCAAGAATTTTAAAGCAAAACACTGAGGCCTTGTTCTTTGTCCAAGGCTTATTTTTTTTAATTTTCTCATTAGTCCCAGATGTAGCACCATCTATTCATCTTATTAAATGTATATTACTACAATTAGTCAAATTCAATACTGTAACAATGTCAAAAGCCTAATTGCAACTCAGTGCATAATTAATTTGCCCAGTGTTATTGTAATATCATTTATGTACTATTTATTAATATTAATATTTTGAATTTGCTTTCATTTTTGTATTTTAAGTTTTCATTTTGGTTTAGGTTTTAGTCATTTTGTTGTAATTTATATTTTTGTAATGTTCTATTTAGTTTTAATTATTTTTTATTTCAGTTTCTTTTAAATTTAAACAAACTTACTTCAGTTAGCTACCAAGGCAACATTTCTATATTTCTAAATATAGTTTTAGTTAATAAAAACACTGCATAATCATTTTAAAAGTGTCATCAGAGCTCATGATACTATTTGAGCAGAGGAGAACGTTTACAGATTGAGAAGAACTAAAAAGGCACTGATGATACGGATTTCTGTGGCTTCATCCATTTGGGTCATATTGATTCCTAAAAGAGCCCAAAGGCTCATAGCTGATTAAATTCACAGAAAAGTGCAGTGAAAATCTATTATTTTAATAACATCTCTCTCTCTCTCGGTGCACTGTTACACATGCTCAAAGTGGACTTAGGCCCTGCAGAAAGGGCCATTTAGACAGCAGGTTAAAAAAGCAATATCTTTTAAAAGTCATAATGTTTGAGAGAATTAATGGAAAGAAGCTGAGAAGTTGCAACAGAGAGAGAAGAGAGAGAGAGAGAGAGAGAGAGAGAGAGAGAGAATTTTGAATTTTAACAAAACGTTTATTTTACAATTCTTTAGACATTAAAAACAAATTCCAATATAAATGTCACCACAACACACATCACATGTATTAATACTTATTGTAACACAGAAGAAAAAAATAAAAATTCATCTACAACAAGACAAACTGCATCATTATAACACCACTGATTTGAAAAAAACGTCAAGTCCTTCATCATTTTATAAAATTTGAAATCAATCCATACTCTTGATTTTATCCTGTTTTTTAAAATAGAAACAGTTTCACAACCTTCTGATCCTTCAATTTTATTCTTTCTACTCAGGTATATTGCCATTTTTGCTTCACCTATGATGAAGTTTAAAAGTTGACATTTTATTCTATTTTTTGCAACATACCGAAAACCAAAAATAAAACTCTGAACAGTAAAAACCTCATTTAACTTATTAAACAACAATTTAAGAAAATCAAAAAAATAACCCAACCTTGAACACTCCATGAAACAATGAAAGATGGTCTCCCTTTTTTTACAAAAAGGACACCCATTTGACACATTAGGATTAATAACACTTATAAAAGCATTGACAGCAACTGCCCCGTGTAAAATCCTCCATTGAAGATCCCCAACTCTTTTTTCCAAAGGAGGTTTATACAACACTCTCCACACAGGCTTTATACTATGATCCAAGCAAAGCTTGTCTCTCCAAACAGTGTCTACTCTTCCATTTAAAACTTTCTTATTTAATACTTTAACACAATTTTGATACAGTTTCTTACGGTCAGCCTTGTGAATACTTACATCTTCCAAGTCCTCTAACATTAACCCATTTGCTCCTTTAAGATCAGGAGAAAAGAAAACTTCAGGAAAAGGATCTTTATTATTTGGAGAAACCTTCCCTTCCCCGTAACTTGCAAGTAGAAACTTTTCTTCCATCGTAAGTCTCTGTTTTAAAACCTCCAGCAATTTACTTGCCAATCTTTCTGACTTTAATTTTAGACCAGCTACTACCCCATGTGAGTTATTTAAACCAGGACCCCCAGCTGCAATCAGATCACACAATTTAACCTTTTTTGAAACAATCAATACATTTTCAAAACCACATGCAATTTCATTAGATACATCCAACCTGGCTCCAAACACAGTCGGTTCTTCTAATAACCAAAATAAAGATGTCTCAGAAAACCCTCTTCTCTTTTTAAAAAAACTCCACACTCTAAAAACCCCCTTATAAAAAGGTGTCAGTCCATTCAGTTGAATCTGGTTAGAATCCAATAAAAACAAAGTAAAGTCCAATCCCAGACCTCCAGCTTGTTTTAATATAGATCCAGCAACATTTCTCCAAACTAGATCCTCTGGACCTGTTAAAAGTCTTTGAATGAACTGTAAGCGAAAAGTTGCTCCTCTGCTGACCAAGTGTATCAGTCCTTGTCCCCCTTCTTCTCTAGGAAGATAGAGTACACTCTGGGGAATCCAGTGAAGCTTAGTCCAGAAAAAGTCCACAATTACAGCCTGCAGTTTTGCAAGAAGTCCACTTGGCGGCTCAATACATGCCAACCGATGCCAGAACATTGAAACCACCAGATTATTAATAATTGTCACTCGTCCTCTAAAAGACATTTTTGACCACAACCATCTCCATTTTTCTAGACGTCCTTTTGTTTTTTCCAAAACCCCTTCCCAGTTTTTTTGCATCATTGAGTCGTCTCCAAGATAAACACCCAAATATTTAAAACCACCTTTCTTCCACTCAAGTCCACCAGGTAGTTTAGGAAAACCTCTACCTTCCCATTTTCCGCCAACTATGGCTTCACTCTTAAACCAGTTTACCTTAGCAGAAGACAATTTACCAAACTCTTCTATAATTACCTGTAAAGTGTTTACTTCTTCTTGATTTTTAATCATAACCACAATATCGTCAGCATAAGCTGATAACTTAATTTTACATTCAGATTGCGGTATACTCCACCCATCAATGTTTGCCCTAATTCTTACCAGCAACGGTTCAATGGCTAAAGCATATAACATGCCAGACAGTGCACACCCTTGTCTGATACCTCTTGTAATTTTAAAAGGAACACTCAACCCTCCATTAATTTTGAGTATACTCTCAATGTTTGCATACAACACTCCGATCATTTTGATAAAACCCTGACTGAAACCAAACTCACTCAGAGTCCTCCAGAGGTACTTATGCTCAACCCGGTCAAAAGCCTTTTCCTGGTCTAAGGAAATAAGGCCAAAATCTAAACCCAATGATCTAGAGACGTCCAAAATATCTCTAATTAAATGAATGTTGTCAAAGATCGATCTATTAGGAACACAGTATGTCTGGTCTATATGGATGACCCCACCAATCACCTCCTTCAACCTAATTGCTAAGGCTTTAGATAGGATTTTTACATCAGAGCATAAGAGTGACACTGGTCGCCAGTTTTTTATATTCGTGAGGTCTCCTTTTTTCGGTAACAGGGTGATCACTGCTCTCCGGCAGCTTGTTGGCAGTGACCCTCTGGCCACGCTGTCATTAATGACCTCCAGAAGATCATCACCCAAAACTGCCCAGAGTGCCTTATAAAACTCAACAGGAATTCCGTCGATCCCCGGAGCTTTCCCGCACTCCATACTCTTTAGGGCATTATACAGCTCACCTTTCGTAAAAGGTTTTTCCAGCTCAGTGTTTGCTTCATCCGAAACTTTAGGCAGACTCACATAAAACATACTGGCTATATCCTTTTCCTCCACGTGACCACTGCTATATAACTCTGAGTAAAAACCTACCGCTCGTTTTCTAATTTCCTTAGCCTCTATAATTTCTGTGCCTGATTCAGATAACAAGCAATGCATGCTTCTATTTTGGCCATTTTTCTTTTCAAGTCCAAAAAGGAAACTGGTTGGGCCATCCATTTGTACTACACTCTGAAAACGCGAGCGTACCAGAGCACCCTGTGCTTTAACCCCCAACAAATCATCTAAAATCTTCTTTTTATCTTTTAAAACTTTGACACATTCTCTGTCTCTAACAGATTCAATTAAATTTTGCATTTCAACTATCTCTTTCTCTAGATCCTTTAGAGATCGGGAAATGTCTCTCGAAGCATTGAAAGTATACATACGGCACAGTTGCTGTATCTCTATTTTTGCAATATCCCACCATTGTTGCAAAGAATCAAATAATGACCTCTTATTCCTAAACTGTTGCCAAAAATGACCAAACACCTCAAGAAAAAAATTATCTTGTAAAAGAACCGTATTAAAATGCCAATAAGCACTTTTTGGCTTTACATTAGTGATAAAAACATTACAACTGACTAAACCATGATCTGAAAAGCCTACAGGAGAAATTGCACATTGTTTAATAATATTAAGATGATGTTTAAAACAATACCACCTGTCTAGTCTAGCCATTGTCACATAACGTTCCCTCACTTGTGTCCATGTGTACTGTCTCTGTGTTTTATTCAACACCCTCCATATGTCATACAGTTCACATTCTTTCAGAATTTGTTTTAAAACACACTGTGAAGGCATGTGTGGTTCTTTGTGATTTCTATCAATTTTATCATCTTCCGTACAATTAAAATCACCCCCTAGAAATAAAAACTCTTCAGGTTTACAACTTCTTAAAGTATCTCTAACTTTGTTTAAAAACAACACTCTTTCAGGGCCCAAAACTGGTGCATACACATTTATAAATACAACAGAAAATTTTTCAAACTCAAGCCGTACTTTCAAACACTGTCCCCCGACTACATGCTCTACTTCACACGAGACTGGATTGATATTTTTTCTGAGTAAGATTGCTACACCTCCACTAGTGGTAGTCTTATGGCTCATTATCACCTTTCCTTCCCATTCCATCATCCATTCACTTTCATTTTTTATATCACTATGTACTTCTTGAAGAAACATAACATCAATTTTTTTCTGTCTCACCAATTCATAAAGTATTGCTCTTTTCCTAAAATCCCTTGCACCATTCACGTTCAGGCTGCCCATCCTTAAATTACTCATAAATAAATGAGAAAAAAAAGAGACTGAGCAAAACAAAAACAAGAACTTAACAAAGAAAAAGGAAAAATTAAAACACCTCCTTTTCATCATTTACCATATTGGATCTCACTTTATGAACTATTTTCTTTAACCTGTATACTTCTTGCTCTGTGAGACCCCCCAACCCAATTTCTTTCATTGACATCTTTGCAGACTCTATAAACAACTCACGATCTGGAAAAAACTCTAGTACTTGAACTCCCTTCATGCCTTTTGTACTCTGCAAAAAAGCTTTAATTTTTTCAAGGGTGTAAGCACTCCTCCCAGATCTTCTCAGAGACACTGAGTCAACTGAACTTAC
Source organism: Pimephales promelas (assembly GCF_016745375.1). The sequence goes on from NW_024121321.1 coordinate 16,506,313, forward strand.
AGATTCACACTCACTTCCTGATACTGAATCATCTGAATTACTGTATTCAGTGTTAGGCATTGTTTCTTGAACCATCTTTTCCTCTGTCTGTTCTTCCTGAACCTGCTCCTTCTTAGCTTTTTTCCCTCTACTTTTTCCACTTGTTTTTCTCTTTAAAGTCTGTGTTTTAAACAGACTGTCATCCTCCGTCATATCAATATCTCTTGAGACATCTACAGGGCCAGCAGCATCATTTGCTCTTTCAAACTCCCTTTCTCCTACTGTTTCCTCATTACTCCTGCTTACAATTTTTGTTTGATTAGTTTGTTCACCATTCTCTAGCACTTCTCCACCTTTTTCCTGATTTTCATCCTCCACATTATCTTTCTGTCCCTCACTTTCAATGTTATTCTGTCCTGGATCATGTTCCACATTTTCAGGACACGAACGCGCAAGATGTCCTCCTTGTCCACATTTAAAACATTTCATTGTCTCTGATGTAGCGTAAATGACATAGTCAAAATCATCAATTCTAAACTTCATCGCGAGATTCAGCTCCGCACTCTCATTGTTCAGAATCATGTACACCTGCCGCCGGAAAGAAACAACATGCTTCAACTGTGCCTATTTGCAATTTAATGCGATTTTTTTAAACTGTGAAACAATTTTTCCGTGCCTGACCAATTCCCTTTGGATCACTTCGTCCTTTATAAAAGGTGGAACATTCGACAACAAAATCTTTTTCGCCGGTTGCATCAAAGGCATCACTGGTGTGTACGTCTCATTCAACACAATTCCACTCGCGACTATTTCATTTACTTTGTTCACGTCATCTAGGAAAAGAACAAATGCACTGTTCATCCTAGATGCTGACAAAATACTCTTATACCCCACAACTTGAGCAACTGCTATGCTGCAGTCTTCTATAGAACAGCGTTCCGCGGGCGTGATTTTAATGCCATTCCTCCGCGTTAGCTTGTCAAACAAACTGTATGCTCTCCGATGCTGCTGCCATCTCGGACAGCACACGCTGAGCAACAGCGACCTACTCTCCCTGACTCCAAAAAAAAACCTCCACAAATACACCAACAACTTTGCCAAAGAAAGAAGAAAAGTTAGAAAACTCACACAGCCCGCAGGCCAGCACTCTCGCACTCCACACTCGTTCAGCTCAGACGCTCACGCATGCGCACAGAGAGAGAGAGAGAGAGAGAGAGAGAGAGAGAGAGAGAGAGAGAGAGAGAGAGAGAGAGAGAGAGAGAGAGAGAGAGAGAGAGAGAGAGAGAGAGAGAGAGAGAGAGAGAGGAGAGAGAGAGTCCATTATCATTCTTTACGATTATTATGGTTCATTCTGGCTTTTTTCATTATTTACTGTTCTTCAATCTATTGTCTACAGCTAATCTGTTTCAGCTTCAAAATACAAATTGTGTGTGTGTGTGTGTGTGTGTGTGTGTGTGTGTGTGTGTGAGAGAGAGAAGACTTTGAATGATAGAAGAAAGAAGATAGAATCCACTCCCATCACCCTTTGCTTCACTAAGTGATTACTGACCAAGAATGCTAATGAGGAATGAAGTGGTGAGTCACGGCACTCGTCTACTGAAGCACACAAATATACGAGACAGCACACACACCCACTAATACAGTCACACACTGACATTGCTGACAGGTTCCCCTACACTGCTGAAACATTGGGAAAACAATGAGAAAGTACATTCATTTGTCATGATTCGAATCTGTTTGATCACTTGTACTGCAGTGCGGCCAAACGCAAATATACAGTATGTGTGAGTTGCGATTGCAGTAATATTTGACCATGCACAAGTTTGGATGGGGTTATAATAATTCACAATTACTATTTTCAGTGTTAATATATATATATATATATATATATATATATATATGATGGCAAAGCTGAATTTTTAGTATCATTACTCCAGTCTTCTGTCACATGATCCCTCAAAAATCACTCTAATATCATGATTCACTGCTCAATATTATCAAGGTTGAAAACAATTGTGCTGTTTAATATTTTTCTCAGCATTCTTTGATGAATATACAATTTAAAGAAACTGCATTTATTTGATAAATATTTTTTAACAATGTAAACTTCCTAATTTTAGAAGTATTCAGGCACACACCTCAAGTCCAACAAATACCTCACTTGTTCGTATTTGTGTCCCAAAACAATTATGCAATAATGCTATATATGGTCAACCATAGTGTATGAATTTTACAATGTTATTTTGAACTTGAATTTTTTAATTATCATTAATGGCTGTTCTGCCATAGAAATGAAGCATAATCAAATGATTTGTCTACGTGTAAAATCCTTTTTTTTAAACACTCCCTACATTTCTTTCTCTCTGCGCCTGCATCCTAAGATCCCCCTTTCTATTCCTCCTATGTCTTCATCCATTTCCCCTCTTCCATTCTTTCTCTCCTCTCTACCCCTTGAGGCACACAGCATTCTCTTATAATGATGCCCCTTCTTAATTCTCTGTTCCGTGGTGCATCAGAAAGACGCTGTTCCAGAGGGAGAGCTGAGAGATGTGCTCTGACTTTGATAGATTGTCGACTATTAGTGGGTGGGTCCCAGCATGCTATCCGCCTCCATGACACGCAAACACACACACACACACACACACACACACACACACAGCTACCTGCCACGGAGGACCAAGCCAAAAGCACACAAGCACAGTGGGGGAATACCTCACTAATCTGTCTGCCACACATCCCTATCCAACTGAGTGTGCACTGAGTGAATATACACTGAGGGTGAGCACAGACGGATAGCAAAGCACAGTGACTAACGGCCTATTGAACATGTATGATGACATTCAATGATGGAGAAAGAGCATGCCATAACTGGAACAAAACACTTTGCTATGCCAAGTGAGCAATGATGTTTTGACTGATTTATTTTGTTATTTTGGTCCTTCAAATTCAATAATTTAAGGGATTATACACAGACAACAATACTGCAAAAAACAAATATAATAAAATGGACCCTGATGTGAAGTATATTAACTTCCAAAAGGACATGAGTTGAAATTATTATTTTATGAAGCATTACATTTGATCTTGAGAAGAAACACAGCGAGAGAGAGAGAGAGAGAGAGAGAGAGAGAGAGAGAGAGAGAGAGAGAGAGAGAGAGAGAAATAGACAAGGAAAAAGACGAGATAAGAGACAAGAAACACAGGAAATCAATTACTTGGGATGACGGTCAGCTATAGTCATTGTGCAAGAGATAATGTACATTGACAGTCAGTTGGTCACTATGATGTAAAGTACTCACAAAATATTTTATTACTAAAAATATATTTTTATAAATAATATTTTAAAATAATGTTATTTTATACTGTTATTTGTTTATAAAATACACCACAATATATACAAAACAGTCAGCTTAGCAACAAGAAGAGCACTGCATTAGTCCTCTGAGGTCAATTTTACTACAGCCAATAACTGAGACAAAAGAGGATGGCATCTGCATTTTTATGAAACAAGGGGGTCTGCGGAAAGACATGAATAGTGCCAGAATATCATTGCTATGAACGGCAACTCATTTTTGAAAAAATCTGAATGCCACAATTGAGAATCAAGTATTACAAAGAGTACAGAAAATAAAATAAAACAAAACAATTTAGAGCAATTGTTTATTAGGCTTATCAATCTTAAGACACTGGTTTATTTCAGTGTCTGTACATTTTACATTTTCTACATACCATTAAAATGTTTGGGGTCAGTATTATTTATTTTTTTTATTCAATAAAGACCCATTAAATAGATTAAACATGACTGACACTTGCAATAAAAAAAAAAAAAATATATATATATATATATATATATATAATTATATTTTATATGTAAATATATATATAAATTATATATATAATGCTATTCTTTTAAACTTTTAATTCATCAAAGAATCATGAAAAAAAAATTGATCACATGAATATATTTTTTTTTTCAGGAATTGAATTTATGATCAAATAATTTTTATCCTTGGTCAGCATAAGAGACCTCTTTAAAAAACAGTATTTGAAAAAGTGTAAGTGACATGGCAACCCATCCACACATTAGGACACAATCATATACTGGGCAGACATTTTTTTCTGTGGCACCCACAGGGAGCGATTGAGGTTTTATTTCCAGTCGCTATTGAGAATCGAACCTACAACCTCCGAGATACCAGTCGGACTCTCTAACCATTTGGCCATGACTGCCCCAAAAACTGACAACAAAATGATGTGATTGATTAAAGTAAAAGACAGAACGAAAATAAGAGTTTAAAAAGAAATAAATCTTTTTGGGTCAGATTGGAGATGAGAGAGCATGAGGGAGGTTGATTAAAACAGTCAGAGTGAGTGAGAATGAGGAAAAGAATGATTGAAAGAGAGAGAGGTTGAGATTTGCGAACGTGTGTGGGTGGGAGATGAGAAGTCTGTAAACTGTATTTTCTGTCTGACTGGAGATAACAGAAAGGGAAATGCTCCTTACTACCCTGAGGCCACACTCACCAACCAGAGTGACACAGCCGAGGTCAAACTTAGTTATAGCCAGCTATATCGGATCAAAGCACAGTGGGAAACACTGTTATAGGAAAGAGAACAACTTCAGCAGAAGACAGCAACAAATATATAGGGTTTGTGACTGACTCAGACTTAAGTTTGTCAGGCCAGGTACCCCAATGGACCACAGCAGGGACACTCTGATGAGAATGTATTTTAAGCATGTGTACTTAAAAGAAAAAAAGAAAAGAAAAAAATGAATTTAATTAAAAAAAAAAAAAGAACTGGGAAGTTGTTAAATCGATCTGCATTTTTTTTGGGATAGATTTTTTAGGATCGATAATTTGCCAGATTATTTTGAGTTTAAAAGAGCACGAGCTCAAGTCAACACTTTGAATTTGCACGTATAAGGAGGATATTGCGTCAGGAGCTGACTAGCAAATGCTTAAGTAAAAGTTTGTTGTCAAAGTCAATAAAAAACACACTGTCTGTATATATTATAAATTGTGCTTTACTTCACTGTCCTTGAAAGACATTTTGTTATGTAATAATAATCATTTCAATATATATAATAATACATTTTATTTAAATAGCGCCTTTCAAAAACCCAAGGACACTTTACATAATATTGACCAATAATACTCCAACATAAATCTTGCCTACGGCCTGCAACCAGTCCTGCATTAACACTACTGTTCAAAAATTTGGCTGCATTCAGTTAATATATCATCTATATCATATAAAAAAACATTTCTATTTAAAAAAGGCTGTCTTTTGAAATTTCTATTCATGAAATAATCATATTAAATATGTATCAAGATTTCCACAAAAATATTTAGCAGAACAAAAATATCAAACACAGTTGGCAGACCCCCTGCAGTACAGCTAAGGACCCATAGGGAGTTGCGGACCCACTGTTTTAAAGACTTTGAGTAAACTGCGTTTATTATGCATAACCTTTTTTTCGTGGAGAAAGCTTCACGTTTGATTGGACAGGCCTTCTAAACATAGCACACAGAAATACTGTTCGTGTAAATGCGTCTGCAGCATATCTGAGCCGAAAGCCCAGTGAACTGAACTTGAGCTTGATTCAGAGTGCATGAAAACAGCTTGCCGTGTGTTTCTGCTTTGCACTCTCATATCATTGAATTGTTTTGTCTGTTTTATTTAGGGGTGATGGCAGAAAACCTGCTAATAAACTAGGGCACTGATTGTCTTCAGGCATTGAGGAGAAAACGAAGAAAATAGAGCACAGTCAGAGCGGGGAAAAAGAAAGGGAGACAGCGAAACTGAAACAAGAGAATATAAAGTACATTTTATTAAAGGGAGGCTTTAGTGAGACATCAAACGTAAGGACACAAACAGTTCCTTGCATTTCTTTGGTTAAATAACTATCATGCATTGTTCTTACTGCTTTGACAGAAAACAAAGCTGTGTATCCATTTTATTTGTTGCTTATACGATTGTACAATATGTGTATTATAAGATTGTACAATGCGCAAAAGTAAAGGAAGACAATTCAACTGTCTTTGATTTCAGACTGTCCCTTGTTAAAGTGTGCTTAATTGTGTTGAATGTGCACTTGTAGTGTCCTTCAAATCCTAAAAGTAGTGTACTTCAAATCAGCATGTTTTACAAAACACTCACTTCACTTCAAGCACATGTAAAGAAATTGATTATAATTTTAATTGTAGTGTGTTACTTAATGTTACATTTTGTTTTTTAATTTATTAAATTTCAACTTCATAACAAATGTGTTATTAGAAATATTATTTAAAGGGGGGGTTGATTGCGATTTCACTTTTTTCTTTTTAAATAGTGTGTAATGTTGCTGTTGGTGCATGAACAGTATCTGCAAAGTTGCAGCGCTGAAAGTTCAATGTAAGCAGAGATATCGTCTTTTAAAAATCATGAAGTTTATGCCCACAAAATCGACTCGAATGGGCCTACAGCAGGGTTTTAGACGTCATTAACCCATATATTTACATCAACCCTTCCCTCCGGAATATGTAAAAAAGGGCATGGCCATATTTCCGCGGCTCGTCGAGTGTGTTGTTCACCAGCTGTCAGGTCTTCTGTGTTTGGGCTTCCCACGGACGCTGTACTTCGTCAACAATGGATACAATTTATTTTTGATTATGTTCCTGAAAATGACTATCATAATTTAGATCTCTGTGCTGCGCATTTTATGAAAGACAGCTTCCAGAATCTCCACGATTTCAACACTGGATTCAACAAGAAACTGTTCATTCAACTAAAACATGAAGCAGTTCCAACTTTAAAACCAGAGGCAGCAGTTGTTGCCTAAAAACCTAAAAGGAGGCCACAACCTATAAGTAGGCTAAATCATTTTAAATGTATTTACATGTATAATTTCAGACGTAATATTTTAGTTTGATCAAATGCCAGCGCTGACTTTTTAGGCACTAGGCTACTCGTTATGCTATTTTGTGTCTACGACAAACCCGTACAAACATTATGGACCTGAATTTGTATATGTACTAATGTTGTAAATGTATTTTTCATGTATATATAGCCCACTTTGTGACGTTATTTTTTGATTTGATCAAGAACATAAACCATATGCCAACGCTGTTTGTGTATGTAGCAGTCAGTCAGTCAGCTATTATGTTAAAAAATATATAGCAAATAACCATTCAGAAACTTTTTGTAAGAGCCGTGTGTGGTGAGGTTCTGCTTGCCTCTCTTCATCGCCGCTTTCATATGAGCAACACGACTGATGCCATTCAGCAAAAGCAATGACAGGCCACTCTGATCAGGAGGTTGGCATTGTGCGCAAACAGTCAGTACATTCTGCATATTTTAAAAACAATAGAATTAGAAATAACATAAAAAGATGCAATGAAGTCCTACTTAAATGGGTCAAAAAATATTTTTTAGTTTAAATAAGTGCATTTAATATTGCACAAGGGGTAAGATGTACATCTTATGACCTCATGAGTCTTAACAAAATGACTATGGTTATTCAACTGACCCTAGGTCAGGTACAGTGCATAAAAAGTTTGGATTTCGGTCTCTCATCAAAGTAGGCCAGTGAAGAATGTGTCAGGAAGAGGACAGGAAAGGAGGACAGTGTAAAAAGGGAACATAAAAAGGAAAAGAAGTGAGACTGTATGAGCTATAAGAAGAAAAGAGAGCAGATGAGCAACACGACTGATGCCATTTAGCACACGCAATGACAGGCCGCTCTGATCAGGATGTTGGCATTGTGCGCAAACAGTCATGAGAAGAATTACAGAAAATCATGCCTAGACAGGCCTAGAAAAAAAAATCATTCTCTGAGGTAAATTCTGATAACTACTGTAAAGCAAACAGCAATTTTTCCATTGTCCTGATGAGATCTAGATTTTCATGCCATGGACACATGCACACCTCTGGACAGGCAACATGTGCTTCATGTTAACGTGCCTATACACTTTAGATCTGGAGTGAAAGAACAGCAGATACTGAATCATTCTCATCTTACAATATATCTCTTGTTCCCTCTGTAGGAAACATCAAAAGTGAGTTTTTATCCCAACAAGACCAAAGTTCAGAATGAACACTTGTACATTAAGCCGAATAAGACCGATAATCTCGTCACTTTTGTATCAAATTCTAGACGTCACATTCTAGGTCAAAGTGCCTTAATCAAGTTGTTTCAAGGGATTCCATAACTTCACCCAAGGCTAAACTAAAATTTTAAAATGAATGAAACTTCAGTCATCATTTAATCATAAATCATTTAAGTTTTTTGTTTGCCGTGGGCCATAAAAAACTTTCTTAATATTTAAGCTGCAGCAGATAAAAGTACTATAAAAAATTATCTATTCTATTTTGTTCTATATTAAGTTATACGTTTTTAGACGTCTTGTCTAAGAATTCTCTATGAAAAAAACATGATCTCATGAAATGCATCTCTATAGCGCGCATTGTATTTATCATGCAATTTATACTACAAAATCAGTTATGTGCATATGATACACACTTTATGGCGTGTAATACACACGTACCCCACACCACTTATCCTACCCAAACATATAATCCTAATGTACCCCACACCACTAATCCTATAACCGAGAGATTTACATAGCGTATCATATGCACGTAAAAAACGAATTTCCATGTAAAAATTGCACAATGCGTGTTATAAAGACACATTTCATGAGATCGGGTTGAAAAAAGATCCCCATCCTGTGTCAAGAAGCATTATTATGACAAGTTTGATATCAGTTACTTAAAATGTCTATACAATCGTACATAACAATGTAGGTTTACAAATATATTTATAATATAAATATAAGCATAACAATATCCAACATGCATAATATCCAAAGACTGAAGAATGAGATGAAATCCTCCTAAATGACATAAGAACCATGATATTTCTCCAAATAAGACTGCATGAGTGAGCGACTACCCGACTTAACTTCCTGTTCATTGGTTGAGATTTTTACTTTTGTCATTCATGGCCATTTTACACGTTGGGTGAAAAGGTCAAGGCTGCTTTGTCATCTGCTGAGACAGGCAGCTGCAATAACAGGGTCATGGTAGACATCGGGGTCATCTTAGCGAATGTACCTTTCCCGAGACAGCCAAACCCCACTCATCTGCTCTGTCTGCCCTGATCGTGAGCTGCCGCATGAGCCGCACACCCCCATAATCAACCATATCTGCAATAAAACCTGTAGAGCTTCTGCTACACACACCCTGACATTAAAGTTTACAGTCCCCAGGAATCGGTATAATGCCCAACATGAGAGTTTAAACGACTTTGTGAGAAGACCGTGGCTGGTAATGTGCATTGCGTTTGTCGTGATTGAGGTGAGGGATGAAGCGAGACCTTTCAGAGAGTGCGAACGCCTGCGTGCTTTGATCAGGTCGCAAAACATATAAACCCTTAGAGGTAATGTATCGTACTGAGATTGCTTTGCTACGGGGTCTGACACTGTGGGTGCAGTTACTAATAAACAAACAAATTAAGCAAACAGACATGCACATGCATGCCATACTGACACTCACCCGGTCACAAACATCTTATTCCACTAGTAACACAGAGTCTCTTATTCTTCCAATAACACAGAGTTTTTGATCTGATGTACAGTAAGCACTGAAACCTATAGCACAGTTAATCACTTCTGACCTCTCTGGATATACTTGTGAAAGGCAAATCCATACAAATAGAGTGAAATGTCAAAAACAGACATTTGATGTATACCATTTGGAATGCTCATAAATCTAATGCTTCAAATCTGAATGCTAATGTCAATATGTTTCTCTGAAAGTTAGATGGTTTTGTTAAATGAAGATCATGACTTGGAACAAGACACTGCGTCGCAACGCATTGGGGAATGCCTCAGTAGTGACAGGTGGCTGAAACTGCTATCGAATCATGGCAATCCTTTTAACCTGTGACAACCCATAATAACATCATTGTGTGACCCGGAAGTATAAAAGGGGTGCTTTGCAAACATGACATTCACCTTATCGTCTGAAGGGACTGTTTGGTAGGCAGGCCCCGAAGCAAGGCAAAGAGAAGCAGTGTCTCGTTCCCTGATCGCTGGTAACAGAGGTTACAATCGTAACCTAGACGTTCCCTTTCAAAGGGAACTCGAAACTGTGTCGTAACTCATTGGCCACTATGCTAACTGGAGTGCATGATAAGTGGCAGTGACCTCTATCAAAACCAACCAATTCAAATGAAATGCTAGAATCACTCAGCCTCAGTTCACACTGGGCTGTCAGTGACAGCATTCCCTACGGTCATAGCCCAAGCTATAAGACTCACAGGAAAACCCCAGGAGTCCGCATGCTCATAGTAACCCTTAGTGAGGGGAACACATGGTCCACCTGGTAGGCAAACCAGGATGTAGGCAGGATAAAAAGAGGTTCCGGTAGGAAACCAGTAGCAGAGAATAAATACTTCAGTCGAGCAAGGCCAGCTGAACTGATAGCAAGCGACCACTAGCTGCCCAAACCCAGCATCACTATGAAACCACCTACAAGTGGTGAGGCCTGGTGAGGCCTACTACCTGATAGCTAGTCAGGCTAGCTGTCCAATTGCCTGTCCTTGGGACTTGAAGCCTATTACCTTACAACCACCATATGAGAGAACTCACCTTCAGGGAGGCCTGGTGAGGCCTACTACCTGATAATCACCCTATGTGGAAACTCGCCTTCAAGGAGGCCTGAAGAGGTCTAATACCTGATAGCAAGCTAAACAACTGGTTTATATGATTCCTGAATAGTGTCAGTCCCAGGGGCACCTGCTAAGGCCAGTCATGGGGCTGGGGCATGGGGCTCTCATATGAGGGCTGCAAAAAAACACTCAGCCTGTATGAAATCCCAAACAGAACTCATGGGAGCGATGTACTCAGGACCAAACAATGTCAGGCGGACATAAAATCTATCTGAAGCTCCAGCGTCAGTCAGTCTACACTCCAAAACCAAAAAACTTTGGTTTTGGGAAAAGACTAACAGCCTCAAAAAAAGCTCTCATCATGAGAGGAACCCTAAGCTATTAACAGTTCCTTACAACTAGAATGAGCGGTGGCACACTCCATGAATTCACAAAAAGTACCAGGTGAATATACAAAAAAGAAGCAATCACATTCGCACAAAAGACACCCATTTAATTGGTGCTTCTTTATATTGTTCTAGCCACCAAACAAAGGAACTTCAGGGTCCTAATGTTATTGTTCATTAAAAAACATCTTAATGAACAATAACATTTTCCCATAACTCTACACAGGGAACAAAAGGTCTGTAGAGAAATACATTTTAATGTTAGTTGCACACAAAACATGTTTCTTAGAGAAGACCACTCAGCTCTCCTGTGGCGTGCAGAGTGAAGACTCACCAGACGGTTCTTGATGAACATGGGGTCTACCATTGAGACACTCAATGGTCCATCAGAAAATCGTTCTCATCATGGGCCCAGCTCCAAGCCTGATGTAAGAAACGCCTGGGGAGTTGGGAAGAGAGGAGAGGGTTTAGATGTAACACACCCTCCAGCGAGACGATCCATCACCGACGCTGTGTGCATTTGTGCTGGATCACCTCCCTCAGATCCCTCTTCTTGCAGGAGTCACGCCTCTTCTGCTACCTGCTCCTCCATGGAGGGCGCGCACGAGAGGTATCACTGGCTCTCTGGCTCCATCTAAGATCCTCGGACCATGAAGGGCCAGGCCCACCCGCCTGTCTGGGCGTGGATCCGGATCTCAGTGGTATAAGTCCTGAAAGCAGCTGAGCAGCTGAGCCGTTGCCTCCCTGAATCCAACAACTGCCTTCACGAGCAGGGTCTGAACCACGAGGTCCAGATGCTGAGCCCTCCTCACTCGAGAAGAGGGTATGATGACAGCGGAGCGTTCCCAAAGAAAAACGCTCACAGTTTGCACAGGTGGCTCCCTCTTCATCCAGAAGACGCACAGTTCATATGTGTCACCCGGTGTCAAATATCTTGGGCACGGGTCAGCACACTTATAAAAAACAATCAGCCTTCCCCGTGCATTTCATTTTTAAATTTCTCTTACCACAATCCTTTTACAAGCATTTAAAAACACAACAGTCCCTGAAGATGAAAAGACGAATGTCGTGTTTGCAAGCGCCCCTTTTATACTTCTGGGTCGCACGATAATAACATCATGAGGTCAATAGGATTGCCGTGATTCGATAGCAGTTTCAGACACCTGTCACGCCTGAGGCGTTCCCCAATGCATTTCAACGCAGTTCGAGATCCCTTTCGAACCATCTATGTGTGGGTCAGATAAAAAGTCCATGAAAATCCACATCTGTGGTGATTTCAGGAACGGATACAGTTGCAAGTAAAACAAGTGTTTATTAGCCGTCAGATAAACACACATACACAGGTTGGGGAACAAACACTCAGATGGAAAGTAACACATTGACCTTGATAGGCAACAGTTGAAGAGTGTGGTGACCGGCGTGCTCAGGAAACAACAATAAACAATCCAGACTGTTGACAAACCACAAAGATTCACAATGAACAGAACTCCACACAAGGAAAACGAGAGACGGCCAACTCAAGAAACAGGACACGACAGTGGAGAAAGGCACAACGATCTGACAACACGAAATAGATTTAGTGCACATAAATAAAAACCAGCGATTGATTACAGCTGGCGCAGATAATCAGAACGGGATTGGTAACCACACCCACACAGACACACACCCACATAGAAACACAACAGAAAGAGACACTACTACTAGATTCATATATCATGACAAAATCCACTTAATATAAAAGAATATCAAATGTGTATGTGTGTGCATGTATATGTGGCAAGGGAATATAACACCCACATGCTACATCTTCAATCATTAGATAATCTCTCTCCAGTAACAGCAGAGACACATTGCTCACTAACAAAGCCCCTCCTACTTCTGCTGTTTAACCCCATATTCTCCTCTACATTAACAAACAAACAATAAAAATGCTTCCAATGTACCATGAGCACAGTCAATGTGATGTGAAATCCACAGCCAGAACAGCATGTTCTTACCAACCAGCTTAATAAACAGTCTTGAGCACGATGCCAGACAATGAAAATCCATCCTGCAAACACCTCCTACACAACTGCCCATCAAACCCATCCAGTGCTGACTGGTGATCCAAATACTTCAAGAAATACACTCAATATGAGGCAGTCAGAATCTTCTAAATAATAACATGAGAAAAAAAAAATAGCCTGAGGTGGTTAACTGGTCTTTTCTCCCTGCCAACCCCGATTTTGCTTGTTTAGCTGGTTTGCCAGCTGGTCTCTGTCTATTTTCCTGCATTTTTATTATCTGTCAGCCAAAAACTGATGCGTAGGAAACAGTGATGCGCGGGTCAATGTATAAACAACCCGCAACCGACCGACGTTTTCAACTACCCGCCCGCAACTCGGACCGCAAAAAAAAGTAAAAAAAAAAATTGTACCCGACCCGCTTCCTGACCGCATTTTTTTAAAGTAGTAAATGCTCATCGGAGCGTTATTGGGCCATAGACGTGTAACAACACAGCATCGCAAGAAGACGTAGGCCTACACATAACAAAGGCAAAGCCAGCACTTTGGTCATCATCTTTCATTATTTCAGCAAATGTCTCCCACACTTTTACTCTTTCTATTTGTGTATTTGCGGAGCTTCCACTCCCCAGTCTTCACCTTTTCTCTTGCCGCCTCCATCTCTCTGCAGACTGTAGTGATCATCGTAGACACGGCCGGTTCGTGAACGATTTATTTGAATCGTTCGAAACAGTTCGCGTCTTGCGTCAGTGCTGATCCACAAGTTACTAAAGTTACTCACTTTCAGACATGCCTGACAGTCGCCTCCGAATCGAAATAAATCAATATCCTGAATTATATTTTACTCCAGTAACTCCAACAGTTCACTGAACCGAGACATGTTGCTGCCACTGTTGAGAGAAGTGATGAGCACGAGCAGCTGATACTGCATACCGAACGCACAGGGACAGCGGTTCTCGAATCACTAGTATAGAACCGAGAACTGTTTAGACTGAGCTTGTGTGTTATCTTCGTGCCAGTTATTCAGCCAATAATGTGTAGGGCTGTATATTTCATCAAAAACTGTGTCTAGTACTATATACAAATGTTTAATTGGCATCTTTTTTCAAACGACCCGACCGACCGCGACCCGAATATCATTAAAAACATTTTTGGATGACCCGTAACTGCGGGTAACCGCGGGTGACCGCAGGCACCCGCTCATTTCGGATCAACCCGCGCATCACTGGTAGGAAATAATTCTCTCACGTGATCACCACTGAAGCTAAACAGGGTTGGACCTGGTCAGAACCTGGATGGGAAAACCCCTGGGAAAATAAGGTTTCTGCTGAATGAGGTGTTAGTGAGTCCTGCAGGGGGGTTCACAATGTGGTCTCTGTGGGTCCTAATGCCTCAGTATAATGATGGAGAAAAAAGCACTATCCTTTGGATGAGATGTCCCTCGGATGTCCTTCGAAAAGAGCAGGGGTGTAACCCCGGCATCCAAGCCAAACTTGCCCATCGGCCTCTGTCCATTCATCATGGCTACCCAATCATCCTACTCCTTAGCTTACATAGACAGGTATTGTTTCAATATGAATGAAATCATTTTGAATGGTGTATCCAAACATAATCAGGTTGATATGTGTGTTTATATATTTCTCAAGATTCAAATTGAATTTGATCTTTTCACATGCAGAGTTTTTATATACAGCCTAGAGAGTTTCCTGCTCTTTCAAAATGTGCACACTAGCCATCCTCATACATTGCTTCTTTAATAATGAGCAACAATTTTAGACACAATATTGCTATTTTGTCTATTACCACTAATAAACACTTACAGTCTACCAGGAACACCGCACAGCCAATCAAATTGGATGAGAACTGACTGGTATGTAATGCTAAATGATATCCTGTCACTCACATGACCTCCCAGCAATCGCAAACCACAACCATCCAATGATCCAAACCAATGGACAAAATCAAGTCCACCCTATATTTACATGTTTCACTCGTATATGTCACAATAGGGAACAAAAGACTCTTGCAACTTCCCTTTCATGCCGACTTTAAAAGAACACGTTTCAGATTTGATGTCCACGAACAGGAACTTAAGCCTTACTGATGGGGCATTTGAATTCAGAGGCAACAGTGCTAACAGAGGCTCTTGACTATGAAAATAGCATGATGACAGAACCAAATGGTGCGAAAGAGAGCAAGGAGACAGGAAAGCGGGGGAACAGAAAGGAAGGCAAAAGTTTCCTGTGGAGAAGGGTGGAGGAGAGATTTCTGTTTGCTGCTGCGCGATAAAACACACACCTCAGAGGGATAAGCCTTGCTTAATCTCCTCGCCTGCCATTTTTCAATTACAGGAGGTTGCAGCCAGGGAGGTTGGGGAGGGGAGAAGGGAGGATTACTAGGATATCTGGGCTCTTATATTAAAGAAAAAAAAACTAAGAGCCCCAGCATGGGGAGAGGGGGGACTTGGTGGACAAGTGAGTGAGGAAAAGAGATTTGTTGGTCCCGCACAGAGACATAGTTGCTTAATTCACCCTGGAGTTAACGTGAGTCTAGTGTCTCCACACTGGGGAACGTGCCAGCAAGAGCGAAGTAAGACAGGAATAACAAATAATACAGTAGCTCACCAAACTAGCTGGCAAGTTTAAGAACCACAGAAGTGGAGAGACCCGCAGATGTAAGGCGTACGGGTGCAATGCAAACAAACACACACACACACACACACACACACACACACACACACACAATCAGAATGCAATTACGAACGGCCTACCGAGGATCGTTTGTTAGCGATCCCCTGTGGAGCAAATTGTTGTACAAGGATATGAGTTTATTGTGGTCATGAATTAAACATTTTATTCCAGATTCAGATTGTCCTGCAGAGAGCTCTGTGTGTGGTTTTATTCTATCTGGCTATTTCCACTGGATACAGTCCAACAGCAGAACACACTATGGATTTGAGCATGCAAGTTTCTGAAAAGTTTCTGACACGATTTGCATCCCCCACAAATAGAAAGGCCTGAGTTAAATAAAGCTGCAAGCTTAATAGATGATTTTGTGTAAGTGAACTAGGTGTGTGCTTGTATGTAATCATATATGCATTGATGTATAATTTGGTAAATATGGTAAAGGAATAGTAGCAATGTCAGTTTTAATTAAATGTAATTTATTAGCTGCAGAATTCAATATACAATTCAGTTTCTAATGCCAATATCCTTAAGAGCATGGTGGTCCGAAAACTGATATATGCTATATCATACTGTTTAATTTATATGAATGCTTTTGAAAGCATTAAAAAAAGTTTGCCTTTCAATTATGAATGAGTGATAATTTTAAAAATGCCAAATGTTGGTTGATTGAAAAAAAGGGGGAAATTTGGTTGCAAAAAAAGAGACAAAAAGAAAAAGACATTTCTCAAAATGTCTTATGTTCCACAGAAAAAAAATTCATAGGTTTGAAATGAAGAGTAAGAAAATGACAGAATTTATATTTGTCAGAAAACTCTCCATTTAAAATGTGAAAGGTGATTGGCTCAACAATTGTAATACCTTATCTAGATTTTACATTGCATATCCCAGGAAGTCTTGTACCAACTGAGTAACTGCCATTAAGATGAAATGTTAATGGATAGCTTTCTCCGAGTATTATGGACCCAATTTAATTTGACTGGTTCTAAGTTACTTTTTACAGATGACATTTTAGACATTCAAAAGGATGACTTTTACATTGAAATTCATTTGATCTAATCAAATTGATTTATAAAATTATATATATATATATAGATATATATATATATATGAAGAGTTCAGATGCAAAAGCCTCTAAATGCCATTTGAAATTTTCTTCTTTAATGATGATTTTTTATCAAACTTGTATATTTAAGTTCAGTAATTTCACTTAAATGGCAATGATAATTACCTATTAATTGTTATTTAAGTGAAATCACTGAACTTAAATATACAAGCTTGATAAAAATCATCATTAAAGATGAAAATTTCAAATGGCATTTAGAGGCTTTTGCATCTGAACTCTTCATATATATATTAGCCTCATGACATTAAGAGGGTAGCCAATACCTCTTATTTAGAATGACATTGTGTCTGATTGTTGAGAAATTGAAATTTAGTTGAAAGAGACTGTGACAAACCACATACTGTATAGTATGTACCAAATGGCAAGGAAAAACCTTTAATAAATACAGATTGCAAGATTTGTACCTATGCATCTGCACAGGTTGACTGAAGTTAAACAAACCTATACCCTTGCTCATACGGTGGCAAAAAGCGTTGTGCGTGCACACCTCCGAGTGTACATGTGTGTTCATGAGGCACTGCTCGGTGTGAGAGGGCACAGAGCACGTATCTGGAGGGCTTCCATAAGCAGGGTTGGATATTAAAGAGCACTCAATCCTCTGGTCACATTCACAAGAGCATCTATTTGAGTTATCACTGAGAATAATTCCCCATATCTCACTCTAGTGCTCTTTCTCTCTTATTCTAGCTCTCCCTTTCAGTCAGCTCATATTCCCTCTTGTTGACTCTGACTGCACTTTTTTTTGTTTAGCACCAATTTCTCTCTCTCTCTCATACATTAAAAGATTATTCTTTAAAAAAGAAAGAGGTAGAAATAGGACAAAAGCACTTCAGCCTTGGTCCAGTTCAGGTTTTTAAAAATCTGTCTTGCATCAGACTACACTGAAATCTGAAAAAGAGAGCATGATGTCAAGAACGAGTCAATTCAGTTGTCATCCATACAGTCAAATTAAAGAATGTTATTATACTAAACATGATACGATTCACTTTTTTTAAGTTGCTGAGCACAATATTCTAACTACAATTACAGTATTGTTAAATTCTGTTTATTTAATTTATTTTTCTAAAATCTATTAATGCTTCAATATCAAATGAATGCACTGGCAGGGGTGTCTGATTTTATCTCCTAATTAAACACACCTGAGTCTAATAATTAAGGTTATTGGGATCAATGAAAACATTCAGGCAGGTGTGTTGGAGCTATACTCGTTATGAAGAGGAACAAACACCTCCAAGCTATAGCCATTAACTACATCTCAGTTCATCTGTCAAACTATTTAGTATTCAAGTAACAAGTTTATCTTGTATAAAAGAGTTTAGGTTTTTTTCAATTAACATTTCTTTAAAGGGATAGTTTGGCCCTTAAAGAAAATTATGTCATCATTTTCTCATCCGTAAGTTGTTCCAACCCAGTATGAGTTTCTTTCTTGCGTTGAACACAAAATAAGATATTTTAAAGAATGGTGGTAACCAGAAAGTTGATGGTGGCCATTGATTTCCATAGTAGGAAAATAATACCATGGAAGTCAATGGCTACCATCAACCATCACATCTGGTTACCAACATCCTTCACTCTTATCTTATTTTGTGTGCAGCAAAGAAAGACATTCACACAGGTTTGGAACAACTTGAGGGTAAATAAATGATAACATGATTTTCATTTCAGGCTAAACTATCACTTTAAAGCTGCAGATTCACCTTATCTAGACCTTCATTTCTTTAAACATGGCAAAATAGCCATGTCAGTCACTTTCTTAATAAACACCTAAACACCTTTCTTAATAAACACCAAACTTTATAAAATAAAGATGTTTTTTTTGTTATTGTGTTTCAGTGGAAACCAGTTAAACTGAATGGAAACCAGTTACATTTCTCAAATTGAATACAGAGAATGATTACCTGATTAAGCAGTGATAAGAGGCAGGATATCATCAAGATTATGTTGTCGACAACAACTCAGTGTATAATCAATGTCAGCATTATCAGGATGGTGCTTCTATTTTGTATTGTCCATTTTCATCTGCCTTCACTCCTACTAAAGGAGCAATGTGCTCTGCATGCAGGTACTGACGGATGCAAGACATGAGCTCAGTTTGTAGTGTAACATTCTTGCTCATGTTCATGTGTCCTACACTTGAATAAATCAGATAGATAAGGACAGATTTCACAGAAAGCGCTTACTGAGGGTGCAGAAGCTGGCGCGGTCAGATTTCAGGGGTGCTTTATAGTTTCCTGGTCTATGACGTCATCCACCTTGACATTTCGGGCTTCCTTCCATTGGACTGAATTTACATGTGCTTCACGACGTAATCACGCAGAGCGTTCCAACCGCGTCTCAAATGCAGCTCGAGTTCCCTTGAAAGGGAACTAAACTAATTTCACCGAACAAGCGGTTGACAATGCTAACAAAGATAAGAGAATATTCCTGTTCATCTCCAATACATGTATGGTTAAGTATAGAATGACAAACTGGGGACCAAAGAATAGACCTCAAACAGAGAATAAATGCAGAGTTGAGAAAGAATAATTATTCATATCATTGGGACAGTGGCTTCTCTGCTTCCCCAAAAGGGCCAGATGGTGTGGTGACCTGGGTGCTTTAAATGGATATTATTCTCTGTCTACTACCCAGCTGCAACCATTATGGGTGAGTGGGGCGCCTCAGGGGACAGGGTCATCAGGCTCACCTGGGACTGATTGTCCCAAGTACATCCTCCATAACACCTCAGGTGACAGGAAAAAAAGAGCTAATGTCCACTAGAGCAGCACATCTCCTTCACAAATCTAACATGCATTTGAATTTATTCTAGGAAGGGAGCTATATGCTATATTGAGCTATTGAGGTGATGAAAATTGAATTTATATGTCAACGCTAATTCATTCAGGCACTAAACACATTGAGCGAGTCAATAAATTATTCACCCATTCGATCAAAACACTGATTCATTCAGGAATGAATGATGAAACAGCACTACTGTGAGCTGTTTTGCAATGCAAAACAATTGGTTTATTGCATGTGGTTCATTCTGTGGCTGTAAACTGTAACTGTAAGTTCATTATGTGGCTGTAACTCTAATTGGAACCTTTTAATTGGTAATACAAGGTTTGTTCAGGCGCATTGTTGGTGCGTTACTATTTTGAGGCAACTGAGACTGTGCCATTGACCAACTGAAACCTGGTCTAAAGTCAATGGTGCAATAGGCGGGTCCACAACGTACATATACACTTTGTCCCGTAGATGGTCTGCTTGTGCGAGAGAGGGTAAATCCGTTTCCTTGCTAGAGAAGTGTTCCGTTTTTCTGCTTGCACATTCCGCAATGTAAATAGTGAATCCGCCATGGCGCGAGTGTAACTGGCTTTTAAATGGAATGGGAGATGAGACTCTAATTGGTTTATTGCACGTTATGCCCCAAAACACACCCATTATACATTAACAGGATAGAGACAACCCCTTTAGACCATGCGCTGGGCGACACGCAAGATTCAACACGCAAGATTCAAACACGCCCTAAGTGCACTTGCCAGGCGCCGTGCACTTTAGACCATGCACTTAGATCGTTAAAATAGGGCCCTTAGTGTCTTATGGACTGTTTATAATGATATATTGTGTATCTCTCAGCTCACCAACACAACACCTGTCAATATCCATCCTATTTTCAACGTGCAAGTAAGCTATTTTTGTACAGTTAAAATATCAGTAAGCAAATGCACACAACCGAAGGTCTCTATATTGTATTGTAACATTCTAGTTACAATAGCCATGCCTGCTCTTACGATGAAACTAAGGTGGATCGCTACTAAATCCTATGGTTAAATCTGTCAGGCATCAAGGAGAAAGACAAGGTTTGTTTTTATGTCTCCATTGTTCAATCACGCCTCACACACACACACACACAAAGAAATTATTGTTCTAATCAGATCAGGCAAGCAATATTATGTCTTGTCCCTTAAATAAACAATATATATATATATATACAGAGATGAAAGCCGACACCCTGGCTCCACCACCCCGGTGCCTTTAGGTAACTATGGATGGAAACATTGCTACTGACTATTGATATATTTAAGGCTATTATAAAGTCCCTCCTTCAATGTCTGACAGTCCAGCAGGCATAAGAACATACAATATCTAATATTCAAATCCCTAACCCTAATAATGAGAAATGCTGCCTTAACAAATATCACTAATAAGATTTCCACAGAACAAAGTCCGCAAAATGTAAATGTCCGCATAATATATCATGTTAGGAGAATGAGAGCAAGAGGGAGGAGACTGAAAGATTGTGACTTGCTGAAATAATGATCATAAACCAGTCATCATGTTCCTAAGATGTTTCAGAAGCTGAGTAAAGGCATTGCTTTGGAAATAAATTATAGATCAAAATGTTTTGCTTTTTACTCTTCTCTTTCTTTCTCTTACTCCTGGTCCCCACTCATGACCAAGAGCGCTGTGGCAGTAATGAGGCCAGAGACAGCAGATGAAAAGATGATCATCATCTTCGGAGTTTGTTTCTGACGTGTGAGAAATCATTAAAGTGTCGGCAAAGGAGTCTTTGACAAGCTGCCTCTGATCACAGGACAAGAGACACTTTCTAGCTTTCTTCCTCCATTCCCTTGTCTTCTCATGGTCTTCCTCCCCCATTTATTTCTTCTGCATACGTTTTATGTGCACTCCATGTGTAAGGGGTGCAGATTTCATAACACCACATTAGTTAATTTGTAGTTCATTTATTTTGATACTGTGACCAATCAATGGAGCAACTAGGGGTCAAGTGTCTTGCTCAGGGACACATTGGTGCCGTCACACAACTCCAGGTAATATATCACACTGTGCAAGTGATTTTTGGATATTTTATTACAAAACCCCTACATATTGTACCTTTAAGATTTGACGCATGAACTCTTTACTCGATTGGGCTCGTTTATTAAAAATTGCTGTGTGCGGAATAGTGATAAGATTATTTCGATTATTATGTAGATATTAATGTCTCATTCTAAGGTAATACAAACATTACAGTTTATTAAGTAAGTTCTTTATACACCACTGAAAACATAGTTATGGGTGTCATATTGCGTTTCTGTTAATAGATACTCATTGAAATATTTACACATTGCACCTTTAAGACTTGAGAAAAGAATGCCATCTGATTAATTTTCTGCCTCAGAAATCTCTGGAAGCTCTCGCTACATTTCAAACAGTCCCAGCCGCAGCCTCTCAAGTGCGTCTCTGTGAACTGATGTTTTAGTATGCGGCTGAAGATGCGGCCGTCCTCCGCACTTCAGAAGTGGAGTGTGTTGAGCACTCTCCTTTAAATAATGGTGCTGAGACCCTGCTGAGTTCGGCACCGCATGAGACACAAGATCAGAGCAAAGAGGAAGTCATATTCGACATTTGTGGTGCCTAAACCCTTACGCATTTCTCTATACCTCTCACAAAATATTTCTTTGCTTCCCTCTTTTGACCTTTTAATTGCCGCATCTCTCTTTCTCTCCCTCTCCTCATTCCCTCATTCCTCTGCTCTTTGATATGTTAATTATGTCATCAGGTCTCCTACCTAATTGGCTGTATCTTGTTTTAATTAGGTATGTATAACTCAAACTCAAAGTCCCCAGACTGCTGCATGTTGTTTGTGTGTGTGTGTGTGTGTGTGTGTGTGTGTGTGTGAGTGCGTGGAAGTGTGTGTGTGAGAGAGAGAGAGAAAGAGAGAGAGAGAGAGAATAAGTGTGTGTGCGAGCTCAAACGGGTCAGAGTGACATCATGAATTTCCTGCTTTCAGGTCTCTGTGTGTCAAGCCCTTGCGTAAGGTACAGCTCTCTTGTTGTTGTAGTGACGGCACGAGCTCCCTGCAGCTGTGCAGTTGTTCCCAGAGAAGCTAATCTGACTGTATGACTGAGCTGACGGTCACAAGGTCATGTTTGTCAAATTATGGCTGCATTTGGCCTCCACCTCTGTAAAAAGCTGGACTGAGGAGGACCAGGATGCTCCCTGTTTTACTAAAACATGGGGACCAAGCTAAATTTTAGCCTATACCATTCTTTGTGAAAAAGATTTACACTTTAGCATACTTTTAAAAACTTATTGTGGAATAGTGTAGTTTAAAAGCACACACTTAAGTGAAAACTGTATGGCTTAGACATTTAATTGCATTTTAACAGCAATTACATTGAATGTATCAATACAATTAGCTTACTTGAGAGTGATTTTTGAAACACTTAAGTAGGACTTAAATACATCCTATGTCATTTCAAAATTGCCATTGTCTTTGAAATATGGTTAATGGGATACTCCACTTTTTTGGGGGGGGGGGGGGGGGAATAGGCTCATTTTACCACTCCCCCAGAGTTAAACAGTTAGGTTTTACTGTTTTCGAATGTATTCAGCCGATTTTTGAAGAATATCAGTAACCAGACAGTTTCTGGTCTCATTGACTTCCATAGTATATTTTTTCATACTATTGAAGTCAATGAGACCAAAAACTGTCTGGTTACTGATATTCTTCTAAATATCCGAAAATCGGCTGAATGGATTTGAAAATGGTAAAACTCAACAGTTTAACTCTGGGGGAGTTGAGCATATTTCCAAAAAATGTGAAGTATGCCTTTAAACTGTACTGTTGAATGTACTGAATTTATGGTAAACTAAAATATACTTTAATGTAATTTCTAATAAAACTTGTATGTCATGCTTTGAAACATACTTGTAAGTGTGTGTAAGTCTTCTTTAGAGCACAACAAAAGTTTATTAAAACATTATTTCAATTTAAACTAAATGTAAGACTTTTAATTTGACCTTTTAAATGTGAACTTACAGTAAACGAAAATTTCAGTCATGATAATTGACTCTCTTAAAGTAAGTGGCCTTTTATTTAATTAATGTTACATTATTTGGAAGGACAGTTTTTTCAAAATTTGAAGTATGCAAGAACAGACAGGCTTCTTTTCTACAAGGGCATATTAGTAGTTGCTTTTATTTTCCAAAAGCTGCATGCATATACTGTAGTTTCATGTTTATGTTAAAATGTGGTTCAATTGACAGCGTAATTGGGTGACATTTAATATTTCTATGGTATTTACAAAGACTGCAAATGGCTTTTGTTAAATGTCTCATCTGGATTAGATGTGTAAATAAATTCGCCTTCAGGTCTTTCTCAGAGAAATGTTTTCTGCATGGTTGCCCCCAAGAAATGTCAAAACTTGAACGCTCAGACAAATGAGATCTGGTGTCTCATTAAACAGAGACAAAGCTATATTATTATTAATAGAAAATGATATCTAGAATATTATTTGTTTAAAGCATGGACCTCACGGATGGCGCTTACAGGAGTACATAATGAAAAAAAAAGAGAGCAAATACTGCTTTAGATGAAAAAACGCTTGGAAAACATCGTAAGAAAAAGTAAAAGAGATGAAGACTAAAAGAATAAAAAAAGTGAGCCAATATCAGCCTTATTTCCATTATTGACATTGCAGAATAGAGAAACTGAGCTATCTCTTCTAGCTACGAAGACAGATCGAGTGAATAGTTGTGGAATGACAGGAATTGAAGGATCTGGTTGGTGTGAGCGAGAGATCTGCAGGGGGTCTCTCGCATGCATCTGACTGCAAGGACATGGCACAGATATGCCAGTGAAAAGACAGATCTGAGAGAGTGGGGGAGTGAGAGATCTCAGAGAGACTGTCAGCTTTACGACTTCTAATGCATTAAGTGGTTCTGAATCTGGAGTGACCATACGCGTCTGGTTTTCAAAGGAGATTTATGAATATCATATATACATTAGTGGACTATTCACATCAAATCCTATATTTGCTATCAGTCACACAAGACTGGAAATACTAACAGTCTTTATTATGGATGTTTATGGCGTAAGCTGTATGTCGTGTTTGTGATACGCGGAGGAGAGGTTTTTATGTAGTGAACTGTGCGATTATGTAAGCTGACCTATCTTTGCTATAATCAGATCAGAGCGCGTACAAAATAATCCAGAAACAACTGAAAAACAATGCCGAATTCACTCAGCCAAAAACAAAGAAGAAAAAAAAGCAGAAAAATCACCAAACCCTCTCGTGGAAATGTGCTGAAGATGAGAGGGTACTAAAGTTCATGCCTTAGGATGTCTATGTTCATCTGGGATGAATATTTCATGCTTTGTCAAGCTGTTTATGGCTGCTTGTGGCTCACTTTCCTTTCCATCTCTGTCTTTATCTCTCTCTCTCTCTCTCTCTCTCTCTCTCTGCGCTCTCGATTCTCATGAAATCAGCCTTATTCTTCCTTAATGAGGGCATGAGGGACAAATGTAAATAAATATCTTAGCTTTCATTGTATTGTAGTTTACAGAAACATACCAACCACACATATTTAAGCAGTACTACAAAACTGTGAGGTTCTGTGACAAACAAATGACATTTGTTGACTGTATTAAATTATGCTGCATAAAGCTCTGAAAATGAGCTGACAGCTTAGAGTATTTGCAGATACGCAGGAAAGACAGAGGATGTGGAGGTGTACCATGACCTGAAAAGCTTGTGTGTGTGTGTGTGTGTGTGTGTGTGTGTGTGTGTGTGTCTGTGTATGAATCAGAGGATGCATTTTTTTTTGAATGCAGCACATCCTTGATTTTCAAAACTATGCTTATAAATGATTTTTAACAGACTTTTGCATAGAAAAAGGCAAATTATGTTTTCACTCTGCAAGTCAGTGTACATTTAAATTCATGCCGTTGATTTATTATAGTGTTGTAGTCACGGCACAACATTTCTGGAGTTCAATGGGTGCTAAGTGACTTGATCATAGATTGTTATAGACCATCTCACAGGATTCAGCTATGCATCCCTTGCCTTGCATTTAACAAAAACGACTGGCATAATGATAATACTATTCACATAATAACATAGTACACATACAGCATCCACAAACCTCCATAACGTAACTTGCTCTGAATCACAGCGTGAGGTTGTCACAGCAGGCAGGGTTTCGAACTGTATGACTCATGCTGTTTGATGTCATACATCATTGTAAAAGTGAGTGTGAAAAGGGCAGAGGTCAAATTATGAGTCTTAGCCACAAATCTTTTTAAGTGATAGTCACTGGTGTACATTATGATCAACGACAGAAACACTTCATCGAAATTTTAATTAAAAAAATTTCATGAATTAGTGATCGAATGATCCATGAATTAATGGCAATTAATATTTTTAATATCCTAAAATCTTTCTCATTTACCAATTCTCTTATTCCACATTTATTGACTCATCAGTGCACTTGTGTTTTGACTCAAGGGTTCACAGGTCCACTGAAGCCATCAGTCAGCACAGTGATTTGTCGATGACTGTGAGCTACAGGGGGCACAGAAATGCTCTCGTGTGTAGTGCAGCAGTCCTCATGGAAACAAAAGCTCAACACAGCCACCAACCTCCTTCAAGCCCCAGATCCTCTCCATTAATAAGCTGAAAAGCTCTCTGCTCCTTCGCTTCATAAAGGGACCTTAAGTAAGAGGGGGCAGACAGAAATCATGACAGAGTTTGGAGCTCTTAATGAAACACCAGAACACACTTCCCAGACCCTGATATTAATTACCACCTCAGCTATGGGAAGACAGTCTTTGTTTCTCTATCTCACAAGTGCTCTCACCTCAATATCAGTCTCAGTGTGCAGCTACAGCTCTGCCAACTCAGAGTGCTCACTGCAATCTCAGCTCACCTGACTCACTCTGGCTTCGTGATGAGAGATTATATTCTCATCCAGAGACCAGAGTCTGTCAAATTTCACTTTTAAAGTAGTTTCTTTTGACATGTAGGACATGCTGTTGATTATATTGTAATGTATGGTGATAGACACCATATTATTTACAGATCAGGTTGATATTTTGTCCCATTAGGAGCACCGAAATGTTGTGAATGTAAGGATTTATTTATTCAGTAAGGATATATTAAATTGAATTAAAGTGACAGATATTTTTTGTAATGTAAAAAAGAACTTGATTTCCACAAAAATATTAAGCAGCACAACTGTTCAAACATAGAAAATAATCCGAAATGTCTCGAGCAGCAAATCATCATATTAGAATGATTTCTGAAGGATCATGTGACACTGAAGACTATAATGATGTTGTATATTCAGCTTTGACATGACAGGTATACATTACATTTTAAAATATATTCAAATAGGAAACGGTTACTTTAAATTGTATTTAAATTGTATTGTCAATCAGCTCTGGTTTAACAGAACAGAACGATATATTGTGTTGAATGACTCTCAAAGACACATTTTCAATTAATCTTTCTTGTTCATGATTGACAGTTAATTCTTTAATTACACAATGCTTTAGAAACATCATTTAATCTCATTCTGGTAAGTTGCTTTGGTTGAAAGATGCCTGACAATAAAATACATGAAACAAAATTGCAACTAGTTTTTGGTCAAATTGCATTTCTGTTTTTACCAGATGTATTTAAAGATTTCTAGAGGAAGGATGGACCAGTTTGAGTCATTCTGTGCTCTCTCTCTTCAAAGACAAAAGACAGAAATAGAGAGTTCTAATGAAAGTATTGATCAGAGGCCCATCTCAAGCCATTGCCATTGAGGTATATGGAGTTTGTTTGGCACACAGTTCCAGCTCTTGGTTTTTCATTTCAGACTGTCTTAATGGCTGCATTCTGTAGTCATGTCGAAAACTGACCCATGATTGTTCTCGGCTGATATCGGTACTCGTTCTATATCTGGCAATTTTCAAGTCTGCTGTCAGTTTATTTCAGGCTAGTTCATCTATTTACAATCTTTCTGTCAATCTATTGTTCATTTCCCTTCCCTCCAGTTAATTAACAGTACAAATATTATTGGTGAGAAATAAAACAAGGCAAATATTTTTAAAAAAAATCAGACAGTTGGGTTAGTTGGGACAGAATTGGAAATTGTAAAATTTAAAATTGTGTATTTAATGTAGATTCAAAGTGATTTACATTTTTGGGACACACTTTAGATTAAGGTCCAATTCTCACTAACTAACTATCAACTTTGCCTAAGTTCAGCTTATTAATAGTTAATAAGGCAGTTGTTAAGTTTAGGAATTGGCTAGGATTAAGGGATGTCAAATATGGTCTTGAGAATAAGGCATTAATGTGTGCTTTATAAGTACTAATAAACAGACAATATCCTAGTAATATGCATCCTAATAACAAGCAACTTTAATCGTGAGAATTGGACATTAAACTAAAGTATTCTTTAAACTAGTAGTTTCTACTTTGTGCTTGTGCGGAAAGTGTACTGTCAAACACATATTAAGATGTGTCAGTCTGGCGGTTCACAGTCGAGTCACGCGACCATGGGTTAGACATCTAGCTGTACGGCCATATATGAAAATGGACAGGAAATTGGATTTGAAAACATTGGATTTTTGTTTTAATACTGCTCATATATATTTAGGTTTACGTTGCATAAAACAAAAATGAATTTGGGTCACCAGTCTTTATGTAATAAAGAAGACAGACCAGTTTGCTATCTAGCTAGAGCCAGTTGGATGTGTGAGAATATAGCTTTCTTACACTGTCACAGAATCAGTCACAGTCAGACTGTTGATGTGTGGCCGTCTGTGGCTATTCGACATGTGTGACTGAGCTAGATCATACCCAGAGAATCTTATCCTGGTGGCATAATGGCCAACCGGTCACACAGAAATGAGCTGTGAGTACTGAAAGCAAGACTTGAATCGCTCTGTTAAGTGTCTCCTCAGAGGAGACTTTGAAATGACTGAAATCATTTGGTGAAGTGATAAGGAACTTAACTGTGGTAAAGACCTGCCTGGTACTACTTTAGCCGTGCGTTTCCCTGAAAATAATTACACATCTTATAACTTTTTTCAACCAATCAAACTCAAGCATTTAAAGGAGAACTCCGGCGCAAAATGGACCTTTGGTCTAATAAAACATCGGTACCTAGTCGACCGTTCCCTGAGATTTGTTTTCATGATAATTAAATGTAAAGAGTTTTATCTCTAAAAACTGTTTAGCGTATAACACTAGTAATGGGGGCATTAACAAGCTCACCACTAACAAGGCTCAAAATCGCCCCACACTAACACAGTAACATAATGAGGCTCCATACACACAAAACGAAGCATTGAGAACCTTGTAAGTGTCCAGATCGTTCAATAAGAAGATACTTTATAAAGACAGTGCACTTCGTGTATACAGGCAGGAGCCATCTTGGAAAACAGTCTCGATAAGTCGAACCACGAACGTCGTGCTGAGTGATCTGAACTGTATGAAGTTCAGCGAACTTCTGAACTGTATGAACGGCGTTCTGGGATCGACTTATCAAGACTATTTTCTAAGATGGCTCCTGTCCAAAGTGCACTGTCTTTTTATTAAACGGTCTGTACTCTTACAAAGTTCTCAATGCTTCGTTTCGCATGTATGGGCCCTCCACACACCAGCTTACTGGTGGAGAGGAGAGAATGATGAAGCCAATCAGTGTTGTTGTACAACTCACTAGCTGTTCATATGACATTAGTGTAATTAAAACTACACATTATACATTTTGACAATAGTATTTTATAAATGTTAATGAATAAAATATCTTATCACATTTTTTGGTTTGCTTAACCTGACTGGTATAGACTCCGAATGTATATGCGCCTGTGTGCCATTCATATTTAATAGTGAGTGAGGGGTGGGTTTAGCTGGTGTTGCTGTTGGGCTGATGACATTAAAGTACATGTTGTTGAACCGTGAGTCTGTGTGGTGTTATTTGCTGTAGTTAAGAGAATTATTCATTGTATTCTGTTGCCTATAACAATACTGTTATATTATATTATATATATTACTGTTATATATTATTATACTTTTTTTTAGATCATCTCATAATTTGGCAAAAAAAAATGTTTTTTTTTTAATACATTACAGTTCAGGATCAGCTTTGTTTTGAAAGAAATTAATACTTTTATTCACCAAGGATATATTCAATTGATGAAAAATAACATTTATAGCATTACAAAAGATTTATATTTCACCCTCTTTTGAAATCTGTGTATCAAATAAATGTATCACAGTTTTAACAAGAATATCAAGCAGCACAGCTGTTTTCAACATTGATTTGAACAATAAATGTTTCTCGAGCATCAAATCTTCATATCAGAATGATTTCTGAAGGATCATGTGACACTGCAGACTGGAGTAATGATGCTGGAAATTCAGCTTTATCAAAAAAATAAAACAGTTACTTTATATAATATTTCACAATAGTACTGTTTTTATTGTATTTTATCTTTTGATTAGAAGTGTGTGTATTTATTAAAAGTACTTTTGTTAAATTCTGATGTGGTGCCTGTGTGTTGCTTTGATGTGTGTTCATCTCCATCTACTGATGTGAAGTGTTGCAGCATGTGACGTCTCTCTGTGTCGAATCTCATTAGATTAATCTGAGGCTTTGGTTTGAGCTACAAAGAACTGTCAGAAGAATAACATTAATTCTTTATCCTTCACATGTGTACCCTTGTTCCATATTGAATCCACAAGCAGATGGCCTTGCATTTAAGACAGATTTTGATGGTGGGGGGAGGACGTTTTTATACACGTGGCCCAGTGACGGAAATACTAGTGTAAAAGCTCTCCCGAGATACGCGAATCTGTGTGATAGAAACGATAAACAGCAGTTTCCGCTGTGATTGATGCTGTTGTGAAAGATGTTAGACACACTGATACACATGTTGTAGATTGTAGGGCCAAAAGCCACTGAACATGTCCTTATAGACACTTATTTTGTAAATCAACAAGTCCTTATAGAGACTGTATGACAAATAAAATGTGCAAACACACACATAGCTTTTGAGGCACATCTAAACTGAGCTGTTCACACTCTCAGCTGTTCCTTGTGGTAGGTGACAGTCTGCCAAAGAGGGAGGGTTTTGTAATTGAATCGAAATGACAGATTGCTGAAAAAGAGAAGGTTGAAAGGACCTGAAGGCCTGTGTAAGATTCTGGAGTAAATGATTGTGAGAGAAATGTTTTGAAAGGATGTGTCAGTGTTTGAGATTGACGGTTGTATTTACTAACAGGTGTCTCTGAAATTGCCCTGCACATATACAATAGCAGACTGGTGCAGATCGAACGCAGTCTGTGATAATGTGTAACCAAAGTCAATCCTCATCTCTCAATAGCCTCCAGTAATGGTTGTAACTATAGTCACTGATAATAATAGTAAACATCAAGACTCTGAATTGCATCTTTAATTTTTTTTTTTTTCTAAGGTTTTTTATCAATTGACCCACTCATGAACAATTTGTGGTCAAAAAACACCAATTTTTCTGCCATGTTGTAAATGGTATATAATGATAGTGTGTGAATGTTTGGAAATTGTTAGATATTCGTTAGACAAAACCTGTAGATATTCATACGGCACACATTTAACTAAATTCACTCTTAAAATGCAATTTTGATTGATCACAAGGTAAGTGACTTCTGTTATAGAATGCGTTTGTCAATTTTTACATCACTCAACTGTGTATGATTATATTTCAAATTGACAACCATATTGTGCTTTTATATGAGAATAGCCTAAAACAGCTACTGCGATTTCTTGTAATGGAGCACATAATGAACAATGTGTATTTTATGCAGCGTTATGAGGAGTTGTCTGCCATAGTTGCTGATCCAGAGCCCACGTTTTAAAAATAGACATGAGTTTACTAAACCCTACAGTCTAACGTTCTTCATTAGTGCTGTATAGCTCATTTTACAGCGGCTGATTTACACACACACACACACACACACACACATCAGACTTTACAGAGAACATCCTGTAGAGCAGAAGGATCAAACAAATATTGGAGATGGTCAAAGTGCACCATAATGTTCTGTTCTGCTATAATAGAGCACACCAGATCAGGTCACAGATAGAGACATAACATGATTTAGCAGACACCATTTCACCATACGCAGTGTCACTCATTAACCCCCACTGAGAGACAATATCTTAGATGTTGCTCATATCCACATCTAAATGACTCATCTACACGCATGCATATAGCCTCTTGGATAAATAAAAAGTCATGCTGTCCAAACAGCAAAATCGAAGAGAAACACAGAGGGTCAGATTTACTTCATTCAACTTCTGCCCCATTGATTAAGTTGAGAGCAAATAACCTGTTTTTTTCCCCACTTACCAACCATTAACCAGTTTAATAGGTTGTTGCTTGTGCTGAAATAGTGCTGCCCTCTGAGTAATTAAATTAAATAATTATTCTTTTCAACACCACAGGCCACCTTATCTCTATACAAGTTATTATTATAATGTATTTTATACAACTGTCAGTTCTGATCCAAACAACAGGGGAACTTTTCTGCAGGTTACATCATTATGCAAGTGACTCTTGTCACTTAATGACTGAGTCAGTGAATCATTAAATAAATTCATTCAAAAACACTGATTCGTTCAGAGACAAATCAAGTGATTTAGTCAATCATTTTTCAAACAATTCATTCAAATATACTGATTCATTCAGGAATGAAACACAACTTCCTTTCTGCTAATTTTCTTTGGCAGAGCAAAACAGACAAACTTGTGTTGTCTCCAGCCGACAAAGCTTAAATCCTGTCTGGCTTCCTATGTGGTTCCTAAGTGGTGGAAAGTGGACAACCTTAAAACGTTTTAGACCCTTTTTACAACCAAAACGCATATATATATATATATATATATATATATATATATATATGTATATGAAGAGTTCAGATGCAAAAGCCTCTAAATGCCATTTGAAATTTTCTTCTAAAATTACCATTTTTATCAAGCTATCAATCTTCATTGCCATTAAAGTGAAATTACTGAGCTTAAATATACAAGCTTGATAAAAATGATCATTTTAGAAGAAAATTTCAAATTGCACTTAAAGGCTTTTGCATCTGAACTCTTCATATATATATATATATATATATATATATATATATATATATAAACACAGGAACTATGTTATTGCTGCCTGAACTATTTTATTACTAATTTTTTGTGATTTTCTGCTCAAGAAGTGTTTATTATTATCTATATTGAAGAATTTTTTGTGAAAACTATAACACTTTTTTCAAGATTCTTTGGTGAATAGAAAGTTCAGAAGAACAGCATTTATTTAAATATATATATATATATATATATATATATATATATATATTTCAAATAATATAACAGCATTTATTTGAAATATATATATATATATATCAAATAAATGCTGTTCTTCTGAACTTTCTATTCACCAAAGAATCTTGAAAAAAGTGTTATAGTTTTCACAAAAAATTCTTCAATATAGATAATAATAAACACTTCTTGAGCAGAAAATCAGCATATTAGAGTGATCATTTGACACTGAAGGCTGGAGTAATGATGCTGAAATTTCAGTGTTGCTACAGTTATTCTAAATTGTAATATTATTTCACAACTGTTTAACTGTATTTTTGATCAAATGAGGTATTTTTGAGCATAAGAGACTTTAAATGGTATATGAAAATAAAGCTTGCTGTCTGAATTTCCCCTGACGGGAACCTGTCTCCGGCTGTGTTCCAATAGGGAGGGATGGATAGAGGGATGTAATGATAGCTCTTGTCCTTGTGAGAAGAGTCGGGCAGGGCAGGGATGGAAACGGCACACTTAAGCATTGTTGTCAGGCAGTAATAACATAGTTCCTGTGTTAATTGCTGTGGGTGGAGAGGCAGCCATTATGTTCTTCTCAACAGTATAGTCGCTACTCGCATAACACACAGAACCACACACACACACACATTCTCACTCACTGTGTGTTTGTATACCTTCCCTAAAGGTCCTGGCTTAATGTGCTCTACATGACCGACCTTTACTGTGAACAGAGTGCCACAGCAGTCATTACAGAATAGCCATTTCACACATACATACACACACACATTCACCTCTCAAGTGACATGCAAGGAGAGACACCTCACGCAATATGAGTTTTCCCCCTGCAGTGATCCAGCCTGAGGGAAGATCAGCAGATGAGCCCTCACAGCCCCTTAAAAAACATGGAAGGTCACATGTTTCTCTAAACACACACCATCTACACACTAACTACACAACCTCACTCTCTGTCTCTCTTTCAGTGATCACCTTGTGCTCTCTGTAGGGATGCACTGAAATGAAAATGCTGGGCCCAAATTCAGGATGCACTTGGCAGAAAACCAAAACTAAATAGTAAGTAAATCAATGAATTATCCAAACTTATTTAATAGTAAACATTCAAATAACTCAAACTGAATTAAACAAACATTTAAAGTGCACATAAGGCAACATTTCTTCTGGTGTTCAGCCATGTTTGTCTGTAGTAAAGAGGAGATGAGAAGATCGTTTGACATGTGCTTGATCGCTTGAACTGTCAATGCATAAACTTGTGGACGGCCCTGTATGAGGACTAACTTGCAAAAGCGTAAATGAAGCAAGGGTGTAGAGTTACAATCAATTATTGGCTACAGGGGGACTTTAAAAGTAATAAAGCTTTTTTGTGATTATTTGATGGCAGGTGCACAACAAATGTTTAGTGAAATTTAGTTGCACATCAACAGAAAACAGCACAGAATAAAAGAAGTTACATTTAAGAAACCTTATCATTACCTAGTAAAATCGATATATTAATATTGTCAATCCAGAGATAGTGTCCACACAGCTGAAATGTTGTAGCTTATCCACACTGTGTGCACAAAATAGACACAGAACACAGTCAAAACATGCCATCGACGATGAAGCGCTAATTAAACGTGTTTCGGTCACTGATTTCGGTAGCCAAAATTTTGGTGCACTATAGCTTTTGGAAAACTTTTCATCAACTTATTATGGAATAAACCTAAATGAGGAAAAAAGTTAAAGATATACATTATATTTATACAAGTATTGGTTAAGAAAGACATGAGAAAGCACAGTGCGTGATTTGGGGACTTGAGCACATAATGATGGTCTTATTTAGGGCTGAGGGGGTAAATAGGGTCAAAGGTGAGCTCCAGTGGTCCAGACTCATTAAGGCCTCACAATGCTATTGAGCTGACTGCCGTAAGCATGAGTGAGCAGGACCATTCGAGGGAGCAAGCAAGGTCATTTCATTTCATTTTACCGTTAAATAGGTCATGAACTTTCTTTTCTTTTACAATGTTCTCTGAGGTCCACTTATAATGTTACGATTTTTACATCAACAAAATATCCTAATTTAGTTGCAATAGGCTATTTACACTCCTATCATTTGCCAACAATATAAAACATGTATGAGTATTACATATGCTTTATTAGTCTTGGTTTTGGTTTATCATCCTTTTCGATAAAGTTTCGATAAAGAAAAACATAGGCCTACATTGTCATTTGGAGTGCTGTGTTTTAAAATAAAATGAAACATGTTGTCTTACTGATGACAAAACAGAAGCTTTTATTCAGGATTAGAGTGAATGGCTTAGATTAAAACAACAACAAAAAAGTGGCGTTCTCTACATGCTTTCTTCCGATAAGCCAATGCATTAACCCCATACATACCAAAGCAAAGGAAAGAACAGCAAATCACAACTATTCACAGTTTTGTGTTGCCACATTACTGTCAGATCCAATATAGTCGGCAATGCATTATCTTTTATATTCAGTCTCTCTGAAAAGCCTGTCGAACTGTGTCTAGTTTAAAAAAGAATCCACCGAATACGTCAAATCCGACTGGAACTTCGTTAAAAATAAAGTTCATCCATGCTTTCCTGTTCATTAGGATGGCAATTTAAAGACTCTGTTTTTCCACAACTTTGCACTTCAAAACTTATTGTAATCCTCAGAGGCATCTCTATCGCTTTGGTGCTGGAGAAATCCTGTGTTTGCGTCTCTCTCGTATTTACTACTAGATGACATGAACGAATCAGTGGGTGGGAGCTTAAGAGGTAATGAATTAGGAAAGAAGTCGGCGTCTTCTTCTGCAGAGGTGATCTTTCAGCACACTATGATGTTTAGGCTACAAAACTGAATTCGTTGTGTACTACTGTACACATAAGGTCACATGAGGTCCATTGAGCCGGGCTAGGCGGGGCTGGGGTAGCAGGGGGCGGGGTGGAGCATGTTCGGTATGCAATGAGAGTATCGCGATTCGAATCGTGTGTTCTGTATCGCGTTTTTTCGGTTCGGTTCGATAGTTACACCCCTAATGATGTAATAATGTGACAAAATCCAAAATGAGTCGTTTTCTGAGCTTGGTTTCAATTAAAGCTGTTTTTGGACTAACAATGAAGTTTTAAGTTCTGAAACTTACAGGATATTTTATATAGCTTCTTACATGTCAAATAATTCATGAAAATATTATATTGAAAATTCATGACCCCTTGAAAGAGAGCAGAAATCAAATGTGGGACTCTTAAAGCCACTGTATACTGATGACCAAGTCAAATGAAAATACTTTTCTTTCTTGTGTGCCTGTATTTTAAAAACAGAAGAGAGTAGATATCTCTCTAAATACTGAGTGTGTATGGAGTGTATGTGTGTAAGAGAGTGGGAATGACATGACAGGTCCATCGTTATTTAGAAAAACACAAACCACAGTGCCAGTCAGCCTGAGCAGGTCTGACGCTTGTTGAAACAAGGGCAAAAGGATGGAACAAATACTTTTGCAGATAATTTGTACATAGTTTTTCATATGCACCATTTCACAAGGTTATCTGGAGCCTGTTAAACAATCTATACACAAAAAAGAGCCT
This sequence comes from Pimephales promelas, assembly GCF_016745375.1. The sequence continues at coordinate 16,542,839 of NW_024121321.1, forward strand.
AAAACAGTACCATTATAGTGTGACTATGCCAGTTAGCACTCACCTGCTTTCTCTGCTACACAGTTAATCTTCTGTTAAACAAGACTGTGGCAGTGTCTTCCTCTTGTGCAGCAGATCAGGTGTGATCACCTTGCCAGGTCTGGCTGCAGACGTCAAGTATAAGCGGTCCTGATGCTGCAGTATTTAAAACTTGGTTGAAATCCACTTGTCTCGGGGAACAGGGGCTGGGAAACGATGAGCTCTGAGCTATAAAAGATGATGGGAGAAAGAGAGACAGTTAAAGAGCTTGCGCAACTTCTGAAAAATGTTGTTTGCAGTGCTGCAAAACCCACTTGGTTTTCTTAATTAGCCTGAATCTAAATAAGGTGACAGACTTGACATTAAGGAGCTGTTGACAGGCAAAGCCATAAGGATGAAAGAGTATGGGGAGTATGAAGTTAAACGGAGAAATTGAACATAGACTTTATCACTCTTTTATTTTGTACTTTGAACTAGACTAAGGGTCTTCAACAGGGGTCCAACAATTGTTTGATCACTAACAAATTTTTGTTAAAAATAATAAATTAATATGTATTAACTATTAATACTATTAACTATAACTTGTATTAACTCGTTATTTCATCTGACTCCATAAATGAAAAGGTTTTTCAATGATATCTGTGCATCATTACGTCTACGTGAATGTTTGACTATTCCTTATTATTCTAATGAAAATAAAATCAAAGTCTGTTAGAATAATAAAATATAACAATTTATTATGTCAAGTAAATGTATTATTACACTTTTGTAACCATTTGAAAGATAATCAATGCAAACCATCAAATGTTCTAGAACAAAGAGGAAAATCCTTTACCCGACATTATGAAATACATGTCAGAAATAAAATTAATAATTTAACCGTAACCACTTTAAACACGTATTTCAAAGACAACAATTATGAAATTACATACAAAACACACGCTAAAATTCATCAAATTGCCTTTAATATTAGTGTAAATGAATGTATTTTCATGTATTTGCAATTAACATGCATTTCAGTGTCATTACATTCAGTCCACACTTCACATATTCTTTTAAAGTATATCATTCCTTTAATAAATTCTCTTTCTAGAAGTTTGCTAAAGTGTACATCTTTTTCACAAGGTCTCTTAGTTTTGTTTGAACAGCTCTAAAATACACAACAATGCCAAGAATCGAAGAATAAACTTATTTTATAATACTTTACAGTGCTTTTATTTTATTTTTATTTTTTTTATAAAACTTGACTGTCACTAGTCACCAGTACTTTTAATTGAATGGAAAAGAGAAGCACAATCATCCTGCCAAACATGTTCTGTGGGTAACAAAAGAGAGAACATCATGTCTACAACAAGATGAGTTATATTTTGGGTGAGCTGTCCCTTTAACAATGACGCCAATAAAGCATTGTTGACTCTGACAAGGTCCACGGCAGACATGACTTGAGGCAGGTAAACGGAAGGAGAGAGAATCAATCCACAGTGGAGGAGGAGTAAAATAAGGCAGAGGTTGTGTAGGAGGATCGCTCTCTATTATGCTGTTGTCCCTGGCAACAGCTTCTTTCTCTGTCTCTTTCGCTCCTTTCTTCATCCTTCTCTTCCACACCTCCTCTTCCTCCAGCTTCTGCTGTTCACCGTTTGCCTTTTCAGTTTTTGGCCTCAACCTCCCTCATACTTTCTGCCTCCATCGCTCACGGCCTTGCTGCTAATACGCCATATTTGCCTTTTCTATTTCTACGCCATCATGTTAATTTTTGTCTCAATTCTCTCTCTCACTCTCGGTCCGTGAGTGCAGTGAGTTAATGAGTTCTCAGTTGTCTCACAGTGGTACTGAAGGGAGGAGAGATTGTCAGTCAGTCTGTGCATCTCTAACACACTAATCCCTGAATTTATCTGCGCAGACATGTGTACTGGCACACCATACCATGCTCTCTCTCTTTCACACACTCATACACATGCATATTCGACCTGCACACCCACTATACTGCCGCTGACACTGTAGATTCAGTGAGAAACATAATATATTTGGCAAAATGTTGACAATAACACCCTGGCAAGAGCTCTAGGAATCCGTCACAGTGCTAAAGGTGTCTGTTATTACAGGGATTTTGACTTCTTGTCTGAGTCCTGATCTGTATTTTGGCCCTCTAGCCACAAGCAAAATAACTTCAGTCGCACTGTGCTTTCCAGAAATCAAATCTCGGACCGCTGCACAGGTATGTTTATTTTCAACGTTGTGAAATTTGTTTTGGCTCTGGTACCCTGCGGCCCCCTTCAGTCTCTGTTGCGTTCTTTATTTTGTTCTCTCTGTCCTCTTTGAGAGCGAAGTGTTGAATTTACAGCAACAGGGCATATATACGTATTTCAACCACAGCTCACTGTGCTTTAAAGGATCTTGGTGTTAAAATGACCACACAGAGTTTATATGCGGACGGTGCTGTGTTAGATATTGCTGTTGGCCTGGACGATGAACCGATCAAAGAGCTCTTTATACAAATGGTCAGGTTGAGAATGTACATTGAGCTCTTTGTGAGCCTGAAGTTTTAGATTTTACACATGGTCCAGATGAGAGATATATAGACCTAAGTGTGTGTGGACCCTTTGTCAGGGTCTCAGAAGAAACATGACCTGCATGTTGAAAGACTCAGATGGTCCAAATTCCCTTGAAAGGAACTCATTATTCATATTAATTATGTCATTAATCTAATCAGCCTCATCGCAGATCAATGACTATCGATAAGGTCTCAGTCTGCCCAAGGCATCAGTATCATTACACCACCTTCTGCTGTCTCAAACAAGACTGTTAAGCTGTTCTTAATGTTACTCATGTGACTTCGACTCAATTTTAAATTAACCTCCTGTTGATGTTTCTGCTATTCAACCAAAATTAGTAAAACAATTTAGTTCCTATGTTACAGTAATAAATGGGATAACTTTCCTTTATTTTTTAGGTTAAATTATAAAGTGATGACCGGGGGTGGGCGAATGAGATTACATTAATTTTTACAAAATTGATTATTAATTAATAAATTATTATTTTTTTTTTTTTTAAATGAGGAGGATCACACTTACATCCCAAAAGTAATTAATTTACACAGAACAGACCAAGGGATGCCCCCATGAGCTGATGATTATTGTGATGTTATGGCCAACTACACCAATATTACATTGTATTCTACTGTATGTTGACTAAATAAATTAAAAACAAAATGAATCATATTTGTGTAAAATGAGTCATACAGGTTTGGAACATTTTTGGATGGACTATCTCTTTCAATATCCAATAGGGTACTCATTAATTACGATACTTGTTAATTTTAGTGCAAAAAATATAATACTCACCACTTATGTATGGTGAAACAAGCCTAATGGTGGTTGATCTCACAGAATAGCTTCTCTGTGGTTTCCAGACAATTTCTCTTTCTTGGTAAAATGAGGAACGGAGTTTCTGACTCAGAAGACCCAACGTTAATTGGCTATTATTGTCCTAATTCTCAGCAGAACAAAACGAAATTGCAATAAGTCACTATGTTCATACTTCAGCTAATGACTACTGCCTCCTGTTAGCATCGCTCGCAGCTGCAGTTAAAGTGATTGATGTGCCCTCTGTATATTTAGACGAGTAACAACACAGCTGTTATTATAACTTGTTCACCCTGCTCACAAACACAAAAACCAGCAGGCTGCGGCAAACGATTCAGCAACCAGACACAATATTGAAGTAAGCAGCAATTGTAAAATACAATGAGCTATAAATGACAAATGTCCTTCTTTTTTGCCCATGAATGGACTGGGACTAAAAAACGGCCCTGACTAGGCCCGGCCCAAAGCAATCGGCGTGCAGAAACTTGAACAATTCACCTTTGGCTAAGCCACGCCCTAGAATGTAGATCGACCAATCACAGCGCAGCCAAGAACGAGCTCCCACACAGACTCAGACACTTTTTTCACAAGCGCTCCATTGACTTTCAACACAGGCGTCTCATATTTTTGGTCTCGGCAGGCTATTACCGTCGTAGTTTTATCCAAAATATGGTTAAACGTTGTGCCTCGTACATTTGTAACACAGATACACGTTTCCCAGAGAGGTTGGAGGGGGGTGTCCGTTTTTTCCCTTCCCAAAACCGAAGTAAAAACCTGACAAGTGTCGTCTTTGGAAACTGTATGGACGTCCTCAGTCAGCTAAACCCCTCAAAGATCAACAAGCACATCTTTTTTTACTTCTAACCTTACTGTGAGTGTGAAGTTATACTAGTTAGACTGTTTTATAATGTTTTAGGTTATGATTTCGGTTCTCATACCGGTTGTTGATACGCTAGCACACGCTGCTAATAAATACAACGTTATACAGTACTCGTGTAGTCCGTTTTCTTTGTAATAACGATTATAGAAGTGAATAGAGACCTACCCAGCTTTGCATGAACAGTGTTACTCCCTGATATTGTCAGTCCCAGCCTCCGTCTCGATTGGTAGGATATGCGGTGATTATTTTTTTGCCTGTGACCGGTAACGTTATGCTTTTGCCTCTATTTTGGATGCATTGTTTGTTTCTTGCGTTTCACCTGTAATTACATCTTGTATATAGCCTTCAAACGCATATCAGCCCCTTTTGCCTACTTCTATCGGACACTTTATTTGCTGTTTTATAAAAGTTTGATAACATTTCAGCAGGATGAGCTGTTACAGCATAAGCCATGCAGAGCGCAGATGAAGTTTGACAGATGTAGCAACAGTAACTAAGGGGGGCGGGGCTTAGCAAAAGGTGAATTAGGCTACACATCAGAAATTGTTGCTTGGTGGCTCGATTGATTTATTTTCAGATGTTCATCGAGTTGAGGAAACAGTCGTCGGTGAAATGTTTGGACCATTTGACATTTGAGTTATTCCTCGAGAGATATCATGGATTGCAAACGAGCGAAGCATGGCAGTTGATCAATGTTCGGATGTACAAATTGAACACAAAAGTATTTTTTATTTCCTTCATCCGAGCCTCTGAAGAAATGCGCTGACTTATTATTTTCTCTGGAAATGCGCCGACACAACTTCCCAAAGTTTTGTATGGTCCAAACATTTCACCGACGACTGTTTCCTCAACTCTGAAAATAAATCAATCGAGCCACCAAGCAGCAATTTCTGATGTGTAGCCTAATTGTTCAAGTTCAGACAGGTAAGTTAATCTTTTTCTCAAAATCGTTCAATACTGTTTATGCATTAGTAAGTCAAGCTAGTGAGTAAAATATCAACTTCACATCATTTCTTTTAGTAGGATGAAACTAATCTTATTTGAATTCTGATCAAATTATACAGAAAGCGATCAAAGAACAATCTTTCCACACAGCGCGAGTTTATCTGGACATCTCGTTATGAAATCAACGTTACACTGCACAACGAAGCTCTTACTGTTTGTACATCATCGTGTCTGCATTGGTGAATGCATTAAAGAAAGTGCAGAAACTGCTTTGCAATGACAAGATCTTCATTCTTGCGATCAACAGACTGTCATCTGCTTGCTCAATGCTCATCCCGGCAACATTTTATGTGATAGGAATTGATACTTTTCCCAAAAACCTTTCACGATTCGTTAATCTCGATAGCTGTAATAGGAAAAACCTATAATAGCTGTAGTAACAGTATTTGAGAGAGTTTCACATGTAATATGTAGCTATTTCATATGCAATCATGTCAGCCAATCACAGCAGTGGGCGGTTACACTGAATCCCACAGCAGACACGCCCCTTCAAACAGAGCGTTCAAATCAGAGGCTAAAATCAGGCTAAGAAAATTGCCTTTTATTTCTAAATTATGACTATTTTTGATCTAAAAAACATACTAACATTATAAGGGCAAACCAGGAAACATTATAAAATAATAAAATAACCCCATGTCAGGGGACCTTTAAAATGAGCTACTGCATGTGGCATTTACAGCTAAAATGTTGAAGTTTAGCTGTTTTAACTACTGTAATCATTAAAAATGTAGCAAGCTGAATATCACTTCCAAACATAATCCAAGTAACTTGCAAAGTAATGTCTGATTATTTCGGTTCGGGAGTAGTAGAGATAAAAGCCCACCCGCACTGACAATTGGTTCGGTCCTTACATGCGCTTCCTGAGGCACACACGCAAAGTCTCTCGCTCACGCCCTCTCTCTGCCGTGCACGCGCTACGCATGCGCACCCTTGCTCGCTCTAGATTCCGGAAGATTTTAACTAATTTGCCGGAATCAGTATGCTGAAAACTCCTGGAAGTCACAGAAGACTTGGGATGTCTGTGTGTGGCGAGTGGTGGGCCGGCCCGTCCCGCCAGCCGTTCTGGAGTAAGTTCTGTGATTCTCCAGATAAACACAGATGGCCAGTCCATCCCTGATTTTGCCCAAAACAAGCATCAAAAACTATGGAGCCCCTAAAGGGACGTGGTGGTGGAAACATTTTTTTTCCCTCACAAAACTTTTGGGTTCCCAGGGAAACTAAGTTACTTAATTACATTACAACACATGAAAATGTACCTTTTGTTTAAAAAACTGTGAGTCTGCACATGCGCATAACCAGTAAGTAGCAAATCTCGATGGGTAGCATCAATCGTCAGAACACCTGATCAATATTCTTGAGCTAAAAGTTAGTAAAAACAACACCTATTTACAATCACCTCCTAGACAATCTGCTACAACCCAATTCTCCCCAAAACGACCTCAAGGATTGTGACAGATACAAGATACTTGGAAATTGCACATAAATGTGCATCAGTTATTTAGTTTAGTATCATTGTATTTGACTGCTCAGTGCTGACCAATGTGAATCAACTGTAATAAAACAACATTTTAATTAGAAACTAAAACACTTTTTATGTCTGTTTGATTATTATAGACATTATGCTATGGGCTTGTATGGCTGTTTCGCAGTAGGTGAGGACAGACTGCAGTTAAAAGAAAGAGAGAGAGAAAGTGAAAGTGTTGAAATGCTTAGGGAAAGCAGCAGGGTGGGTTTTAGCAGCAGTCAAACTGAGGCCTGCAGAGAAAAGCAGTATTTTCCAACGGAGCACCCGAGTCATCAGGTGTCTTAAAATCACACACATAGGCTAGGCACACATGACTTCACACACTACACTTATCACATTTGAAACTGTTCCAATACACAGGCCGATGTGCCAAATGTTTTTAGTCATTGTTTATTCATCCAGTTTTGCACCCCGGACTCAAGCCTTCTGCTTTGAGGGTGACTCATTAACTACCTGCAGAATTAACCCTGCATTTGACATGCACATTACAAGGGGGAGACGTAGGCTATGGAAAAACAGAGTAAGTGAGAGAAAAAGTGAAAGACAACATGACTCCAAAGAAAGGTACTCCCTTTTTGACCACAAGGATGTGTATCACACTGGACAATCTAAACCACAAAGAAGGTGTGTACATCCCACACGCATGGGTAACGGTCGTTCACCAGGCTCAACCGGGTGCCTGATGAAGACTTGATGGTCAACACATTGTGCTTTCAATAACAAGTTGTTTAGAGTTGTTATTTTCATTGTCATGTTCTCTAAAATCTTTCAGTTGTATTGGCAATTTAACATTTAAGATGACTTTGGGGAAATCAGTAGTTGCAAACATTGAAAAATAACTGCAGAAGTGGAGGAAAAGAGAGTAAAGTCTATTAAGAATTGCCCCGCTTCAAATTTTTATTTATTTTTTATTTTCATTGACTGGTACTCAAAATAGTATTCAAACCAATCGATTAATCTAAAAACAGCATAGTATGTGAACACTCATTTAATTAGCCATGAGAAATAGATCTCAATCCCACATATGACGAATTTACATTACATGGCCACAACATGCGAATGTACTATAAGGAATAGTGTAAGGAAAATACTGCCCAATTAAAGTGATTTACAGTGTAACTTTCGGTATTTTCGATATTTTTGATGAAATCCAAGAGGGTTCTGACCCAACCTTGTCAGTCTTGTCTTGGTGAGTTCTTGTATGTCTTACAGTTTGCTGTAGCACGTTAACGTTGATGTTGGTTGTTCCAGTTCTTCTATCCTGGCCCTGAGTCCCTAGTATCCAGTCTAATTTGTATAGTTTGTTGTCTGTTAAATAAAGCGTGTGCTGCCTGCATTTGGATCTCTGCTTTAGCCACACCTCGTTACAGAATTAGTGTTGAATCATTATAAATGAAAACATTTATTATTAAAAAGTAATAAGCATCTCTATATTGGAAGGACACATTAACATTTACCTTGAATTAACATAGGCCACTAAATTCAAATAAATGCAGAAAATGGTGCAACGGCATGTATGAATTCGAGTATCCTGCGTGTGTGCAAATCATTGCACTGATTACACTGGGAAGATGACTCAACATCCTGGCCAGTGAATAAATAGAAGCACATGGCACACAAGTGAAGCAAGGAAAATTGGCACTCAGATATTCTCAATACTTAGACAGAGACTCATGATCCCATACATCTTCTTTTGCATTAAAAAATTGCCCAGGAATCCATCAGTTTGACCCTATTCAAATTACTCTATGGGCATAGGCAGCTTTCAGGATTCCCTGCCAAGGACGTTTGGGAACAATAATCATCTCCCCGCCACTCCATCATGTAAACCACGAGGAAACAGATTAGTTCGATCATCCACCATATGCTGAAAGTCCACCATGTGAGTTTCACCCTGACTGCAAAGTATTTACTGTATAATGCATTTTTTTTACAGTATTTGTTTCAAAGTCTACATTTCTAGCTTTCTTCAATGTCTTTGGCCTGTGCATTGAGGGGCTCAGGACATAAAGCTTGGAGATGGGTCCACAATCCCCATCGGCCGGAGAAATGTGTAGCAGCAATTCCAACTTGTTTTTTTTAAAGTGGATTCCCTCTAGATTCCCAACTCTGCTGAGATTCCCAACTCTTACTCTGGACTCATGACACTATGTGTCAACACTTCAAGACAGACCATAATACGAATGTACATAACTGTTTATAAGTAATTGTCATACAAAGTTCAGACAGAGCATCAAATGGCTGAACACACTGGATCTCACACTAAATGATCTTGTGTATCCAGTGGTTTTAATCAACCAAGAACTCTTGGTTTCACTTTATTTTAATGGTCACATAGCGTCTTAATAGAGTATTAGTAGACTGGTAGGGTTAGAATAAGTTGACATGTACTTGCAAAGTTACTTATAGTCAGTAGAATGTTTGTTGGAGGAGCATCACAATAAAGTGTTAGCAGATATACAGTAAGCAGAGAATCTATGACTCTAATGAGAGTTAGTTGTCATGTTTGCTCAGTTAAGAGCCCATCAAAATGAAGTGTTACCAAACTCTCATCATTTAAACTCTAAAAAGTGTCACTGCATAGACCAATTATGCAAAGTTTTACGAGGAAAGTCACCTGAAGTTTTATTGCCTGGGTCTTTGCTGCAATTCAGTGCCTTTGGGGCTATGAAACTTAATACTCTATCATCAAGGGACATTTTAAAGTTTTCAGAAGTCTTAAAACTTGATGACAAATTGTTCCATTTACATACATATTTTATATCACAGACATAAAATGTACACCCTAAACAGCAAAGTAGCCTAGACGATATCTGATATAAAGTTTAGGGTTAGTTATATGTTTTTGGAACAAGATTTTCATCAAAAATACAGGGAAAAGGTAATTATTGTGTAAAAATTATTCTGTGAAGTCGAACCTTAATTTTTTAGCCTCATTACAGTCTTCACTTCAACAGACAGACAGACAGACAGACATACAGATATACAGACATACAGACAGACAGACAGACAGACAGACAGACAGACAGACAGACAGATAGATAGATAGATAGATAGATAGATAGATAGATAGATAGATAGATAGATAGATAGATAGATAGATAGATAGATAGATAGATAGATAGATAGATAGATAGATAGATAGATAGATAGATTTTCAAACTCACGTCAAGTGACCGTTCAAGTTCAACAGTGACCGTTCAAGTTTTAGTGGGTTAAAATCAATGGGTCAAGGTGACAGTCGCTTTAGAGATGAATGGTAATGCTAATGGAGATTTCTCTCCATTAGTTGAAAAATAGAGAAACACATACCTTAGTTATTTTTTTTAAGTGACTGGTTAGGTTCCCTGTTGGTTTTCATAATGATTTGTTATTTTTAATTATTCAAAGGACACTAGACTTCATTGTTTTCTTATCCTATCTCTACTCTGTGTGTTTCCCTCACTTTCATTGTCGCCAGGCGCTCTGACGCCTCCATGCATGTGGTCATGTGGCACTCTGGGGTGTTAGTGAGTCAGTAGGGCGTGAACTGCTTTGAACAGGCTGCCTCTCTCTCTCCCGCCCTCCATCCCTCTTTCCTGATGATTTCACTCAACTCTGAAACTGTGCGCATCTCCCTCCATCTCAGTTAATCTCTTTCTCTCCCTTTCTTGTCCATTTCTGCCATCTGTTTTTAAAGCCTCACGCTAACCATCCATTAGGAATTAATGAGCTTTACATAACCAGGCCATAGTCTTGCTAATTAGACTACTGTACACCAGTTGTAACATTTACAAACCATCATTTCAATTGAAAGCTTCTTGACTTAACAGCTTTGTATGCTAGCCTTTCAGAAAATACTATCAATCTAGAAACATTACTAAAACAAATGCTGTATTTCCTCATCCTTCATAAACCTCAAAAAAGGTAAGCCAGATCAATGCATCACACTGAACAGGAGCGCCGAGCATATCAGTCCGTGCACTGCCTCCCCTTACTCCCTCCTTCTGCATGTGTATTGTTTAGGACCACAGTGTGATACAATCTCAACACTGCAATAATTTCATTTTGCACAGTCATCACAACTGTTGCTACTCTAACCCCCGTGAGCAGCAGAGCATGACAGCATGCGCTTATAAACACCGTTCAACACTCAATCTCCCTCTACCAGCCCGAATACGGCTGCGGGCAGGGAGGTCATGTGGGAATGTGGAAGGATGACCAGACTGTGAACGGGGTGAGAAGAGAGTGAGGAGTGTGGCTCTATAGCTATTAAAATCAGTCTTTCCCTTGAAATTTTAATTTACAGCTTGGCGATAGCCTACACAAAGTTTGGTGTTTTGGCGAAGGTTTTTGGTTGTGAAAAAATATATAGAAACAAACTGGCCAAATTTAGTTTGGGCAAAGTTATTTAATATTAATTAACTATCGTCCCTTTAAGTGTGAGTCATTGAATCACACAAGCAATTCGCTCAGAAACATAAGTATAGGAAAACACTGTATTCACCAGAAAAAAAAGAAAAAAAAACTACTGATACTGCTTTATGATAATCAGTGGGACTGGAGTTTTATTCGTGAGCATATCAAAAGGAAGAAGGTTTAACATCACTCATGTGTGCATGGAAACACACACAAAAAGCAGTAATTCAAGTCAACAGACATGCCAGGGTGACATAACTCACTCAGAACACATTAGGTATGCATGTTGCACAAGTAGCATGAAGCATTATGTTTGGTTGTCAGGCAGAGATAAACAATTTGTGTGTGTGTGTGAGAAGGGGAATAAAGCCCCCCTGCTTTGGCAAATGGAAATCAACATTTACCCTGAAATACAAATGCTGTTGAGATTTGTGGGAAATGCTGAAGTAAAGAAAACCGACACGAGTTGACCTGATTCCTTATCCTCTGACCCAATCACATGCGAGAGGGAATCCCATTGGGCAATGCATCATTACTAATCCACTAATGCTGAATCATGGAATGGATCAGATTTAGAGATCGCACAAAGAGCAGCTTATTGAGGGGCGGGCTACTGACAGAGAAACTGTGCAAAATCAGTAAAACACTTATGGTTTGTGCTAATCAGTTTGTGCTAAAACTGTTGGTTAACAGTTGGAGTGCACAGTAAAGCCACATGGAAAGTGAATCGTAACAAATCACATTGTTCACGCCGTACTGTGTGAATAAAAAATCTTCAATAGGATTCTAACAACTCTGACTCTTTCCATTAGCAAGATTATTTCATAAAAATTTAAAGGGAACATTAGAGTTCGGAAGGAAATAAAAGTCTTAATTCATTATAGGCCATGTCTTGTAAGACATTTGGCTCAATAGAAGGCCTAAATGTTACATTCTGCAGTAAAATAGTAAGTAAAGTGAAAGCTTCTGGCTTTCCTCTATATTTGAAAATGCATGTCTTTGATTTTCTAGTTACCGAGATTTGCATGGCACAAAGCATCAATGAATTTTAGTCAATTTGTTCAGCAATATGAATTGCAATAGAGAGTATGTTCATCCATATCAGCTCTGTCCTGTTATAAATTTTGATATGAATTATTTATCATATCAAAGATGTGGAAACCAGATTCCATGGTTAGTGAAATCTGTGCCATCCCACAACAGTAAACAATGTAACCGTAATTTAACACAACCCTCTCCCCCCATTCTGGCAGTATATATATACTTGAATGATATTTAATGATAAACTGTATACAATTTAAGTATGGCAATTTAAATTGTATTTATTCACACATACAGTATGTCAACATATTTAAAGCACCTAATCTGCACACTTCAGGTGTGAAGTGAATGAATTCTGCAAAGTGAACATCTACATGTATGCCCTGCCTATTGTGAGCAGTGAAAGCTGCACTAGGAACCCTGTGAATGGGAATGCAGCATATATCTGCGTGATGGGAGAATGTCTGCAGCATGTGATGTTTTCATGATTGGGCACAGAAGCAACTGAGCTGTCCATGGTTCTGAAAATAGAAGTCAGTCATGACTCATGACTCATAGACAGAGAAATAGTGACAGAGAATTAATAGGAATTAATAGATGAGTATATCCTTTGCAGTTTTCCTCATTGTGCCCACACCCACAATGTAAAAGTACATTTGTATCATCATACTATTTACAGCCATTTACAAGTTCTAGCTCGATGTGTGTGTGGATTGCATCAATTTAAAAACAACTAAGGATGAAATATTAATACAATTTAAAATAAAATAATAATTTTTGTGGAAACTGTGAACATTGAAAACGTCTTCACTGTCATTTCTCTTTTTACAAATTTAATGCATCCTTTCGGAATAAAATTTAGTGTTTTGTTGTTGTTGTTGTTGTTTTTAGAATCGTTCTGACCCCAAACTTTTGAACGCTATAATAAACAAACAAGTATATAATTTTTGTAATTTTGTTAACAGAAGAGTCCTTTTAAGTCTCAGCGGACACATTTAGCCCTGGTCTAGCGGCTGTGTCTCTGTTTATGTGCCTCAGTAGCTGTATAATACTACTGTGGGTCCACAGGGAGAAAAGTTAGAAATGGAAGTCCCATTGGTGACTGCTGACCTTGCAAACATGTTGTGCTTGAGTGGACATGTCAGTCTGATGAAGGCCTGAGTACAGACCCGTAAAGTGACCTCCTCTGTATACACACATTCACACACTCAGTGTTGTGTGCTGCAGCGTCTGCCCCCTAAACACCATCACTCATCAAGTAACACTTCAAATTGAACACTTTTACAGATATATAAGGGTACTTCACAAGGGTATATATATATATATATATATATATATATATATATATTGAGCATCACATTGGGTAAATGGACATTTACTTACTGTAATTGTTCAGGAAAATATTGGCGCTATTTAACATCCATAAGAAGGGGTTTTTTATAGCTCATTAGGTAGTTTACCTAATACTGTATTCAGTTTATTAAAATTACTGTACACAGTCAACTTCTTAATTTAAAAAAACTATATTTTCTGAGCAACAGCAGGCATAACAAATCTAACACTTATTCACTCTTTAGTGAAGGCAAATAAATGAGTGCCTGTAAGTGTGCTGTCCTTCATGTGGTCACATGTCCGAAACATGATTGCATGTACATGAAATTATGTGTTTAAATAAAAGCACACCCTTTTATCCTTAGCAATTTGGATTGCATTCAAAACATAAACATTTTCAGTTCATTCATTCCAAGGAAACAAACCCTTGACCATGGCGTTGCTTGCACCATGTTCCTCTGTCACCACTGAAGTGTATTGATTTAGAAAAGATTATTATGAAAAGTCAGTTTGTTAGTCTAAGCCAGACTTGTAACACAGATTCTGATCTTTTTTTTGCAGCACACATGTCAATTGTATTTCCCTGGCTTCAGCTCTGAACAGGACAAGAGAGTCTGGATCTTGTTTGTCTCAACTTTTCAAACCCTAACAGAATAATTCTGCGGAAAAAGTACACACAAAGCCGAAAACCCTTCATGTAGAGTCGTTGCACTGACGAAAGACTGAAAAGAAGCAACAATTCCAGTGGGAGTTGTGGAATCCTCACAGTTTCACGGATTATGTGCTTTAGAAGGTTATCAAGTTTGAAGTTGCTCTCTGGAGGACTATTCTAAAAATGAGACCTAGGTGTGTTTTCTGTTATTGTTCACACTATTAAAAATAAAGGATATGAATCTCATTACCATCGTCAACTACAATCAAATTCAATCAAAACAAGCATTAAAACCATTTGCATTCTCATTTAACACACTAAAGACGTTACTCCAGCACGCCTTGACATGCAAAAACAGTATGTATGGGGAAGAATCACATCAAACCAGAAAGCACAAAACAAGCTCAACGATACCTCAACCAAAAAAAAGGCAGTGAATTGGGTGGCGAATTAATTCTCACTTCACGATACTCGGTTTATTAAAGGGTCTAATACCAATTCAGAGCCATCCTATGCACAAATCCAGCGCTGGGCTGGGAAATTCATTATGGTAATTAAAACAGTATACTGTGCTGAGCAGGAAGCTGCATATTCTTTTTTTTTGTCTGTTTCTTGCTTATACCTTATTAAAGCATTATTACATTTTAAAGACAGAAATTACCTGCATGAGCCGTATGTAAGGGCTTAGCGAAACAGAATTCACACTATGGGGCTACAATTTAAAAAATTGTCACAAATAATTATATTAATTGAGTAAGTGACAGACAATTTTTTAGATTGTAACCCCCTAATGTGTGAATTCTGTCGCTAGGGAAAAATAAATACACCATAATCTATTTGAAATACATTAATATAATGCGAAGTATACTAAATATATTTACATATTTGTGTACTTAATAAAAAAAAAACCTGGTATACTAAATTGACTTAAAGGGTTAGTTCACCCAAAAATGAAAATTCTGTCAGTATTTACTCACCCTCATGTTGTTTCAAACCTCTATGTGTTTATTTGTTCTGCTGAACACAAAGGAAGATATTTGGAAGAATGTTTTAATCAAACAGATCTCAATCCCCATTGACTACCATAGTATGTATTTTTTTTATTTTTACTAAGGAAGTCTATTGGGATTGAGATCTGTTTGATTAAAACATTCTTCCAAATATCTTCCTTTGTGTTCAGCAGAACAAATAAACACAACTTGAGGGTGAGTAAATACTGACAGAATTTCCATTTTTGGGTGAACCATTGTCACAGGGTGTGGGGGTGGAGTGCAGGCAGAAGGATCGGGAGGACTCCAGAGTCACAAAGAAGATGCTTTTAATATAAAAATACGGGCAGGAAGACGGGGTACACCGGGTAACAATCAACATCGACCGACCAAGACAGACTGAAAGGGAAGGAACTAAATACACAGAAGAATCAAGCAAAATGGGGGTGAATACAGGTGAAAACGATAATGACAGGACGAGGAACAGGTGGCTGATTGGGGAGTGAGTCAGGGAGAGGAACAAAAGGATCCGGGGAAGTGTGGTGCAGATGACGGGACAAACAGGTGAAGACGACAGGTTGTGACAACCATCCCTTTAAAGTCTGCTAAATTAAAACTAATTTTGCACTTAAAGGTGCAATGGGTGGTACTCTACAGATTTTTTTTGTTTGTTTTGTTTTGCTGATTGAAAGTCTTCTCATATCCTGATCACTAGGTTAAGCGGTCTAAATGTATTCTTATAAATACATATAATCTGTGGAAGGCACAGCACCATAACATTTTCTTTCGGTCTGAATGAAACGGCATGTGTTCCCAGTGTGTTTTTTCATACCACTGTTCACGCAGACATCATACGTTATGTGCGCGTTCACGTACTCTGTGCAGACAGAGCAACAATGGCAGGCAAACAACATAACTTTCCCTCTGAACTGAGTGGTTCAACAAGTGGCAAAATTTCAAGTTCGACAGTACAGTACTGATTATTAGTACATATATGCATACAGTATAATTCAGTGAAATTTGACTGTGGTCTCGCTATGTCCTGAAATCGTACATGAATAAAGCGGAAATACAGTACATTATTTTCCTATAAAGAAATTTGTATTGTGCAATAAAGAAGTGCTCCAAATAAAGTTTAATTATTATATTTATATCAGAAAGTCTCAAGCGATGTCAATAAATATATTAATGGCTTAGTTCTAAGTATGAAATAAATGTATTTTAAATACATTTTGCTATAGCTTTTTTTCAGTAGGGTTTTTTACTAATTTGTTCTTATAGAGATAATCAAAAGAAAGTCATAAAAGTTAGGATTAACATCAGAATTTTCATTTTTGGATGAACTATCCCTTTAAGGCAGAACTTAGCTAGTAGGTCATAAGCTCTCCATAAAGTAATATATAGTAGCAGAATATGACATGTTGTACCCTATACTGAATTGTAAATTATTCACAAGACTCAGGTTATTGTTAAATTTTGCATTTTGTTTAAAGAAGTTTTAAGCAGGCTCAGGTAACCCCACTGCTTCAGAAACCCACTCTACAGATCGGTATCCCTTCTTCCATTCATCGTGAAAACACTTGAACGAGTTGTTTTCAACCAGATCTCTTCCTTTCTTACACAGAACAACCTCCTGGACAACAACCAGTCTGGTTTCAAAAGCGGACACTAGACTGCCCTGCTCCCTGTAATTGACGATCTGAGACTGGCAAGAGCAGCTTCCAAATCCTCAGCACTCATCCTGTTGGTTGCTTTTGACACAGTTAACCACCAGATCCTTCTGTCACTCCTAAAGATGAACCGCACTCCAATGGTTCAAGTCTTACCTCTCAGGTAAGTCCTTTAGGGTGTGTCTAAGACCTAACTTCTAGCTACTGGGGTGCTGGATCATGACATCATTAGGATCTGTGATTGAGAAACATGGTTTTTCATGTCACTGCTTCGCTGATGACACACAACTCTACCTCTCATTCCAGCCTGATGATCCCACGGTAGCTGCTCGCATCTCAGCCTGCCTGACTGACATTCCTGTCTGGATGAAGGACTACCACCTCCAACTAAACCTTGCAAAGACAGAGCTGCTTATGGTCCTGTCCAACTCAACACTTCATCACAACTTCTCCATTCAGCTAGGCTCGTCATCCATAACTCCATCAAGGTCAGCCAGGAATCTTGGGTTTGTAATTGAAGATCAATTGAACTTCACAGACCACATTGCTAGAACTCTGATTAGCCTTGCACAACATCAGGAAGATCAGACCCTTCCTATCAGAGCATGCTACACATCTCCTTGTCCAAGCACTTGGACTATGTAATGCTCTCCTGGCTGGTCTTCCAGTTTGCTCTGTCCAACCTCTACAACTGATCCAGAATGCTGCAGCCAGAGTGGTCTTTAATGAGCCAAAGAGAGCACACGTTGGTCCTCCCCTCGCAAAATAGCACTGGTTGCCATTTGCCGCTTCACTGACGTTTGCCTACAGAACAACCCCTGGCTCTGGTCCCTTTTACCTACATTCATTCCTTCAGACTTATGTGCCATCCAGAAACCTGCGCTCTGCGAGTGAATGTCGTCTTGTGGTACCATCTCAAA
Source organism: Pimephales promelas (assembly GCF_016745375.1). Next base: position 16,560,631 of record NW_024121321.1, read on the forward strand.
GAGGCACAAAATCTCTTTCTCAGACCTTTACCATGACAGTTCCCTGCTGGTGGAATGATCTACCTAACTCTACCAGTAGCCACTTTCAAGAAACTGCTGAAGATGCATCTTTTTCGGCAGCACTTGATCCAGTTATACTAACACTTTCTCTTCTATTCTATATATATATATATATATATTGTTTAAAAAAATATAATAAATGATTGCATGGACTGCATTAGATTAAACTGAGAGGGGTCATAGTACTTAAATATTGTTGTTCTACTGTTAGTTTGACTGCTACAGTTGTTCTCATTTGTAAGTTGCTTTGGATAAAAGTGTCAGCTAAATAAATTATTGTAAATGTAAAGAAATGTTCAAACAACAACAGAATGGCCAGCACATATTCGCCTCCATCAGAATGTAAGGCTCAGGGAAACCCCAAACACGGGTCTTGAATTAACACACAATACCAGCTGTACTCATTAGTTTGTCTTTTGTCTCACATAACTGTCAACATTAATAAATTAAATTTCCAGTAAAATATGATACATAAATAATCATGAAATCTGTCATAGTTATATAATTCATATAAATAATTAACTTTTGTGATTAAACTATCAATGTTAATTTTTCAGAAACTAATAAAGATAGATAGCTCAATAAAAAATACTAATACACCAAATTGACTGCAATTTTATCAAACCCTGCAATCAGGTGACACACGTAGGAAAGTGTGTAGTTTAGTGTAGCCACTTAGAAGTAATTTATTAATTTAATGTAATCCCTTCAAAAGGTAAACGAGTGTAAATGTCGTTGTATATGTCTAAAGGATTTAAGTCTGTCAAACATGATCTCTTTCATGTAATCCAATCACCTTGCCATTTTGTTTCAGCCATCACTCCTGGTAGGCTTCTGTATTTAAATTATATGTAGTGTTGCGATTTAATCGGGTTTAATAGTGCAACGCTCAGATATTTATGACTGCACAAGTTGTAGCTTAGCGCTCATTTAATTTCCAAACAGACAAAGTTACAACTTATGCAAAGCTGGTGAAATCGGCCGCTGGAGTTTTCTGCTGAAACCTGTTCGTTCAGAATCAGTCCTGCTCTAACCTCGAACACCATCAAATGAAAATAAGAGTACAAAATATCAGATTAACCAGCAAAACACACAGATCTTGGCATTCACAACACGAGAGAGAGAGAGAGAGAGAGAGAGAGAGAGAGAGAGAGAGAAGGTGGGAGTTGAGATGTGGGCAGAAAGTCAGAAGAATGTTATTGCCAAAACACTGAATTGGGACAGGCAGAAAAAACACTAGTATCTGTGATACAGAGCTCCTCTCTGAACATTGGTTCTTCTATCTAAAGCAGGAAAGAGAGGGGGGAAAAAAGGATCGCTAAGACATTCTTGGTTACTTATTGCTACAAATCCTCCTATTTCTCAGCTATCTCTGTCTCTTTCTCTGTCTCCCAGGTTTGTATGCTTCACACTCACTAGTGGGTGATAGGGGGTTACAGATCTGGAGTGCTGCAGATGGCAGATGGTAACCCACACACACACACACACACACACACACAGGAGTCTCTAACCACGTATGCCCTCTCTTGCTCATATATGAACATATGTGAACAGTGCACTAACCCCTTCTGTTAACACAGTCTCATCCCAAAAAGTCATATAACTGACGTCTTGGGAGATCTTTTGACCATACGTCAATATCCGCCTTTTTAGGGCCCCCTTAAATGTCGGTAGAGGGCGATCCCGGGCCGTCATACAACTGACGCTTTACCTTTAACGTCAGTTAGGTGACGGGTTAGGTTTAGGGTTATAGGTTTAGGTCTGGGGTAGAGTTAGGATCCCATAACCTCATCTACCGACGTTTAAGGGGGCCCTAAAATATTGACGTATGGTCAAAAGACGTCCCAAAACGTCAGTTATATGACGTCTTGGGTTGCTTCTGTGTGCCTGTCTCACAAATATGGACGTGATCAAGGTCTCTACACACACTGAGTCAATCAGCTGAACAGCTGTACCTATCCAGGCACTGATACAGAACTATCATATTACAAAACCAGATCAGGATATACAGAAATACAACATTTATGATGAACTACATGCAATGCAAATATCAAACGCTTGTGATTAAAGATCAGATCAATGCTTTGGCAGGTGTTAATTGGGATATTGGTTTCCACAGAAATCTCTCCTTTATTGCAAATGCACTGCATCACTAAAGCTAAAAAGGTAAATAATTATCTCTTTCAGAAGTATACAAGCAGAAATGATCAGCAAGTCAGTTTCAGGTCAAATCACTAATATCTCTTCAAAAACAATAAACAAAGCAAAAAAAAAAAAAAATGCAAGTTCCAAGCTCCATCACAAAATATTTTAACCAAATGCTTGAATAGGGGCAAACTGCAGTGACCTTAAATTGAATGTGCATTTGGCACATTAGCATATTTGACACATTGGAATATCTATGGTAGTTCCCATAATCTCTTTCTCTCCCTCTCTGTCCCTGGTTTTCTTATCAGGGCTGTGTGGTAATGTTGCTGCCTGTGTAGAACAACTGTTCTTCGGACATTATCTCCACATTGATCGTCAGTTTGTGGCTGAGAGAGTGATGGACCAATTTTTTTCTTTTCTCTCTCTCTTTTCTTTCTTGAGATGCAATACTCTATAAAATAAAATCCTGATCTTAGACAAACATGTGTACTGTTCTTCTATGTAAGGGATAATGTACAAGTCAAACTGTCACTATCACAAAATAACCCCCTGTGGGTGATACAAGGTCACTATAAAGATTACTAATTGCGTCAACAGCGGACGATATTGTTCTATTCTAAAAAAGTGCTGGTCTGCCGCTTTAAATCTCTGCTATTCCAAGAACAATTTTGATAAAGATAAAAAAAAATTCTATTTGTAAAAGAATAACAGAGTTGCCACCACACCTGATTCTATCATTGGAATCACTTTCAGAACTATTTTTTTTTTATTTTCATCTGATGAATGATAAAACTCTTGACAGCCAATCAAAATCCTCGGATGCCATGGACAACCAATCACAATTAAACAATCTGAATCAAGTATTCCAGAGCGCTGTGTAATAAGTCAAACCTTTGCTAAATTGTCCACTTTTAAGTGTCGTTCTGAGAGAAATGCCAAAGTACAAAGATGGACATTGTAAACATCACTCTTTTAAATGTCAGATGTGCTAATGTACGGGTGAAGGAATAAGACAGAGAAAGAGGATGAGAGGCCTGGTCTCAGGATATGAGTTTACTTAAATACAGAGAGAATGTTAATCATTTTTTTCACCACACTCTCACTGTGGTTTGAACAGGCTTGAGGGTGGACTCTTTTTTGAACTGGTCTTGTAAACAACAATCTAACAGCCACTCGCAAAACACCCTAGTAACCACATAGCAACAAACAAACAAACAAACAAACAATTGCATAGCAAAAACCTGGCAGCCACCCATCACACTTACACAGGTTAGTACCACTCTTGGAAATGTAAAAAATGAATGCTATCACTTCCACATGACAACTTTAGGCAACATTTCATATGTAGTAGGCCTATACTGTTTAATGTATTATTTTGAATATATGAACTTACACAGACAGAACAAACATGTAGACTGTCAGCATACAATGTCTAACAGATCCACGTTGTAATAGCAGTGCTTAAGGTAATTTAGGGCCCCCCTCCCATGTTACTGGGAGTGTAATTAGCCCCCTGAGCCAGCCAATAGGAAGTGACAGTAGGTAAACAGGCAAGCCTCATTAACCCATCATCATGAGACTCGTAATGAGGATACACACACCACAATTACAATCAGCACATCATCACACACACTCACTGGCAGGAAGTAGTATATCATCTGGAGAGACGAGTTTGCTGTTTGCTGGGCAAACGTGTGAAGATGATGAGCATGTTTAGGCAGGCAACACATTCACTAGAAAAAAATATCTGCTTTCACACACTCAAGTGCAAATTCATACAAATGAATGCATACTATGAGTGAATCTGTGTGGGTCAATCTAGATTGACACAGACAATACATGTGAGACAGCTGACTGTGTTTCAGGGTATCAGAGTAGTGTGCCAAAAAAGCATTTATGCATTTCTGTGTCTCCTAACATCTGACTACATTTACTGCTTGAGGAGAGTTGTCACATGATTTGAGTTGTAACACAGCAGGTACGCCCATTACAAATGAACTACAGGAATAAAGTGATGCATGAGGCACATCCTCCTGAGGTGAAAGTTGTATTGCATTTAATATATCAAGGACTTTGATTTGGGATCAAGTTAAATGACAAAACTGGTATCATTCAAATGAACATTCTTATTGTAAAAGTACAAATGACATCCACATAAGCATTTTATGTTAAAAGCAGAAGCAATATCATGACAAAATTAAGCCCCAACCACGCCGATGTTGTCCATTATGTTTTATGGTTTTTTTTATTTATTTATTTATCTATCATAATTTGTATCTGGTCAGTAAGTTTTCTTTTAAGATATTATTTTATTCAGCAAAGATCCATTAAATTGATCAAAAGTGACAGTAAAGACAATTACATTGTTACAAAACAATATAACATTTAACATTTATTCATTTAGCTGACACCTTTATCCAAAGCAACTTGCTATAAATAAGAGGTTGAACGTTTCTGGAGCAACTAGGGGTTAAGTGTCTTGCTCAGGGACACATTGGTGTCTCACAGTGGATTCGAACCTGGGTCTCTCACACCAAAGGCATGTGTCTTATCCACTGTGGCATCACCACCCCACGATATACAATATATTTCAAATAATTCCATTTCAATTCTACTTCAAATAAATGCTGTTATCAAAAATGATAACATGTTCATGTTAGTTCACAGTGCATTAACTAACAAGATTTTAATAAAGTATTAGTAAAGGTTGAAATTAACCTTACCAAAGATTAATAAATGCTGTATAAGTGCAGTTCATTATTAGTTCACGCTAACTACTGTAGTTAACTACTGCTAACTAATTAACCTTATTGTAAAGTGTTAGCATTATTTTATAGAGTGTTTTTAAGGTCTTTTCTTAGAGTCTATTTTGTAAAATAGACTATTATGGCAGACAAATATAGGCTATGTCTTTGTTACAGACAATTAAAGAGTCTAAAATAGTATTTAAAGATGTAAGAATATGTGTAGTACTGGCTGAGCTAAAATGTTGACACAATGTTTATAGACATAAGCTTGGTCACTCTTTCAGTTTAATCGGTAACCCTTTACAATACTGCCCTAAGCAAAAAGGCAGTAACTACGCAGAGTGCAGAACTGAGAAAAATGACTTTTGCTAGGGCTTTTTGCAGTTATTGTACAAACGACTACCATTTTTCTCTAAAACGAGACACATTTAAGATAAGATGTTTTGTCACATAACAAGGGATGCCTTGAATGTCATAAAAATTGTAATAATTAATGCTTTTCCAAAACTTTACTGCCTTTTTGCTTTGTAGGGCAGAATAAGGTTCATTAGTTAACATTAACTAACAATAAACAAAACTACTTCAGCATTTGTTAATCTTTGTTAATGTTAATTTCAAAATTTACTAATACTTTATTAAAATCTTGTTAACATTAGTTAATGCACTGTGAACTAACATGAACAAACAATAAACAGCTGGATTTGTATTATTATGTTAACAAAGTTTAACAAAAACAGTAACAAATGTATTGCTCATGGTTAGTTCGTGTTAGTTAATACATTAACTAATGTTTAATAAAAGAACCTTATTGTAAAGTGTTACTGTTTTTTTTTTTTTTTTAAAAGTCTATAAAATCTATTAAAAAAGACTCATAAATCAAAAAGTTACATAAATTAAATTACTTATTCATTATCCAAAGCCTCATTACTACAACATTTGCTTAAATGCAAGACAGACTGACTATGAAACAGGTTCCTCATTTTGCCAAAGGGCAACTTCATTCTTTTCAAGGAGTTACTATAAATATATATATATATATATATATATATATATATATATATATATATATAACAAATGTTTAAACTCACAGTTGCACTGATATTATCTTTCATCGATTCTGTTACCATAATAATAAGTGATCACTTCTCAACTTTTATGTTTTATTGATTATGTGGCTTGCTTAGGCAGCATGACATATGATTACTTAATAGCACTTCTCTCTTTTCACACTAACAGCATGATTAAAAATGTGTGATTGACGTGATTAAAATTATCTATTGCCCTACAAAACAGGAACAGTTCTGACTTCACACAAAACATTATTGTGGTCCAATAGCCACAGTCTTCATTACTAAATCAAAGCGATTATTCATTAATGCGAAGCAGAATATAAGACACCCCTCCCCCTTAACACACATACTTTGTCCCTCAGTCTCTGTCTCTCTTATATCATTATAAGGCTCTAATTAAAAGGCACATTGAAAGCCTGCAGGGATTCGATCTTTAGGGACGTATTTGGAACAAAGGGGCAGTTGAGCTTGGCATCATAATTACTGCCTCTCAATGCAGAGAGGAGAAAGATGCATTAAGTGCATAAGAACAACATCATCTATAGTGCCTTACGCTGGTTTCACCACACACCAAGCTGCATCAACCACATTTAAACATTTAAACACCAGATTGTGCACCCTCAAACCATGAAGCTTGCGGGGTGATGGTGAAAATGTCCTCTACTTCACAACGCTGGTGGCTTGACCTTTGTGTCCAGCTCTTGGACAGTCTGTGAAAACACAGCGCTCCTGTGGCTGAGGAACTGAGCTAATTACTCTGAGTATCAATGACTGATAGAGTTCGAAAACTGTGGCAACCACCTGTGCAAACCAATGGGATAGTAATCCTCCTAAACTCTGCTAGCACCTCCACAAGTCATTTATTGCCATTCATTAGCCATTTTAAAACTTATTTCACTATATTGAGAAGGAATACACTGTGATAAGAATTGACTGATACACTGTAAAAATGATTACACCTGCTGCTCCAGACCGGATTACAATTTGAGCATTGCTTAGTGACCCATATCTTTATTGCATAAATTAGTATTTAATGCACACACACGTGCACAAACACACATTACATTTTCATGTTTTATGGGGACTTTCCATAAGCATAATGATATATTTATTTATATTATTTATTTATTTATACTGTACATAGGCCTACTGTATTATGTCTCCTTATAACCAAATCACAGAAAACCTTCTGCATTTTTGCATTTCAATTATGATTTATAAGCTGTTTTCCTCATGGTGACCAAAACAAAAATCCCCAAAAGGACAAGGATTTCGGATATTGCCATCTTTGTTTCTTTACCAGGACACACGCATTATAACGACTGTATAAAATGTAAGAGCATTTATGTTCAATGTTATATAGCCTGTAATAGAATACTTTTAGAAAATGAAACAATATAGAGAGAAAATATAAAGGTAAAACACGTGTCCAACAGGTTTTTTCGTTGGACTTCATAGGCTACTGAAACTTCATAGAGACAAATCAAAGGCAGTGTCACACCATTAATTACTTGATGTCGACGCATGCTATTCAATGTTCAAGCTATACTTCTCCTCTTTTATATGTCTCGGTCTCACCCTTACAAACACGCACATCAGTGCTGTGAATGCAATTCCAGCACACAGTTCATGGAGACGCAATGCTAACCGACATTCTTTCATACATACTGATGAATAATACATGAGATGAAAGAAATCATGTCAAAGTTATGAAATACTAAAGGAGAACGCCCCTTCCATCGTCTTAATGCTGCTGTGAACCGAAACCGTGTCACGCAGTTCGCCAACAAAACCCCGCCATGGTAGCCTATATTAATACCAAATCCTCTCCGCACATCTGTTAGTGGCGATCTAAGTGCACCTCCTGCAGTCGCTCTCCGTGTTTTTTTTACATGGCTATAGATTAAGACCAGCTTCCAGTGAACTACATCCTATGTGAGGAGACGCAGGATCATACATATATGGCACCACACAAGTAACACTCACGAGCAAAATCTCCTCAAACCTGCATATTTTCGCTTCAACGACTGCCCTGAAATACACGCTTTGAGGCACATACATTCTGCCAGAAACGCATGAATGCGTTGACGGGTTCTAGGCTAGATCTCATCAGAGCGTGAGTCTCGACGCGTGCAGGTGGCTTCTCTTCAGAGCAATGCGCAGTCTGGGCAACTACGATGCTTCAGTGGTGAGAAGAGGTGGTTCAAATTTTCTGTCCAGGCATGTCTGCCATCGACTATTGCAAATTTGGGTGATATAAATAGAGAAAAGTTTCTTACCTCTGTCAGTGTCTTCTCTGAAAAGATCCCGCTGTTTGTTTAGCTGCCCATCCGCTTTACTACACTGTGGGATCAGGGAGAGATACAGAATGAGGATGGGAGGGGGAGTGAGAGAGTGAAGATCGGGGTAGACCTCTCTACAGTGGGATGATGCCACTCCTGCGTGATCCCAACCGCAATATGCAGCCACGTCCCGACGAAGATGCCATCACTTCTTTATTTAAAGCCCCCACCCCCCAACCATCCACCCTCTCACCTAGCCTGTGTGTTATACAATCTGTTGATGTGCTTATATATATATATAGGCCTATATATATATATATATATATATATATATATATAAATTTTGTTTGAGGTAGGCTGCCATTTGAGGTTCCTCAAATTCCATGACTGGTGAAACCTCTGAAGAATCTCCAGGTAGCCTGGTCAGTTCTCACAGGAACTCAATAGCTACTTAAAGGGTTAGTTCATCCAAAAAAAAAAAAAAAAAAAAACATCACATTGATCCAAATCATAAGTCTTCCGTTTAACTAAAATTTTACCATTTAATAAAAATTGTTTTGATGTAATCTGACAGATTTCTGTCTCTCAACTGACAGTCCGTAAACCACTTTGTCGCTTCAAGAAGTTCACAAAGATTTTCACATGAATCGAGCTGTTTAGTCCAAATTTTCTGGAGAAACTTGATAGCTTCCTACGATGATGAACAGTTTTTAAATATTTTTATTTAAATATAAGCAGCTGAATCATATGTGCTTGACGCATAAGAACAAATCTTATTGGTATTTGCAGAAGCTCAAACTTGCCGCGTAACATACGAGAATGAACGTCACATACAGTATAGCACATATAGCATGTTTTTGTATTCATTTTTTCTGGTGGGATTCTCTCAGAAATTTGTCTGAGATTCTCCGGCTGTGAGGTATTTGCTGAAATCGGTCTGTTTATTATTGCTGCACAGCAAGTTAGTTAGGGGAATAAGTTAGGGATTGAGAATTCGAAGCCAGTTGTTGACTAGACGCAGAGCTAAAGTTTAAAGATATTATTAAGTTTGATTATTAAGTTACATCTGTAGATGCTTGGGTGTTGATTGTAGACGCCCCAGATTCATTTATTTATTATGTGTCTTGGCACTTGGGTGTCAATTAGAGAAGCAGGTAATTACGTAGGGAAAAATCTACCACACCACTCTTAATACCAGATGCTATTTTGAGCATAGCCTTCAAGCATTTTTTACTATGTCCATCACAGCTTCAAAAATGGTTGACAAAATATTCTGGTAGAAAATATTGGCATTATGCCATGAGCAATGTGTAACAGGTCTGCTGAGGGCTGGACTCTTAATCAAAGCGTGAAGGATATGGAGAAGAATGCAGTTGGATGATAGTTCACCCACCCACACTCTCAAAAAAGAGATATTTGGACAACCTGACTTTTGCTCAGATGTTTACCCCAATTTACAGACTAGACAAATTGACACCAGTTGCCGAAAGTCAGAGCCAGTCTGCAGCTTTGAGTTTACAGATTATACAGAAAATTGTGTAGTGTGTAATGGTCACTGACTCCCATTATTTAGCTTCAAAGTTTAATTCCATCCATTCTGAGGATATCAAACTGTTTGACTGTTTTGAGCCGATTTAAAAAAAAAAAAAATATTGGTTTTATTTGTCATGACTCTCCTGCCCAGGTTTTCCTCTGTAACTATTTACAAAGTCAGCAAGTGTATAGTGTTTTAAAATATTTTCAGATTTCAAAAATTGTCTATTCCTCCAGCCTTTAGTGAGAAAACATTTTGATAATCTCAAGGACCTCTTTTTACTTTAAAGAACCGTTTGTGCAATGCAGGATGAAAAGGTTTCATGGATGGATGTTAGATGTTTTTCAGTGAACCAAAAATGAACAACCTTTATTTATTTATTTATTTATTTTTACAAGATCTCTTCTTATTCCCAACTTGTATGAGTTACGTTCTTCTGTGAAACACAAACTCTGAAGAATGAACAAGATGCTTATGTACAAACAATAAAATAAATAATAATAATAAAAAAATGTACAGGGTGATATGACCAGCTGCCATATCACCCTGTAGCCCAAGACTGGTTGCTCACTGAAGCTAAGCAGGGCTGGGCCTAGTTAGTACCTGGATAGGAGACCTCCTGAGAAAACCAGGTTGCTGCTGGAAGAGGTGTTATTGAAGCCAGCAGGGGGTGCTCACCCTGTTGTCTGTGTGGGTCCTAATGCCCCAGTAAAGTAACCGTGACACTATACTGTCAAAAGAGCACTGTCCTTCGAATGATACGTTAAACTGAGGTCCTAACTCTGTGGTTACAAAAAAATAGTAGGGGTGTAACCCCGGCACCCTGGCCAAATTTGCCCAGTGGTCTCTGTCCATCAAGGCCTCTTAATCATCCCCCTATATGCCAATTAGCTTCATCATTCTCTCTCTGGTAGCTGGTGTGTGGAGGGCGTTCTAGTGCACTATGGCTGCCATTGCATCATCCAGGTGCATGCTGCACATTGGTGGAGATTCCCCCTTCTATGTTCTATGCTTCTAAAGCGCTTTGAGTGCAAAGAAAAGTGCTACATAAATGTAATGAATTGTTATTATTATTATTAAATAGACAAACAAACAAAACAAACAAAAAAAAAATATTACAGGTTTTGACTGACATGAGGGTGAGGAAATTATTTTGGGGTGAACTATGCCTTTAAAACTTGTGCCTTGAGTCTGTGTAAGAAATGCTAAATAAGCAATTTTCAGAGTGGCTAGCAATAGCGAACTAACTTTGAAAGCATGAGATCCATCCAACCGTCTCTTCAGAATGTCTTCAAAGCAGCTGGGAGCAATCATAAGTGCCACGAGAAATGGTGTTAAACTACCTCATGTCTCAAAGCACATACAGTATGTTACAATAATAATTAACATAAACGACTTAAAGAGAACTAACCTGTACCTGCTGCAGATTCATTTCAGCATTAACATTGTTGCCATTGAAATGCTAAACATTTGGACTGAATGCAATGATTAGACAAATATTTTATGGTCCTACACCTTCCACTGACTATATATATATATATATATATATATATATATACATGCATTAGACCACTTAACTTAGTGATTGCTATCAGGATGTGAAGAGGCTTTTAACCAGCATAACTAATAATAAATACTGGAACAAATCACCCACCCTGCCTTTACATGTTGGTGCCCAAATGTACAACATGGGATGAATAGAAAAATATAGAGAGTTGGATGCACTATAAAGTGATCCTTGAGAGAGCTGACTTGTAAAAACCATCCAAGATGAGAACATTTCAAGCTTCTAAGTACAAAATAACACATTTGATCACACCGTTGGCAGAGCTACTGTAGGTTCTGTATAAGACACATTTTTTCCCATCCAACTTGCTAAATCAAATGAAGAAATGTGAACGTGTTTACTAAATAGCAACCCCCAGCCTCCCCAACTCACGACTCAAGTGCTGCAGCTGTGTTCCCATGGCAACGTGCCGCAGAAGTGAGAAGCAATGAGCCAAGGTATCAAAAAGATACAGTGTGTGACACTGCTTAAAAAAAAAGCAGATCTTTCTTCTTATCTCACACTCCCTTCCATCTCTCCTATCACTCTCTAGTCTCTCACGTCCATCTGTCGGAGCAACGGAGGCTCAGACACATTTTTTTTTTTCATAACAGTCAGACTATGTGTAAAACGGGCCCACAAAGTAGCTACTTAAAAAACGCCTGATACTGACGTTATGTATGGAGGTTATATTTGTGTTGAGCGAGAAGTGACAAGAGACTCACTTGGAGAAAGAACATCATGTTTCTGTCTCTCACAGAGGAACTTTGAAATTCACTTTGAAAATAGAGACCATGGGTAGAGGAGAAAAGATGAATAAATGATGGCATGAATAAATGAACCCATGCTGAGATGAGTAGCAAATGCTGTTGATAGACTTCTGCTGTGGTGGAAAACTCACTCGATCACTTGTTCATTCTGTTATCATCCATTCAACAAGCATGTCCTTCTCAGATTCAGTACACTTGCAAATTTTTGTTTTTCTCTTAAAAAAAAAAAACTCTTTAAGAAACATGGTACAGAGGACCGTTCGGGTATAGGACAGGAAACCTGACAACTCCATAAGTAGACAAGAAACTCACATCCACGAGAGTCCTAGGAAGGGATGAAAATGATTTAGCTATAGGTCTACTTGTTTATTGTAGGATGCTCAGTAGCACATTCCATCTTAGATTCACACTAATGTTTCATCATAAAACTTAATAGCTATGCTAAGTTTGGTCTTTAATGAATGCTGTTAGTTGTCAGCAGAATGGGAAGACAGCAATGAGCAAAGACACACAAGACGAGCTAGGGCATCTCAAAAAAGAAGAGAACAAGCTAAGGCGTCTGATGTATGAATATCTGAGAACGGGAGAATCAGAAGAATTGTTTTGGATAATAAAAAGTAAGCAGAAGCTGAATGTGTTTGTTATATGCCCACATGGGAGTGTAGTCTGTGGAAAAGAGAAGAAAAAAAACCTTTGAAATTTAAGGAGGATGGCTCTTGCATCAGTGTGGTCATATTTGGGGGGTCCATGGCATCTCATGGATTGAAACCTGAAACCTGTTCTAGAGAACATGTAGCCTATACCACAGTCTAATTGCTGAAGTAGGCAACCATTTTCAAAACAGCATTTCATTCTACAAATAGATCTGTAGTTAGCAGATTTCTAGAGATTATCAGGGTCCTTACGTTACGTGTGTGACCCATAAGGTAAATTTGTTCCTCATTCCACTGGATGTTTCTTCAAGCAACTTCAGCGTCAAGTTTCAATGGACACGTGCTGCCATCAAGTGGTGAGCAGAAGTCAATCAATCGGTCTTACATGATATGGTTTCCCAGCTGTTCACACCACACAACACAACGTGATTGATCCACAACAGGAGGTAACTCACTACACGAGTTAACAACGCACGAGATACAACCACGATCGGATGATAAGAGCATATCATTTGTGACTCAATGAGAGCTGTTTCAGTACTATAGCACGGTCTAAATCCTGAAAATAATCAAACAAATAACGAGTTGACAACAACACGATTCTATCTGGTCTAGAAACCATGTTTTGTAACGAAAAACCACGCAATAAAACGAACCAGAAATGACGCGAAACTACAGAGAAGAACACAACACGCGAATATGGACGTCAGACAGAAACTAGTGCTGCACACCGTTTGCTCGACGATCTGCTCTGAGAAAAAAAATGCAAAAAAGAAAAAGTAAGATTTACCTGGTGTCCTCAACCCATGCGTTGCTATGATTGGCTGTACTCATGACATCACTGAGATTGAGTCGCGCGACTGCTCGAGATATCTAGCAGGCTAGATATTTTTCTGAGCTCGGTGACCTGTCTGCGAGCTGTCTTTGATGCGTTGTTGGCTCTTTCACACTAACGGATTGGCGAGCGTTAATCGTCCGCTAATCGCCCGCGATTTGCACGCGATAACACCCTGACTTGTCGGCGACTCAACGATTTGCAAATCGGGCTTAAATCGGGCTTAAAATCACGTAGTGTGAACTAGGCTTAAACTGAAGCGATTCCCATCTCTGCCCTTGCCATCTGTCAGTGGACGACTCTTTTCTCCAGACAATCTGTGCTCAAGCTGTGAATAAACTATGGATGTCATTTTTAGTAGGCAAACACAGCCGTACGGCAGCTGCCGTCAGTGGTGACAAGTAGGCCTAAGTGTTTTATGCAGATGCTGAACACATCAAAATTTTGTAGTTAGTAGGTTGATTCTCACATCCAAATGTAGCAGACGCGTAACATATGACCAAACTACTAAAGTAGCCTAATTAATAGGTGAAATATTAATAGTAACATAAATGCACAAAACTAATGCAGCGAGTAGCCTAAATCAAGGCCTACTGTCTACATTAACACATTTTAGGCAACAAAAACGTCCATGTTGCTCAGCAAGTATGATTATAGTACATAATTATGGCTAAATGCTTCTGATGTGCAGTAGGAAGCATTGCAGCCTGAAATAAATAACAACTAACAACTTGAGTTAGACACCTGCTGTAACAACAAGCTAGCCGTGCACATCTAGTAAATGAAAAGTAATAATTGGACCCTTATATGGTCAAATATTGGAATGCAGAGGATTCAGAGACTAATATAAAAGTGGTAAGTAGATGAGCTTTTCAAATGAAAAAATAAAACGTTCTGCACCCGGGGGTACTATAATAATGCCACTAGAGGGCAGTGTTCCTTTTTGTTTGAAAATTCCAACGTATACATTTCACACCGGGACTTTCCACAAAAGGTACAACATGGTGCCTGAAAATGAAAATATTATTTATTTATATATTGTCAGATACACTTTGGACATGACAATATGTCCAAAAAAGGCCAGGCCAGTTTGATTAAATAGAACAGTAGTACATAGGCCTATTTATAATTACATTTTTGCTAATTGTAGTTTTGCAAACTAGTTTGCAACCAAATGTTTAACTTATTGATACATTCAACACCTCATTAGTTTTATAATTGTTATCGTAAAAATTAATTTAATCTTAATTCAACACGTTTATTCTGTTTATGTGCCAGCCAGTAATGTTTTATATTTTATTTTTTTATGTAGGCTACCAGTAATGTGAAATTTAGACATTATGGATAATGTGTAAATATCATAAATTATACACACAAAAATGAATGTAGGCTTACTATAAAGACATAGGAGTCAAATTACATTAGTTCTAGTTCTCTCTCTCTCTATATATATATATATATATATATATATATATATATATATACACATATACACACACACGATTCTGGGCCTGGTTTAGTGATCCTGTTGAGATGGACAGAAGGGTATAAACAAATTTTGCAGTGGAATTATAATAAACATACACCAATCTGGCAACCCAGTGTTTTCACTTTCAATAATTCGTGACTACGGAAGCCCGAGCGCACGTTTTCAGACACAAAAATGCAATTGGAAATGTAGCTCACCGGGGTAATGTAAGGACATCTATAGGGTCAGCATGTGACGTCACGCGCTCATAGATAGGCTATATGCGGGCAATTTTACATGGACTATTCGAGCCAACAGTGAGTATTTTATGGTTCCCATACAATTTCTTGACGAGCATTTCCAATGAAGAATCGCCCACAAGACTCATTTGAATATTTTTAGAGATTATTTTATGGGGCTGTTAAAATGCAATATACAGGAATTTTAGATCTTACTCTAATTAAATATGCGATGAATATTAAAAGAAAATGTCCAGATGCCACGCATTTCAGGACGCAGTAAACCCCCCCAACACTAAACGTTGTTTCAAAATAAGCAAACTTGATGTTAACGTTCCCTCGCGGTGTGCTGTTCCGAGTTCATGGCGTTCTCTGCGTGCTCTACATTGGAGATCTGTGTGGCGAGACGTAGAGGCATGGCCTACTTTTTGCGCACGTATGGAAACGAGGCGGTGGCTCTAGCTGTTGCTGTGCCAGCCTATGCGCAAATACATCTCGACGCTGGATAGGTCTCCTGGCATTGAGGCTGCGCCTGTGATGATCATGCGATTGAGTGACGATGGGGAGTCATGTCTAGTCTATGCATGATCAGTGGCTCTGCGCTCCGGATCCCGCTGGAAAAAGAGTTCGCGCTCGATGGCTCTGCGATCGACTTCGCGCCTATGCCTACAATGAATGGCTGTTTCCAGCGCGAGACAGACGAGGCGAGAGAGTGAAGGAGAGCGAGCGCGGCGGACTCCATTGAAACACTTTGAAACGGCCTCCAGCTAGGGGTGAGTATCCTGCCTTCGAATCCCCGCAGCAGGTCATGTGAGGCTGCGTGACACGCGAGGACGGCGCGCGAGCGGCTGTCCTGGCATTTAGGCTGAAATCCGATGGCGCTGAAGTGTTTGGGGGGCATTGTTTTGGGGAAGGTGTGCGGTGGGGGATGGGCACAGACTAATGGTACCAACAAAAAGTTTAACCACTTCACCGACCTCACTGACATGGCTGAACGCTCGCGCTGGCAGATGTTCCGGAGTCAGATCTGGCTAATTTAAAAACCTGATTTCCGGGATCGCTTTAATCTGTTAACCGAAAGGCTCATATTTGTGCATGTAGTTTGAAGAGAGACCACTTTGAGCGTGGTTGATGTTGTTGTGGCGACGGCGAGTAGTTCAGTCATTTTCTTATTGGCGGAGTCTAGCTGACCCCCCTTGCTGTCAGCGCTGGTTCAGTCTGGCTCGCCCCCAGTTCGTGCATTTGTCCCGGGATGACCTGTTGATGTCTGTGAAATAAGATAAGGTGGGGTATCCGAACTAGCGCGCAAATCGCCATGGAACATTAACTTTGAAATTCCGTTGACTGAAAAGTATGCACTTGGGTATTTAAGGATGCTAACAACCGCCTGCTCATTCAGTGGTTAGAGATTGTTGAGTGTTGCCGTTGTAATTGAGTGGGGTGGAGAACGGGGCGAACCCTCATTTCAGCGGTACCGCGCACGAGACGGACCCGTCTAGGCCCGAGGATGTAGGCACGCTCGCTCTCGGTTCGGTGCATTGGCAAAGACGGGACAAGAGCGGCAAACTTGCTCGTTTCGCGCGGCCCTCAGTGCGTCGCGGCGTTCCCCCCCACTGCGTTATTGCTCGCTCGCATGTAGGTGCTGCATTTCTCACAGAGTGGCTCATAGTGGGCGCTTTTGCCATCGTTCTTCACCCCCCTTCACGGCCCGTGCCAGTGGAGAACTCCGGACGGACGGGCAGATTGACTGACACACGGTTAGCCTGCCGCCGACACAGCCTCATACCACTGCTGTACTGGCAGGGCTGGCGGCCAAAGGTTTGCTCATTAGTTACTTATATTCTACTTAACTGTTCAGCATTGTTGAATTAGTGTTAGTTTATGCACCGTCGTATGTTCAGTGGCTGCGTCTGCACTCCATCACACAGGCTTGACATGACAGTATGAGACAGATTCTAAAGCTGTGCTGTATTTTTTTTTGTTCTCGACTGGGATCCCGGGTCCCACAAGGGCACTTAGTAAACTTGCTAAGGGGGCCCCCCAGTCATATTATATTTGAGTGTTATTTTAACAATAAAAATGAAAAATCTGCTAATAACATGTAATATACATGTAAATGTAATATAAATAGTGTAACAAGCTTCAAATTACTGTAATGGAAAATCAGGGATATTTTGTTGAGCTGTCACTCAGTCATGTTTGGTGTGTGTGCAGCATACAACCTTGGTGAACAAAATGTACTTTTATCATTTGTCTCTTGTCAACAATTGTATTTAAAATATCTGTAGTGGCATTTTTTTCACTCAATTTTTGGTAATATTTTTCTGTTATTTTACATTTCACAAAGTTCTAGGTTAGTTGAACAGAGAAGTTCTTCAGCACCAAAGAAACAGCTTTTTGTATTTATTTTTTTCCTTAAAGAACTTAACATTATCTACAAAAAATAGTTTTTTATTGGTTAATCTTGAAGTTAGAAGGGTTGAGAACCACTGACTGACATTTAGTTTGAAATTACTTTTCAAAATAAGTAAATCACTTTTTCATGCTGACTGCCTAAAAATGTCCCTGTTTACCTAAATGTTAGGTATAATAGTTAAGGTATTTGTCATTGAGAAAAAGTGCATGAAATAAATTAAGATTTAAGTTCTAAGATTACTTTATTTTATTTAGGCCTAGGTGTTTTTAGACTCCAGTACTCAATTGGTTGCATGTTGAAAGTTTCAAACAGACAGTTTGAGTTGTGAGGACAGTCTTTCAAATGTTGTGCCCCCCTCTCTCTCACACACACCATAATAACTGTACCTAAGGTGTCCCTCTCCTCCCCCACCCCAAGGGAAAGCTTCTTAAATAAACCCTGGGCCTCTCAGTGTGTATGTGTGCCACAGCTCTCTGGCCAACTGTAAACAAGCCGTTTTGTCTGATGTCTATGGCTTGTGTGTGTGTGCATGCAAGGGAGGGGGGAGTGAGCCTGAAGTCAGACAAAGAGGGTACTTCTTTTACCACGAACGTCCTGTTAGTTCTGTGTGATCAGATCAGATTCAGTGATTTTTAATGTGATGGCTTGTGTGGGAAACATGTGCCCGGCCAGATGTGTTGCCTACCACTGTCTAATCTTAATGTGTGAAGTATATCACATCTGCCGTGTTGGTTTAGCTGTCATGATTTGAGGGCTGTTTTTACTTCACCTAACGATTGCTGAACAATAAGCAACCATTTTTCTTTTGATGGAAAAATGTCAATCTGTCCCCCCTCAGAAAGTTCTGCTGACTTGCAAAAACACCCCCCAAAGCCCCATCTGAGTGTAATTGTTGCTTAAAATGTAACAGACCACAGTTATAACTCTTCATACTTGTAAAATGTTTGAACAGCCTATTTTAAAGTAGAAAGTTAAGGTTATAATGAATTTCCCCAGCAGCACGGCTGTGAGCTGTAATCATGGCTTTGCTCATAGAGTCACATTTAGCAGTAATAAGACTGACTGCAGTGTCAGTCAGAGCCCATTGTTTTCCACCCTCTTCCTCAACTATGACCTCAATCACTGGTTTAGTATCTCTCTCGCACTCTCCCCCTCTCTCCCTCCCCTGATGTAGTACTGTAAAGAGTGCCATTTTATCTCTGTCTCAGCTGAATCACCATCTCATTCAGATTAGCAGTCACATCCTGCTCACAGGATTTTAGAGGCGGCTCGCCAACCACCCTATTAGTTCGCATGTTTTAGGCCAGTCTGCTGAAGGTGCCTATAGCTCATCCCTGGGGTATTATACATTTCACCACCTTTTAATGTATCAGCCTGTTGCCAATAACCGTTTGTGTCTCTGCAGTAAATGATGTTAGATTTAGTGGATCTTGCTGCTTTAAAGGCGTATGACGGTTGCAATGAGTCTTGAGGGATGAACTACTGTGCTGCTGAGAGAATGCTGCTGACAAAGATCTCTTTCTTTCTCTTCCATCTGTCTTTCCCTCCTTCTGTTCCTCTGGTGCCGCTCAGATTTCTCTGGTGGTGCTGGCCATAGCGCCATGGCTCAGACCCTTCAGATGGCGATCCCAAACTTCGGCAACAATGTCCTGGAGTGTTTGAACGAGCAGCGGCTACAGGGCCTGTACTGCGACGTGTCCGTGGTGGTGAAAGGACACACCTTTAAAGCTCACCGCGCCGTGCTGGCAGCCAGCAGCTCCTACTTCCGTGACCTTTTCAACAGCAGCGCGGGCAGCAAAACCCCTACGGTGGTGGAGTTGCCCCCGGCCGTACAGCCGCAGAGCTTTCAGCAGATCCTGGCTTTCTGCTACACCGGCCGTCTCAGCATGAACGTCGGAGACCAGTTTCTGCTCATGTACACGGCTGGCTTTCTCCAGATCCAGCAGATCATGGAGAAGGGCACAGAGTTCTTCTTGAAGGTCAGCTCGCCCAGCTGCGACTCGCAGGGCCTCCACACCGAAGAAACTCCTCCATCGGAGCCTCAGAGTCCCGTCACCCAGACGGCAGCAGGGGCCTCGGCAAACGGAGGCGGCTCAGCCAGTCGGCCCACTTCCTGCTTGACCCCGTTGCCCCTGGTGTCTCGGGTGAAGACGGAGCAACCGGAGGCTTCGCCCTATTCTGTGGTGTGCGCGCCGGTGGCCAAGCGGCTCTGGGAAGGAAGCAATCGGGAAGGTGGCGGAGGCTCGGGAACAGCCGGAGGAGGAGGGATGAGGAAGGCCGCCCGCTTTTCCCAAGAGATGGCACGTGGAAGCGCCATCCAGCAGCAAAGTAGCATGGGACTTGGTATGGGTCTAGGAA
Organism: Pimephales promelas; assembly: GCF_016745375.1. The sequence continues at coordinate 16,580,757 of NW_024121321.1, forward strand.
TGGGTCAGGGGGGTCACAGTAGCGGCGGCAGCACCAATGGCAACGGCACGAGCAGTGCCACTCCTGAAGGCACCAGCCCCGGTACATTGAGTGCCTACGCCAGCGATTCCCCCATCTCTTACCATGACGACGAGGAAGAGGAAGAGGTGGTGGATGATGGCACTGAAGAGCAGTACAGGCAGATCTGCAACATGTACACCATGTACAGCATGTTAAACGTGGGAGCTACAGGTGAGTCCACAGCCCTGCTGCATGAAATGGAAACACTTAAAGTTATTTATATAATTGAGTCATTATTTAGAATCATTTACTCTACCTCATGCTGTTCCAAACCTGTATGATGACTTTTTCTTCCATGAAAAAAAAACAGGTGAAGTTTTAATTATGTACTCGTAGTCTTTTCCATGCAATTACAATGAATCTGAAATGGAGCTTTCAGACTTAAAAATGCACTTTAAAATTGGTCAATATGACTCTTGCACTGTATTTCAAGTCTTCTGAAGCCATACAATAGCTTTGTGCGAGAAATCCTTTGTTAAATACAATTATTTATTACAATTTATCCATGCATATTTCATTTACCACCTTGTAATCAAAATTTCAACCTATTCTTCCGGTGAAACGACAGGCTTGTCTTTGGTGACTTATGTAGTTGATTGCAAATCCCACATCTGAGTTCAGTTCAATCAACAACCAATGGATAGGACCAAATTCTTGCCATACATGTCTTTTTTTTCCACTAATCTGTTACACTGCGATGTACATCACAATAAGGTTTAAAAGTTGTTGTTTTTTCCGCAACTCTTATTTATTCAGACTTTCCCTCTCGTGAGCTGCTTACAGTTGAGTTCATTGGGTCAGTCTAACTTGGATGGGTTAAATGCAGAGGACGGATTCCTAGAATGGGTTACCATACCCGGCCTCGCTTTCACTTTTGTTCACTTAAATTCAAACCAGTTTTGTGAACTGTCAACCGATTCTTTGAAAAGATTGACTCAAAAATAATTTACAAATCTAACATCACTACTTCTCTCATCAAGTCATTTCATCAATGTTTTTCATTGAATAATGACACAAAAAAAGCCAGTTCCAGTCCGGTTCGAAAGAAAACGACCTGAAAGAAAATGTTCCACTGAAGAAAAAAAGTAGTCATGGAGGTTTGATGATGACAGAATTTTCATTTAAGTTTTAAAATAGCACTTCCCATACCAGCACTTCCTTTGATCCTGTACGTGTTGTAATCTATACAGGCTCCTGCTTTTTTTTGTTTGTTTTTTGGCTTCCATTTTAACAAGTTAACTATTGTCTACTCTCTGTTGTGTTTCTTAAGTAGGAATATCATCATGGTTAAATTAAATTCACACTTTTTGTTAAAATGCTTCAACTGTTTGAAGCTCATGAATATTTGATCTGAAGGTCTTATCTTCTCTCAGACAGCATGAAAACTGAATGTGTTCTGATGCCTTTGGATTTCACAGGTCTTTTATTAGTCTCAGTCCCAAGAGGTCTTTATTATCTATCTGTTTCTCCAGAGTCAAAAGACCTGAGTGCTGGTTTAATCTTCACAACTGTCTAGACAGCACGTGGCAAGATCACGTTTTTGTCTTCACACTTTCTCTACTCTCCATAAACTTCCTTTCTCTTCTTTTTTTTTTTTCTCTCATCTTCAGCGGGGGAGCGTGTGGAGGCCCTCCCGGACCACTCAGAGACGCGGCCGAGGATGCGCGGCCGACAGGATCTCGCCTCTCTCCCTGCCGAGCTCATCGCTCAGATCGGCAACCGCTGTCATCCCAAACTTTACGAGGAAGGTGACCCTGCAGAGAAACTGGAGCTAGTTTCAGGTCTGAGTCAGATCATTGTACCCTGGTTCTTAAGAAAACGCAACCGATAAACCAAAACATCTTGAGGGAAAGGTGTATTATAGTGGGATAAATCGTTCTTTTGTTGCTCAATCAGTCGTCATATCACCCTGTATGCACTGTAAGAAAAACATCTGCCGAGAAAATGATATTCATCTATAGAAGAGACAAATAGGGAGTAAAACTGGCATCATACAACTGAGTCATGTTCAATGCCCATGAAAAGCAAACGATCTCTCGTGGTGATTGATAGGTCAACCATGTTTGGAGAAGCTGTGTTTTGGTATTGTGGTGTAGAACAGGTTTTGTTGAGGGACTGTAAGGTAATGGAGGCTTTTATGAGCTTTAATGCGTGGCCTTAAGTGACTCTGAGCTGTCCGACTGGAACTGTTCAGTACACATAACAGAGGAATTCCAGTAATCACTGAAACTTTATTTAAACACCAGTCACATATATAAACATGCTGCTCAAAGTGCTTTACAAATACGAAATCGTTCGAACAAGACCAGACATGAAGCAATATATAAAGTGAAAAATGAAATGAGGAATTGAAACAAGACGAGCAGACAAACGATAAAAAGGTCTTTGGGAAAAAAATGTCGTCAGACAGAAAGTCATTAAATGATGAACAAATATGAAGCTCTGGCAGAGTGAAAAGGAAAAATGGAAAATAAGACAAAAATGTTGAATTAATAGCATGATGGGGGGGAAAAAAAAAAGCTTGAATGATTTTCAAATGTTGTTTTAGTAAAGCCCCCCAATCCAATATTTTGAATTATAATGACTGACGACGGTTGACTTTTCATCTATAGTCCTGGAAATCTTGAAGATCTAGACACAAACAGCCAGTCAATCTGGCAATCTTTTAAGTGTGTATATATACAGTGTAACGTCTAGAAACATGATCCAGTATAATGTAAACATTAATGAACTTATTTCCAGGTTTTAAATGTGAATGGTATTTTTTTGGAACTTTAGACCCCACTGTAAAATCTATTTTTTTTTCTTATGTAAGAAATTAATTCTTATTTTCAGCAAGGACACTTTTTAATTGATCATAAGTGACGAAAGACATTTCTAATGAATTACAAAGACATTAAATAATACATCTCATTTAAAAGTATATTTAATTTTAAAATGAATTAATTAATGCAGCTTTGGTGAGCATTTTGTTTCAACAATCACCAAAACAGCAGCATATGTGTATATTGTAACACGAGAGAAATTGTTTCATGCACGTTTGATATTGCCAATTTGCTCTTTATTTCGAGCCGATCGATTATTTAGTTCTTTGAGTTATTTTTGTTAAAAACAAAACAAAAATAACGACTTCATTCAACTATTCATTTTCTTCTCTGTGGGTCTCAAGTGAGTTCACGTTGTGTAACTTGAATGAAGTGGTTATTTTTTGTTTGTTTTTTGCGCACAAAGTATTTTCGTCGTTTGATAAACTTAAGATTGAGCCACTGTAGTCACTTGTCATGTATTTGGTCCACAGGCACCAGTGTGTACATTTCACGAGCTCAGCTGATGAACTGTCACGTCAGTGCAGGGACCAGGCACAAAGTCCTTCTGAGGAGATTGCTGGCTGCTTTCTTCGATAGGTAAGTCTGAGAAACGTTAAAGATGTCTTCCATAATAGTGAAAGTGTAAGGCCTCTAACTTTCCTGTTTCTGTTTGCCACAGGAGCACTCTGGCCAACAGTTGTGGAACTGGCATCCGTTCCTCCACCAATGACCCCAGCCGCAAGCCGCTGGACAGCCGTGTGTTGCACGCTGTCAAGTGTGAGTTCCTGATCTTTTGCACTCATTTGCGTACCTATGAAGGCCTGTTACACGAAATACAATAACTATTAAGATAAAGTTTTTATACACCCCACTGAACTAGTCTGACCAACCAGCAGTTGCGTGATTCTCGCGAAATTAGACTTAAGAGGTGTCATGAAACATTTTGATGATAAAAGTAAATGCTATCAAAATAAGATGGATACAGTTATAAACATCTCTTCATCCTTAGGGCTAATCAATCTTGCTTTTTGGATTCAAATTAGACCAATCTACCTTTTTATGTAACCTAGAAGTTTTTTGACCTACCTTGAAGAAAAAAACTAGGACCCCGTTTACACCTGGTATTAAAATGCGATCTGTATCCAGATAAGTTATCCGGATAATAAAAAACGCATGTTAATGCAAGGTGTAAACGCGTTGTGATCGGATCGTGATCGGATCTGCCTGACCACATCTGGAGGTAGTCTGGCTCGCATTGTGTCCGGATCTTTACTAGGTGTAAACGCAATCTGGTTGTTGAAACCACATATGTATATTTTACTCCTCCCAAAAATGCTAAAAAATAAACGAGTGAGAGCGTGTTATATAGGCTATATGTCATGTTATAGCCTATGCGACACGCGACACGCATCACCGCAGATGAGCAGCTGAGCGTCTATTCAACGTGCAAACATCGCAAATAAAAGTGAAAGTAAGTCACAGACGCAGTTAACACATCTTCAAGTAAAGAAACGAAATTATCTTACCAGGCCTGTTGCCACTCTCTCTTATTGATGTCTCTGATTTGGAAATTAGCTGATGATCAATAAAATGCCGCTCAGATCTGTTGCTTTTGGTGGCGTGCAATCCAATAAATCTGCATATAACGCAGGAGGTGAAGATCGGATTTATATCCGTTTTGCAAAAACACATTTATGTGGCCAGGTGTAAATGGAATCAGTACTTATTATCCGGATAACTTATCTGGATACAGATCGCATTTTAATACCAGGTGTAAACGGGGTCTAGATGACTAAGTTGTAAGACTAGTTTTAGCAGTTAATGTAACCAGCCACCGTACATTTTGTTTACTGTTCATCGTGTCTTAGAAGTAAACCAAAAAAAGCTTTGTTTGAAGTATTGTGAGCTCAGTTTTGTGTATTGAAGCGAATCATGATACCACTAGAACGTTATCACCTATGGTTGTGGATGCTGATATAATTGTCGTTTTAGTTTTTTTTGGTGTGAGCGTGCCTTTTAGAATTGACTCCCTCCCGTATGTCAACAGTTTACTGCCAGAACTTCGCCACCAGCTTTAAAGAGAGCGAGATGAACGCCATTGCGGCGGACATGTGCACTAACGCTCGGCGTGTGGTGAGGAAGAGCTGGATCCCCAAGCTGAAGCTACTGATGGCGGAGGGCGACGCCTATGCCAATTTCCTTCCCGACAGCATCAAGATGGAAGCGGACGGCCTCAGCGGCGAGCCTACCTTTGAGACCGCAAGCCTGGAGGGCGGCGCTTCGGTGGAGACCGGAGGATCCTCGGGCGAGTCTCTGCAGGGTGTGGGCGGAGACAACGGCACTTTGTTTCAGTGAGCGACCTGGCGAGGAAAGCCCTGCCCCATCCCCTCTGCCGCCCCACCTCCTTACTGCCTCCCACCCCGCTGCGTGACTCTGGGCTCTGCTGCTTTTGCCTGGGATGGGAAAGGGAGAGTCGGGTAGGAGATTGGAGATAGCACGGTCTAGTGTCGGGAGGAACTCGGTGGGGTTTTTACCAGGGGCGCTATTTTCTTTTCAATCATTTTTGTTTTTGCTGAATAACCCTCTTTTGCACAGAAGATCCCCTTTGCCTCCATGCTCAGCAAGTAAATCTAGTCACCGATGCTATAGGAATACATAATTAGGAGCAGGAAAAGTTATTGCGACTGGAGGCCCGATGTTCCCTGATCTCACTCTACTGAATTTGAATGTATTAGTTTGTAGCTACCTGGCTATGTCGGACTAGCCGATTGTATTTGGCCCAGGAGAGAGACAGGAAAAATGCTTGTCATAAGATCTAAAGGAACAGCAGATGGAGAAAGTAGTGAGGGAGGAGAGGAGAGGAGAAGTAGGTGGCATATTCTGTCTCTCGCTCTGTCTAAAATGGAAAGAATCTGATATCCTCCTCTCCTTCCATTCCTCCCAAAATATATGTGGGATCTTAGTCTGCCACGTTCTTTGTTTTTTTATGTCGCCATTTTCTCCTTTCCCCTTGTACTTGTTCCACTGTGTGTGATTTGTATGAATTCAGAGTTGATTAAGGACTGTAAAGGATAAAAATATATTTATCTGCTCACACCATTTGAGCTTGAGAGAGAGAGGGATTGTTTTAAAATCTTTATTTTTTATTTTTTCCCCCTCAAGAGACACCTTGTTATTGGGCTTTAAATGGGAATATTGAGAATAATGAGGAATATTTTTGCATAAGGATTATCTTACATTTTTAAGAATGGTGCTTGGCTTTTATCTGGATTACCATCGTTTCTGTAGCAGAATTCGTTTGGCTGTTTTGAACAGTGACGCAATTAATACGGTAATTTCAACCCCGCTGACGTTGCGTTTGCACAACAACAGTTGAAGCATTCTTTAAAATAACATGAGGGTGAGTAAATGATGACAGAAATGGATGAACTATCCCCTGAACAGAAGAGAAAAATTGTGTTGGACATAAAAACTGCGTGTAAACCTTTTAGCTTTCTTCCCCCATTATCGCACACAAACATGCTTTTACAGCCCAGGGGGAAGGAGGTTGTGCGTCTTATTGTTAGTCACTTTACTGTCTTAAGGTTTGGGCCTGACTTTGTGTGTGTTTGGGAGTGGAGGAGGGTTTACATTGCCTGTGTCCCAGGAGAGGAGGAGCAGAATGATTAAGTCTCTCCATGTTGCCCATGTCCCTGTTTGGGCAGCTGTGTGTGTGTGTGTGTGTGTGCTCGCTTAGGCAAGCATGTGTGTGTCCACACAAGTCACCATCTGTATACATTCCTTGCACATAGTTGGCACTGTGTATTTGCATGTGGGTGATGTGTTGATTCTGGGATTTAGGGTGTTTGTTTCCGCGTTTATGCATCGGAGGCTTCTTCGGATGTCTGAAGGCTTGCCGTAACCCATGAACTTTTGCATAATCCAGATTTCCATCAGGATTTGAATGGGATTGCATGTGATGTCTTAATGTGCACTCAGGCATGGGTTTTATATGCACATGCCGCGCATAAACAGAAATACGATACTTAAGGCGATTTTAATATTTCACGCCCGAATTGGGAGGCCGTGCGTGTTTGTAATAAGTGATGTTTTTATCTCCTGGGACACATACAGTAGCCGCCCCCTTTCTGAAGAAATGGAACTCTTTGCACCTTTTCGTAGACTGAACTAGAGCCTTTTGCACCTTTTTGTAGAGGAGAGTGGTGGATTGTGCACCTTTTTTTGTAGAGCGTAATCGATGGTTTTTGGACTAAACTTCATGGATGTGTATGTGTCGGTATCTGGCCCATAACAGGATGCACCCCTGTGTCTGCGGCCGGCCATGTTGAATACTGATGTAAATATCGAAGAGACTGTTGAACAGATTTTGACCGCGTTTTTAACAGGTCGTTTTAATGGAAGGCTTACATTAGGTCTTTCACCCCTCTTGTTTTAGCTCAAAATGTTTTCTTTTATTTGCATAACCAAGTCTGGCTTACCTGCTGTTTGTATATCTGGAAATTCTTGTTTTGTTTTCATGCTTTAGAGTCATAGCAAATAAAGTGAACTCCTGGTAAGTTTATGTCTTAAATGCAGTCTGGTTCTGGTCTGACCGGTGACCTATTTTTTTCTTTTTCTTTTGGACCAGAAGACAATAATGACTCTAGTGTAGAAATGTATAACATCCTGCGAAATCAACACCTGGGAATGTGCATGTGTTCATTTCTCCATTCTTTTAGCAGACCACGTGTACTGTATTTACTTTTCAACTACTACTAATTCAAGGTGAAGAGTTGACTTGCCAAGTTTTTTAAGGATACAATATAGAGTTGTTTGACTGAAGATAGAGTACTGAGTATTTTTTTTTTTAATTTTATTTCTTTTTATCGACTAAAGTGCTGGGAGGGTGGGGGCACGGTGAGGGATGAACTGGTGCTATGTGTGCTATTCTTTAGATGTTAAAGGCCTGCTGGGTCACTGGTGCCTTTTCAGGAGGACTGCGAGAGACGGACTGCGTGTGTATCTGGGTAGGACATGGAGTGGCGGCGCTCCTCTCTCTCCTCTCGCCGGCTATGACTGTGCCAGTGTTTATGCGTCCTCCATTTTGATGGCACAGATCACATATGCTGCATGCGTCGCTGGAGAGGAACCGCTGTGTCCATGCGCCACCTGCTGTCTGTGTGTTGTTACTGCGGCTTGAATTTACTACTTAGTCAACACCAGGGGGTGTCATAACTGAGAAAGATGACTTTTAGTGGCCACGAAAGATGGCTTTTCTCCTTCTGGGAAGTTGAAGGTGACGTGTGTAATTTTTTTTCAATGTTAAAATGCTAAAAGTAAGCCATTTGATGGTTGATCTTTCGCGAAGGGTGTAACACTGTGGCGCTATCAAAAAGTTGCTCTGTTTGTTTGAGCATCACAACCAGCCCGGAAGAGGCTGAAATCATTGTTTTTGTGAATTAGTTTCAAGTTACACATTTCACCTTTAAAGATTTATTATTATTTAGGAAAATCGTACGTCTCGCCTGGTATGAAAGGTTTCTTAAGGCAAGTATATAGAGGGAATGAAGGGACCAGTGTTAATCAAAAAAAAAGGCCAGGATGTCCATATCACGTTGCCTATCTGTCTGCTCTCTGTGCCCGAGTAAAGCACCTTTTTCTGGGGTTCGCGTTCATAGACGTGCTCCTCGGCACCTTGCAATTCAGTCTGACTGTGTCACGGAGCACAGAGCAGTTCGATGGCAGACGCCTGTGAAGGTGGAGAAAGCGCGTGAAAGTTTAACTGCCCATAAGTCTTGTCATTCTTCCTTGTAACACAGTTTGTTGGAGTACTGTACATTGTAGATCATTGTGAATTTGTAACCTGGTGGATCGCTGACCGCTTGCAAGAGAGAGTATGGAGTGGTGTATTAAAAATTGAACTCTTTTATAAATAGTGACTGTCTTCTCTGCAAAGGCAGAAACCGGACCCGTCTGTTTTGAAGCAATGGACTCGCTGCATTTTGCAGGTTTTCCTTTAGCTTGCAGGGTTTTTTTTTGTTTTTTTTTTGGTCAGTCTAAGCCTCTTTACCCAGAATGCAGCATTGCTATATTCCACTCTAAATAACAGACATACCACAAAAAGATGCTCACCTCTTTCTCTGCGTGTTGCGTTCTCTTCCAGCACACCCCAACACTCTGCTTTCAGTCTTTTCCCTGAAATGAGATGGATTATAACCCAACTTTGCAAATGTTTTGGTAAAGTAACGTGTGACAGCTCGGCAAATTGATGTCCGGACATGGTATCACGAATTACAGAGAAATACAGACAGGATGGGTGATGACATCAGCTCGCTTGAACACTCAAAACAACAAACACAGGTTGTGAACTTCTTTTTTTACGATGCAGTGTCTCACTTTCTATGACTACATCCCTATACAAATCTATATACTGTATATTACATAGAAGCACTAATGAAGTTTGATTGTTAGTCGTGCACTCTCAGCATGAGTTGTAACCCATACCCAGCTGTGCTCACGCACTGACCCTGTAACGCCAGTGCTCATCCACTCCATTCTGTCTGTGTTCAAAGTGCCAATAACTTTGTGAATCCCTAACTGTGACCCAATATTATCAAAAGTAATTGCACATTAACTACTGTAAAAATGAGTAAGAGAAAAGTCAAAGGATACAGCTGAATATCTTAATAAAAGTTTGTAACAAAGATTTTTGTCTCTTTGGTGCCTTATTTGATTTACTATTCTTTCTTTCATTCTATATATATATTACCCATTTGCAGATCTCTTTTCCAGGTTTAAAGAAGACTTTCTTTTTTTTTTTTTAAAGAAAATAAGACATAATATCTTATCTTAATATATTTACTTCATAAATAAATGTAATTTGATTTAAAAATTATAGATATTTGTATTGGAAAAAGATAAATGTACTGATCATTTTTAAGTGTTTTAATTATTTACAAAAAGTAATCTTGCAGCCCCTGTGGAAGTGTGTGTGACTCAAACCACTGAGTTGATAATGCACATAGTATGTTTAATATGCAATCTAATTGCAGTCCTTTAGGAGTGAATACACCTTGACTAAACATGGAGGTCTTCACTGAAAGCAGTCAATGTTATGTAAAATTGAAGCTAGTAATTTAAGTTGTTGGGGAGGGGAAAAAAACAAACTTTTGATTGTCTTTAAGGCACACAACTTTTATAGATATACTTTAGCCAACCACACTTATATTTAGTGGAATACTTCAGTCGATGAACTCTGAAATAACTCAATGTAGCCTACTGTTTGACATTGGGAGGTTATTGAGAGGTAAACTGTAGCTTTACCCGATCTCAGAGAATTACTTGGTTTGTGCTACATTTCTTAACACAACCTGATCATGTCTGCAATCCAGAGATTGAGTTTGAGAATGCAATTTCACATTTCATTGTTCTTATTTCCCATCGATAGATCAACTGCCTTTTTGATAGCCAAACAAAACATTTTGTTAGGATGTAGCCTCTGTAATTTTACAGTTGCTTCGTCCTGAAAGTAAATCGAATGTGAACTGAATTTAGAAAATGTATATTTGGTTAAACAACATCAGGGGATCTAACGTTCGATAAAATGGTGGTGTTCATACGTTTTACGCGAAAACAGCTGGATCCACCCGTAAATGGGCAGAGAGGAAGCTTGACGCGCTCGTGTCGTGTGGGGTTATTGGCCATGACGAAACCTCTTGAAGCAAATAAGGCAACAGGAAGTAGCCTGAACAAGCCCACGCATCATGGGTTTTCCATAGAGCGGACCGACAAGCGGATGTTCCTTTTATGGGCATAAGATAATGAGGAAGCTAACAATATCCATGGGAATAATAAATGTAGTCTATCTATTAACCCATGCTAGGAACATGGCAACGACTAATAAAGCGTTTGTCATTGTGCTGTAATGTCGAGTAATTATATAATGTAATATATAATTTTAGTAAAAAATGCAATTATTTAAAACAGATAAAATGCAGTCTACAGTAAAACAAACAGGATGATTTTTTTACACATTTTTTAAAGGTCATTGATAGTCTAGATGTATTGGTGATTAATTTAGTACTTAGTCGACAACAACAACAACAAAAAGAAGGACTGATTACATCAGAAGCAGAATGATACACGTTCTGACTTATTTCCTCAAAGCAGCAATTCATGGGAGGAGCCCGAGTGTCAATCACAAGCGAACACGTCACCAAAACTATATAAAGCCCGCTGTCTTAACGCTGGGGTTTACTTCGGTGAATGAAACGACAGTAAAAGTAAACTGAGCTCGGGGGAAAATTGCTTACATATTGATTGTATATTTGAAAAGAGGATAGAAGTTACTTAAATAACTAAACACGATGGATGTCACAGCAGAGGCCAAGCAGATTATGGTCCATGCGTTAAGCAAAATCTACAGCTCGCGCACTCAGCGCGGTGGACTCCGACTCCACCGGAGCCTGTTGCTGACGCTCGTCATGAAATCTGCAAGGGACATATACCACTCTGCTCGACTGACAAACGAGAAAATGGGGCAATCCGACACGCTCAGTGTCACAGAGAACACATCGCAAACAGAGGAGCCCATGGACACAACGAGCTCCACGACAACACCTCTGCGCGCGACAGCGACACAGTCCACCGAGGATGAGCAAAGGTCCGGACTCGAGGGTCATGTGCATCTACACAACCCCGCAGGACCCACGGTGGACAAAGAAAACTGCAACCCAACCAGACCGGACCGTCACTCCAGAAAGAGACGAAGCAAAACAGCCACAGATCCTGACTTCATTCCGTGCAAAAAAGCCAAACTGGAGTTTGTGGAGGCCAGAGGAATTCTTCAGAATAATTCCGCCAACTGCGGTAGAGCGCTGGACTCACTGTCAATTGTACCTATGCCAAGAACAATTGTGACATTTTGAAAAGACAAACAGCAATGGTACAACACAATGACAGTGACGTGAACTTTGCCCACTACAGAGGGCAGCGTATGAGGCGCATAACTGCTGTGACATTGAGGGCACTTGACGTGGAGAAGTCAGTGGGTGATTATTCACAGTCTAACAATGTGACAGCTCATCGGAGAGCGGGTTGTTTTGGGGGAAAAGGTCTTGTTCAAACTGTCTCGTTTCTCTGATTCAGAGATCAGGATATGACGCGGCGGTGTCTCGACTTCAACGAGAAGTGTTACTGAGAGAACTTCCACGGACATTCACATGAACTTTATCTATTTATTTATTTATTGGCCATCTGGCTATATCATGTTTTGTTTATAGCTGTGTATGGTGCTGCTGTCACGATTGTCCAGTTGACACTGACTGGGATTTTTGTGGTCTCCTTGCTGGAAAACACAAATAAGCCGTGTTTTGGAACAATGTAGCTGGTTTCTTGCTGTAACAAGTTGAAACATTGTAGCCAAGGATTTTCCAGCAGGTCAACATGACATAAGATAAACAGGCATTGTAATGTTATATCTACCTCAGTTTTGTACAATAAATTATTCTTTGGTATATAATTTCTGTGTTTGACTGTGACGCATTATCTTGAGACCGGTTAATCTAGGAAATGAGCTGAGGGACTCAGTCAGCTAGGCTTGTGTAGTTGCATGCGCTCCGCGGTCACGTGACCGGAGGTGCGGATGGCTCGCGGGCAGGGAGCTGTTTTATGTTCGCTGAAGGCAGGAAGCGGTGAGGCCGTGAGCACATCAGGCCGGATAATCGCTGCTGTCTTGTCTTTTCACACTCCCAACCCCCATAACCGGCTCATATGGCGAATAAAAGACGAGAAGCTGTAAAACGTAAAAGTCGTTTACAATTAGGCTGGCCCATTAGCACGTGCTTTTAAACCCAAACTTAACACTTCTTTTTATTAGTCGGTTGTTGCCCTTATTCTGAATACTATATTTAAAGTCTACGTTAAAGCTATACAAGTTTTTTAGACATGCATTCACACACACACACACACCTTATTTCATCACAGCTACCATCCAAACTGCAAAGGGACTTTTCAGGAATACTTTTCGGCGGCAATCTGTCGAAGGTCTTTGCGCGCACCCAAATTTATCTTTAGTGCCTTTACAGTTATCCAAATCATAAATCGCCTGCTATTTCCATATTAGGCTATTTTGATCTGAGTAGGCTATGGCAATTTTTGCTACCGCGTTTGGGCGACATCGTCTTTGCAACACACGATTTCTATTTTTAGCACTCGCCGACTGGAACGTTGCCTACACTTATTTGAAACAATATAATAAGATAGTGGTAGTCAACACTCTTGTAAATGTTGCAAAACCTGATTCATTTTGTGGCCATGTTAACACTGACATTAATAGGCTTCTGGGTAAGCTAAATATGTGTGTAGATAGGTGTAAAACCCAGCTAACAAAAAAAGGTCCCCAGAACGTCCCCTAAATGGCCTGTGCGAACGTCCCCCCGAACGTCCCCATGTGGAGTCCGCTTGATGTCCCGCGGACATTCGCGAAGACGTCCTCCGGACGTTCAAGAGGACGTTCCCAGGACCACCAGCGGCCATCCGGGACGTTTATGAGACTTTCGCGTTTAGTCCCCTGAATATCATTTTATTTTATTTTACTTCTGGCTAACCAAAGAAAACAGACGCGGTGTAAGGTACAAAGTACATTATTTATTTAAAACAATTGTAAAGGTGGCATTTCCGTGTGTGTGTGTCTTCAAATGCGCTGGCAGCTGTGTGTGTGTGTGTTTGTCGGTCAGCTGTGGGATTAATCCGATGGCTCTCCCCTTCGGCGTCTAACGTTACCTAAAACAACAAAAATGAACATATTCCATTATGATTTTATCAATATGTGAAATGTTGTCTCATTTTCAGCTGTTAGCTTCGTAGCTGCTACTCATATTAGCATATAACGGTTATCAGCGGTACATTGCGGACAACTTCAGCAAACGTTTTAAAAGGTAACATTTTCATATAATTTGAAGATGGACAGTGGTTATGGTGACTAATTTATAATAATATAATTAAAAATACCTTTTAGACAGACGACGGACAGAGGAAACACAAGGCTGCGTCTGAGAAGGACCGTTAACTGTCACTACGCTACCCAGCTGAGCGTTGCCATGGATACAAACCATAGACTGTGATACAAACCGCGTACATAAGGAATGACGTCACTCGCTTAGCCGCATTTGATTCTATGATTTGATCATCACTCGCTTGTTTCTCCAATGTTTTTTTTGTTTTGTTTTTTGTTATTTGTTCTGTATGTGCTATCAGTCTTAAGTACAATAATTATAACAATATTTTTCCTAAAATAAATTATTTTTAATAAAACCAGTCACCTTCTCCTGACCAAAGTTTGACAGGTAAATGTTTAGGATACTTTTATTTGTCTTACCTGTTATTATCCACTTTTCCATTCTTCACGTTTTCCTTGGCTGCATTCATCATTTGAAGTCGATGCATTAGCTCCTGGGATTCAATCTCTGTGCATGTGAATAGCCTTTATAAATTATAGCTCATATTCAATTGAATCAATTGTCATGTTTTTGATGTTTAAATTATAACGGGTGAAAACAGACTCGTGGTATACATCTTTAATTAGTGATTAGAATTTACATGAAGTAACATGAACATTATCTTAACATTAAAACACTAACATTTTAGCATTAACTTAATTTTACAATCAATGCAAATATTTGCATTTATATTTTAGTTTAATTATTCGTTTGTCTGAGTTGTAAAGTTTCAGTTGATGATAGCAAACATGGGCGACTGGTTAAGTGTTGTCATGGAAATGCCAGGTGAGGGACGAAATAGGGACGTTCGCAAACTGGCCCGGACAAATGTCCTCAGAACGTCCGTCAGCGAACGTTATAGAATGGATCAAATGCGAACGTCAACGGAATGTCCGCCAGCGAACGTTACAAAGCGGACCAAATGCGAACGTCATCGGAATGTCCGCCAGCGAACGTTACAAAGCGGACCAAATGCGAACGTCATCGGAATGTCCGTCCGCGAACGTTACAAAGGGGACCAAATGCGAACGTCATCGGAATGTCCGTCGGCGAACGTTACAAAGGGGACCAAGTGCGGACGTCCTCCGAACGTCCGCTAGGGAACGTTACAAAGCGGACCTAATGCGGACCTAAGGGGACGTTTGAAAAGTCCGGGGGACGTCCCTTGTTTGTAGGGAAGATAGATCTGCATCCCAGATAGCAACAAAGTCTGGGCCGAGTCTGGCTTATATTCGGCACTTCTGGCTTAATTCTGGCACTGTTTTTTTCACACTCTTGTGTCAAACAGTACTAGGCTAAGCTCTGGCTGGAGTCTGGCTAACCAAAAGAAACAAATCAAATTGTATCTGTTTGGCTAAGCTTGAGTTCGGTCTGCCAGAATAAGGACATTTTTGGCTGAGATCTGGTTGGGTTTTGGTTGGCTGAGCAAATAACAGACCTCATGAAAGTGCTGTACTGTAAAATAGCCGTGTAAGATGTGGTGTTAAATTGGTTCATATTTTAGACATAATTATAATGCAACCTCATAAATAGGGTTAATTTTGTTAAAAATAATAAAATGAAATAAGTTTGTTATAGACCTAGTTAAAAATACATATAGATATGTATGCAAATAGTTCTCTTTTACACATAAGTAGGCAGGTTTTAAGGAAAGAAGCCTTGATTATTCTATTGGCAAGATTATTTTAATGGGGGGGTTAAGGAGGTGATAATGTGCAGATTGCAGAATGGAAAAAAAAGATGTTTGCAAAATGACTGAAGACAAATGGTTCAGTCTGCAGCATAGACAAAAGATTGAATGGAACTGAAATACTTTGTGGTTATCCAAATGGTAATCAATATGCCACACACACACACACACACACACACACACACACACACACACACACACACACACACACACACACACACACACACACACAAATTCACTTTTTGGGGAATTTATTAGGTAGCCTACAGATGTACTACAAAAACCCATGGTTAAACTATGATTTTTTGAAGCAAAAACCACCCATGCTTTGAGTTTTCACAATTCCTCAATAAAAAAATTATATAATCTCCATAAAATAGCCTATACATAGCCTATTGTAAGTATTTGGAGAAGAAACATTTATGTTCTCCACGTAAACCATTGAAATCGGTTAAAAAACGTGGTTCTGTTTTTAAAAATCTCCGGGAAACTTGCGTGTTTTTAGAGCAGTGTGAGCAAACCACGCGGCAGTCGATGCGACGTCTGTGGCTGCTGATACAATCTGGTTTGCAATGCATCATGGAAATTGTAGTTGATTTACATGTACAGTGTTAAATCCGCTTTGCAAAAAGACTACTTTTCCCAGAATGCACCCAGTGACACCATCCCGCCTACCAGAGGATCCGGAAGTTGCGTAGCAGCTATTCAGCAACTCAACGCAGTCGCGGTGAAATTCAAATAACTAAGTTAGTTGTTCTAACTTCGACAATCACGCTGTGTTGGTTTTATCTTTTGATGTTTTAATACATGATCAAGGTAAGTTTATAGTTTTTCACTATCTTAACACGTGGATTTTAATCTATAGCGCATTACTAGATACGATTTTTGGGGGTTTGTGTGGTTGGATTTTATTTGTTTTTATGTTGGAGAGGAAATAGAATTGATGTTTGAATTCTGTTTTTCATTGAAAATTAACATTATAGTGAAGAACATCGGAAGCTGCTTCTTGCTGAACAACAGCTGATCTTTCTGAGGCCACCAAAACGGAAAATAAAGTAAGATTGATTATTTTTTAACGTTAATTCATTAACATAGACCTTTCTTACAGGTCCTTATATATTTGTGCAGTTTAACACATTATAATGCACATTTCTTTTTGAATTGCAAAAAGGGAATTTGTCACTGAATAGTCTTTACATGACCATACCACACTTTCTTAATCAAATTTAGTAATCATTAAAAAAATTTACCTTTCCTAAAGATGAAACAGGCGACTAATGGATGAAAATGACCCCGATGAGGAGGCTACTGCAGCCATGGCAAGTAGAGAAGTTCACAAGACCTCACAGAACATCGCAGGCAACAGGATTTAACTTTACAGTCTCACGGACAGGCAATACAGTCACCATGGCATCATGAAACACCCAGACCACAGAGAAAAAGCCTCTCAAGTGATGACCGATTAATAAGATGTAAGATTTCATTTAGTATTTTTAATAAGATGTAAGATTTAATTTAGTATTTTTCATCATATATTCACTGTTAGTGTAAGGATACTATAGCATGTGTCATACTGTAGCAGTGGTGGTGTGGCATGCATGACACATTTACACTTTTGCTTTACTGTTTGTATGAATTTAATGTATTGCTTGGTTTCTGTTGCTTTTTAGTACGGTGGCTGAGAGGTCTCAACATTCTGCAACAGAAGAAAATGGATGCAAACAGAAAAAAAACCCTGTAAAATAAGAACATCTTTATCACATGTGCTAAAACACAACCAAATACATAAATGCTCTCCAAATGTCCGACCAACAAATATCTACTCGACAATGGTGTTCATTGTTTTATTTTTATTATTATTTATTGTTTGCATTGTATTTGCAGCATGTGTGTTGTGAAACTGATGTCTTGACTTGCTGGTGTTTTTCTTGTTTGCATGTTTTCTTCTGTTGCAGGACTTTGAGATCTCTCGGCCAACATATTTTTGTTAATTTTTGTATCTCATTATTTAAGAATGCCACATACACATTTTTGTAACATTTTAATTTATTGCTGTCTTTTTATTATTCTTGTAATGTGAATTATAGTTATATTTTGTTTTGTCTTACTCTAGTATTGGCTTGTATTTTGTTGTTTATCCTTTTATCTGGCTGAGATTTTCTTCCCTTCTCAATAAAATATTGTTCTTTGCATTTCTGTAGTGTCATTTTTTTATTATACCTTGTTTTACACAGGAATAATTTCTGGTTCAGTTTTGGGGACTCTGGTATAATATTGGCCCAGTTATGGCTGTTTTCTGCAGCTTCTGGATAAGATGTGGCTGAGTTCTGGCCTAAAGGTGGTGGCAGTTTGGCTTTTGTCTGGCTGACATATGGGGAGTACGGCGTTGTTTTGGCCCAGTTCTGGGTAATATCTGGGTACACTGCAAAGCTCTGGGCGAGTTTTGGTTTGCTCACGGCTTTGATCTGGTTGACTTACGGCAAACAGCACTTGGGCCAACCTTGGCCCGTAATTCCATGCGGTATGTGGGCCAAAATCTCAGCCGAAATTAAGCCAGATCCGGCCCAAGGCCAATTTGCTATCTGGGATGTGAGTCGTGTTTATTTATTGAGCCAACAAAATCATACCCCATGTTGGATTATGATCATGGGGTAAGGGAGCAGGAAGTGGGGCAGGCGCGAGAGCCGGAATGTGCTAGTGAGCGGAAGGAGGCCTATAGAGGAAGGACAGCACCCTTCACACATCCGCACATCTGGCCGACATACAGCATAAAGCCGGGGGAGGGGGATCTGCTGAATGCCTGTGTGGCCTATCAATTGTCCTGCTAATGGAATGAGCCTCCCTTTCCCTTCCCCTCTCGAGTGTGAAACCGTATCCTCCAGTATCTGAAATCTCACAGGAATGCACTGTTAGCTCCCACAATCTCCTGACCAAACGATTTTACAACACTCGGATCAGCAGAACTACATATAGCCTACTCAAAGACATGCAGGACCAGAAAAGGACAGAGCAAGGGTAAAAACAAAAGGAACAAGCTAATAATATAGCCACATACCACCCAAATGAGATACAGCAGCCTCTTAGGCGGAGGGTGAACCAGCTGTTGGATGAGGCTATAGATGTAAACACATTGAAATATAATTTCATGAAATAGTTACATGCTGTCTATCAACAACCTTCACATCACAGCATAAACAATCTTCTTATTAAAGTTGTTCACAAACCACTATAATTTGAACAGGCAAACCTGATAGCTCACGTACATCACAGAGACGTCTATATTTGAAGTGCTTGTTTACATCTGGAAGACATATTTTTTTAGTGTTTGCAATATGTCTAGGATGTTCTTTGTCAGATGTCAAATAGACTTTTGGAAAGATGTTTATTATTTATAGTAAAACTGACATGTTAAATATGTCTATGGGATGTTTGTAAACAGCAGATATATACTTTCAAGATTAAGTGATCTTTATCTGACATTGTTCAGATATAGCGTACGTGTGCTATCTGGCGTGGTTTGGCATGGCAGCCAGTTCGAAAATAGACTAATGCATTACCTAATGCAGCAATACATATGCTTTCTTCAAATTCTGAATGGATCATCACCAATATGCATAATAACGCTCCCTTTAGCCTATAATCACCATGTCACTCATCTTAATTCATCGTGATTTCACAAAGTTTTGCTAATCGATTAAGCTGACTATATCGTATTTAGCCTACATAATGACTACACTTTTTTTTGTTACGACTTAAATTATAACAAGTGGATTTGTTTTTGCAGATCTCAGCAATGAACAAAAACTCTGGCGTTTTGAGTGGTGAGGGGATTCCAACTTTAACACGTCTGATTGGCGAGTGCATTCAAGAAATCATCAGATATGTTTGTGATTGCTCAATGCGGCAAAATACGTTAAATTGAAAAACATCTTTATCATGCGTAACGCTGTAAAACGCCTACAAAGATGCAACATGAGCAGATGTAAATTTAAAGGTGCACTGAGTAATTTTTAGTGCCATCTAGAGGTGAGCATGCAAATTGGAACCAACAGAAGTTACGGTGGCCGATAGGAAAAGATGTCGTCGTCTGAGACAGCAGAGCAATGAGGTTTCTTTACAAAGATAAATTAAGAAATTAGGTTTATTCATTTAGTAAAACGATGTTATTGCGAATACTATTGTTACTTGTTCATCATTGTGTCAGTGTCTTATTCGCTGACTTTCGCTTGCTTTTTTGCATGAAGAACAACTGCAACTGGACCACTGTAGAAACATGTCAGCGCATTTCAAGGGGACTTGCGGTGAAAATGGCTCATTCTAAGGTAATAAAAACATAATGGTCAGTAAGTAAGGTCTTTATAGGCTACACCACTAAAAAAAACAGTTATGTATATGATATTGCATTTCTGTCAACAGATCCTCCTCAATACTACACAATGCACTTTTATAATGCTGCAATCGACACTTTTATTTACATTTTCAATTTAACTTCATTTTTATAGATTAAGTTTACCAACATGCTCTGCCTATGTGCAGCCTCATAAGTTATATGTGGGATATACAGTCGGCGATCACATTAAAAATCTGAATTTTAAAATTATTATTTAGCCTTGGAAATACACTAACCCCCAGTTTCACAGATTAAAATGCATGTTTGGGCTGTTTTAACGGAAAGCAACTTGCACTTACATTTCTTAAAATCAGCCCATTCTCATCCTCAAGGCATCATATATGATGCTTTTGCCAAAGCGTAGACATCCAACACACATGGCACGCTTTAGCATCAATATGAGATGCAGAAATGGGGCTGAAGGCGCCTCCTAGTGGTCTAACCCTAACCCTACCCCAGACCTAAACCTACCCATACTCTGTGCATGTTATATTGACGCTAAAGGGTGACATGTGCGTTGGATGTCTACGCTTTGGCAAAAGCGTCATATATGACGCCTTGGGATGAGAATGCGTTGCTTAAAATATGTCCGTTGCATTGTTTTTTTTTTCTAAGGCACATAAAAGCTACTCCGGGTTAAAGGGATACTATTTAGTTCCCCCCTAAAGGGGAACTATCCCTTTAATCTAAGCTCTGTCTGTGAAACCAAGCCTAAAATTGTATTTTTAGCTACATTTAGAAGAAATACATATTTAACTCAGCTATTTAACTTGTAACATTGACCATTTAAAAGGGATAGTTCTCCCTCATGCCGTTCCAACCAAAAATATTTTTAAACTGTTAGAAATCAAACAGTTTTGGTTACCATTGACATATGAAAAAACCTGACTGAAACATTTCTCAAATTATCTTCTTTTATATTCCACAGAATAAAGTCATAGGTATGGGTTTGAAATGACATGAGGGTGAGTCCCCCCCTCCCCTCCCCTTTAACTCTTTGTATTTGATTTTCATATTACCACTGAATCTCACAAGATGCTTTTAAAAACATGCTGGATAACATGGTCATCATGCTTGTAGCTCAAACGGCACTGCTATTAAAGCACAAGTGGGACAAAATAAAGACCATCATTTGTAATAAAATTGGGAAACGGAGAGAAAAAGAAAGATTGCAAGATACTTTTTAAACATTTGTCAGCAGCGAGAGCAGCACCAAAAATGGGAAGTGTTAAATCCTGCTCAGAGCACTTTCTTTTGACCATACCCAATTTAAGCAAGGCACTTAACCTCTGAAACCCTGGAGGTGTCTTGTGACCACTCTGGTTTAGCCTTATGTGACACAGAGGGATCAGAGAACAAGAATTTTCTATACCACTGTGAATTCTGTAAATAAGAGGATGCCTTCAGCTCTGTGTAACCTCACTCATGTACTCACAATCATGACCCAGTTTGCCAAATGCACATTCCTTTGGAATTGTGTAAGAGTCAGAAACTCAAAACAGTAGTGAAAGCAGAAGATGATGAACATGGGGGACTTTAGAACTAAAAAGAGTTTTGCCCACAACAGCAAGGATTTTCTTCTTGACTCTTTTATTTCGTTCTTTTTGTGTGTGTGTGACAGTAGTCATATTGACGTGCCCTGAACATAGTGTAAGTGTCTCTCCTTCTAGTTGGTATGGAAAAAAACAGCTAGAAACAGAAAGAAATAAACAACTTACGTTGCATCAAAGTGATTTTCCTCCCCAGAATATGCAATCTTTTTTTGTTTGTTTTAAAAAATAGAGCATAAAAGGAATATATTACTTTAAAAAAAGATCTATACTCGTATTTTTTTTCTACAAAACATTTCATTTTTTTTAATTCCTGCAGATGACTTTTTATCAAACGCTGTGGCATGCACATTGCACATGCAGTTCTCGAGGTAAATGCTTTTCTACATTTTTTTTCTGACAAAAACTTACGTTTTTTGTTTCTTCTTTTTACAGTGTGACTCCCACATCGGCATTATATTTTAAAGTGTCAGTTGTTTTGCCAAAAATGAGATTGTTAGTAATGATGACTTACGACAGACAATGAGAAATGTCGATGTCTTATCCAGACAATCGCTTGTCTTATACCTCACAGCCACACACACAGCAAGACGATGAGAGAACATTATGCATGCAAATTAGGATGACTGAAAATCATTATGTGTTGATTTTTGTCACACATTGCTCACGAACATACAGACACATCATTTCCTTATACGCTTGTTAACTCAAAACGGCGTATTGCATATAGATGCTCTCCATATAAAAACTCAAGTCACTCAAGCTAAATGCCCGTTGTGGATAAAATAAATCAAGAGACTGCTTTTCACTGCAGCTGTAGCCTATAAATGTGTAAAGAGACGTGCAGTCTAAATAATGCTGAATAAGGCACTGATTAATCTCAGTAATAAGACTGCAGTTCTCAAAGAAACAAAGACCACAGAATTTAGCAATGCTCAACTAGCAAGGGGAGACATGAAACTGGGATTCTGTATCTTGTGTTTACATCCTCAAAGACAATACTCACCAGTTGTGGACACACTTAGTCTTAAAGGAGAGCCACAATTTCATCAGTAGTGCTACACACAGGACTCACTTAAGTGGGACTGTGTGTGAAAATATGTTAGTAAATGCTACATACATCGTCTAATTTGCACATGCTGCAAAGTTGGACTCGATAGCCGGCAGCGTTGTCTGTGTATGCGGAGTCATTCCACAGAGGATTCTGCCTCGTATAAGAATACTGAAATGGCAATGATAATGTGGGCCGAAGAGACACAAAGATCAGTGGGACACAAGAGACAAGTTTTGGCAGAAAAGGCCCGGTCATTGTTTCACCCATGCAATTTGATTGGCTGTGTTACATGTTCCTGTGCAGTTTGACTGGCTGTGTTACATTTCCTGAACACAGAACGGTGCACCATCGGTGACAGACACATATTACGACTCTCAATGTACAGGTCATTGACAAACATGGAACAGAAAAAGGTGAGACTGACAGAGCCAGAACCGCTGGCTGCCGAACAATGTGGATCACAGCGCCATCTGCTGATTAAGTAGAGGTAGTGGAGCTCGCCTTCTCACATTTACCTACACATTTAAATGTCTTTCTTAAAACAGTTTAAAGCAATGGTTCTCAAGCTTTTTGATTGGAGGCCCCCCATTTCTGGTATGTCTTCTATAATTATGACAAAGCTGCTTGTTTTGTATCTTCTTGGGGGTAGTTTTAATTAACTACGATTTATTATGCAATTTTAATATATTAAAACTAAGTCATTGTTGACTTCTGGCCCCCTGGTTCAAAACCACTTGTTTAAAAGGTATAAAATAAATAATTATAAAAAAATAAATAAAAATCAGCATTTCAAAGGAAGGTTTTCACAGTAAAGATTTTTAGAAAATATATGTTTTTTACGCCAACCTAATTCATTATTGTTAACTAACATCTAAACGCTCTTTTTAATATCAAAACGTCTTCTAAGACGTTTATATCAATATGGTTGATGACTAGTCAACTGTTCCTCTACTTTCTTTTTCCTTCTTGATAAAAAGTGTTCACAGTTACAGAGATCAGATGCATGCTTCAAACTGTCATTAACGCTCACTGATATGGCTGAGAAAGTGTTTCCATAGAAACAGTCCAAGTCGGCTGAAGGTCACATGGGTTTCTGTCACGGCCCGTAATGGATCACTATCACAGAGCTCCACACACCATCTACACAAAACTCACATGGAATCAAGTATGGCAATACAAAGAGAGGCAGTCAAATACAAAAACGGGTAGAAAATGAAATTAAAAGCATCATCATCATCATCGTTATCTTCATCACCATCATCACTACTTATTTTTGTGATCATCTTTATACACACATTGTCATTATCAACATGAAATCATATGTAAAGATGGAGAGGTTCTCTCTCTCTCTCTCTCTCTCTCTTCTCCCCCCATCTCTCTCTCTCTCTCTCTCTCTCTCTGCAAGTACCCTGGAAGACTGGAAGAGCATGTTTACTCATCCTTTGCCTGTTAGTGTATTTAATGTGCTACTACATCTGCATTTTTGTGCAAGTGAGAAAATTATCTATACAGTGATAGAGGAATGTAAATAAAATGTTACCAAATGTCTCGAGCTTAAAAAGTAATTGTGCTATCCATTTATTTTTGATTCACAATCTCTATTGGATGTGGTATTTGGCACCAAATCTGGTACTACAAAATTGCGAACATCTCTCTGGTCACCCATTTACTAGTAGTTTGAACATTAGCAATGGCTTCATCTCCACTATCCTTCAGGACAGTAGCGAGAGAGAGGGCGTCCACGGGAGAGAGAAAGAACGTCACGGACATGACAAACGAGCCAAAAAATGTATCCCCCCATCCCCCTTTTATCCAAAGTTTCTGTGTATTTTTTTTAACTTGTTTTCTTTTTTCAATCATGCAGGATTTCCAAAGGATTTATTTTTTAGGAGTTCAAACAAAGCTGGGCAGTGCAACAGAAGATTCAAACTCCAGTGTTTCCAATGAGAAGCAGAAGACGAAGCCGAAGAAGAAGAAATAGTGAGGAGCGTTTTCGTTTTTCTCTCCTGTTTTGTCTGTTTGTTTGTGATTCTTCTTTCTTGCGTTTGGGGGGCTGAAGTGCTGCAGGGTGGGCTTTCCTATTTTAGTTCAGGTGAGTTCACCTCCATCTCCCACCCACAACTTACCCGCACGGGCAAACGCCTCCCCCTCAAGTAAACATAGATGATAAAACTCATCAATATTTCCCAGCATCTGGACTGATTTTTGCAATAAATGAATCTCCAGTCAAGTTCTGTGAAATAAAAAGTGATCCACCTTTTTTTTTTTTTTTTTTTTTTTTTTAAACGAGTGCCAAAGAGTTTGTAGCGTCTCATTTCCGGAGGGACTGCATGAAATGTCCTGGGGGAAAAAAGTTCAGACATTCCTCCTCCTTATCAAAACATTTTTTGTATTCTCCAGAAAAAGGCTAGGAACAGAATTTCATATTCTTTAGTCGTCATATTCACTGTCGGCGGTCTGCCGCTTTCAGGGAAACACTCGGCAGCAGAGGAAATGGAAAATAAACAAGAAATAGAAAGAAACGAATCATGCCTTGATTTCCCCTGTGGACATTCAGCGCACTGCCAAGTGTTTCCCCAGACAGATCTGCCAATCCAGTGAGAGTATTGTTTTACTGCGAGCCTACGCTCTGCGTGGTGGCAGTCCGTTCCAGGAAAGTGCGGAAGGACTAGCCCTTCCCCGTCCCAGAGGCTAGCACCAGTCATCCTCATCAGTCTCACTGTAGGGTTCATGAAGGCCCTTCCTGGGCCCTCTGGGATGAGGAGGCTTATGCGTTCCAGGGTGGGTGGGGGCATGGTGGTGCGGAGAGGGCGAGGACGAACGGTACCCGTTCGGCATGCGACGCGGGTGGCCCTGAGGGGGGGTGCTGTGGCGGGAAGTCCTGGGGGAATGTGGGTGGGGGTTGCCCTGCACAGGGCTTTGCTCGTAAGATGGAGGCTCGGTGTGATTGAACTCGTAGTCTTGGTCGTCGTAGAAACCGTCGCCCTCCACACCCTCCGTAGGACCAGGGCCCCAGTGCGCGTGACGGGTGGAGCGGGGAGAGCCGTGGTGGGGAGGGGGAAGCGGGGGCTCGGGGCCAGGCGGACTGAACCGACGCGAGGTCGGGGTAGGGAGTCGGTTCTGCTGGCCGGGAGGGGGGGTGCCACCGATGGGCTTACGGACCACGGGAGAATAGGTGACGTGGGGCCGGGGCGTAGCAGGGGTTTGGGGAAGCTGACGCCGGCCGCGGCGGGGAGTGCTGGTCCCGGAGGTGGAGGGGACTGGACTGCCGCTTACTGAACTACTGCCCTACATGAAAATGGAACAAGGCAAATAAAACAGAACCACAAAATTAACCACACAACAAGAAGAAAGACAGTAGGAGGTGACACACACACACACACAAACAAACACCGCAGTAAGAGAGGAAAGAGCGCAGTCATAAAAGAGAGAGAGAGAGAGAGAGAAATGCAAGAATGAGAGACATTGCAAAGCAGTAGAGCAAAGCGACCGATGCAAACAGCCATTAAAATAAACGACCAAAATTAAGCAACATATCACAGGGAAAAGAGAGGACACAAGGAAGAAAAAACAAACAAAAAAACAAAAAGAATTGAATTCTGTTGCAGCTGTGAAAAGAACTTCAGGTTTGTTCTTGACAAACTAGGCTAATTAATGTCAATTCAAATGAAATTCAAATTTAGACTGATCACATAATATTTGGGCGTGACTATCAGATACTGTCACAATATTATTTAGATAACAAACAGTTTAAAACGACTGAACAACAGACCTAAAAAATGGATCTTTCAAGTTAAACATCCTGTTTTAATACAAGAAACATGGCTTCTCTGCAAAAATCATTACATCATTTTCCCAATCAGTATTTTTGTCTTGCTTTCCAGTAAAAAGAAACAACAATAAAATCAAAACACTTTGTTATATATTTAGTTCTTTCTGAATCTATTTGTTTGCTGTTTCACTGTTTGCTTCAGCATAAAATTTTACTGAGCTTTGACCCTATATATATATATATATATATTTACACACAGTTGATCTGGAAAGTATTCACTGTACTTCACTTTTACACATTTCTTAATGTTATAGCCTTATTCCCAAATGGATTAAATTCATTATTTTGTGCAAAATGCTACAAACAATACCCCATAATGACAACATGAAAGAAGTTTGTTTGAAATCTTTGTAAGTTTAAAAAACAAACAAAAAAAAAATCCCTGAAAAAAGTAAAATCACATGTGCATAAGTATTCACATGCTTAGATTTTTTTAACCAGAAAACAGTTAAGGGAAAATGACTGATTAAGAGATTTAAAAAAAAAAAAATTCTTCAGTGCTCCAGAAATGCTCAACTGTGATAAGACGCATTAAGAGCACACGTTCATTATGAATAAATCGCCCACCTGTCTGTGAGTCAGGCACTCTCTTCCCTCACTCGGTGAGCGGGACCAGCGTCGGTCTCCCTCTCTAGACTGTCTGTGGCTGTAGTCCCCTCGTTCTCTCTCATGTCCGTAGTGCTCCTTATCTACAGAACTGTGGTGGTGATGGTGATGATGGTGGTGCTTGCGGTCTTTGGCCCGACCCCGGTCCCTCTCCTTGGATGGCAGGTCTCCTGACTGCGTGGTGGTGCTGAGATCAGTACCGAGACCTGCTAGGCCACAGCCAGAGAGAGAAAAACGCTACTAGTATTAGCTCTCCTATTATCTTACACACAGAAATATACTTAAATAACAAGTGAAATTACTGAACTTAAATATACAAGTTTGATAAAAATCATCATTAAAGAAGAAAATTTCAAATGGCATTTAGAGGCTTTTGCATCTGAACTCTTCATACATGCTTTCGTTTCTGACCTGTGTCAGCATCAGTGTAGCGGCTCAGGGACCGTTCAGACGCGCGGTGACTGCGGTCTCGATGGCGATGCCCATGTCTGTGACCCTCTTCTGGGATGACCCTCTCCATGGCGTAGTCCTCACCCCGCATTGAGCGGCCTGGACGCCCGTGTCCCAGAGATGAAGCGGAGCGCTTCATAGGACTGTTATCGGTGATTGTCTGCTGAACGAGTCGGCACAGGACAGAGAAAGAGGTAGGGAGAGAAAAGAAAAGGGAGCGAAGGAAGAGAGATTTTTCTGTTTATTGGAAATAGATGGGTCTGGAAGATTAGAGAAGGGAGCTTCATTTCTGTAGTATTTGGTAACAGCAGGCAGATGGTCGTGCGAATGTACGGCCTTGTTTACACCTGGTATTAACATCTGTCTCGGGTGATCCCGACACAAGCGGTCAGCTGAGACATAGGACTCTACTGTGACCACTTTTGATAATATAATATATTGATAACAAGGGAAACCTTATCCAATTTTTTGAACATATACATCACTTGAAGAATCATTTAAAAGTAATATCATTTTAGTAAAAATCATTTTAAAATAATAATTAAAAAAATAAATAAATTATATATATATATATATATATATATATATTATATATATATAATACACATACATACACACACAAACACACACACACTTTTATTTAGCAAGGAATCAAAATATGTTTAATAAAATAATTGCCGTTCTTTTTAACTTTCTATACATCAGAGAATCCTGAAAAAAAACATCTCTCAGTTTCCACAAAGTATTAAGGAGCACAATTGGAGTTTTTTTTGGAGAACAAAAACGATTTTTTTCTTGAGCAACAATTCAGGATATGAGAATGATTTCTGAAGGATCATGTGTCACTGAAGACTGGAGTAATGTATAAATCTCCAAAAACAACAAGTCATTTTGTATCAAGTACATTGATCTTGTTTTAAGGATATTTTAAGATATTTTTACTGAAAGACAAGAGAAGCACCCTGCTTTCGTCTGTAGATAGTGCGGACCATTTGTGATCGTATCTACCCAAACATATCTTAATACCAGATGTAAATGGAAAACATGATGACTTCAAACTTGTGTTTAATTCTGCAGGTCTGGGAGTTGGTGTGATTTTATTTTGTATGACCTGACGAACATAATCAGCCGATACCAGCGAACAAATAAACAAAATTACCATTCATCATGCAGAGACCGAGAAGAAGAGAAAGATAGAAAAAAATGTGAAAAAAAAAGAGAGAGAAACCGAAAGATAGCTGCAAAAGGTCGTGCCTCGCATGCATCCAGGGCTGAATCTATGAAGTCAAAATACTCATTGGTTATAAAAACATTCTACTACAACATTTGAGAGAAGCACATTTCTTCCAGCAGACCCCTCTATCCATCACTCACAGTCATGCACACAGCAAAGAGCGAAGAGAGGGGGCTGTCCAGGCTTTAGAGAGAGAATGTGTGTGGGGTAACACCAAATATATGGTCCATGAAGAGGGACGTGCAGAGTGGGGTGGTTTGCTGTGGCTCAAGCCCTGGACCCTTTGCTCTAGTCTGATTAGAGCCTTTCCATCTCAAAAAAAGCATGAATTGGACTGTTTTGGTGCAGCTTCACTATCAAACACCATCAACACTGACACCTAGAGTTGTGGATGGAACATTACATACCATCAAGAGTTTTCAGTTACTGATTCATTTGTAGAAATCTGATACAAAAATTTGATAGAAATCATACACCCATTGTGATGTGTAACCTGGAGCAAATACAGACTAGCGGAGTGCACAAAATCAATTTTCATATCTCTATATTTGAAAACATAAACAGTGTAGGCCGTTACGCTTTTGCATTTTATAGAAAGCAACAAAATGTATAATTGTTTTTTGTCTCACCCACTTCCATCACAGTAGCATTATATTTGTAGGTTTTTTTATTTTTATTTATTTAAAATGATGTTTTCATTTATATTATTTATTTGCTGAGGACAAGTGGTTATTGCTTTATAGTGTGTTGCATTCAACAACTATATTCCAGTATAGATGTATGTGTTACTAAATAACACATCCAAACTTTCCTGAAAATAATAAAACAACAAATAAAATAAAAGACGCCTTAGAAAGTCCCTCTTTTCTCCCACTGACACATTGAAAATCAAAACGCACGTCTCTGCACAGCACACAGTCATAGCACAGATAATTGCAGACTCACGCACAAAGACTGCGGATACATATGCATGTAACATGCACATGAGCACAGCACATAATGAGTGTTGCAAAGCACAACGATAGCAGATATAAATTAGGAGGAGGCAGACAAGGAGTTGTGTGATTTTATCTCCACACAAATCTAAAAATATGTCTGTGGTGATGCTATATATACACACATATGCACATTCATTATTCAACCCCATATTAAAAATCCCGGGGTTAACAGTTAATCCTTGGTATTCGTGAGCTGCAGTTTCACACTGCACATTCCTAAACCCTGGGTTAAATTCCTTATTTTCATATTTGCACTGTCAATGTTACTGAGTAGACAAAGACAGCACGTGACCTGCTTACATAAAGGCTCTAGCATTACACATCATGTTACACAATGCTTACTGTAATATCAAGGCTTTTTTGAGCTTTAAAATGTTCTTCACTCCAATTGTCGCTTTTTCCATTGCCATTTGACATTTTCCTATCATACGCAGAAAGAACTGCTTATATACATTGCACCTTGTTTTAGTGACTGCCCAAAGTATAAGAAATAGATAACACCGCAAAAGAGGTGCTTATACTGCTCCAGAGCAGGGTTTCATAACCCCGGGTAAAAACTGGCGCTAACCGGGTTAAATGCAGTGTTTAGAACCCAGGGGTAAGCGAAGTGTGAAACCCTATAGAAAATATCCGGTGGGATTTGAGGGCAGAGGTTACTGAATAATACTGAACTGGAGGCCATTGCTCATGATGAGGAATGGGCTAAGATACTCCAGAAACGCTTGCCAGAAGCTGATTTCTGGTTATACATCCTGTTTGCAGAAGATTAGTTGCAAAGTACTAAAGATGCTTGCCATAAAGTGGTTGAATAGTTTTGAGATTGCAGAAGTTATCAAAAGTTGTATTTTCAATTGAATTTGGGGAAACCACTTGAAACTTTTGTTGTGTTGAGCTATTTCAATTACTTTTATTTGATTTGTTCATTGCAAACAGCTGTATTACTGACTGTAAAGTCTGTACATTTTGCCTATAAACCTGATACGCAATGGGGGTTGAATAATTTTGATTACAACTGAGTATATATATATTCTTTTAAATACATATGCTAAATGTTACATATGTATGATTATTCCTTCATTTTCTTATTTTTTCAGTTAATGTTGACTATTATTTCATCAAACATTTTGAATTAAGTTTCCTACAATGGCTGAAATAATGGGTCTTTTAATAAATAAATAAAAAGTAAATAAATATCAAACAACGACAACGTTACAGTATTGGAAGTTTTTTCTAGTATTTTCTCATAGAAATATTCAGGCACAGATGTGATTTCCAGAGAATTGGCCAGAGAGACAGAAAGACAGATGTTAGAGTCAGACAGGGTCAAACAGAGTGATGATGGAGAAAAAAAAAAGTAATAATGAACTAGAGAGGTTGCACATACAGTGAGATTATCTCCCCGGTGCCGTCCTTTCCTCCTTGGCTGCTATACAGTCATTTCCATACAAGCACAAGACACGCCAAAAATATGTTCATACAAATACACACATATGAAGCACACAGGGCCGCATTTACAAAAGACAAAGCACATTAACAGTGGGTGACCCCAGGCATGAAAGAGAAGGAGAGAGAAACAGAGATTACACTCAAAAGAAAAAGGTGGAGATGGGGTTCATGCAGTAAATTAGGATGGGGAGGCCAAAAACAGAGCAAAAGAGGGGAGGGAATAAGGAGAGAGAGATATAAATAAAGAGAAAAAAGAAAGACACAGAGAACCTGGTTAGACACAGAAGCAGTGGAGACGGAAAAAGACACTTACCACAGCAGCACACAAACTGAGGGCCAGAGGCAGTGTTAAAGGCACGTCACAGTACACCACACAGAATGATACGGTGAGGAACATTACAGTGATCATCACAAGACACGGTGGCCATAGAGAGGTATTCTACTACAACACTGCACACATATACAGTACGTATAGCATGAGACCACATCAACAAATATTGTACTTGGTTACTGAAATGTATGTAAATTACTCATAATGTACTGTTCAAAAGTTTGGGGTCGATTTGATTTTTTTTATTTTTTTATGCTCTAAGCCTGCTTTTATTTGAAACTTAAATTAGAGCAAAACAGTAATATTGTGAAATATTATTACAATTTAAAAGAACTGTTTTCTTTTTGAATATATTGTACAATGTAATTAATTCCTGTGAAATCTGTATTTTCAGCTGAATTTTCAACATCATTACTCCAGTCTTCAGTGTCACATGATCCTTCAGAAATCAGTCATGATGATTGACAGCTGTGCTGCTAAATATTTTTTTTGTGGTTTAACATTAAGCAAATATATTTACTGTCACTTTTAATCAATATAATCCATTCTTGCTGAATCTAATAATTAATTCCTTTAATAATTTATAGTGACCCCTACCTTTTGAACGGCAGTGTACATACATAAACTTGGGAGATATAAACACACACGCACATGCTCACACAAATCCACATCCCAGTACCAACTCCCAAGTCACTGTTTGCTTCAGCATCAAATTTCACTGAGCTTTATGACCCTGAATGAAATGCAGTTCAAACTTGGGTAAAACAGGTTATATACACAACAACACTTTAGCACTTATATAAAGTAATATTTTCTTGAGGAAGGAAGTCTGAGTTAGCTAAACCAAAAAAAAAAAAAGGAAAATAAGAATTTAAAGAGAAAAGAAAATGAGAAAGAGAAAAGATATCTTCAAAGAAAACTCAATGAGACAGCATAAGATGATTAATTCAGTTAATACTCTCAGCTTCTCAGTTCCCACAGCAACAAAGATAGCAAAAGTTGCACTTGCTACAAAATCCCAGAGAATGCCTTATGTCATCAGGGTATTGTGTTTTATGATCTCAGAACATTCAGATGTCCTATTTGTGTGACAGTGCTTTTTGTATAAAACTGCTTTTTTGTGGCAAGGACATGTATATTTGGGTCTGTATGAACGAGGAGGCGGCTACTCAAACGCCAGTGGTGAGATATATGATAAGGAAAAAAGCAAATAAAAGAAAAACACATACTTACAAATTCTACCTGCATCAAATATGCATCATCAAGTAATGAGGGTGCACATTGTAATATGCTAGATATCATTTATAGTGTTTGAATGCAAAAAAGATGTATCCTTGAATACATCACATCAAACGCATATTTTGATAATTACAAATACTTAAAATGCATATTTATGACAGGTATGCGGATAAAGATCATGGATCTGTACATGTTTTCCTATTAATTCACAACATTTTCTTTAGAATTTTATCTGTTATGAAGATTGATACACAACATGACACAAAGTATTTGGGCAGCTAAATATATGTCTCTAATGGAAATGTAATATATGCTGATATTATGGATGCGTGGTCCATAAAAGCTGCCAATGCTCTGCCTACCCAAGCCATTTGTGGACTTGCTACTTAACATTAACAATATAAACTACTATAAATTTCCTTTTTTGAGGTGTATCATAAAGCTTACATGATGAAATGTTGGCACTACGTATGTAACTCTCTGTCATTTATTTATTTGACGAACATTGAAATTTTTTTTCAAACCTGCCAGTTACGAAGTGTTTCGGGTAAGCGGATCCAGAACAGCTTTGGCGCCTAAGCTCTGTTGTTATGTATCGTCATCATTGACCCACATTCTCATTGGTTTACCACTCGACATTAGTGCCAACCAAGCGGTATTACAAAAGCATATTTTACAAAGTCACACCTGACTCAACTCAACAGCTTTTACAGGTGCATGTGAAGGCATTAACAGGTAAATGTAGCCTACTTTCAATAACAGGTCAAACATATAAGGAATATTTTAGCTGTGTTGCAATGTGTCATGAGAGAAAGCAACTGAGCTGCTAACACTGTCTAGAGCGAACGCGAGTGTCTCGCTTATTATAAGCCCATGCAAAGTTTCTGCACCAGGTGCACTTTTGACAAAACACTGCTCACCACTGGCTGCTATACCAACTTCTAGTCTTCCACTCCAGAGACTGCATGACACTATACTTGATTTAATACATCTTTCAGCCATTTAGAGTGGTTAGGAATTAGTGACTTGACATAATTCACTTGTTTGTCTAATTCACCCTCATACTGGCGTGTACACGATATCAATCCATTGCAGTCACTATAATGGGTTCTCTTTGCTTTATCTGGTCAATGGATACATTTGTTCAATGCAAAGGCAGCAATGGACAGTGAGTTGTTTGGAGGGCCAGGAAAGGAAAGACAGATGTGAAAATGGGGTAGAGGAAAAGGAAGTGGGGAAACACAAAGGAATGACAGGATGAGGCGCTCACTTGGTTGTCTGCTGGGAGTCGAGGCATGGAAGCAGCCCTGCCATGGCCTTCCATCGGCAGATAGTGCTCAGTGTCCGAGTAACCGTCCCGCCCCATCTCTCTCATCTCTACTGTCTGCAGAAACAGAGGGAGACCATGCATGACTGCCCAGTGACAGCAGGCAAGAGCGGAGTGCCAGGAGCCTGAGAGACAGGCCTAAGCACAATGGATGGAAGGATAACATCTCCAACTTCATCTCTCCCTTCACCCTGTGTGGAGATGCAAGAGTAGCAGGACAGTCCTGCCCCAGCCTCTGTTCTACACACCACTGCTGTTGGGTTTGCATAAAGTGATTTGATACTGTTATCTGGCTAAGTACATGCAGGGATTCAATGATAAGATTATCCAGAGAAGGAGATGTTGGTATTACAAACAATGCTCTATCTCTCTCACAAACAATTTCAAAACAGGATATAGGGGGGTCAACTTCAAATATATGGACACACATCCCTTTTGTTGACTCACATATACATATGCACTTTTGTTAAAGGGTTAGTCATAATTTTGCTCAAATTGTTGCTCCAAACTATATAAATGAAATTCTTCTGTGGAACACAAAAGGATGATTTGGGAGAATTTGCACTGGCTCGGTGCAGTTACAATAACTGGGGACTGTAGTTTTTAAGCTTCAAAAGGAAAAGAAATCAATAATGATCCATATGATGTATGCACTATAATTCAAAATTATCTGGAAGAATATCCTTTAAAATATATTGTTATTTACCGATTTTTCTTATTGTTCACGGAGTGAACGGAACTTATTTACATTAATTTACAAGAACTGACTTAAACGATTAAAATACAAATCAGTCATTGCAGCTTCTCTCATGAACATTTTAATTTAAGTTCCTATTTACTGAAAAAAATCTGTCACTAAACTACCATATGGCTTCAGAAGATTACAGTGCACTAGTTTTATGGACCATGTGTGAATCCTCTTTTTTGGATTGGGGATTGAAATGTCCTCATTCAGTCATCACGCTCAAGGTATTCTTCAAAAACTCACACTTTATGCTCCATAGAAAACATAAAGAAGTGTAATATGGGTTTCGATCAATATGAGGATGATTAAATTAGGCTATTTTTAAATTTCATGTTTCATGTTCACTCACTGAATTATTCTCTCACTGTTTCTCACTTTCATCTCCATTTTCCAAGCAATTTGGGGACTTTGTTCTGTAGCTTCTGTTACTTCCTTCTTCTGAATCACGTATGTTGCCTTCCCCGTTGACGAGATTAGGATAAAAACACCTGCTGTTCCAGTCAAGAATTTAATAAATAGTTTATCTGGGCAGAAGTGTCTCAACTCCTGACAGAACAATGGCACTCAGAACTGCAGAAGGGCTTAAACATCCTTCCCAGACAGCTGAATATTAATGCATATATTCCATGACATGAGCTTCACCGTACAAAGCAGACATGTGCGAGTAATAAAAGAAAATAAATGATAACATATGGACACACAGACTGATGGGAAAT
The DNA here is from genome assembly GCF_016745375.1 of Pimephales promelas. The sequence continues at coordinate 16,616,208 of NW_024121321.1, forward strand.
ATAAAAGAGAATAAGGCAGTGTCTAAGATCCTGAATTTAGTTTTTACTCAGCAACAAGTAAGGTGCTTTGTTGCTGTCATGGAGACTTGATAGCTAGAACTGTAACTGTAGCTAGTTGGGAATAAGTGACAACTTTGGTGCATCGGTAAGAATGCAATCTAATGCTCTAATGATCTTTAATGGAACTATGACTGTCTGTGTGAGTGTAGAGTATATGCGTTTATGTCTCTGAACGCACACATGCACAGATAGCGACACAGACGATAACTATACACTTCAGAAATATCTACGATATGCTTCGGGCCACTCTCACTACTAACTCAAAAACTAAACTTATCAATCAGCACAAAGAGGTGACCCCAAAACAAAAGGCGCTGATTGGCTGATCCCTGTTACCCCGACCATAAATAGCAAGTCTTTTACAGCCGCCCAAATTTGCACAGTCAAATTTGCTGTCCCATAGAAGGACTGGTAGTTCCTGTCATTCACCTGCATCTCCGCTGTCCTTATTCTCCCATCTGCACCTGGGATAATCTTTGTGATGTGGCCATTAGGCTAGAGCGCCCTCGGGAGCTGTGGGTTGACGATCATGGTGACATCACCAGGTTGTAGTAAGGACACTTCTTTCTGCCACTTGGTGCACGTCTGCAGGGCAGGAATAAATGTCCTCCAGAATTGGTTGGCAAGGACCTACACGTGCCTCCAACGGCGGCGGCTCAACAGCTTGGACTCCGGATACAACACCTGGGGCAGAAATGGGTCGGGCCACCCCATCACAATCAGATTGTGGGTTACTGGGTCAGGGTCCGCGACGTCACTGGATACATATCCCAAGGGCTTAGAGTTTAGGATGCCCTCTATCTCGTTTAGGACTGTGCGCAGGACTTCTTCTGTCACAGTCTGCATCTGGATTGTAACAGGGCAGCTTTGATAGATTTAATTTCCCTCTCCCATGCACCACCAAAGTGAGGTGCACTTGGAGGGTTGAATCTGAACTTGATCTGATGTTTGGCCAGTTCTGCCTCTAGAGTAGGGTGGAGTGCCTTGAAGGACTCGTGGATTTCCGTCTCAGCTCCTCTGTAATTTGTGCCCTGATCCGATAGAAGCTCCGCTGGTTTACCCCTGCATGAGATGAATCTGGAAAGGGCCATCAAGAAGGAATCCTGGTCTAGACTAATTAGGACATCTATGTAAACAACTCAGGTAGTAAGGCACTTAAATGCTATACCCCAATGGTTCTCTTTACGCCGTACGATTTTGACCATGAAGGGCCCGAAACAATCCGTTCCTGTAGATAAAAAAGGTGGTTTCATCAAATGCAGGCGGGCAAGATGTAAGTCTGCCATTTATGGCACTGCGGGCTTAGCTCTCCATCTCCAACAATCATGACAGGACTGCTGGTGCTGCTTCACAGCTTCTTTTCCACGAAGGATCCAGTACTGTCTGCGCATTTCAACAAAGAGCCGCTCTGAGCCTGGATGACGGAGGTCTCGGTCAGCAACTTGAATGATGAGTTTAGTCACCTGGTGAGCTGGGTCCAAAACTATGGGATGAATGGCTTCTGTGTCCAGCAAGTCACTGCGATGCTCATATTGAGTCGTGATACTCTGCCTTTGTTTAGCTGCACATCAAAATGAAGTTACTGTGCCAGTGTACTTTGTACAGCTACCATCCGTCCCTGTAACTTCTGATGTCCTCAGAGCTTTGTCCTGCACTACTGCGGTCAGAACATCTTAACCCGCTCCATTGGGGGATTAGTCTTCATCGTCCACTTCTACTTTACTGGGTACCTGCACAGGTGCTAATGTATTATGGACCGCAACCTGAGATGTGGGTCTTGATGGGCAAGTGGCCGCAGTGAGCACTGCTGGCTGAGCGTGCAAGCTGTACTCTGCAGGGGAAAGGGCAGTGTGGTGTGATGGATCTGGGCCTCTCCTTGAATTAAGCTGTGTTTGCATATCCATTACGATGAGATGAAGCCTCTGGTTATCCTCCCTGATCTTTTGCAGCTCATCTAATATTTCAGGTTGGGTTGACTCTGTGAGACAGTGGGTCTAGGGTGATCTGATAATGGGGTCTCGAGAAATGTTCTGATAATGGGGTCTCGAACACTGACTCTCTGGGATACTTAGAGCGAGCACCAGTATGGTTCCACTGATCAAAGAGCTGGGAAGTGCTCGTTAACCTCTGGTCAATCCTCTCACAACTGTAATAGGGATCCTGCATCTGACAGAGGGGCTGTGGGGAGAGTTCTCCAGCCTGGGGGTGTCTCTCCACAACAGGCAGGGAGACTTCATAGTCAGCAAGCCAGGTTGGCGGACGTGTCTGATGTCTCGGGCGAGTATCAGGAAGTGGCGTTGCCTTTACCATATGGGAACATCCTCACACACAGTAGTCACACTATCCGGCTCGAAGGATCAATTTGTAATAGAGACTTGATAGCTAGGACTGTAACTGTAGCTAGTTGCGAATAAGTGAACTCTTTGGTGCATTGGTAAGAATGCAATCAAATGCTCTAATGCTCTTCAATGGATTTATTGACAGCCAGCAGATGATATGAACAGTATATATGTTTATGTCTCTAAATGCACACATGCACAGATAGTGACGACAATTATGCACTTCAGAAATATCTACAATATGCTTCCGGGTCACTCTCCCTACTCAAAAACAAAAGTCATCAGTCAGCGTAAACAGGTGTCCTCTTTGTGACGCCAAAACAAAAGGCGCTGATTCGCTGTTACCCCGAACATAAATAGCAAGTCCTTCTTTACAGTTGCTCTGTGCCAGTGAGATGCACATGAATGAGGCATAGACAGACAAGCCATTCATGGTTATGAAAAAAAAAAAAAACACTCAAATAAATACCCCCCACAAAAGACTGAATATCTGATATGCTATCTTATAAAGACAGAGAATATATTATCGATCCACTGATGTCCAATGGAGTGACACTACATGAACGTCCTGAGCTCTAACAAATAATTATCATGCTGTGAGTGAGTGAGCATTCTGCTGTAGAATCCATAACTACTGTATGAGATAAAACAATAGTTTTCTAAATGTGAGAGCCACTATTTCATTAGTGTGTGGGGATAATTTTACTTGTATTTATAATTTGTAATGTTAAGAATGCTGTGATGCACTAGCCTAAACAATTTTTTTATCATAATTTCAAGCATTTATATGAATACCCCAACAGTAAATTGTAAATGAGATGGGGTAGGCTCTGTGTACCTGAGATTGTCTGTGGTTATCTGCTGTGTCTTCTGGGTGTTGGCCTTCAGGACTCCAGCTGCCTGCTTTCTGAGACATCTCTTGAGCTCTCGCCGTCACCCATGATTGGCTCTCCGGTATCCTTTCATCAACAGGCCTGACAACACACCCAAATTTAGTCAGTTTACAAGCTCTCTACACTTCTTGAAGGCCTCAAGGCTCTGGTTTGATACTCATTGTGTCCATTAGAGTCAAGGAGAGGGAAGATAATCTTCATTAACATTTGTTGTTATTGTTTTATTGGTCATGGATTATAAAAAAAGAAGAGAATGAAAAGAGGCCAGCATAGTTTTTATCTTTTGGTGAAAAGAACGTTTGAATTCAATGTCATCATGACATATTTATTAATTTAAATACATTTTACTTAAACTAGGATGAATATTTGTCATTGCTGGCTGGGATTAGGTTCATTGAAATTATTTCACTTATATTCTTTCTGGATTTTTCCCCTTCAAAAATGATTGATAACTCTACTATAATTCTCCCCCCACTTAATAATTAAAGTAATTAAATTATTGTCATGCTGTACACATTAATGTAATTTTTTGTCTCTGCTTCATCGTCATTGACAAAATAATAAAAGAAAAACCCTTCGTTAATATTTGTGTCAGTAATTTGTTAACACTGAAATTGACACTATAAACTGTAATACTAGGGGAGAGAGACTGGGAAGGAAATGGAGAAGGTGCTACTCACAGATGATTTGCTGGGTGCGGTTGAGTTTCAGGAAGGCCAGTGAGTCCCTGCCCCACATCCTGGCTTGGAGACGGCGGCTCCACACGCTGAAACATTAATGGCGTTCGATTCTGTGTAAGATACAACATGGCCTACAGCTGGTATCAGGCAAGCTGATGGGAAAATGGGGTTGGGGAAAAACATGGGATGCAAAGCATCCCATGTGCGAATGGGGAGGGGATCCAGCAGTGGTCAAGTCAGGAGGCATTCCAGGAGAATAATGGGTAAATGAATTTATCCTGTAAGTTGTACTGCCTAAAAGATGTTGATGGTACCATGCTGAAAAAATAATTTACTTTCATTGCCCCAGTAAATGAAAAGTGTCTGCACCCAACCAACTGGCTGCAACCAACTAAACAGTGGTGATAAATCTTGGTGTCATTCAGAAGACCCCATAATATCCAAATTGGGTTGTTTGTTAGCTACGAAATAACTTATTTACAAGTGTACAATATATATATATATATATATATATATATATATATATATATATATATATAAATATATATATATATATATATATATATATGAAGAGTTCAGATGCAAAAGCCTCTAAGTGCCATTTGAAATTTTCTTCTAGAATGATCATTTTTATCAAGCTTGTATATTTAAGTTCAGTAATTTCAGTTAAATTGCAATCAGGATTAACTATTAATTGTCATTTGAGTGAAATTACTGAACTTGAATATATAAGCTTGATAAAAATTATCATTTTAGAAGAAAATTTCAAATGGCATTTAGAGGCTTTTGCATCTGAACTCTTCATATATATATATATATATATATATATATATATATATATATATATATATAAAATTAATATGTATACAGTATATACAGGGTGTGATTTGCCAGGGGGGATGCATGGGATTCCCCCTTTCTGGTCAATGTATCCCTGTGGATGTGGATGGTCAATGTATCCCAATGTATGGACAGTGGAGCTTATTCGGCATATTACTGAAGCGGGAATAGAGTGCCGAAGTTATAACGTCACTTTGTCGGTCAAAACGCAGAAGTGAGTTGGCATTTTAGCACATCCGGTTCCCTTGCCCTAAAGTCTATGGGTATTTTGAATGGGTTTTTGCTAAATCACCTGAAATAAGGTCTGCGGTTAACAAAGTTATAACCTTTTTTTAAACTTTATATAGGCCTCAAAATGTATACATTTTGGATTACCTTCTAAAGATTATCTTAATAGAAAAAACGTGTTAACGTGATGACAAGCAGAGTTAGTATCCCAGTCACACCACTGAGAATGGCTGAAGTAATACATACGGTGTTACACTCAATTGAGACTAAAGCAAAGGTTGTTTGATTACTTGCTCCCTCTTGAGCATTTGGCGTGAGTGATTTCAATGTTAAGTCAATGTAAAGACGCATTTACCCATGTCCAGAGGTGGTAAAACTGTTGCATAATCTTTAAAAGCACTTTTAATTGTGTATTTGACCCATAAATCAAATCATTGGTACCACTGGCCAAAAATGACACCTTGAGATTTAAAAAAAAATCAACCAATCCAGCGAGAAACACAAAATGCATGTAGAATGTAAAGGCAGGTTTCATATTAAAATCTCATGAGAGGAAGTAACAGCTGAATGAGAGCTGATAAAATAAATGTAAATCATCTGTGAACAACATGCACATTTTACTTAACTATATCTAATGGATGAGTTAGGATATAAGCTGAATGAGGAAAAGCTTAGCAAGCTCAATGGTATCTGCAAAAACTGCTACATCCACAAGAAACATCATGGGTTACCACCAGGATTGTATACAGGCCATCGCCGTGTTTTTGAAACTATGGTCAACTTTCATGTGGATATAGAGTTATATATCATATAGATCAGGCCCATGTTGCATTAAACTTTAATATTTAGTCTAATATTCATAATCAATCTTCACATAAGCCAAAAAGTGTTGTGTTTGCTAAAATAATAATAAAAAAAAACCTAAACAATGATTTTGTACACTCCTTCAGCAAACAAAATCATGGTATCAATAGTCATTAAACTGCTGGGATTCAATAATAGAAAGACACACATTATTGTTATTCAGTTGGAAGAATGAATTGACATAATTAAGATATTCTAAAAAAATAACACATTAGATATATTGAAATAATAAACCACTCACTGCAAGTGATTTAAAATGAGGAATTATCTATGTCAGTCAGTAAATTGGATGGATCAATGGATTATCAATCTCAAAGTTTATGTGGAAGAGATCAAATATGCAATGCAATACTTTCCAAATTATAACACCTTTTAAGGGTCATTATTTTGTCAATGTGGAATTGATTGGATTGTTGCGAATTTGCTAACTGCTGTGATCTCATGTGAGTGACAGGTTTCTTGAGGGGAGTGATGATTTTGATTAAAGACTACTAAATTGTGTTTGGGGCAGGTCAGGTCATTTGGTGACATTAGTGGTGCAGAAATTAAACACTTCATCTTTTGTTCCATATATATATATTTTGTGGCAGAGATGCACTTGTTAATGTAGTGCTTTAATATTAAACGATTGTTCTTAGTAACAGTAAAATGTTGAGCTGACATCACGATCAACAGTTTGGATAAAAATATTCATGATGAAGGTCCAAGCAAAGAAACCAGGTAAATCTATTAAACAACTGAGTAAGTACCAAGAAAGTTTTCACATTGACATTGTCAAATTTGATAGAGAAGAAAAGTTTATTCTTATATTCCACATGAACTGTGGCAAGCGGGAAGAATCCAGCACATTTTCACTGGTTCTATAGCCTGGGAAAACTCAGACAACTTCTGGCAAATTTAGATTTGCTCTGGAAGTTAGTCTGCCAAAGAGCTCATTCAAACCCATTTCTAATCCGCCGAACTCGCGGCACCAATCAGAAACTTTGCCAGAGCATAACTCAGTTACAACTGTGAAAGGTCTGGTTTTAACCAGGCTTCTGGTTCTCCATTTGAAGGTGAGAGTTTTGGCTGCAGATCTCAATTGTTACATACTTAGAATGTTTTTTTTTTTTTTCTCAAAATATAGACCCATCCAAAGAGTTTAGTGAAAAGGACTAATTAGTTAAGGACTGCTTGTCACAGCTCAAGGTGGATTGAGGTTTTGACTGCAGGGTGAGAAGAAGACGGCATACCTGCTCATCGTGGAGAGCTTGTGTCCGTTTGGCTTTACTTTGCCGATAGTACTCCATGATCATCATGGCAGCGTAGATTTTTCCCACTGTCAGGTCTGTCGCTGCTGAGAAATGGACAAGTTACCCTGTACGATTAGACAAGGTGAGATGGACCCTGAGCAAGGTGGATGGGAGTGAGGACGGGACATGCACACGACAAACGCAGATGCACAAACTCACATGCACAAACAAAGAGTGTCAAATTGACACACACAGAGCCAATGGTCTTTTCACAAGCAGACTGATTAAAATGGCTAAACTGGGCTTTTTATGCACTCCATTTTTATGGTCAGTATTTTAAATACTCTTACTGTTTCTACTGTTTTAAGTGTCAAAGTATTGCAAGAACTGACATCAAACTACAGCATAACTCCTAGATACAGTAAACAAGGTAAAACGGTCTCCCAATAAATGGTCTTTGCCACTTTATGGAACCGAGTCCAGATGAAGAAGTTACTAAGAGTAACTTCAGACTAGGTTTACATGCCATGCTTAGTGGAATTAGTAGATCACCACCTCTGTATAGGATCTGCATAGAACAATGAAGATAAAATTAGCATCAAACAAAATTGTGCTAAATTATTGCATGCTGGCTGCAAAAGTCATCTGAAACGTACTTTTATATTACTAGCATTATAATTTGGCCAACAGCTTTATTGTGTGACAGCAACGCCACCTCATTATTTCATGCTTTTTTGGAGCATCTAGCAAGCATTAGGCTACCTAGTTTTAAGCAAGTCTCATAAGATAGTAAGCATTTAGCATGTCTTACCGGCAAGCTTGCACATACATCTTATTGGTTGCATATTAGTGGTGCAATAACATTTTTTTAATACTGTTTTATGTACATCTTGTCAGGAATCTCATAACCCCTGTAGTGAAAAGACATCTATAGAGGGTTCATCTATAGTAAGGCACCCCCTGATCTCAGGCATAGTGAGCTAGAACTTACAAGTAAGGCTGTTATTACTGTTTTTTTGTAGCACTTGAATATACACTCAATATGTTTCTGTGTTAAGTTGCAGTTTTTCTCCATAGCGGAAGTGGAGATGATTTCTGAAACGATCATAATTACTCCTAAACGCATCAAGTCCAGACCGAACTTTCCGACCAAAAAATGTTGTGGGCGGGGTTTTGGCTGGCATCCAGGCTATGTAAAAGGTACAAGGTGGACCAACAACAATATACTTTGCCAGATAACCAAAACTAAATGAGTGCAAAATAATTTGTATCGCTCATAAGTTAACTTCTGTAGAGAAATAGTACAGACACTGGACAAGGACAAAACTTTCTAGTCAGTGTTTGAGTACGTTACCACATGGTGTAGATTTTGAAAGGCTACAAGTTTGACTATTCGCAAAAAAAAATATATATATATATAAGGGAATATTTATATTGCCTTGGTTCATTTCATCTATTTATATGTTTGCGCCATTATCCGATTTGCGTACAACATACATTCTGCCATCTAAAAGTATGTGATCTATATCTATAAAGTCCTAAAATGACTCTAAACTAAGGGTGCAAGCCTGGACCATCAGGGGGTGCTGAGCAGTGAGTGGGCTGACTGAGAGAAGCTGTCCTCAGGTGGTAAAAGAGAAACGCTGTGGACACACCAACCTCCTGGGTAACTTACACTTGTGTGGCGTCACCAGAAGGTCCAGAGTCTTCTGAGAGAGATTAGGCCATATCGCCATCATCTCCTTCCTTAGTTCAGCATCCATCTGGTGTTTATCTACACCTCCTATTTACACAGCAACAGGTACACAACACAACACATACACACATATGCAAACAAATTTTCACAAGCACACACAATTTATATTATGGTAAAATCTTACAAATAATATTTTCAGTATTTTCAGAGTCAGTGGGGTTCCTACATTTCAAAGCCTCTTTTTCTTTGGATTTTTTCACCAGATATTTTTAAGGTTTGTAGGGTCTGGACCAATCAGACACACAAATTATCCATTATTTTAATGAATAATTCAGCAAACTGACTCTCCTAACAAAGGTCTATGAACTTCCCCCAAAACCTAACATCCCAAATGAAGCTAACACACTGGAAGAACCCAGTGTCCTGTTACAGGACACATTGAAACTGATAAGTTTTATGACCCCAAATGAAGAGAGATGTGACTCTCACTTGATTCTTGCTGAAAAGGAGAAATTAACCCTGTTAATCCTATATATTCTATATATATCCACTTGAGAAATGTATTAACATGTATCTAATTTTCCCATCTCATGATTCTCCTTTTTGTTGTTTAGCATTTGTTTGCTCGTAAAGTCTACTGGGTTACTGTTTCAGACTTTGCATACTATGGTTAACCAAAATAATATGTGTGGCATGTTTGGTCTCTATAAACTCCAATCTTCGTCCCCCATATGTTAATTTACATTACATTTTGCTAACTTTATGACGCATTAGTATTACAAGAATCTTAAAGATTCTTTTCTAAAACACAGAATGAAATTACACATTCAAATGGCCTGCTAGAACACAATGGGTCGTAAAAACTCTCTATTGGAGACAACTTCGTATTGGCTCACACACCTCCAGAGGGTGTGACATTTTCACGCTTTAAAATCCCTGATCATCAAATTTAGCTCTCTCTTAGGCCCTGTCCACATGGAGACACTTTTTGTCCAGACGGATTCAGTGATTTGGGACACTAAAACAGCTATTTTTTTTAAACCGGGCCCCATGTGGAATGTTTATATCGGGGGTCACTAATCATAGATCTTGACTACTTGCTCTTAGTAGTACTTAGTAAGAGAGACATTTCCCATGCACCGGAAATGTACATTTTTATTAATCAAGTAATAACCAATATTGAGTGTTCACGGGATGAAATGAGTAATTGGTTGTAATGTTATTGTAGCAACATCAAGAAAATCTGATAAACTGATCCACATTTTCATAATCAATTATAACAAGTTATGATTTGTTATTAATATTTTGCTACAGGTTTAAATTAAATTTGAATCTCAGATTTTGAACCCCACTGTAATTAAACCGCTATAGGCAAATATGTAAATCATACATTAACCAGACAGATTTAGGCACAAACAGAGGAAAAGTCTACAGCTACTTAACATAGGAAAGATATAAAGAGGAATGAATGAGGGAAGGAAGAAAAAAGGGGTGGCAAACCTTCCCCACCCTTGGCGATCTTGATGTCCAGAGCAGTTCGGATTAAGGCCATAAGGGTAGAATTAAAGTGAACTGTGTTGTCATCGGCAACTGGCAGATCCATCCGCAACAATCTCTGTGAAGAGCCAATCAGGGACAGTTAAAAGAGATAGGACCACTGAAATATGTGTGTTTTGAACCTCGGGGTAGGGTGTGCTTTTGGTGTGCGAGAGGGAATGGGAGGAGAAAGGAGGGGGGATTTTCAGGGTTAGCTCTGTGACCTTTGACACTCAGTTTATAATTAATTTAGAGCTGTCTTAGTGTGGCAATCATGACAAAATAGGACAATTTTATTCTAAAGTATTATTCTGTGGTCTAGATCAGTGGTTCTCAACTGGCTGATCAGGACCCTAAATTGGATCACAGACACTTAAAAAATAATACAAATAAAACTTACCAACTTTTGAAAGTGAGGAGGAAATAATTCTCCTCTCTTTTATTGTTGACCTCAAAGTTTGTTGAATCCAACTGTATTTTTTTTTTCTGCAAATGAATTTGTAATTTGGTGGAATTCTATTTCTATATTGCCAACATTGTGTGACAGATTGTGTGATGACTTCACTGTCAAAAATCATGAACATAAGGTTAAAACAAATCATACTAAATCAATGTTTCGAAGCTGATGTTTGATTTTAAGGACATGTTTTGTATCTGGGTTGCCCTTTGATGTAAAATTTGGGTCCTGAAGCAATACCAGTCAAAAACCACTGATCAAGATGTCAATGAAACTGGGGCTACATATGTTACAAATCGAATTTGTCTCTGTGCAATGGATATCTTGTTTTTATATAAACATCTTTGGACACTTTTAGTTGTCAGTCAAAGAGCTTTTCCGGGAACAGGTTCACATGTTAAAGTCAGACCAGAGGATGAAGTAATAAATTAAAACAGCATTACGTAAATGTCAGTGGTTTAATTTAGACTTCATCCTGTACTGGTCTGGGGAAAGATTATACTCAAACACAGAAAGTCATAATTGCATTGCACAGGGTTAAATGTTACCTCAAACCTTCCGATACCATGACACCCTATGCTATGCAATCACCCATGTTACCCGATGTCTCCCCGTCCCACTCCATCCCAGAAGAAACACTCACCCTCCGCCCCCCACCACCCTCTTTCCCAGCATGCATCATGCAGTTTCATGCATCACAGGACAAGCAACAGAGCAGCCAACACTGAAAGCATCATCTAGTTGGTTCATTTCAGCTCATTCATTTAGGTTTAGTAGTGGTTGCTGTCATTGAGACTCAATCATAGATGGGCTACTGGATAAAACAAGAGCTTGATCCAGATTCTCTGGTCTCTCAATGCAAAAACGATGGGTGCAGGCTATTGGTTTAGGTTAGAGCAGCATTCTCCAGTAAAAAAAAAAAAAAAAAAAGACAAAAGAGGGAATGGCTTTGTGAGTTGTTGTTGTGAAGAGGATGAGCTAAGAGTGAGGATTCAGCTACCTGCTGCGCGAAGGTAATACTTTAATGCTACAGATGATAAAGAGAAAAGCAGAGGGCTGCCAGAGAGGAGTACCGGAGCAGGAAGTTGGTTTAGGACTGACAGCTTTTACAGGAGGAGTTTGGATGGTGGATATATGATAGTGATGAAAGAGACAGGACAGAGACAGTGACACCAAATTTAAGGAGAGCTCGAAAACTACATGAAAATCCAAGGCCGAAAGAGAAGGATGTGTTAGATAAAGCTACAGGAAACATAAGAAAAGAAAGCTCTACCACAGGCTGGTCACATTCTCTACAGGCGATTCTCTATTACGGGCCCTAATATTTGACACAGAGAAAGAGGGTGAATGCAATGGTTTTGGTCACTGTTCCTCATTCCACTCAGATTAGGCAGTGACAGAGACCACATTAGACAGGAAGTGACTTGTCTGATTGAATACACAGAGATTGTTGCTCTGCCACCACAATGTTGGTGGAGATCATTGAACACTCTGTGAAACATAATATTTTACCCAACAACGAAATGGGAGTTCAAAAGGGGAAGGGTGGGCAGAGCAAAAGTAAGTGAAAGGAGATCCCAGTCTTGTTGAGGGCTCACTAAGGGCGCAGATCTCCTTTCCTGCACTTTTTAGCTATCGTTCACTGACCAAGGGTGAAATGTCAGTGCACGCTTGCGGACAGACAGAGAAAGAGAAGAAGAAAGAGAGAAAAAGCTAACAGAGTATCATATGGGAGGGGCCAGATGCCTGGGAGGCGGGGCATGCAGATGATTGGCAGAATGTAAAGAGGAGGGGCTGGAAACAGATTAGAACTGCATTGACAGAAGAAAGAGCAGTGGGAAAAGGATTTTTTGTGTGTGTGTGTGCGCAAAAGAGTTACATTGTATGAAAATGACTAAAAACATCATAGTGCCTTAATGCTACCCAATGATTACATGTGTGTATGTGAGTGTTTGCTTATCTGTGTGTAATCGAAAAGAGAGACAGAGAGCTGGTCCCAAGAGGAAAGGGTCCCTAAGAGAGCGGCATCCACAGAGCTGAGGGACTCGGAGGACTAAAGCCCTTCAGGCCTTCCAACCACTGCTGCACACGTACATTTGGCTGTGTATTTGAGCATGTGTGTGTGTGTGTTTGCATGATGATGTGAATATACAGTATGCATGTGTATGTGTTTAGCTGCGTCCCAATTCGTGTACTTATGCACTATTCTATGCCATTTTGTACATTAAATAGTGTGAGTGGTGTGTCCACACTGAAAATAGAAAAAGTGCACTTCAAATACCCAGATGATGCACTAAGTGTGGAATGTTAGACACTACAGGCAACTGTCACAGCTTTCCTTAAGTAGCGGAGGGGCTATCAGACTATGATGCTGGATGACAAAATAACCTTATAAAATTCATACACTAGACGGTAGAGTACATAGTGTATGTGCATAAGTGTATTCTGCGTCATTTGGGACACAGCTTTTGTGTTTATTGTCATACTCAGTTCTTAAATTCACTTATTGATCGCTGCTGTACATTAAAGCATATGCATTTAGCTTTAATGTATCGATTATGATGTAGACTGTAAAAAAAACCCTTTACATTTCATCCTTTAAAGCTTTAAAACCCACACGAGAGTGTGCTAGTGTATGTCTTTATACGGTGCAAAAGTGCTGAGAAGGTTTGTCCGTTCCCGCTTCCCTGTGGATCGGCCCGTCTGAGCCTAACACCCTCGAACCCGGCCCTGCCACCAGAATCACAATAGCGTCCTCCGTCAGACAACGAAGGAGGAAAAGAAGGAGAGAAAATAAAAAGAGAAAACACCAACAGTACAGACACAGCGCTGGCCACTCGGAGGCCCTCTACCTTGTAGGCAACCCGTGCAGGGCACTTCTTCCCCAGGCCTAATGGAGGAGACATGTGCCTGAGCATCTCATACATATCCCTGTAACTGATTCTGCCACTGGGCAACCGAAACAAAACAAAAAACCAAAGGAAATGTGCATGGGAGAGAGAAAGAGAAGAAGAAAAGGAGTAAATCAAAAAAGAAGGGATCAGGAAGGAGACGGGAAAGTGGGAAGGGAGGAGAACAGAACAGAACAAAAAGAAGGTTATTGGCCTGGACGAAAGGAGGGTTTGGTAAACTAGGCTGCCGTAAAACTGATGATCGGTTTATTTGTGGGTAAGGGGAAGGGGGAGGTGTTAAAACTTAACATTCGAGTGTTAAAACGGCATTCTATGCAATGGGGCAAGTTGCATAGAAGAGCAGGGGGGCTTCAGAACAGGCATAAAGTCCCGCTGCTGTCAGGGCGTTGTAGTGAAGTTTTATGTCAATGCAGTTTCTGTCCCCCTCCACCCAGAACAATGCACGCTACCGTACCAGCTAGGCCTAGCCGTGCCTCAACAGCAAGCAAAACAAAAATCAAAGATGGCTGATTAGTTTCTTTTTTGTTTGTTTGTCTTTCACTTTAGCGTTTTTCTCGTTTGCTTGTTTCATACACACTAGTGCACTTCATGCTCCTGTTAGTGTCGGCATTGTCCTGCACATTCTCATTGTCATATCAAGTAGAATGCAAGTAGAAATGGTGAGAGTACAAAAACATTGTTGAAAAGAAAAAGAAGAGGAGGTAAGCGACATTCATTGCATTCTGGATGCTAGCAGGTAATATTAGTTTTTAAGTGGAAGTCAAACCTTGCAGGCCACCCTATGAGGACATTTCTTGCCTAAGCCCAGAGGGGGGTCGATAACTCGCAATAAACTGTACATATCCTTATAATGAATGCGCCCGCTGTAAGAAGAATACAGGCAAGTTAGAGAACACAACTCACAACAGAGACATTGGCAGGAAGAAGAGCACAAGAACAGAAAAAGAAGCACAGAATCACACAAACATATTCTTATTTGCTCGTCACCCGTTTGTCATCAAATCTTTAGGCTGCGTCTGGTCATTTCGCACACGGTTCCTCACCCGTCTCTACTTCATTCCTTGTTTGTTCCCCCCCTTTTCAGTTTGTTCTATGTTTTTATTTTCTTACTATCTTCCTCTTTTTTCCTTCCACTCTATTTTTCGTCCCCCTTTCCTTTCCTTCTCTTCTCTTTCCTTCCTATTTCCCTTTCTATCTCTTTTCCTTCCCTCCTCCTTTTCACTCTTTCTTCCTTTCCATTCTTTCCACTTCCTTCTATTTTCTATACTCTTGTTCTCCATTTATGTTTTTATTCCTTCCTTCCACTTTTCCTTTCTTTCTTTCCTTTTCTTTCGTCTTTCAACTCATTGTTTTCTCTTTTCATTCCTTCCTTCTTTCTCTTTGTATTCCTTCCTTCCCTTCTCTTAGCCTTTCTTCCTTTTATTTAGCCCCATTCCTTCCTTTTTCTTCACCTTCTTTCCTTCATTTATGTTCTACTTCCTTTCTCTTTTCTTTCTTTAATTCTTCCTTTCTTACTTGCCAGATTGATCCTGATGCAGTTTAGGATAAGAATCACTGGGAGACTCATTCTCCTCAATCTTTTGAGTATAATTTCCCTAATAAGGCTTTAATCCTGCTTGTATGTTAAGATTCAGACCTTCCTTTTCTTCTCTGAATATCTGATTAACGCTCAGTTGCCCGCCTACATTATTGTCTAACACACAACATTAGGGTGACAGGCACTGGAATGCAGATACCGGAAAACTTAGCGTGTTCAGTAGAAGGGATGGGGGCTGGCACAGTAAGTTTGGCTTGCAGTATGCAGTATTCCAGAGTGGGAGGACTGGGACTCACAGAAGGGCACGTAGGAGGGTTTGGGGGGGATTGATGGATTTTAACAGAGCTGAGAAGCTCAAATCCATGATCCTTTTCTTTCAGCTGGTGCTGTGGTATTCTCCCCTCTGTTTGGTCGAAGGTAGGATACAATGAAGCCAGACTCTGTACGTTAAAGACTGTGCCAGAAGCCACGGCTCTATACCAATGTCAAAAACGAATCGTTCCAGTCGAACACATAAGAGAGGGCCAATGTGTTCTGCATTATATAGGACAGAGGCTTTATTCACATGCATGAAAATGTAGTTAGACACATTTAAATCAGACTGGCCTTTAACACAAGATCAAAACATGTTTCTTAAAATAGCCTCTTAAAAATGGTCTGTCAAGAAATTCAGGGGCCAAAGAAATTCAAAAAGTTGTAGTCAGAGCATGCCAAGTCAGCATTTTAAACAGCATGCATTTTAAAAGACTGTATGGTCTTTCACAAGGATTATCTATTAATTACCAAGAATCCTGTTATTGACAAACTAATGTTAGTTGTATATCCACCGTATGCAAAACTACCAAGAGTGCATTGGTGAGTTTAGTCAGATACATTTATAAACTAACTTCAATAATGTATAACTTCACTTCAAGTTAACAAGTAATTAGTACTTTCTTAGTATTAGTATGTTATTTACAAAATATTCAAGAGTAGTATATAATGTGTTTCTGCATGCAAGTGCACATGGGCTCACCAAGCAGCTGGATCATACTCTGCCCAGATCCTCACATACTCGTCCAGATGATGGGGTCCCAGGATAGAAGAGTCACGTGTCAGGTACTCAAAATTATCCATGATCACAGCCACGAAAAGATTGAGCATCTACACACACATGTAAATCAAAGGTCTGATGAGCTGAGCTGTATATTACACACCAAATGGACATAGGACTATTTTTCTGTTTTTAAGCAATAATAATAATAGAATACAGTCATGGGAGTCACGTTGTAAAAAATATAGATATACAACTAGCCCTCGCTACAGTAATCATGCTGCCTCTCAGTTTGATAGGTCAATGGATAAGCAGTATGATACAAATTACGAACAAATATGTGTTTAAAATAACCCATTTTCATATTTTGTTTTGTTTATTTTATTGGAACAGATGGAACAGATCTAAAGAAGTATGTCTGAGTCACTGTTCACCAAACATAGTGACCACTCAGCAAAACAACAAAATGATAAATTCCAGTTTCGGATTGGTATTCATTATAATAAAATACTAACTAAAGAAATTAAAACTGCTGCTCAACAATTGGAGATCCTTTCATCACCTACAAGCTATTAGAAGGGACAAACATTGCAAGCAGCTGTGGTGACATGTTCCACAGTATATTATGCCTATGAGTACAATGGTGGTAATAACAACAACAATGCTGTCATTCTCACCAGAAAGGAACAGAGGAAGATGAAGGAGACAAAGTAGAGGTAGGCAAACTCGCTCCCACATTCTGCTTCCGTGTTACCAGAGAAACGATCACATTTCTTCTTTCCCAGACACGACAGCATGATTTCATGCCATGCCTCACCTGTAGCACTCCTACAAATACACAGAGTTGAACTACGGTTAGAAAGTGTATGTAACACACACACACAACATTTAAAAGAGCCAGACTGTGATGCATAAACAAACCTGAAGAGCAGCATTAGGGCCTGGAAAAAAGTCCTGAAGTTGTTGTGCTGGTTAATGGCACTCTCACTTTCCTCCTCAATACTGATGTTCCCAAACAGCTGTTAAACACAAACACAAATCTCATTGCCCACTACCTTCAAATATAGCCATTTACCTATTCTCAGTACGTACTGTGCAGCCTCCCACACACTCTCTCACATACTCACCTGCATGCCAATAATGGCGTAGATGAAGAACAGCATGGCGATGAGTAGGCACACATACGGCAGAGCCTAAACACAGCGTGTAAATCAAAATTAATCAACATTGAAATGTGTGAAAACCTGTAACTGGAAGTCTGAGGAGATATGTGCTCCTGATTCTGTATTGTCAGAATGTTAACGATGCATGCAACGTTAATTTTTACACAATTTGATTGGATAATCAAAACATACTACAATTTTAATGGACAAAAAGTATTCTTTAGGTTATTAAATCTCTTTGATTTATTGCATAAGTCCCATTGTGAATATGCTCACTTGGCATTAACATCCTGACTAAGGCATAACAAATCTCAAGTTTACTTAAGTGCATTCATATTGTTCAGATTGAAATGAATCATCCAGTTTATGTTGTGTGATTAATCTTATGTACAATGATCTTATTAGGTGAATTCATTTACACGTTGTCCATATTCCAACAGCACAAGCAGGACAATTAATGACTATAATTGCATTATTTGAAAGAATAATATTCTTTCAAGACTTTTCCTATTTTTCTCACTTTTATTTTCCTGAACAGAATTCTGTAATTGAAAATGTTTATTTATCTTAACAATGAACATTTTTCTTCACATCGTCTTTATATCTGATGAATTAAACAAAACCAACCTATGTTAACCAACAATTTCTCCATTAATTTCATTGATGAGATTGACACTGTGTGTATGCTGCCCTACAACGTCTTAGAAAACGGTGCTTGCATGTGTATAATTTTACCTTGAAAGACTGAACAAAGGTCCAGAGCAGGATGCGTATGGTCTCACCCTGCCTGAGCAACTTAATGAGACGAGCAGCTCTGAAGAGCCTTAGAAAACTCAGATTTATGAAGTTGTTCTACAGAGAGAGAAAGGAAGCAGCAGACAGATGTAGAAAAAGAGGAGGAGATAGAGATAGGCAGACAGAGAGAAAAGAAATTACGTCAGTCTAAAACATTTGATTACAAACTGTAAACAAATTAAAAAAAGAAAGGAAGGAAGGAGCAAAATCAAACAAGAAGAAACCAGAAAACAAATATCAAACTGGCAAGACCGAACAGGCTCATCATATCCAATGGTGAAAAGGGGGAAAGACAGAAGAGGGAGGAGGCAGCAACTCAAAACAAAAAGATATAATAATAATAATAATAATAATAATAATAAATTATTGTAAGAGTCCTCATTAGGGAAGGGAGTGCACAGACCCTAACTTCTTGCTTCAGTCAACCAAATGCACTGATCTGTAGATTCACGTGGAATCATGCCAACCACATTAATAGCTTACAATGACCAACAGCGGGCACTAGCAAAGAGAAGGGACACGTGTGCTGGGTTAAAGGACACATTTCAGTCAGATGTGGTAAAATGTTGTACTTTGTCATTTTTGGCACATAAAATCATCAGGAATTGAGGGGAAGAAATGACTGTTCAATGTCTTTTAAGCAGCACAGAAATACAGGGAAACAAATATAGAGTATCAGCTCAAGGTGGATTTAACTCCATCTCTACCTTCATAACTGACATATTCAGTATCTTTACATCCGTGTGTGTTGATGGATTTGGATGTCTATATGACTGTATGAAGATGCAGTGTCAGAAACATAATAATTACTAGCGTTCCCTATCACAACATGCATTCAGGAAACCTGCAGAGAAACACCAAATGTTTACCAAACGGTACTACGGATCAATTACACCTCAGCTGGGAGGGGTTTTGTCATATCATCAGACAAGCAGGGGTGAAAGGTCATCATGACTCGAGCACATGCATCATTTATCATCATCACCATCAGCCACAGGGAAACAGATGCATTAGTTACTCAAAAAAAAAAAAAAAAAAAAAATTACAAACCATCTACATGTAGATGTTGCAGAAGCATGGTTTATAGCAGTATTTTTGGAGGTTGATTAAACAACCATTGTGATTGGTCAGGTCAGGTCATGGATATACACATGAGTTTCATAGTGCATTTTGATTGGATGGAGTCATCAGAGGGCAAAGCCGCCATAAAGAAGAGTTTAAAGAAAGCATGTAAGAAAAGATAAAACAAGAAATGAATTATATTTATGCATATCTTACAACAAACTTTTTGATCCAACTAAAGGTTGATTATAACCAAAACCATTTCATTTTTAAACTGATGATGCACATTTCATATGCGTTCAATACAGCTTGAATTGCTGTTAATCTTCTATCAGTACAGTACATATATTATTTGTCAGTCGGATAACCGGAGATCTGACTTCCATCAGACTTTAACTGCGTCTTTAATGAAGCACACCAGGACCAGATGGTTCACTGAAGGTTACTGGCAGGTGTGCTTGACCAGTGATGCACAATCTCCAGGTAGATCTCCAGATACACTACTGGGCCTTAGACTAAGGAATCACTGTGTTATTAATATCATGCCATGTTATTTCACATCACATTTCTCTTAAAAGACCCCATGTATAAGCTAGAAAAAATGTAAATAAAATTTAAAGAGTAAATGTATATAAAATTAAATGATGGGAATAAAAGTCGTGATGACTGAAATGTGAAAAATGCTCTCTAGAATGCCAAATGCCCCCCTAATGCAACCTGCCATTGTTGTGCAATTGCAAGTAGTAAATCATGGTTTTGTCAGAATGTGAAATAAACTAAAGCCTATTGGCTATTAAAAAATAAAACTAACTAACTAAATTAACAACTCTTTTTTATTACATAGGCCCTGTCCTAAATGGCACACTTCATATACACTTTTGGTCTTGTGGATATAAAATGGCTGCCCTGTGTGCATGTCCGTTTAGTCCATGAGACCGTAGGGTGTCCCATTTGTCATTTTAGGTGTCAGAAGGGTGCTCGCGAGCGCCCCTTTGCAGCCGATATGCACACCGATGCAGAGCCCACACTGATGCGAGCTCTGCATTAGACTTCTTCCCAACAGTCAAAGAGGCATTACATTATGAAAATGCAGACTCGTATGAAGACCGCAAGGGTTTAGGGTGCCATTTGGGACAGGGCTGTATGATAGGCAACAGACTTTAGTTACATTACAGCCATGAACTATGATTTGCTATTTGCATTTGGGGGTGGGACATTCTCAGTCTAGATAGCATTTGATAGGAGAAAAAAATGTGTAATTTAGGTTGAGTCTTCAATATCTTTGGTCTGTTCTCCTAGAAAAGAAAGACAGTACATTTTGAATGTGTAGAATTGTATGTATATCATGTGAAGATTAATTTGGCCAAATTTAGGTGCAAACTAGCATATAAGTAACCTCACAGTTAACAGATTTTTAAAGTCTGAAAACTTAGATTTCGTGAGGTTGTGAGTGTTAACTTTTTAGAGATGGCCATCATCATTTGCTGGATCATAAATACATGTTAATATTTGAGAGTTTATTCTTAACTATAGTTTTTTTTTTTTTTTTTTTTTACTGGTAGGTTTGTTTGATCTGACTCTGGGATAAATGACGAATCTGGAAAAGTCACCGATGAGCACCGCTGGCTCACTGATCTGCCTCACACACCAACTGGGACGATTATATAAGACTTTTAGGAGTTCCTTACACCTCAGTGAGCAAGAGAAGATCCTGCAGAGAGTCTCTCAATCACATACGGAAATACACCCCAACGTACAGACAGGATACACAAACAAACACACATACGCACGCACAGATGGCAGCCCTTCTGCTACACACTTACCCCTAGCTCTGTGACTAAAATATCAGTGATGCTGCCAAGTACAGTCACACAGTCGAAGATGTTCCAGGCATCTTTGAAGTAGTTCTGTGGTAAAAAGACACAGATGCGTTTGTCAGTTGGGCTAAAGGAAGATTACAGATTTGGCACACACACATACACTCAGTGACCCACTGACAGAAAAAGGAGCAAATTATTTATCCAAACTCTCTGGTGCTAATAAAACAGCTCCCTTCCCCATTTCAGCCCTTATGCCTTCACTGTGTTTTCCTCTCCCTCACACAGTGTACAAAAAAGGGTGGATGCCTAGAAGACTAGTGGCCCAGATGCTGAACATAACAGCCTTTTTGTGAGCTGCCAAGTGAGTGCCTGCAGGAAAACATTGCATTAGAGCCATTCAGTACACCAGCTGCATGGTAACAGAGGCACAAGTGCAAAGATCGTGTGTAATTCTTTCCAGCCAACACGCGTCATACCCATCATCTTCATTTCGCTCTAAATCTCTTTCTTTTTTCATTTTACACTCCTAATCACTTCAATGTTCCCTCCAGCTCTCTATCTGCATGTGCGTCTCTTACTTGCATGACTTTTTGCTGACTTCAACCATTTCCTTTGTGTCCTGTAATTCCATGTCCCAAACCTTTTCTCATCTACTTCAGAATGCTACCTCATTGTCATTGCTCTCTCTCTTATGCTGTTCATAAATCTTGCTCATACAATGCTGATTCTGACCTATATGATTTTTAAAGACCCCTCCCCCCTTATTTCCACAAAAAAAAAACAGGTATATGAACACAAATAACTTATGTGACAAACAGCACAGGTCCTTGTGCCACTCAAGTCAAATTGCACTTCTCACACAAATGATGCACATTGTGATTTTGTTCATCATATTTTCATTTTGTTGGCCTAATGTGAGGAATATTCAGTGTGCCAATACATTGAGTTCTGTAGTGGTAGAATATATATATATATATATATATATATATGACTTATGTTGTAAGTTTTAAATGTTTTAGGAAGATGCACCGGGTTGCAAAAGATTTTTTAGTAGGCTTGTGTCTTACAATTTGAGACACAATTTGAAATTGTGTATTATGTTGCCGTTTCTAAAAAAGTCTACATACTTTTACATGCATTTGATGTGTGTGTGTATATATATATATATATATATATATATATATATGATTTATAAGCTGTTTTCCTCATGGGGACCAAACAATGTTGCACAAGATCAATAATTTCTGGAATTGCCATCTTTTTAGGGAAATTTGGTCCCCATAACATAGGGTTTACCAGCCCAGGACCCCCCACACACTTTTAGAAAACTATACTCACCAGCGCTCCAAAGGCAATGATCTTCAGTATACACTCCATGGAGAAAAGTGAGGTGAACACTATGTTCAGGTTGCCTAACACAGCTTCATAGGCATCTGACGCTCCATCATACTAAACACACACAACATATTTAATTTGTATTAATCTGTTGCCATATTTGGTAACCGGGTATATCCCAGGCCATTTATTTACAAAATCTAGGGTTACTATACATTCCAAGTCTGGTTCAGTGCTCTAAATATATTATAAAGCAATATGTACTAAACATAAAAACTGCCACACCTTCATCATAAGGACAACAGTATTGAGGGCAATCAAGGCCATGATGGTATATTCAAATGGAGGAGACACCACAAACTCCCACATGCGGTACTGGAACGTTTGCTTGTTCTGAGGCATGTGACGTGTGAGCGGTCTAGCATTGATGGCGAAGTCTATACAAGCTCTCTGAAAATAGAACAGATACGGTAAGGTTAATCAAGCTGAAAATCTGCCTAATAAGATGCTCCATATAGATGAGATTAATGCCAGCAGCGGAACGCATAAAGAATGAGCTAGACTGATTTTTTAGCTTTTAAAACTTTCCATCTGATCTCGTCCTTCACCTCATTCTTTTCCAGGCTGTAGTCCTCCATCATTTTGTCTCCTTGCTCCTGGAAAGTGATGATGATGAGAGCCACGAAGATGTTGACGAAGAAGAAGGGGAAGACCACAAAGTACACCACGTAAAAGATGGACATTTCCATCCGGTAACCTGGGCTCGGGCCCTGATTCTCGTAGGTCGCATCCACTGAATGTTTCAGCACCCTGGAGAGTGGCAAAATGGGAGGCACTGGGTGATTTGCTGCAATGTGATACTGTGACATCTTGTAGGTAATTGTAAGGAGTCCTTAGATATGCCACGTAAAACTTACAGATTCACTCTGAATGTATTTTGATGCAAATATTTGCATTACAAAAAAGAGGCAATTTCACTAATGAATTCAGACTTTGGGTGCATACACTGATTAGGTTAGGAACTGAGATGTGTACATACTGCGGCCACCCCTCTCCCGTAGATACCGTGAAGAGGGTGAGAAGGGCCCAGAGCACGTTGTCGTAGTGGAAATCGTATTTCTTCCATTCCCGCTTCTGCGCCCGCACTTCGTTATCTCTTTCATAGACAAGATATTCGCCCCTAACAACAAAATGCTTTTAGAATAACACACCAATGTGTCTGTTCGGCAGTGTGTTTATCTGTGTTTTCTCTCACCTGCAATCTCGCTCAAACTCCTTGGATTCATCAGTACAGTAGAAGAAACGGCCCTTAAAGAGCTGCACAGCCACCACAGCAAAGATGAACATGAACAGCATGTAGACAATGAGGATGTTCAACACATTCTTCAGAGAGTTCACCACACAGTCAAAGACAGCCTGAAAATAGACAAAACAGAGAAGAGACAAAACAAATTGTAAGCAGAACACAAAAGCTCAGCCTTCCGTGAAACAAAACCAACACAGAATTAGCAAAGCTAATAAATATCCATAAAATCAAATAATTATTATTAACTAAGCATATGAAAATATAGCCTTATAGCATAACTCGTATAAGATATGACAAAACAGAGTCAAAATGTACAAATACAATACAATAAAGGTAATACATGACCATAAAGAAGCAGAATTACAGTAACCTGAACATTTCTAAAATACAGCAACATTAGCAGTCAATTCAAAGGTGGGGTAAGCAAATTAAATGCTGTTGGACATTGTTGATATTTGAAATCAACCCAATCAAACACATCCCTCTCTTCATTGCTCCGCCTCCAAAACTCATCCTCCAATCATAAACGCCCTGCTCCAAGTCAGTTTCGAACCCTGATCACCACCATGTGAGGCGAGTGCACTAACAATGACGCTAAACTCTGCATTATCTAGCTGTCGTCAGCGCGACTCTCACTAGCTGGCCTCTGTTACGCACGCAATCCAAGAGTGGATGTCTTTGTATCATAGCATAAGTGCAAAAATAAAGTGCAGATGCTGAAGAAATGACAGGAATGCACAAAACATGTATGTACAGTACATAATCGTAAATACAAACGAGTTCTTTGTTAGTTGCCAACAGCTTCAGACAAACAATGACACTCAAACCCAGTGTGGAGCGTTTCTAATATTTCAAATTTTATGATCAACTATAAAATATTTCCCCCGCTTCGCGTCGGGCTCCTAGTCAGTCTGTCGGGGTGGTTTTTGCTATTACAAGTGCCTCGCTATACATTATCCCTTACACACACACATATACATATACATATACATGTATATATATATATATGAAGAGTTCAGATGTAAAAGCCTCTAAATGCCATTTGAAATTTTCTTCTTTAATGATGATTTTTATCAAACTTGTATATTTATGTTCAGTAATTTCACTTAAATAACAATTAATAGGTAATTATCGTTGCCATTTAAGTGAAATTACTGAACTTAAATATACAAGTTTGATAAAAATCATCATTAAAGAAGAAAATTTCAAATGGCATTTAGAGGCTTTTGCATCTGAACTCTTCATATACGTATATATATATATATATATATATATATATATATATATATATAGAAATTATACATACACATACACACACACAACACAGGGGAAAACAGCCAAACATAGAGGTACCTTCAGCTTGGGCAGACGCTTGATGGTTTTCAGAGGCCGCAGAACTCGGAGCACACGCAGGGACTTGATAGTACTGATGTCTTTCCCTTTGCTGCTTCCTCTGCAAATTAACACAAACACACACACACAGTTGGAAAGTGAAACGGCAGTTAGGCTACATGGGTAATTGGTCTTGCACACACAATTTAGGGGTGAGTTAGTAGCTCAGGCTGTTAAAACAATGAAACATGCCTGCTACATCCACACATTTACTCTCAGCCAATCAGGAATCTCGTCTGTGTCTCCTCACTGAGAATGTAGCCTGTTGTAGCCAGACAATCAAGCCCATTTCACAGTACTTAGGAAAGACAAATACTAAAATACATGCACTCAGTCAATCTGAAAAAACACGCACTCTCAGACACGCTCGCTGATGTTGCTCATGCTGTACTGGATACTAGCTCAGTGGATGTAATATCCACTGCACCGTCTTAGCCCATGATGGAACCACCACTGTACCTCTTTTTCCCAAGGAACAATGGCTGGTTTCATTTCATTGCCATGATGACAGCATGAAACATACGGAGCAAGACTCAGGCATCACCACTGTGGAATGCCCAGCCAAACCTCTTTCTTTCTTGTTTTTGGGGTTGTCCATTTGGCAAACACACAAAAAATAAACATATAAAAGGACCTGGAAAGTGATCTGAAGACTTTCTGGTTTATATTATCACAGTTTGCATGTCGCTATTGTGGTACTCGAGCACAGCCATCCACCAGATGTGTGTACAGCTGTTGGATCGCAGATGTGCGGCTAGTGACCAGCAATCTAAATACAAAAGTTGTACACTGAAGACTAAACTATGGAAATGTATGGTTGTAAAGTAATTTATATCACAGAAATGCTTTTAATAACTCATCACATACAATGGGGTCCAAAAGTTATTGTTGTTTTTTATTAATATAATACAACTTCAGAGTCAAATGATCTTTCAGAAACCATTCTAATATGTGCTGCTTAATATTTTTGTGGAAATCGTGGAACTTTTTAAAAGGATTTTTTTAATGAATAGAAAGTAAAAAAAAAAAAAATAATAATAATAATAAAAAAATGATTATAAATACATATAATGTATTTTTTAAACAATGTAAAGGTCTTTACGGTCACTTTTGATAAATCCTTTCTGAATAATAGTATTTTTACTAATTTAAATAAAAAACTATTAAACAGTAGTACTATATATAAGCACATGAACATAGTTTAGTAAATTCTGTAAAATAATAGTTAATTGTTAGTTTATGATACGTTCGTGTTAAAAATAATTAAAAAGATGAACGCACCAAATAGTATACCAAATATTTGATACACCAAATATA
The DNA here is from genome assembly GCF_016745375.1 of Pimephales promelas. Next base: position 16,642,705 of record NW_024121321.1, read on the forward strand.
TCAAATCATCTAATGCATTAAAGTTTGTATCAGCGATTTCAGGCCCAAACATAATTCGGAGCAGGAGAAGAAGGCAGCCTCTATCAACGAACCCCTGTCGGTGATTGGTTGGAACACTATTTAGGTTTTGAGTGGTTGGTGAAACCAATTGTTTTTGTGTGCAGAAGAGCCGAGGCTCCCTACAGAGATGCATTATATGGTGCGGACCGCTAGCGGATCATTAGAAAAAAAGTGAATGTGATTATGTGTGGTCCCTTTTTGGGCCTGAAATTACTGATACAAACTTTAACTAAATATTAACAAATATAACATAACTTAAACTTGTTTTGGTCTTCAGGCAAAGCAAACAAAAATATTTAATTTTTCTTTGTTTATAACTTTGTCTAAATCCTCTAACTTTCTTTATTTCCAAGTTTAAATGAACAAATCCCAGATTTTAAAATTTGTTCTAACACTTTGGACCTCACTGTATAAAATGTGTATGTTTTCATCTTTATTGTCTTCCCTGTCCTCTCTTCTTCTTCTGTCTCAGTGTCAAGTATAGAGGGCAGTGCTCTTGATTTCCAGTGCCGTGCCGAATCCTGCTCTCTCAGCAGATGTGGTTACACACTGTCAAGCATAAACAAGAGTCCATCAGAGAATTGTCGTTAGAGTGACGGGTGTAGAGGTGAGGGACCTCTCAAACCCCCTTATCAGGACTGTGTGGACTGAATGATCGCCCACGAGTGGTTAACACAGAAACAGTGACAGAGCGATAGAAGGAGATGGGTGACTTTCAGACAGACATAGAGACAAATCCAAAAAAGAAAGAGAGGAAAGCTATGTAATTTCCTGGACAAGCATTAAGAGCAAAAGGAGGGAGAGAGAGAGAAGAGAGAGAGAGAGAGAGAGAGAGAGAGAGAGAGAGAGAGAGAGAGAAGAGAGAGAGAGAGAGAGAGAGAGAGAGAGAGAGAGAGAGAGAGAGAGAGA
>NW_024121321.1:16644173-16817991 GCF_016745375.1 Pimephales promelas
TTTTTAAACTGATGATGCACATTTCATATGCGTTCAATACAGCTTGAATTGCTGTTAATCTTCTATCAGTACAGTACATATATTATTTGTCAGTCGGATAACCGGAGATCTGACTTCCATCAGACTTTAACTGCGTCTTTAATGAAGCACACCAGGACCAGATGGTTCACTGAAGGTTACTGGCAGGTGTGCTTGACCAGTGATGCACAATCTCCAGGTAGATCTCCAGATACACTACTGGGCCTTAGACTAAGGAATCACTGTGTTATTAATATCATGCCATGTTATTTCACATCACATTTCTCTTAAAAGCCCCATGTATAAGCTAAAAAAAAATGTAAATAAAATTTAAAGAGTAAATGTAAATAAAATAAATGATGGGAATAAAAGTCGTGATGACTGAAATGTGAAAAATGCTCTCTAGAATGCCAAATGCCCCCCTAATGCAACCTGCCATTGTTGTGCAATTGCAAGTAGTAAATCATGGTTTTGTCAGAATGTGAAATAAACTAAAGCCTATTGGCTATTAAAAAATAAAACTAACTAACTAAATTAACAACTCTTTTTTATTACATAGGCCCTGTCCTAAATGGCACACTTCATATACACTTTTGGTCTTGTGGATATAAAATGGCTGCCCTGTGTGCGTGTCCGTTAAGTCCAAGAGACTGTAGGGTCCCATTTGTCATTTTAGGTGTCAGAAGGGTGCTCGCGAGCGCCCCTTTGAAGCCGATATGCACACCGATGCAGAGCTCACACTGATGCGAGCTCTGCATTAGACTTCCCAACAGTCAAAGAGGCATTACATTATGAAAATGCGGACTCGTATGAAGACCGCAAGGGTTTAGGGTGCCATTTGGGACAGGGCTGTATGATAGGCAACAGACTTTAGTTACATTACAGCCATGAACTATGATTTGCTATTTGCATTTGGGGGTGGGACATTCTCAGTCTAGATAGCATTTGATAGGAGAAAAAAATGTGTAATTTAGGTTGAGTCTTCAATATCTTTGGTCTGTTCTCCTAGAAAAGAAAGACAGTACATTTTGAATGTGTAGAATTGTATGTATATCATGTGAAGATTAATTTGGCCAAATTTAGGTGCAAACTAGCATATAAGTAACCTCACAGTTAACAGATTTTTAAAGTCTGAAAACTTAGATTTCGTGAGGTTGTGAGTGTTAACTTTTTAGAGATGGCCATCATCATTTGCTGGATCATAAATACATGTTAATATTTGAGAGTTTATTCTTAACTATAGTTTTTTTTTTTTTTTACTGGTAGGTTTGTTTGATCTGACTCTGGGATAAACGACGAATCTGGAAAAGTCACCGATGAGCACCGCTGGCTCACTGATCTGCCTCACACACCAACTGGGACGATTATATAAGACTTTTAGGAGTTCCTTACACCTCAGTGAGCAAGAGAAGATCCTGCAGAGAGTCTCTCAATCACATACGGAAATACACCCCAACGTACAGACAGGATACACAAACAAACACACATACGCACGCACAGATGGCAGCCCTTCTGCTACACACTTACCCCTAGCTCTGTGACTAAAATATCAGTGATGCTGCCAAGTACAGTCACACAGTCGAAGATGTTCCAGGCATCTTTGAAGTAGTTCTGTGGTAAAAAGACACAGATGCGTTTGTCAGTTGGGCTAAAGGAAGATTACAGATTTGGCACACACACATACACTCAGTGACCCACTGACAGAAAAAGGAGCAAATTATTTATCCGAACTCTCTGGTGCTAATAAAACAGCTCCCTTCCCCATTTCAGCCCTTATGCCTTCACTGTGTTTTCCTCTCCCTCACACAGTGTACAAAAAAGGGTGGATGCCTAGAAGACTAGTGGCCCAGATGCTGAACATAACAGCCTTTTTGTGAGCTGCCAAGTGAGTGCCTGCAGGAAAACATTGCATTAGAGCCATTCAGTACACCAGCTGCATGGTAACAGAGGCACAAGTGCAAAGATCGTGTGTAATTCTTTCCAGCCAACACGCGTCATACCCATCATCTTCATTTCGCTCTAAATCTCTTTCTTTTTTCATTTTACACTCCTAATCACTTCAATGTTCCCTCCAGCTCTCTATCTGCATGTGCGTCTCTTACTTGCATGACTTTTTGCTGACTTCAACCATTTCCTTTGTGTCCTGTAATTCCATGTCCCAAACCTTTTCTCATCTACTTCAGAATGCTACCTCATTGTCATTGCTCTCTCTCTTATGCTGTTCATAAATCTTGCTCATACAATGCTGATTCTGACCTATATGATTTTTAAAGACCCCTCCCCCCTTATTTCCACAAAAAAAAAACAGGTATATGAACACAAATAACTTATGTGACAAACAGCACAGGTCCTTGTGCCACTCAAGTCAAATTGCACTTCTCACACAAATGATGCACATTGTGATTTTGTTCATCATATTTTCATTTTGTTGGCCTAATGTGAGGAATATTCAGTGTGCCAATACATTGAGTTCTGTAGTGGTAGAATATATATATATATATATATATATATGACTTATGTTGTAAGTTTTAAATGTTTTAGGAAGATGCACCGGGTTGCAAAAGATTTTTTAGTAGGCTTGTGTCTTACAATTTGAGACACAATTTGAACTTGTGTATTATGTTGCCGTTTCTAAAAAAAGTCTACATACTTTTACATGCATTTGATGTGTGTGTATATATATATATATATATATATGATTTATAAGCTGTTTTCCTTATGGGGACCAAACAATGTTGCACAAGATCAATAATTTCTGGAATTGCCATCTTTTTAGAGAAAATTTGGTCCCCATAACATAGGGTTTACCAGCCCAGGACCCCCCACACACTTTTAGAAAACTATACTCACCAGCGCTCCAAAGGCAATGATCTTCAGTATACACTCCATGGAGAAAAGTGAGGTGAACACTATGTTCAGGTTGCCTAACACAGCTTCATAGGCATCTGACGCTCCATCATACTAAACACACACAACATATTGAATTTGTATTAATCTGTTGCCATATTTGGTAACCGGGTATATCCCAGGCCATTTATTTACAAAATCTAGGGTTACTATACATTCCAAGTCTGGTTCAGTGCTCTAAATATATTATAAAGCAATATGTACTAAAGATAAAAACTGCCACACCTTCATCATAAGGACAACAGTATTGAGGGCAATCAAGGCCATGATGGTATATTCAAATGGAGGAGACACCACAAACTCCCACATGCGGTACTGGAACGTTTGCTTGTTCTGAGGCATGTGACGTGTGAGCGGTCTAGCATTGATGGCGAAGTCTATACAAGCTCTCTGAAAATAGAACAGATACGGTAAGGTTAATCAAGCTGAAAATCTGCCTAATAAGATGCTCCATATAGATGAGAATAATGCCAGCAGCGGTACGCATAAAGAATGAGCTAGACTGATTTTTTAGCTTTTAAAACTTTCCATCTGATCTGTCCTTTACCTCATTCTTTTCCAGGCTGTAGTCCTCCATCATTTTGTCTCCTTGCTCCTGGAAAGTGATGATGATGAGAGCCACGAAGATGTTGACGAAGAAGAAGGGGAAGACCACAAAGTACACCACGTAAAAGATGGACATTTCCATCCGGTAACCTGGGCTCGGGCCCTGATTCTCGTAGGTCGCATCCACTGAATGTTTCAGCACCCTGGAGAGTGGCAAAATGGGAGGCACTGGGTGATTTGCTGCAATGTGATACTGTGAAATCTTGTAGGTAATTGTAAGGAGTCCTTAGATATGCCACGTAAAACTTACAGATTCACTCTGAATGTATTTTGATGCAAATTATTTGCATTACAAAAAAGAGGCAATTTCACTAATGAATTCAGACTTTGGGTGCATACACTGATTAGGTTAGGAACTGAGATGTGTACATACTGCGGCCACCCCTCTCCCGTAGATACCGTGAAGAGGGTGAGAAGGGCCCAGAGCACGTTGTCGTAGTGGAAATCGTATTTCTTCCATTCCCGCTTCTGCGCCCGCACTTCGTTATCTCTTTCATAGACAAGATATTCGCCCCTAACAACAAAATGCTTTTAGAATAACACACCAATGTGTCTGTTCGGCAGTGTGTTTATCTGTGTTTTCTCTCACCTGCAATCTCGCTCAAACTCCTTGGATTCATCAGTACAGTAGAAGAAACGGCCCTTAAAGAGCTGCACAGCCACCACAGCAAAGATGAACATGAACAGCATGTAGACAATGAGGATGTTCAACACATTTTTCAGAGAGTTCACCACACAGTCAAAGACAGCCTGAAAATAGACAAAACAGAGAAGAGACAAAACAAATTGTAAGCAGAACACAAAAGCTCAGCCTTCCGTGAAACAAAACCAACACAGAATTAGCAAAGCTAATACATATCCATAAAATCAAATAATTATTATTAACTAAGCATATGAAAATATAGCCTAATAGCATAACTCGTATAAGATATGACAAAACAGAGTCAAAATGTACAAATACAATACAATAAAGGTAATACATGACAATAAAGAAGCAGAATTACAGTAACCTGAACATTTCTAAAATACAGCAACATTAGCAGTCAATTCAAAGGTGGGGTAAGCAATTCAAATGCTGTTGGACATTGTTGATATTTGAAATCAACCCAATCAAACACATCCCTCTCTTCATTGCTCCGCCTCCAAAACTCATCCTCCAATCATAAACGCCCTGCTCCAAGTCAGTTTCGAACCCTGATCACCACCATGTGAGGCGAGTGCACTAACAATGACGCTAAACTCTGCATTATCTAGCTGTCGTCAGCGCGACTCTCGCTAGCTGGCCTCTGTTACGCACGCAATCCAAGAGTGGATGTCTTTGTATCATAGCATAAGTGCAAAAATAAAGTGCAGATGCTGAAGAAATGACAGGAATGCACAAAACATGTATGTACAGTACATAATCGTAAATACAAACGAGTTCTTTGTTAGTTGCCAACAGCTTCAGACAAACAATGACACTCAAACCCAGTGTGGAGCGTTTCTAATATTTCAAATTTTATGTTTAACTATAAAATATTTCCCCCGCTTCGCGTCGGGCTCCTAGTCAGTCTGTCGGGGTGGTTTTTGCTATTACAAGCGCCTCGCTATACATTATCCCTTACACACACACATATACATATACACATATATATATATATGAAGAGTTCAGATGTAAAAGCCTCTAAATGCCATTTGAAATTTTCTTCTTTAATGATGATTTTTATCAAACTTGTATATTTATGTTCAGTAATTTCACTTAAATAACAATTAATAGGTAATTATCGTTGCCATTTAAGTGAAATTACTGAACTTAAATATACAAGTTTGATAAAAATCATCATTAAAGAAGAAAATTTCAAATGGCATTTAGAGGCTTTTGCATCTGAACTCTTCATATATATATATATATATAGAAATTATACATACACATACACACACACAACACAGGGAAAAACAGCCAAACATAGAGGTACCTTCAGCTTGGGCAGACGCTTGATGGTTTTCAGAGGCCGCAGAACTCGGAGCACACGCAGGGACTTGATAGTACTGATGTCTTTCCCTTTGCTGCTTCCTCTGCAAATTAACACAAACACACACACACACACAGTTGGAAAGTGAAACGGCAGTTAGGCTACATGGGTAATTGGTCTTGCACACACAATTTAGGGGTGAGTTAGTAGCTCAGGCTGTTAAAACAATGAAACATGCCTGCTACATCCACACATTTACTCTCAGCCAATCAGGAATCTCGTCTGTGTCTCCTCACTGAGAATGTAGCCTGTTGTAGCCAGACAATCAAGCCCATTTCACAGTACTTAGGAAAGACAAATACTAAAATACATGCACTCAGTCAATCTGAAAAAACACGCACTCTCAGACACGCTCGCTGATGTTGCTCATGCTGTACTGGATACTAGCTCAGTGGATGTAATATCCACTGCACCGTCTTAGCCCATGATGGAACCACCACTGTACCTCTTTTTCCCAAAGAACAATGGCTGGTTTCATTTCATTGCCATGATGACAGCATGAAACACACGGAGCAAGACTCAGGCATCACCACTGTGGAATGCCCAGCCAAACCTCTTTCTTTCTTGTTTTTGGGGTTGTCCATTTGGCAAACACAAAAAAAAATAAACATATAAAAGGACCTGGAAAGTGATCTGAAGACTTTCTGGTTTATATTATCACAGTTTGCATGTCGCTCTTGTGGTACTCGAGCACAGCCATCCACCAGATGTGTGTACAGCTGTTGGATCGCAGATGTGCGGCTAGTGACCAGCAATCTAAATACAAAAGTTGTACACTGAAGACTAAACTATGGAAATGTGTGGTTGTAAAGTCATTTATATCACAGAAATGCTTTTAATAACTCATCACATACAATGGGGTCCAAAAGTTGTTGTTGTTTTTTATTAATATAATACAACTTCAGAGTCAAATGATCTTTCAGAAACCATTCTAATATGTGCTGCTTAATATTTTTGTGGAAATCGTGGAACTTTTTTTAAAGGATTTTTTTTTAATGAATAGAAAGTAAAAAAAATAAAATAAATAATAATAATAAAAAATGATTATAAATACATATAATGTATTTTTTAAACAATGTAAAGGTCTTTACCGTCACTTTTGATAAATCTTTTCTGAATAATAGTATTTTTACAAATTTAAATAAAAAACTATTAAACAGTAGTACTATATATAAGCACATGAACATAGTTTAGTAAATTCTGTAAAATAATAGTTAATTGTTAGTTTATGATACGTTCGTGTTAAAAATAATTAAAAAGATGAACGCACCAAATAGTATACCAAATATTTGATACACCAAATATATCAAATCATCTAATGCATTAAAGTTTGTATCAGCGATTTCAGGCCCAAACATAATTCGGAGCAGAAGAAGAAGGCAGCATCTATCAACGAACCCCTGTCGGTGATTGGTTGGAGCACTATTTAGGTTTTGAGTGGTTGGTGAAACCAATTGTTTTTGTGTGCAGATCTCAGAGCCGAGGCTCCCTACAGAGATGCGTTATATGGTGCGGACCGCTAGCGGATCATTAGAAAAAAAGTGAATGTGATTATGTGTGGTCCCTTTTTGGGCCTGAAATTACTGATACAACCTTTAACTAAATATTAACAAATATAACATAACTTAAACTTGTTTTGGTCTTCAGGCAAAGCAAACAAAAATATTTTAATTTTTCTTTGTTTATAACTTTGTCTAAATCCTCTAACTTTCTTTATTTCCAAGTTTAAATGAACAAATCCCAGATTTTAAATTTGTTCTAACACTTTTGGACCTCACTGTATAAAATGTGTATGTTTTCATCTTTATTGTCTTCCCTGTCCTCTCTTCTTCTTCTGTCTCAGTGTCAAGTATAGAGGGCAGTGCTCTTGATTTCCAGTGCCGTGCCGAATCCTGCTCTCTCAGCAGATGTGGTTACACACTGTCAAGCATAAACAAGAGTCCATCAGAGAATTGTCGTTAGAGTGACGGGTGTAGAGGTGAGGGACCTCTCAAACCCCCTTATCAGGACTGTGTGGACTGAATGATCGCCCACGAGTGGTTAACACAGAAACAGTGACAGAGCGATAGAAGGAGATGGGTGACTTTCAGACAGACATAGAGACAAATCCAAAAAAGAAAGAGAGGAAAGCTATGTAATTTCCTGGACAAGCATTAAGAGCAAAAGGAGGAAGAGAGAGAGAGAGAGAGAGAGAGAGAGAGAGAGAGAGAGAGAGAGAGAGAGAGAGAGACATTACCCGCTGCCTCCGCTGTAGGTGTGAGCAGTTGAAGAGATGAGAAAGGAATCAAACACACATTCACACACATACGCACAAAGACACAGGGGAGAAAGGGAGTTTGAAGGAAGAAATACATTAATATGAGACACATACAGTAAAAAGAGAGAAATAAAGATGCAAGCTTATGAATTGTTACACTAGTGCAAATCCACACACCCATACATGTGTGTTCACTTACCATTTATGTTACTTACAAAACTCGTAACTATATGCTACTACACCAGCAGGACATTTAGGCGTATATAGCCAGACTTTTGACTTGCGGCAAAACGTCTGGTCCTCTTGGCAGCTTATTATGGCCAAGAACCGCCCACTTAGGCAGGAAGTGTCTGCATGACTGACATGTAAGCCGACCAACCACAGTCCGTTTTGGTTTAGGTTATGTTCAGGGGTGGGGTTATTTTAAATACATTTTACCACAATGCTGTGCAGTAGTCAGGTTCCAGATGTAAAAAAATGATTTTATACAATAACTTATAAACTAAAATGCTTGTAGTACTAGGTATTCATAGACAAAATCGAGAAAACAAAGCGGAAAATGCTTCTGGTTCAAAGTAAAACAAATCTCAAACAGAAGATTTAATAGCACTAACCTGCAAAACTTTTGCAAATCTACTCATTAGTTCTTCCTTAAAAGTGCTTAACTTGGTACCATTAAAACCAATTATTTCCCAGTGAACTGATAAGAATCCTGAGCGGAATGACTCCTGGAAGTACCATAAATCAAGCCAACCAGATTTGAACTGTTGAGTTCAGCCTGAAGTTGCCATCTTTTGTGTATATTGTGCAAACAAACTGTGGGTGGTCTGTCAACATGCCGTCGTCTGAGGCTGAGACTATAGCTAACACACACACACACAAATCTAGATCTATTTGAACGGAAGAGTTGTTAACATGCAGTGCCATTCTGCATGTGACTTCATCGCAGTTAGTTGCCATGCCTCCTTGTTCATCGTGATCTCATGATCACGTACCGGTACTTTAAAGCTCATACTGTCACATACACATGGCATAGTCATATGACCATAAGCACTTCACCTGCAGGGCAATGGAGACCCAAAGCTCTGCTGGAGTCTGCATGTGATTCAAAGAGATTTACTCTACAAGCAAACTATCATAGACTGATACTTTAAGTGCAAAACAACTGTTTAGAAATAACAAAGGAGAAATTTTCTTTCTTAAAGATTACACGGCATTCTGCTGTGTAATAAACAACAAAACAAAAATCAGACTCCCAGCAAGCTCAAGTCTGTCAGCTTAAGCAGTTCACAAGGCTAATAAAGTTTAGTCAAAACAGGCTTAAAACTGTACACGTGTGCAAACGTGTTTGTTCTAACCTATAAACAAACACTGACCTTCTCAACAAACATCTCTCTATATGGCATGAGAGACGTTGTCTCACTCATCTCTTTTCATTCTCAAGAGATGATCGGGATCAATCTTATCACTAAAGAGGCCTTAGAACGGTCTGTGCCACTAACTTACTCAAACATGCTTTACGGTATTTGACCATGCAGTGCATCTGTCCTATTCCAATATGTCTTTTTGCCAATCAACCCCAAAAGTAAAACTAGAGTACACCCGTTGAAAGGTGTGTAGTAAGTAGGAATGAGAAATGCATGCTGAGACTTTTATATTTGTATATTAAGTGGTCCACCAAGAAAAACGTCAAAACCAATATAATAAGTTACAACTCTCACTTCTGAGCTGCATTCAAAGCCATTGTAATATGCAAAAACAAACCAGTGATTACACATTATATACAGTATATTATAGCCATGTTGCTATATTGTAAAATTTAGAGTAAAAAAGCAAACACAAATATATACAATTTAACTACGGTATTTACAAAAATATATTTCTGTTGCTAATAAAAGCAAATGATCAATTGTTTCACTGTTTTACTATTTTTTCAGTTCTGCAGTCTCTCTCTCTCTCTCATTTTTTTTTTCCACAATAAATAGACTCCCTAATTGGATTTTGCATTCATCAAAATGTTGATGCAGATCTCAATTTGACAGTGCCCTTCTAGGAGGTGGGCAGTTTGATTGTCTGTAATCCCATTATGGTATTATCTTTCTGGGCAAAGACCCTGTTCAGCCATAAGAGGTCCTAATGCATTCTGTGTTGTCTTGTTTCACTGCTTTCCACGGGCCTGACAATTTTACTGTGTATCGGTAAAGTGCATCGGTCTAATCTGCTGATTTTTATCATGTCCAGATCTAGTTGTATTAGTCTGTAAGTGAGTCATTCCATGAAAGGACCACCTGTGTCCAGTCATCTGATGGAGTCTACAAACTACAAAATCTCGAAGTACAAATAACATAAAAATGTAGACTATATGTAAAAGAAATAGAATATAATATAAAAGTAATAATACCATAATCACAAAAACATTTATTCACACTTTTAAAAACATTCTATAAATCTATAAAAAAAAATACATAAATTTTAAAAAGTCGCATTTCCACAATCAAAAAGGCACTTATTTCATTGAACGAGTCAAGTTTCCATGACTATTTTACTTGCTGTAAATCAGTCATACCACACTTGTTAGACATTTCAGACGTCTTCGAACGTCTTGAACGCCAGAAACAAAGAGACACACATGTACACATAGACACAAACACGTATGTTAACACATTTAGGTGTCCACATACTGTAGATTGTACCAAGTTGATTAGCTGTAAGATTGAGTTACTGCAACTGGCTAAAGACTTGCACTTGGCATGTGTCCTATGTGTGAGGGACGTGGTGAGAGGACGTTTGGACGGACAATCAGACAGACAGATCAGTCTATAGAAGAAGAGGACAGGCGTGTAATGAGAAGGACAGGCAATTAGAGCAAACAGAGGGGAAAGTGAGAAAGAAAGAGACATTACCCCTCTCCTTCCCCACCGCCTCCTCCACTGTAGGTGTTGAGAGATGATCAGAGACAGGAAGACAGAGACAGACAGAGCCAAAGACACATACAAAGACACAGAACACACACAGAAACAGAGGCACAGGGAAAGAATGGGGTTTTTGAAGCAGGAAAAACATCCATATGAGACAGAGAATCACAAAATAGTGGCAGACCCCTAGTTTGGTTATATGTGGACACCTAATCTAGTGTAAACAATTGAAATACAAATACATATATACAAACAGGGTCCAAAATTAACTTATACAGTACCAGCCTGGGTGGGTAAATGAAGAGCCTATAGCTCAAAAATACAGACCACCCCTTATTTAACCTGAAACACTAATTTTGTCCTCATGACTTAGAAAGGATCTTTTCATTTGTATTTGTCATTGTTATAACTTCAGAAGTTTATGTATAGACAAATTAAAAATATATATTGAAATAATAATCCCTTCATTAGGGCCCGAGCACCGATGGTGTGAGGACAGTGGAATTGCTCCGTTTATTAATGTCTGAATTCGCTCCAGTTGAGGAGCAAAAAACGGGATCAATTCTTCATTGTTTTTTTCAATCCTTGGCAATTTGAACCATGCATTGATTTCCAGTGTCAATGAAAGTTACATGTCATTTCATATAGTCGCAAAAGCCTCTTTTTGTGTGCATTTGGCGTTCTTTACAAGTGTTAATCTTGGACCCTGTACACAAAATACTAAATAAACATGCACAGATATACAGTATACACACACATACGAGTCACTCCCTGAAATTGAGTAAAAGGTTAAAAACAGACTCTGTGAGAGATAGCAGAGATATGGGAACTGTTCCCACGCTCTCAGCCAGGGAGCGCCAGTCACCCCAGAGCGCCTGCCGTTCCGAGCGCTCTACGCTGTGTGGAGAAGGAGAGAGAGAGAGGGAGGGGGAGAAAGAGAAACGGGAGAATCTAGCGATGATATGAAGGAGTACAGTATTTTTCTAAGGGAAATGCAGGCACATCCAAATGCCTCTATATGAGTAAACTAATAAGACACTCATTTCATGCTGCAGCTCAAGATGTGAGTGCAAATGGAAGTGGGGTCGGGTGGAATTGGTAGTCAAAGGGAAAGGGAACCATGATGCTTAAGGATTTAATGGGATTTCTTTAACAAAGTCATGCTGGGAAAGATGTAGATTGCAAGCTCAATACGTTCTCACAAACAATGTTATTTTTATTTTATCCTTAAATGTTACAACTCAAATATGAGTTCTAGAAAGGCCATAGGGTATGGTGTATAACATTTTGGCCACACCAAGTATTAATATGTGGCATAAAAACATTTGAACTACTTCACAAGTCTGAAATTGAATTGAATTGAAATGATTTCCGAATATTTTAGACTTTTAAACTTAAGTCACGTCAGACTTGTGTGAACAGGTCTTTATAAATATTAATTCTTCTACCTCATAGCCATTCACAAGTTTGTTTGGTACATGTCATGTGTCGTGTCGTGTGTATATCCACCTAAAGGCCCGTGTCAGTCTAGAACTGCACTGTATATGGAGTTTTGTTGTGGAAAAGAACATCAGTTGTCCAGGGACAGAGGAGGACGTACACAAACACACACACAAGACCATATAATATCACCATTTCAAAGCGTATAGATTCTGGTATTTTAGGAAGAAAAAAAAACAATTGATCAAGGTTCATCATATTTCTTCCATTCATGCTTGCATTTCAGATTATCTATGTCGATTCCCAGAATCCACTCACATGCTCTTAACTAAGCCTGGAAAAGAGCCATTCACATGCATTTTTTTTAACAGTAACAGATGCACCTTTCTGACCTTTCACTCATTTTAAGAACTCTCTCAGACCTGTAGCTGGACTGAAGGTTTTCAATGAGATCAGATACAACAGTCATTCACAAGCATTCCTATTGTCTCTTGTCTCTCTCTATTGTCATTCCTGACCGCTAAACATAAATCCCTCCCTCTTTGTTCCTGGCTTTATTTATAGCAGTTTGTTTAACAAGATCCCTGATAATTTCAGCCTGATCTTAAAGGTCCCGTTCTTCGCGATTCCATTTTTCAAACTTTAGTTAGTGTGTAATGTTGCTATTAGAGCATAAATAATACCTGTAAAATTAGAAAGTTCAAAGTTTAATGCCCAGCGAGAGATTTTATTTAACAGAAGTCCCCTTTCAAAGCCTACAGCGAACGTCAGGTTTGGACTACATCCCTCTACTTCCTTTAATGACATAATTAGAACAGTTTTTTGACTAATACCTATAAAACATATATTACTAATCAAAACTCGTGCACACGTGTAACTAAGGTAGGAATAAACAATGGACTTATTTTAAAAATTCAACAACACCATTGTTAATTCGACAGACGAAAATAGAAAAACATATACCACAAGCTTTTATGTAACATTTAAAATGACAATTTAACCAATTAAAAGTATGACTTTAATCGTGAAAGTAAAAGTTTGAAAAGTATGAACTACTAAATAAACAGCTTACCGCTGTGAAACATCCTGCAAAAGTCGTGTTTGAACCGGTTCTAATCGATTCTCTTCATCTATGTTCTCCGGGTCTGATTCAGGCTCAAATTGATATGGTAATATGTTTGACATTTTTACAATATCAATCAGCGCATACATCTCCATTTCATGGTAAGAGGCGTGACCTTTCCGGGCAACGTGCAATAAGCTGCTGTCGAATCATAACACAGGAACCGCCGGCACAATCACAACTCGTTACGTATTTCTGAAGGAGGGACTTCGTAGAACAAGGAAGTCATCGGCCCGTTTTTTGGACAGTGAAAACAGCTCTATACAGATATGTCAATTGTGTGAAAAATACTGTGTTTTTTTTATACAGAAACATGAACACATGATATATTGCCATTTTCTGTTTATTATAAGCGTGCTCTGAAGTTTTGTCGCCTGCTGCTTTAAATACTCGCAGTCTATAAAGTCAGATGTTTATCATTCATCACCTGGAAAAATTTCTTTCTTAAAGGGGTTTCAATATCCTTACACTGTGCTATTGTTATAGGTGTCATGTGAACTTCAATATTCTCAGAATTAGAATGCTTATTAATTAAAACTTTATAGTAATCGCTCATTGGTGTGAAAGGCCATTTAGAGTGAGAAATGGTCATGAAAAGAATATTGAAAAGTTTTAACTAATTATAATTAATTGTAAATCGACTTTTCCTCTTGCTCTCATCTCTTCCTTCTTGTCTATTTTCCTCATGTTTGGTTCCAGCAGGGTATGTGACACAAAAGGTGGGGAGTAGAAATACCTGAGGTGAGTGTGGCTGGATGCTCCAGACAGTCCTGGGCACTAAAGGGTTACAGGTGCCCAGGCAGGGTGATCACCCTCATGAAAATGGGCCCAAGTGCACCCACTGGGTAGGCACTGCGCAAATGCGGTGCATGGTGGGGAGATGCAGTGAGAAATCTCCAAAAGGAGAACTGGGGCTAAATGTGGGGAGGGATAAGGGGAGGGAAAGAGAGGGTCAAGATAATATGCCAAATGCACAGAACTGAGTTGGGGAAGTAGAGAAAGGCAGAGAAATGGTGAGAAAGAAATGAAGGAGAGAGATGGAGAGAGCTGGGCTGTATGGGGAGCAGGCTGGCGCTCCAGGGTGGCAGAGAGCTGTGTCAACAGCACAGGCGTTAGACCTGTAGGGAGCAAGACGGGGAAGGACGAGGAGAGGCAGCAAGCAGGGAAGGAGAGCAGAGTGAGGCATGAGCGCTGGAGCTTTGATGACACTTACGTGAAGGCGAACGCCACCAGGGCACCACTAACCACTATAAAGTCCAGGATGTTCCACAGGTCACGGAAATATGAGCCTTGATGCAGGACAAGACCTAAATCCACCATCTGAAACACAGAGAGCAAATGTTTACTAAATGAATGACCGTTCAAATGTTTGCCGTCGGTTAGATTTTTCAATGTCTTAGAAAGGAGTTTCTTCTGCTCACCGAGGCTGTGTGTATTTGATCGAAAATACAATACAAACAGTGATGTTGTTAAATATTATATTGCATTTAAAATCACTGTTTTCTATTTTAATGTATTTTAAAATGTAATTTTATTCCTGAGAAGGCAAAGCTGAATTTTCAGTATCATTTCTCCAGTCTTCCCTGTCATATGATCCTACAGGAATCTCATTCTAATATAATGATTTGATGCTCAAGAAACATTTGTTATTATTATCATCAATGTTGAAAACTTTGACTTGAAAACAGCTTAATATTTAAGAGAAAACCATGATAAATTCTTTCAGAATTATTTGATGAATAGAACATTTTTTTCAACATTTATTTGAAAAAGAAATCTTTTTTAACATTATAAATGTGTTTTCTTTCACTTTTGATAAATTCAGTGCATCTTGGCTGAAAAAACATATTGATTTATTTAAAAAAAAAAACTTACTGACTGCAAACTTTGGAATGGTATAGTATATTTAGGCAATTTGTGTTTATTTCCAATTCCATTATATTCAGGGTTCACAGACCATTTGGCTAATGAATTTCCAAGATTTTCCAGATATTCGTGATTTAGGATGTAACGATTATTCTATAGAGTGATGTAATTGAGAGCAAAATGTACTCAATGTGTATTTAATTTAAAAAAAAAAAAAAAGATTTTTCCTAAATATTGTATTAAATTTCCATGATATGATCATTATTTTAATACGTCTTGACATTTCCAGGTTTAATCATGGGTACTCTATGCAACTATGTACTTTAAATAATTTTGAAGCCAATAATACTTCAAGTAATAATAATGTGGATGTGCAGCAAGTGGCATTTTTGAGAAATCGAGCAGCACAACACATAGTCGGAGCCTCAAACATCACGCTCATGGACCGTTGGCAAAACATCTAATGCATATGGCACACTTTACTTTCTGGAAACATTTCAGGAGTTTCGACGTCGTGATCTGATTGGTTGAATTCTACAGGATGTCCTGGAGACTTGTGTGTTGCATTCTTTGTCTAGGAGACGTGTGTTACATTATTTGACGGTCCGCCAGGAGACAAATGCTGTGACGTTAAAATCCCGTCGTGGAAGAAGCAAGTCGTTGCGTTTACAATTGTGACAATGAGCGTATAACATAGATAAGTATAATGCATATAAGAGTGACATAGAACATCATAGCACAGACAGGAGGACAGATGTGTACCTTAATGAGCATCTCAAAGGTGAACACACCCGTGAACACATAGTCAAAGTACCGCAGGACCTGTAAGCACAAAAGAGAAAGAATTTATGACAATTACGCAATGATGGATGTAAATAATGATAAATAAACATATGAAAGGATGGAGAAATGGACAGATAGATTAGGTAATGATTAGAAGCATGGACAGATAGATAGATGAGATGGCTACTAGTCCAGTAGAGTACAGAAAAGTGGACTGAACTACATAGACATAAATAGAGGATGTTGAGATGTGGGACTGTCTCACATTATTGCGGGGAGATTCGGGCCAGACGGGGTCTTCAGCGGCCAGGGCAATACTGCTCATCGCAATGACCAACAGAATACACATCTCAAAATATCTGAGCGTGACGATATAGTGGCACAACCTCCGAAATCTAAAGCACATGATCATAAAGTAGACCAGGTAGTAAAAAACAACAACTACATCAACATTGAGAATGGTTTCAATCGAAAGCTTATTTAATTTCACAAAATAAAAAAAAAATACAGTACAAGGTGAAACCAGGTGACTTTATAAATTTTGTTTGAAGATATCATACAGTGTTTGCAACTCATTTTACTTCCATATTTGGATGCATTTAAAAAATAAAAAGTACATTCAACTACGGAAAAAGGGGACAGGATTTGTTTTTATCCATTGGAATGGATTGAACTTTGAAAAGTGGCCATTAAATAGCAAATGGTGAGGGTTAATGTGCACAATTGTTAATGTATTAAAGAATTTTAATTTGAATTCACATTGACTTTAACTGCAGAGTCACAGTACCAACTAGAAGTTAACTGGTAAGTTTCACCACATTGACTGCACTCACGGGTTGGTGGTAGACAGAATGAACATTGAGGAGAAGGGTGGCATGGGTTTCTTATCCCCATCATCTTTCTTATCATCATCATCATCATCATCATCACCCTTTGTGTCTTCCTTCTTGGGCAGGGGCTCAGTGTTGGCATTTTTATTGACTGCGGAGATGTGACAAAACGAAGTAACATAGTAAGACAGATGATGCAACAAATGAAAAAAAAAAAGTAAATAATCCTCTTCAGCTCTTTCTCTAACCCTGTAGGATGGCGTTACTAGAGGGGAACATCGGGGGAATGTCCACGGCAGTGTAGTCAGGTTTCATGCCCAGGTGTCCAGTGCTTGCAACATTAGCAGTAGTAGAGGAAGGCTTGGTGAGAATAAGGCTGCTCTCTGTGCCAGTATGTGCCAGGCCGGCACTGTGGGCACTGTTGGCCAGATTGAGCAGACTATCATGTGGGGTGGAGTTACTAGGTGGCTGGGTGGCAAGCTTGTTGTTCATGGCGTTGTCCAGGTCCTCACTGTACTGACTGTCCTGCCTGGACAGAGTCTTCTGAATGGGACGAGTTGTGGAGAGAGTAGGGCCACTTCCATAACCATCCCTGATGAAAGAAGAGACATATTAAAACAAGCTTAAGACATGCTCTTTGGGAACCTCAGGGAGGAATTCGCTAAGAATGAACAATTATCAAATTATAAATAAAATAACAATAAACGTACTCTACTGTTCAAAGGACATTTTAATTATTTTTTTAAGAATGTAGTTAAATATTCCATGACTGTAATCCAAACACCAGTATCAGCTCTTTAAAATGCCGAAAATGACCTCATCTCAACCGCGGATCTGAATATTGGTTAACTGCTGCAGGCAAATAGCGCAAAAATAGAGTTTTGCGAACAAGTTGTATTCCCTAATGATAAAAATGATTTGCTCCTCCTCCGTATTTTTTTCCTATCACCTGGATGTGCTAATTAGCACAGTTTTTCAGTCAGGAGATAGAACTTACACCTCTGAGTTTTTTTAAAAATGTAACTTCATGTAACTTAAGTACTGAATTTTTCAATGCACTTGAAAAGATGCGAGAGGAGAATGCAATTGACTGTTTGTAAAGACCCGCCCCCTTTAGTTACTGTTGCTATGTCCGACAAGCCACGCCGATCTCACACCATGTTCTCACGCAGTAAAAAATACATTGCGGAGCAGTGAGGACACTGAAAACACGCTGACAGACAGGATAGACCAGGTTACTTTTGATATGAAACAAAGTATCACCTTTCAAATTTGGTAATTTTTTAAAAGAAATTTAAACAATAAATACCATTTTGTGGCTGTGGCGAGCAGGACGAGGTCGAGTGACGTGAGTGATAATGAACGACACCAGTCTCACATCTCTCATGTAGAAGCAGAAACATAAAGGAGGAGCGACGACAGTGAAGATCGAAAGAGGAACAGGCCTGATTTTATGTGGTGATTTTATGTTCTGTTTTGCTAGCAGTTGTCCGTAAGGGGCTGCTGGCTTATACTTTCATTTTGTATTTGTTTATCTATTATTAAACTTGTTGAACATTTGCCGGTTCCCGCCGCCTCCTTTTCAGAACCCGTTACAGTGGCTCTTTAATGTGTCTGACAGATCGCTGTAGAGCCTCTGTTAAAGCTGCTGGTGAATTGATCATCTCTTCCATCTAGCATCAAATTAACACGAATGAACATAAGAAGGAATGTTGTTTCAACTGCGGAAAGACGTTAGTACACACCGTTTTTAAAGTTCAAATGCTCCAACGATAATCTACTAACTCTCCTGACTGCTTTGTCAGACAAAAATGGTGGATTCAGCAAATTATGATTGGTCGAACGCCTGTCAATCAAACTCCCGGCGAAGGGTCAATTGTCAAACAAGTCCAACTAGTGCATTGCACAAAACATGTTACCAGAGATTAATTTCTATTAAACTCACTTCCTGATTCGGTGTCGCACCCCTCTCTCTTTCCTTCCCTCGCCCTCATGACGATGACGTCTGTGTTTACGCTCTCCTCCATCTGTATGCTCACACTCAGGTCCTCTTTCCCTGCCCTTATTCCTGTGTCTCCTCCCTCCACCCTCTCCATCCTCTTCTGGGGCTTTACGATGTTGACGGGCTTGGCTGCAGCGCTCGCCATGCTGATGTCTGCGGTGAGACTCTCTACCCTCCCCATGGTTCTCAGAGCCCAAAAGACTCCGACGAGATCCTGTAGAGTCCCCTCTTTCCAATGCTGGCCAGGGCCCAGATCCTCCACCTCCTCCTCCACTGTCCCCCTCATTGAAGTTGGGCTGTTTGTGCAGGAGCTGATGAGTACGCTGGGGCTGGCCATCACCCGGGCGGCTTTTGTTGGTATTGTTATTGCGGTTCTCCTGAGGGTCCACGACTAATGGCCGGTCCAGGTGAGTCTTCATATCGGGACGAATGTGACGGGAGTACGAGACCTGATTGCATGATTAAAAACAAAACAACCACATTTGCTAGAAGAATAAAAAAAAAAAATAAATAAATAAAAAAAGTTTTTCCCCGAAAAAAAATATGATTATTTATCTAATTATTTTGTATTTATTTAACATTTTAAAATTATAAAATTAAATATTAAAATTTAAAACACTTCATACTTTGGTTATAGATTGCTTAAAGGGTTTTTACATATTATTTTTAGTGGAAAACAAGACAAAAATACTGAATAAGAAAATTATTTTTGTGGTGAACCGGTAAATTGTATATACTATGAGTAGGGATCATATTAAAAAGCACCAACATCAATAATCCTGCCAATATGATAATCTGATAATTATTTTCATAAATAATAATTGGCTAAATGGCCGATATTAGAATTTGATATAATTTTTTTAATAATAATAATAAAAAAAGAAGTAAAATTAATCATTTTAAATGCTTAAGTGAATTTAGGCACCACAATATTATAATATACAATATGAAAAATGGATATTCATTAAGAGATTACATTTAACAGTGTTATTGGAATTTATTTATTATAGGAAGTGAGCAAAGTACAGTTAAATATTAAATATCGACTGATACGATAAATATGTTGATAAATCAGCTGTTAACTAATATGTATATCCATCTCTTTCTTTATAATTTCTTCTCACCTTCCAACGTTCTTCAGGTTCCAACTCATTGTAAAGAGCCTCTCTGCTGTTGACCAGGGTCTGTCGCCTCAACTCACTAGTGCGCTGCTCCCATACTGACTTACAACCTTTGTTGTTCTTCTGTTGCTCTTTGCTGCAAAAAAGAGTGAGAGACAGAGAGGGACATTTATAGTAGATCTGAGATTAGTAATCATCAAGAGGGAAAAGTGAGGATGCTGCAGTTACCACAGGCTGAAAATGCCCACCTACAAGCTACCAGCTACCATTTGTTAAAAGAGGATGATTGCACCGCCTGGGTCAAACTCACTCACAGAACACACACACACACAACCGCGCACACGCACACACGTGCGCGCACACACACACACACACACACACACACGTGTGCAAACTCGCACGCACAAACACACAAATAAGATAACTATAATAATTCTGGGAGTGAAGACATCACAGGCGCCCCACCCTTGGAGCAAAGCATGTGAAAGAGAAAAAGAAAAAGAGATAAGAGGAGAACAGCAGATGATGAGTAGCAGGATGAAAAGAGAAGAAGAGACGAGGAGTGACAAACCCGTCCCATCCCACCCAGCGGCCTGTAGAACAGAGCGGGGAGTAGCACAGAGAACCGAGGAGGAAATGCACATGTCGAAAAGGCTAATGGGAGAAGAGTGGGAAGTGTGGGGCGAATAGAGAGGCGTTTAAAAAAAAACAGAAAGAGTATAAATGAATAAATACCAGTCCAGAAAGTGTTCTGTTGCATCAAGACGCTCAGAGTTTACTGTCACGCTGAGGAGGAAAACAGCATGTGTGAAACACAGAACATCTCTTTGCTCTTCTTCCTCATTCACACACTTGTCCTCACTAATACACACATATTTTCTTCTGATTCTCTCTTCTTTTCCTTACAAATACTTGGTTAAATTCACACTCGGACAAACCTGAAACATATTAAATCGGTCTGTGCTTTTGCATGTAAGTTGTGTGTATATAACTGTGAGAGGATCACAGATGATCTTTTAGGACAAAGGATTATATTATCGATGTATGACACCAAATATAACGGGGAAAAAAAAAGTATGTTCCATTAAAGTTATATGTGTGATTAGGAACATATACCAACTAATAATACAAATAGCTAGAGTCCAGCTACTATGTTCCAAAATGCATTTCCAATGTTAAACTGAATTTCCAGCAGGGTAGAATGTCACTTTTTTTATTTATTTATTTTTTTTACAAATGATTTGGCCTGGGGGAAAAAAAAGAAAAGAAATTAATGCTAAAAATGATTTCCATTTAAAATAAATCAAGAGTTCAGATGCAAAAGCCTCTAAATGCCATTTGAAATTTTCTTCTAAAATGACCATTTTTTATCAAGCTTGTATATTTAAGTTCAGTAATTTCACTTAAATTACAATTAATAGGTAATTTTCATTGCCATTTAAGTGAAATTACTGAACTTAAATATACAAGCTTGATAAAAATGATCATTTTAGAAGAAAATTTCAAATGGCATTTAGAGGCTTTTGCATCTGAACTCTTCAAATGCTGTTTTGAACTTTCTATTTAATCAAAGAATCCTGTAAAAATCTGTTATGGTTTCTACAAATATATTATAATATTTTATAATATGTATTCTATATTATTTAAAGTTCAGAGTAGAACTACATCAATGAAAAGAATGGACACCAAAACAAGTCAAAATTCTTAGATTGAAGTGGTCTTTTTGGGGGGGTCTATGATTGACCTGTGTATTAATGCAGCTGATACAAGAACTAAAAATAGACTGAACACATGAAAACGGACATAAGGAGGACAAAGAATTTGTGGGAGACAAAATGTGGCTGCAGGACAGAGAGAGAGAGAGAGGGAGAGGGAGAGAGAGGGAGTGCTGAGAGAGAGATACTCACGCAGCAATGGAGAGGCTGGCTGCAGACAGTGGGCTGACCTCAGCTACTTCCTTCGCCGTCTCTAGAAGAGCCATTTTCTTATTGGCTGCCTGCTCTTCCTCCTGTTCATCCTAAACAGAGAGAATCATGAAGCATATTGATTAAAATGTGACGGATAAACAGTCTGAGAGAAAGACAAGAGTGAGAGGACCGTGGTCATCAAAAGTGCTCATACAGAGTGCTATAGTGCTGAATAGGCGTGGGCAGTTATTTCTGAGGCTGATATTATTGTATTTGCAGGATTTTCTCTTTTAGACGCAAAATTTATGAGTGGAGGATATTTAAATGAATCACACAACGCGATTTACTAAGGTTTGCGCGCGTCAATTAAGGCTCAAAAAAGCACGTCTTAAACCAGACACTAATTTGCGCTACACTTGGTAGATTGCGTTGGTCATTATGCAAATGATCTGGCTGCGTTTGTGCAGATTGTCAGTAGAACATGAGAAGAACTTTCCACTTCTATCAGCACTTTTATGGGATTGCGGTCTCAAGCTTATTTGCCCTGTTTAGTAAATCTGGCCCTATGTGTGGTTTGGTTTTACCTTGGTCAGCTCTTGTGCATTAGCCAGATTGTCCACAGCGATAGCCAAGAACACATTGAGCAAAGTATCTGTTCACAGAGGTGTTAAGCAATATTAATACTTCATTAGTGTATGAGAAAACTGTGCAAACAGTATGTCAGCATGCTATATTATGCGTTTGGATACAGTTGCCGAAGAGTGTAAGAACAATGAAGAAGACTGAGAAGACCATGCCCGTTCTGACTCCACCCTGAGACTCAATCCCATCATACATGACCATGTTCCAGTCTTCACCCGTCAGGATCTGAGGTACACAGAAAGGTCCATTTTAAAAAAGCCATGGAAAGCAAACTGAATGATTGGACAGTTTGATGGGCACATTTACTCACCTGAAACACTGTCATTATTGCTGCAGGAAAAGTATCAAAGTTTGTTGGTGGTGTGCCGGATTCAAAATTAAACCTGAAAAGACAACATTTTTGCTATATTATTGTTACACCAAGTATTTTCTATAGTCTTATTTATGGCACTAAGTTAGCCTGAATTAGTATTTTTTAAATAATAGAAAAATAAAATAAAAGCGAATGCCATTATTTTAGTGTTATACTGACTGTCCTCCAAACAGCTGCATGCCCAGCAATGCAAAAACCACGATGAAGAGGAAAAGGAGGAAGAGTAAACTGATGATGGACTTCATGGAGTTCAACAAAGACACCACCAGGTTCCTCAGAGATGCCCAATATCTGAGAAAGGGAAAAGAGAAGACTTTTAAGACACTTAGTCCTTGAGACAGCTCGAAGGGTAAATGGGAAACTCGACAAAGAGAGGGAAGGAGAGACAGACATGGGACTCGAGACGTGAGAGACTCACTTGGTCACTTTGAAGATCCTCAGTAACCTGAGAGCTCGTAACACACTGATCCCAAACGAGGTTCCTGGCTGGATCATAGCCCAAAGCACCTCGAAAATGCTGCCACAAATGACCTGTCCCCCACACACAAATACACGCACATACAAAAAATAGCAGTCAGTTACTTTTTTGGGTTAAAAATTTATCCAAAATAAATTTTTGAGCAAGTACATAACCAGCCAGTGTTCAAAACTATCTGCTTGTCTTAGCAGAACAAACATTGTACTTAATTCAACATATTCTAGTACTATTTTACAGTTTTGCTTGAAAATCATCAATCTTCAACACTAAAATACTGATTAAGAAACCAATTTATTTTACAGTGCAGTGACAGTGAATTCTGAATAATTAATAATCTTTAATAATACAAACTAATTTCAGTAACTATATCAACATCTTGACCTGAGATACCCTTTTCCACCAAAAAAGAACTGGTTCGGAACTGGTGCTGGTTCAAGATTGGTTCGGATTGGTTCAACTTGCGAACTCTTTCAGAACCTGTTTGTATTTCCACTGACTAGAGCGCCCAGGGAACGACGTTGTTACGTCACTGTGTACGTCGCCATACGTCTTAGCTAGAAACGCTTGCAAGTACAACATTACTTTGGGATTATCTCTAACTCTATCTCTAACTCGTGTATCAAGAAGGCTTTAAAAACAATTGAAATATGTAAGTCTTTGATCTTTTCTTTTGATATGTAATCTTTTCTGATTAGTTATGTACCCCTGTAATTGTGTCTTTTTTTCTTCCCATTTATTTGTTCTGTATTGTGACTGTTTTCTTCTTTGCTTATAATAATACAGTAAAAAAATAAAAAT
Source organism: Pimephales promelas (assembly GCF_016745375.1). Next base: position 16,668,252 of record NW_024121321.1, read on the forward strand.
AAAAATAGAAACGCTTGTGCTAACTTCAAGCATAACAATTACAAAAGCGGACTCCATAGTGTTTCTGCAAATGTTTCTCCTGGCTTTGCGATGGTCAGAAAATCTTGATCTTAACCCGCCCCAGCCCCCGACGTAAGCATGACGTGGTGAAAGAACGGTTCTAGTCCAGAAAAGAGTTGGTGCCGCTTTGGAACCAGTTTTCCTGGCCGAGAACCGGTTCTTTGGCTGTCGAAACACAAAGAATTGGTTCGCGCGCAGGAAGTATCTCCGAACCGGCTCTCAAGATGCTTTGGTGGAAAAGGGGTAAGAGAGGAATGATTGGAAAGCTGGTATCATGCTTTTGGTTTCCTCCAAAAATTTCTGATTTACTAAAAGAAGACAATAGAACAAAAGACAAGAGAAACTCACGATGCAGTCAAAACAGTTGAAGGAGGAGTGAAAATAAGGTCTAGTCCCCAGCCCATACATCTTAATACACATCTCTGCCATAAAGATCCCCAGGAAGGTGAACTCAGCAAAGTCTGGATTGAGGAGAGAGATGAAAACAGACAGAGAGTGTTTGCAAAGGACAAAGATATGAAAAAAAGAAAGAATACCACAGAAGGAATCACTGAGGCTTTTAGTGACCCAAAATGCAGCCTAATTTAAAAATGTATCATGCATTAAATGAGATTTTTTTTTTTCATAGAGCACGCACTTTTTGTCAGCAAAAAAAGAAAAAGAGTTGTTGTAGAAAGTGGAAGATTAGGACTAAACTAGAAGAACATTACTTTTGGGGTCCAAAATACTTTCAAACAACTATTGAATAAACTAAGACAAAAGAAGAGAAAGAGTAACATCTTTAGAAAATAGAAAATAAAGGAAAATAAAGAAAAGGAATTTTCTCTTCCTATATCAACAGACAATGAAAGAAACTTCACAGATTCTAGACTGCTGACAAGCACATCTGCAGAGATTAAACAGCCACAGATTTTGTAGACCACACAATATGTAGAGAAAATTCAGAAAAGTTAGCAGATTCTGTGTTAAAGATTAGTCAACAGACTTACAGAGGAAATCGGAGAGCAGGTCAGGCTGGTCATAGTGCACGGCAGCCACACACAGTGTGTTGAGTCCCACCAGACAAAGCACAGACCAGTAGAATGTTTGTGTCTTCACTATGTGCCTAATGAAGAATCTCAGTCGACGCTCCTTTTTATGGAAGGAAGAGCCCTCCAGCTTCGAGCTCTTCAGACTACCCCGTGCAAATGGAGAACCTGACGGACCATAAAGAAACAGAGAAGCCGAGCGGCAGGGGAAACAGGACACCATAAAATTCAATGAAAATATAAAGGGGAAAAAAACACACATAATTTCTAAAAGGAAAACTACTGTACTATATTTCTGAATTTCAGGTTAATTTATCAAACCAGCTTTTCACAAATTATAATTCTAATAATATATTTTGAAATTAAAAATAATAATATGTAATACTACTATGGTACTATATTTCAAAACTTTATTTTAATATACCATGGTTTGTCTTTCAAAGAATACCAAACACTAGCATTTATTTTTATGATAATATTCCCAATGATCACCTCTTGAGCCTATAGCCTACATTACTTAAATGTTTAAGTGTATGTTTAACTCTCAAGCACACCTATATCTCCATCTCCATCCTCAGCATCGAGCAGCTCAGTTTTACTCTTCTTAATTGTGGGCCTCCTCTTTGAGCCTGTGTAGCACACCATAATCACTCATTTCTAATTGATCATACTCACAGCATACACACAGATTCAGACAGCCTAAATACTCACAGATTTATAGAACTACAGAATTTAACAAATAAGAAAAGAAGAGAAAACTAGGAAGTGTAGCGTGTCTGTTATACGGATCATAAACAAATATGACGTTGAGAAATCTACAGATGGACGGTCCATGTAAATGTTCTCATGTACACTGAATTAACTTCGCTTATGGACATGAAGTATACAATATCACCCTCTCAGCAAAGCCAACATGCTATTGATATCTCTCTTCCCTTACAATGGGAAATCAACACCTAGTCCCAGTGAGGGAGCAAAGGGAGGAGGAGAGGGGGATGAAAAGGAAGGAAGGATAGAGGAGTTCATGTAAATACCGTCAAAGGGCATCCGGTCATCTGTGTCATTGTCATCGTCAGCCAGAATCACCTCTTCTGTACACATTAAAAAAAGAGATTCATGAAAGCGGGGCAATTTCTAGTGTGTAAATGATGCCTGATGAAACATTTTGTACATTATCGACACGTTCCAAGACTGAGATGTACGCATGTAAAGACATCCGTATCAAAAGAGACAAGCTTCTATCTGTACTCTTGGCTTCAGCTTCTCTAGTATTTAATGGCTATTTCTATGGCATTTACCTGCTTTGCAGATCCACTCCAGATATCCGTTCAGCTCTCTCTCTATCTGCTGCTGACGCTTCAGCTTAAGAAACTCGCTCCTGTTCTCCACACGCTCCCTTTCTTTCGCAAACTCTCTGTATCACATACACACAACAAAATTCTCATCAACAGATGTACACAAAAGCCACATCAACATGTGGCCATGTTGTACTAATTTGAGGCCACGATTTAACTAAATTAAGAACAAGGGAACAAATGAATAAATTGTACAAATTAATGTACGACTTTTGTTTTTATTGTGTTTCTGTGAAGCACCTTGGTCAGCAGTAATGCTGTTTTAAGGTGCTATATAAATAAAAGTGACCATGACCTAAATCATGGGAACAAATTCTCTGTAATTAACATCTTTAGACATAATTTAAAGCATTTTAAGCTTGTGATGTCCTTTTAAATATTTTTGCGTGAACATATAGTTACATCGGATTAATTAAACTGTATTATACCATGGTACCATGGCCTGTCTGATAACTCGATTCTGATTGGCACAGGAAGTTCCAAGTCAAGTTTAATCACTGTTCAATATTAATGCGCTGTTTTCATTGAAGCACCCTCACACAGAGCGGAGAGACACAGAAACATTCAGAACCACATCAACTAAAACTTGTTATCTCTCTCTCGCTCATTCTCTCGATAATTAATTTAAATCAATTCTATAATTCATTCATTCAAATAAATGTAATCTTACGCACTACTTTATCACTATGTCTGATTCAAAGCGGGTATATTGCTAGATCTAACAAGCCGTAACTGATGGAAATAATTGTATCCTTCTGGTAAAATATTGTGCTGTAAACATCAATAACAGCTTTAAGTTGTCAATGATGGCAAATGACCATGTTATAAGCAGGATCATCCATGGCTAGCTGTACATTAGCTTCTTTGCCTCCATGTTGTGCATTAAAATCATTTGCTGTGGAGTATCCCTCACTTGAACAATGCTTACTGTAACACTAAAATCTGGAATTCAAAATATAATTCACAACAAAGAATAAACTTGCATTTGTGAATAAGGAATAATGAATTTAACACAAAAAATCCCAACACACTACATATTTTTATATACAACCCACACAAATACCATAAACACTGAAATGTATTAGCAAATTAGACAATACACCAAAAGTGTAGACATAAAAACAAAAGATACATCTGATTATATTAGCTCACACTTCCTGAGGTTTCTTACCCTGACAACACACCCAGTACAAGATTGAGCATGAAGAAGGAGCCGATGATGATGAGGGGGATGAAGTACATCCAGTTCCATGCACTCCCTGAAGCATCATTGCTCTGTAACAGCATAAAACAGCCCAGTAAGTACAATGAGGCACACATTCAAACATTTTTTTCTCTCTCCAGCTGAGAGTATAGTTTGTTCATCTGGTTTTCTTTGCATTTGGCTTACCAAGACTCTCAACAGCTCTCTTCAAATGGCGTCAATTAGGAAGACGAAATTTTTTTTTTATTGGTATTTTTATAGGGAGAAGACAAGTTGAAATCTGACCCTGCTTACAGAGGACGAGAACATCTATGACAGTACCGTGTCAGATCCAAGGACACCATGTACCATGCCATGTGCAACCTGAAAGTGGCAACCATCTGGCTGGGGCTGCTTCATCTATGGTACACACAGCTGGGTGCTCGGCACCACTGCACCCAGCCACTGCAGAGAGGAACAAATGGGCAGCCATCTTGTATGGCATTGCTCCACTGACTGCCTCTAGGGAAGAACCAAGGCTACAAAAGCCCAGATTGAAACAGCCCACAAGTGTTGCTTTATAAAAAAAAACGCAGATGATGTCACAATGTCTGCACAATTTGGTTTTGAAGCATTTCAAGAAAACACTTTTTGTTTATAAGGGATAGATCACCCAAAACTGAAAATGGTGTCATCATTCACATAGTCTCGCCAGACCTTTAGACTATCGGAAGAAGGTTAGAAATCATAGAAGTAGGCCATATGAAAGCATATAATAGCTGTTTATGAGGGACAGACTAAAAATAATTATAAAAATATTACTTTTAAGGTCACCATTTGCCTTCATTAAATGAAAAAAAAAAACAGCTTGGGCATTCTGCTAAATACTTTATCTCCTTTTGCACTCAAAAAAGTTTGGAATGGGATGAGTAAATAAAGTAAACTACAGTACCTAATCCTTTAAAGATATTTTAAAATAGCTCATTTATTAGCTGAAGCTGCTGATATCTTTGTATTTCATTTTCATTTACATTACATTGTTGCATTTAGCAGACATTTTAATCCAAAGCGACTTTGTTAAAACAAAATGTCATTTTGTCATAGCTATGAAGCAGTCTTCCTTTCTTCCCCTTTTTCTGTCTTCCTTTATCTGCCCCACTTCTTTTTCATCCACTCCATGTCTGAGAGCTCTGAAAGCCCCAGTATGTACTGCAGCTTTTTTGCAATTAAATTTTCATAGGTTTCTTTCTCAGCAGCTGTAAGAATAACTTCAGTTGAGCAGGGTGTGTTATATATAGAGCCATGTTCACCAGAGAGAGGAGGGAAACAGGAGGAAGAAAAAAAGCAGGGGCAAGTAGAAATAGGGGTTTAGAGGCGGCGAGACGCAGAGTAATGAAAAAAGAAAACAAGTATAAAAATACAGTCAGACCAAATAATATACAGTATGTTGACATCTAATTGGGCTGTGGAGAAATGCAAGCCTAAGTCATGTGGAATTACCACCCTCTTATTTCTCATTGACCAAATCAAGATCTTTTTTTGAAATAAACCTTTAGTTCTTCAGGTAAATCGGCTTTTAATTTAAACTGGTCCCTGAGGTAACAAAATTTGTATGTGGAAATCTTGAACATAGCATTGACATCACTGCCCTATTTTCTGTCGTAGAGGGCGGCTGAACTCACCTCACCGGAAACAGCTCTGTCTGTTCAGAGTGGACAGGCTGGCCAAAAGCGATAAGACTATAAATGCACTGCACCGCCTCTGACTCTATAGGCAAGATTTTGCTTACTGTATGTCTGCGAGTGAAAGTTAACGGGGATGTGGATTTGGTGGGGCTATTCAGTCCTTAAGATTGGCTATTTTTTGATAATCTAGACGTAGAAGAAATCAGTAATCCTCTACACTAAGGATTAAGGATTAATCAAAACCAAAATAATACAGGATGTCCAGGTGAAAAGATGAGGCCCTCCAATTTCAAGCCCATCTGAGACAAAAGTACAGTGTCCATGCACAAAGAATGTATATTACATATATATATATTACATATTACATATATATATTACAATATATATTACATACTGTATATGTTTTATAATCATGACAAGTCTAGCATGGTAATGGAAATGACAATGTTAATGTCATGGCGGAATAGATCTGCTACGCTGATTATGATTATGTAAGTCATACTGTTGATGCACAAATAGCATATATCATACAGGTTCTATACAGTTGGAGCTGGGGAAGGTGGAGGGTTTCTGAAACCATGCTGCAAACTGCTATAATGAATGCTAACCAGCCATTTAAATATTGTGAGCAGCAAGGTAATTGGCTGCAGATGCAATATGAACCAATAAGCTCGTGCCAAGTAGTTAACACAGTAAATATCATCAGCTCCGGTAAGGACCCATCAAGCCTGCGCTATCTAGAGTTTCATAACAGAACTATACATATGAATATATATATATATATATATATATATATATATATATATAAAGAATAATTTGATTCTTGAACATCAAATCATCATATTCAAATGATTTCTGAAGGATCATGTTTCACCATTTCTGAAGGACTGGAAAAACTGGAAGAGAGGAACACTCTCTGAAAAAACAAAGGAAATTAACATCGGAAATCTCTTATGATATATTAACATCACGATTCGATACACTTGATCATGAGTTGATCACCTTCCAATTTACATATCATTCCATTCTGAATTCACCCAAAAATCTATATGGTTTAATGTGAACAATTATCATACCGTTTCATACATTGTAACGAAGTTTGCTGTTATGGGAAGAGGGAGGTGGGAACCGGCGAACATTTAAAAACTTTAATAAATAAATAAACACAAAATGAAAGTAAAGATGGCAGCCCCCCAAGGACGACTGCCGCCACACATAATAAATCAAAGCATCAAATAAAACAGTCCAGGCCTGATCCTCTCTCGTCCTTCACCATAGTCGCTCATCTTTTTATATGTCTGCTCCTCTGTGAGAGATACGAGACCGGTGCGTTGCACAGGTGGGACTCATCAGCAATCACGCCACCAGCCTTGCGCTGTTCTCTCATGGCCCTTTGGCCTCGTCCTGCTACCCACATACATGTTTGGTATCATTTGAAATGTCTCAGTGTGACTGGTACAAAGGTCTCATTCTCACAGAAGTAAGCCAAGAAGGTAATAAGGTGTGGAGAGTTTAGAGATATCTTGTTAACTGCTGTGAGTGTGCCCCCATGCAAATCAACTTCTACCCGCAGTAAGTCTGGGATGGTGATTAATGCAAATTCCCATTGTGAACTCATGTTTACATTTGAAAAGAGGTTTTGCCTTGGTCTGAGTATTTAGGGAGATGCTGAAAAGGGTTCAGGGCGCGCTTTGAAGTTCAAATCAGCCCGTGATGTTGAATGTCCTCAAGACACTCAGCCTCATGTATTTTTCTTATGTTAGGTAGCTTATAAAGCTTTTCTCTTTATCTCAGAGCATTTGATGTTATTGTATTTGATTATCTTTGAATCGGTTATGTAATTGGCATGATACATTTACCTAATAATTAATTGTTACATTTGGATTGACTTACTCTGACATTATTTTCCCAAATAAATTAAGTGAATGCGAATGTTCACACAAATCTGCGTTAGATTAGTGACAGCCAGCTGTGATTTTAGAGTGCCGGCTAATATTTGGCACTAAATCAAGTGTACCTGGTTTTGTAAAGACAAAAAGGGAATTTCCATTTAGCAAAATGTTGCTCTTCCAACCTAAATAGGGTGATTCTTACCTCTGTTTAATATAATGTTACTCTAGTTAAGTATACGTGGGAAACCATGGCATGACCCGACCCAAAGCTACTATCAGAGAAGTAATATTGGTTGGCTTATATCTGTAGTAGTGGTCATGACCCCTGTCTAAAGTAAACGTTATTTTAATTCAAGTGTACACTGACCACGGGAGGCTACAAAAATATCTAAGATTGAGTAAGCGTGAATGCGACCGTCAATATTCGCCAATTACCTTGGTTTAGTGACCAAAACAGAGTTTGTGATCGTGAGACGTTAAACGGCCGGCGCGAGGACCTCAAAGTGACATAGATTACAAATGAACAGGTATATATAAAACCAAGAGTTAAATAGAATAATCAAATGTGCTGCTAAACTAAATGACCAATAACCAATTGGCATTCCAACCTAAATTCGAGGTCATGATAAAATGGAGTCAGATAAAAGTTTAATTGGAATTAAATTACTTTGCCACACTTAAAAAAATGTGAAGCAGTAAAAAAAAAAAAAGTCAGGCAGTAACCTTCACTCGCTTATCGGAAACTTCCGTTGGGCCGATTGGGCAGGCCTTACAACATGCAACCAAATCATCTGTTAGTAATCGGATTGACGGCTCAACCAGACTGAAGAGCCCTCATGCAAACACCTTAATCGATCCGAATGAAATTTCGATCCGATTGAAAGGGTGATTTTTTTCCTTTTCTAATCTGATGGAGAGGACATGTTAACACTTGTTCGGATTGAAAAACAAAACTGAATGGACTGTACATGTGCAATGGCATAGATAGCATAATAATGTATGAAGTGTGGAACGAGCTGTTCTTCCTGTCACATAAATGAGTGTCCCGTCAGTCATTCTAAAAATTTCCTTTCACTCTGCGTTTGTGAAGTGGAGCAGGACAACGTCCCACCACTCCTTGTTCTTTCGGGATACTCATCCACAGAAGACTGCTTTTGGGCGTGTTTACAGCGTGATAAATATGAACCGTTGTGCAATGCAATGCAGCTTAGAAGTCATTGTCTCCAAAGCATGGCCAGAAATGGATAAAAAATAAGTCTGCTGTTTAAAACAAATAAAGAACCAATGTAGGAGAAGATCATTTTGCACAAACAGTGGTAATCTCTGTATATTCGTTCAGTGTGTGCATGTCAAAAAAAATCTTTTATACAGTAAACACACACATCAACCCGATCACTAATTGATGTTGTAGCATTCATGTAAACACTATATTCAGAATCATCAACCGGAATTAATTAAGTTCGATTGAAACAAAAGTAGTGCATAGCCACTGTAAACATAGCCACTGAAGACTGGAGTGATGATGCTAAAAATTCAATGACATCACAGGAATGAACCATATTTAAAAATATATATTAAAATAGAAAACAGTGTCCATGAAGTGTATAAAAAATCATATTTTTTCAGTATTCACGTCATCGCAGTCATTGAAAACCATACCTTTATCCTTATTAAAAATTACATATTCCTAAAATAAGATTTTGATCACCAATAATTTGAACAGATATTAACAGTTCAAATAAAAATAAATAATTGCTTATTTCTACTCCTGGTCTGTTCTTTTAAGCTATAGGTCAAAAATCCAAAAATGAAATGAGGAAGCTCTGTGGCATTAGTCAAGCGCTGCAATGGGACTTACATAGTATAGCAGGTCAGTCCAGCCCTCCATGGTAATGCACTGGAAGACTGTGAGCACGGCAAACAGGATGTTGTCAAACTGGGTAATACCATAGTTAGGTCCAAGCCAGTACTCTTTACATACTGTTCCATTTGGACACTTCCGAGCACCAGTTTCATTCCCGCAAGGAAACTCCTCTCGGATTTCGTCTAAAAGAAAGGTGTAAGAAAGAGAAAAATCATAAATAAATCTTTCATAAATAATTAAATTGTGCTACTTGTGATTGTGACATTCCATGATCTCCAAAACTGGCACCAAGTGACCTACCAGTGATATTGTCAAAGCATGTCGTATGAAATTTGCCCATATAGAACTCTAGACCAATGATGGCGAACATGAGAATGGCAAAGAAGAGCAGCAGACCGATCTGCAGCAGTGGGATCATGGCTTTCATAATGGATTTGAGAACAACCTGCAAGCCTAGAGGAAAGAGAACAAGTATATTGACATATAGTCAGAGGTTTTAGTGTTTGTTTTTGCAGCATAAAATTGGATTACAAAACTTGACAGCTTGTAATATGGCACAAAATGTATCATGTAAACTGTGCATCATCACACTTCAAATATACTAAATCAGCATATAAAAGCAATTCTTATGAACTGTATATTCATGACTTCTCAGATCACGTTTTGAACATTGAATATAATGATATTTAATCTTCCCCTACAAATCAGCCCTCAAATCACAGATGTGGTTGCTTTTTTAAACTGATTGGTCACGTGACATGCAATAATTAATGCCATTTGTCTTCAGCAGGGTTTCTGCAGGTTTTATGAAGATACATTTAAGACTTGTTAAGGCCTTTTTAAGACCAAGTAAAAAAATGTAAGGAATTTATTGAAGGGAACACAATATGTATGTTCTCTAAATGTAGTTGGATTAACAACACTTCAGTTTAAAAATACTACTTTCAACAGATATGTATTAATTTTTAATTCATTTTACTAAAAAAAAAAAGTTTGACTTTTATTTATTATTCTGTGTTTCTGTCTTGTTTTCCAGTGCAAATGTCTAAATAATATTAAATATAGATGCATTTACTGAGATAAAAAATGAGAAAATATCAAGTCTTGTTTTCTGTAAAACAGATTTGGAAAAGTTTGAATAAAAAAAAAGAACAAATATCTGCCAATGTGCTCACAAAAAATCAGATTAATTCAAGGGAAAGTTTGATAACTTCTTGTTATATGTTCTTGTCCTAAGCATAAACTCACTCAATTTGTGTATAATTTTTCAAGACTTAATTTGAATTTCAAGTAAATTTATCTAGATTTAAAGATATATATATTTTTGCAATGCATGCAACATTTAATGTCATGACTATGAATATAAAATTTTCTCCTCTGATTTAAGACCTTTTTAAGGCCATAATTAGTGTCAGGGTGAATTAAGACTTAAGACTTTTTTAAGACCCGCAGAAAGCCTGCTTCAGTTTCTTCAGACCTAGTGCGATGCATTTATTATTATTTATTATTTTTTTGTTCTTTTTTGGAGCTTAGCAGTACAAATCACATCCACTTTCATAGTACAGAAAGCATATAATTGGGGATGTACTGAAATGAACAATCTGGCCCTGAAAAATAAATGTTTAAATTCAATTATTTTAAATAAAAGCTTGCATTTTTTAAATTTAGATTCAATAAAAGTAACACACAAAAATTGGACAGACAATAGGCCTATAATAAAATAATATCAAATATCATTCTTCATTAAGTTCTATGCAACAGAATCAGTTTTAACAGATTTATTTTGGATAATTTTCGGCGGCCGAAATTTCGGTGCATCCCTACATATATAAAACATCAAATTGAATAAATTGGAACAAAAATGTTACTCACTAGGAATCCCAGACACAAGTTTGAGAGGTCTCAACACTCGAACAGCACGCAGGGTCCTCAGGTCAAAGTCTGAGCCCACTGTTGACAGTATTCTGGAGAGAAATAACATTACAGAATGAATCATAGATGAACAAGAAAACACAGTCAGTCGAGGTTTAAACTGGGATATTGTGGTAAACAGTGGTCTACTATACTAATAGAGCATTAGTATTTGTTAATCAGTGACAGTTCATTTTTTTTTTTTGAGAAAAACATGTATAAAGCGTGACAAAGGTACATGAACACAGCTCATGTAAATCTATTTACATCGTGATTAAGCTAATGCCCATTCTGAACAACACATTCTCATCCCAAGACGTCATCTACTGTAACTGACGCTTTTGACCATACGTCAACATCCGACGCTTTAGGGCACCCTTTAACTGACATCTAACTGACGTTAAAGGGTGCCCTAAAGCGTTGGATGTTGACGTCTGGTCAAAAGCGTCAGTTACAGTAGATGACGTCTTGGGATGAGAACGGGCTGTTCTGAACACAGACAAAATTAAAATCATAAATGACTGTATTAAGGCTTCACCTGGTCAGACATCTAAGCTACAGTGTGTGAATCATGGACTCAAATACGATAAGTAGTGGGCATTAATGGTTTGAGAGAGGATGGCACACACTGCTCGTCCCCCCTCAGAGTGAATGTCAGAGGTCCATGTGCAGAGAATAGAGATAAATGTGGGTACCGCTGCTTTGTATTCATATGACCTTTATTTGTGCAGGAAAGTCACTGGAAACTGATTCTCTTTAATGATAACATGCAGAGAAGAACAAAGACGTGAATCCAAGTGAATCAATACAGCCCGGATAGTGAAACATATATGACAGGAATTTTAAATCAACATTAAAACCCACAGATGTAACACCAAATTATCAGTTTTATCGCCACATGAAGCCTGTTTTTGAAGACAGCTGACAACCTAAACTTGCTTCATTTTGCATGACATATAGAAAAATGTTCATTGAGATATATTTTAACCCGTCTAAAACTGCTTTGATATGAGCGTCAACTGTTAAAGAAAGCTGCTGCTATCATCTTTGTCTTTAGTAGAACAAACTAAAAGCAACTAAGGGCATAGGGGAAAAAAGCAAAGGACGTAGATGCAGAGAGGCAGGAATCATGGAGGTTGAAGGAAGACTAGTTGTTCAGTTAATATTAATGTAAATTACTGGGGATGGACAGAGAGTCAAATGAGAAAGAAAAGGAGAGATGGAGAGAGAGCGAGAGAGAGAGAGAGAGAGAGAGAGAAAGCAAAATGGGGAGGTGAAGAAAGAGAGCCAAAGGAGGCTGGAGGAGGAAGAGGAAACAGAGAGAGGGGAGGAGCTGAATGAGAGTGAGATGCTGACTGGCTGATTTATTCCCATCTCTCCTCTACTATTTATAGAGCTGCAGTCTGAGAGCCACCACTGTCAGCTGTACCTGACTTATTATACAACACTTTCTCTCCCGTTTTCTAACACACCAACGCACTTATTTCTCTAGGAGGGTGGGGACTTTTCATTGACTTCTACTGTTTTATAATCAGCTAATGATATGTTTGATTTGTAACCCTAAACCTAACTCTCATGGAAACCCTTATATTTTCCTTAAGAATGAAATAAATTTCCTTATGGAGACATGTTGGTGACGTGGCCTACCTGCATGTAAACAAAACAACACAAACAAAACTGAACTAAAAGAGACAAAACCAAACAAGAGGTAATTTAAGAATAAGACCCCTTTTGTAAAGGTATACATAAAGTGTTTCTTCCAAGAGAGAGGTTTTGCTGTTTTGAGGAGGTTCAGGAAAGTGAACCATGGGTGTGTGGGCTCCAGGGGAGCCCCCAAAGAATCTGACAGATTGAGTTTATGGGATACAGAGGAGAATTCACAGGTGTTTACACTGCACTGACACGGGGCAGCCCACAGGGAGGCATCTGCCAATCCATCTCCCCACGATCCCAGACACACACTGTGAGTGTGAGAGAATGTGTGTACGGCTAGGAGTGAGAGAAAGCGGCAGTGTTTTTTGTAGCAGTGGACGTAAATGTAGGTCAGTGCTGCTACTATAGTCAAAACACTATTGTTTAGTTACCAACACTGTATAAAGTAAAGTCGTGAACACATTAACATTCTTTTTGTTTGTTTAGAGAGTCGATGAGGATGACAACTCCCACCACAGACTTCCTCACAATACACCATATTCCCATAGCAACTGACAATTCCTCATTCAGACAGTTTCTACGGTTACTGGGCCCTTCTCATTCATAACGGTTTCCATGGGAACAAGAGCCATTTCTCATTGATAGAATTTTAGCATCACTGTGCTAACAAGGCAAAAGGAGGGGTTTGGTGGATCTAAAAAACATACAGCATCTACTCTACATACACTGCAATCCGTCCAATACGGAGGAAGATATTGTTTTTACAAAATTAAATAGCCATAGCATAATCTCTACATACATATGCGGGAAAACAAACATGTTTAGTCACTGTGAAATATTAAAGGGTCCCTATGAATTTTTGAAAATGACCTTTCATGTAGTTTGTAACATAGTTCCAAGTGAATGAAAACAACCTGCAAAGTTTTAAATCTGAAAGTGCACCATATATAAAGTTAGAGTCAATGAAATGAATCGTTTTTCAAACGAGTCATAAGCCGTTTCGTTGTTGTGGTGTCATGACGAAACATATTTTGCTTCGCCCACGTATTGCACGTGCAGACACCAGGGAAAACTTGAACCTCAAACCGTCAGCTGATTCCTGTGGATACTGGACAGCATCATGTTGAGAAGATGCTGTGCTCTACAAGGTCCTCTGACATTATTAATATTATTATTATTTTTTTAATTATTTAGCCTGTATATGGTCCCCCAGTGGCTAGAAATTTCAATCGGTGTAAACCGAGCTTTGGCTCTTTCTCTACCTTTGAGAAAATGAAAGCTCAGACGTACTGATCATGAATCTCCCCTGTATGACGTCATACGGAGGAAAGGTTACCTCCCCTTTCTCTGCTTTGCCCGTCCAGAGACTTCGGCTCGCCCATGAGAAAATGAGCTAGGGAGTACGAGTTTTTCCTCGAGAAATATCATGGCTTGCAAACGAGCGAAGCATGGTAGTTGATCAGTGTTCGAATGTACAAATGAACACAAAAGTATTTTTTAGTTGCTTAAAGGGTTAGTTCACCCAAAAATGAAAATTAAGTCATTAATTACTCACCCCCATGCTGTACCAACCCCGTAAGACCTTCGTTCGTCTTCGGAACAAATGAAGATATTTTTGATTAAATTTGAGAGCTGTCTCACTACCACATTGGCTGCCTAAGGGACTGGCTCTTCTTGACGGCCCAGAAAGTCAATGAAGAAAATGTTTAAATATCCCAAGTGACTACCGTGGCTCAACTATATGTTTATCAAGCGACGAGAATACTTTTTGTGCGAAATAACAAACAAAAATAATGACTTTATTTGACTATTTCTTTTCTTCCTTGTTGGCCTGAAACGAGACTTCCTTAGATTTCCACGACGCATGCGCGAGAACTGAACTGAAGTAGTTGAAGAAGATCGCAATTCTCGCGCATGCGTCGTGGAAATCTATTGAAGTCGAAGTCTGGAAATCTATTGAATCTAATTCCACATTACTATTGGATACAACCAAATATTTCAAAGAAAATTATTCCTGTTTTTGGAACAGCTAATCTATTGGTGTACAGGAAGGTCTTATATTGCAATGTTTTGGTTATTTTCATCATTTAACCATGACCACTGTGTGCATAAATGGTGTATTGTGCACTCTCTGCTTCATGTTGCAGCTGTTTTACATCAGATTTCAAAGTGTTGCTCAGTGTAATTCTAATTCTATCTGGAAAATAAAGAGAAAAAGGGAAAAAGAGAAAGGGCTATTAATGTGTGTTATATCAAAGGACCAGAGTTGAGGTGTTGAGAGGGGACATATCATTTCATCTTCAAAGTGCTCCTCAACTGAAAGACATATCCGCCATTTACCTTCCACAGCAAAGAGAGAACAGCTGTGAGCAGAGAGAGAGAGAATATCAGCCTGTGAGTGTGTGAGGAAAGAGAAAGTTCTTGTGTCTCAAGGTTTTGCTGGATGATTGATCATCTGCAGTAGTGAAAAACAGGTTACTGCAGCAGCTCCTGCATAGACTGCTCTCATTGGCTTGCTCTGCTTCTCCTCTCTCTCAGTCTCCCTCAGACTCATACACATACAAGCCACTGCTTGTTTCCAACCTACTGCTTCTCCAGTTGCATCTTTCCCTTTCTCTTCTCTTTCTCCTCTCTCTTTCTCTTCGCTAAACCCTAGGACACATGGAAAGACAAACCCAAGATCTTACCCAGTTCCCTTTTCTCCTTAACCCTTGCTTACTGTATGTATTTATTTGCCATCTTATTAGATTTTGAATTCTGAAAAAAATATGCACACACATCTGTTAAACAGGACAATTGCTCAGCCTACTTCAAACGTTGCATATGATGAAGACTCAGAATAGAGTGAGTAGAGAGAAAATGGCTGCAGCAAACAGGGCTATAGCTCTCCTCCCTACTGCAGCCAACACACCCTCTGACCCATTTACACGCGCACACACACACACAGAAAGATCAAACAGGAGTCTCATGCACATATACACAAATACATATACACACAGAGAGAAGACAACAAACACCTATGCGTGCACCTTTAAAAAAAATACACAATGGTATTGTGTAATACAGACAATTTCGACAATATTTTATTTTGAATATTTATGTTCGGCCTGCCAACTTCTCTTTGCTATATCATCATAATAATTGACAATTAACATAATAATAGTAATAATAATAAAATATAATAATAATAGCATTTTATATGTATATGTTTAGTTGACAATGTACTAATGAGACTTGTGTCTTTAGGTTTCACATCTATCCTGTTACCATCAGTATAGTTCTGTATAACTATACTAATACTATACATATTCTCACTGACTTCATATTTTATTTTGTTAGGTTTTACATAATTGGACGAGCTTAATATGCCAAATGGCATTGTACAGTAAAATTTGGTCATTCAAAAGTAGAAATTTGCAAACACATCAGCTTTAAATTCTCTACGAAACACCTTGTGATTTCACCTTGAGCACTATGCTTATAATGTCAATCCTGTTAGAATCAAACCTGTTTTCTCATAATTATAAGCCCTTATTAATGTTATATTAGCATATTAAACTTTACCTCAAGTAGCTATTCATCACATCTATGCGTCTAACTAAACGTTTAAAATCTTACAAAAGTTTACTGAAAAAGGCACCAGGTTCTTAGAATAATTGCACAAAAACTCACCAAACACACCTACATGCACTTCTACCCCTCTTCAGTACAACCCAGAATATGACAGAGCAGAGAATCAATTTTCACAACATCCACCATGCGTTAAACTACCAACAACAACGCATGAGATCCAGCGGTTCTGTGTTAGTAATCATGCTAACTGAGCTACAATGGTTGATCAATCAAGCTTGTGGTTTTTTAGGTCAAGTGGCAATATCTGCCTGAGCCAACCTTTTAGCACCTCTCCTTTCAGTCCTAGTTCTCTAAATTACAAACTAAATTGGATATGTGAACGAATTTGATGTACGCAGAGATGGATGGAAAGGCTATAACATGCATGCTGGAGAACTGCAAGATGATAGGCAGTGCAGACATTATAACACTATAGATTCAACTTCACAGTGTTTTTTCAGAAACATGCTATACTATTTAAGAGTTTCAGGTAAGACATTAAATTGACAGTATAAGATATTTTCATTAAAAAAAAAAATCCTGTTCTTTTGTACTTTCTATAATTTCAGTGTTTATAAATGTTTCTTGAGCACCAAATCAGCATGTTATAATCGATCATGAGACACTGAAGACTGGAGTAATGAAAATTCAGCTTTGCCATTGCAGGTTGAAATTACATTTTAAAATATATTACAATCAAGAAGTTATTTTAAATGGAAATAATATTTACTGTGTTTCATACTAAAAACCAACCTTTGTGAGCATAATTGACATCTTTAAAAAATGTATGAAAAAACTTAACTGCCCTAAACGTTTGAACGATTATCATTATCATCAGATTCAGATCAGGAAACTCAAAGTAATCTCAAAGTTATCAACAAACATTCTCCAAAGTAACGTTAATAGAATGCTATCTGGTCTTTAATGGAGTTCTCAAAATGTTAGCACATATATGTCTATATTTAAAGAAAATAGAAGAAAAAAACAGAAAAAAAAAAAACCTTTTCATAACTTAATGGTTTATGAAACTATTTCATAACCATTCTAGAATCTGAGCCTCAGAATTGGCATCCACCGTTTTGATTATCTTAAAAGTGCAACGATTATCTAAAAAGTGCAACATCAACTTAAACGTAAAAGACTGTTCACACCAGGTTCAGGGCAACTAAACAATAAGTAAATACATCGTTTGTATTTGTATTGTTCTGTTCATTATATTGTTCATGTTTTTAAATAAGTATACTGCAAGCTCGGCATGCCATTATAAGGCAAAAGCAAATCTAGCTGTCTAACTCCAGATTTTCTTTTTTTTTTACTCTTCCTTCCTCCTTTGCAAAAATCATGGTTGTCTACTGTGACAGCCCTGTGCAGTCCAATCATTCTGTATGGTTCTCTTTTTTTTTTCTTCTGTCAAACGCTCTCTCCGGTGACATTTGTAGTGTGTCCTCACCGCTTGTATCCACGGTGCTGCTCTGATCTTAGCTCACCGTGAGCTCATTAGGTCAGGAGAAAAATATCACTCGCCGTGTGGTTCCACCTCACATACATTCACGTCTATACAAACACATGCAGATTTCACGTAAAATAAACCAAACTGACAAAAGCAGTCACCCATAAACCCTTTCAAAAACAGAACATAACAGTAGGCAATATTTCAAATGGCTTATTTGTATATTTAAAATACCAACACAGACATTTAAAAGAGCTTGCTGGGTAAATTCACTTAACAGTTGCAACACTTTTACACCTGTGTTTTATACACTAGCCACCGTTAATCCAGTTAATCAGGCATTATCTAAGCTTTCATATAGCTCAAACAAGCTTTCCTGTAGCTCAGTACAGCATTGGCACTTGCAACACCAAGGTTATGGATTCGATTCTCAGGGAAAGCAAGAATGTAAATATGAACCTTGAAATGCAATACGTCGCTTTGGATAAAAGCGTCTGCCAAATGTAAATGTAAAATCTGCATCAGGTGTATTAAAATGAAGTCTTTGTCAAACAAAACACAAACACACCTTTTTCTATTCTAAATATGATCATTTTAGAGTGCCTAAGTCAGTGATATCTGCCTGGTGCAATTATTGCTATTACTGCTCAAAAAAAGCATGTGACAGCGACAGCAAAAGTACTTCACAGTAAAACAGCAACAACAATAAACCCTTTTCACAGACTGTGTGATGCATTTCCACAGTTATCAACATCACAGATGTAGTAAAGTTATAGTGCAAAACATGATTCCAGGAAATGTGGAAATGGTCCATACCAACTTTTCTGCAGTATCAGTACCAACACAATGCTATCAAATACTGTCATATTTGACAGATGATCTCTGAATATCGATAACTTATTTCTTAAAAAAAAAATATATATATATATATATATATATATAGAGTGCTTAATAGCCTACAGGTTTTTGTTGCGACATCGAAATTGGTGAGGAGAATTTAGAAATTTCCCTTAGTATTGGATTTGCATAATTCCTAGTGAATTGGGTGCTAAAACTATGCAGTGTGACAAACAACTGTATCAGTTGGTGCTATTTATTCTAAGTGAATGCAGATGTGTTTGTTCTGACTTACCCAGTAAGCACCACTACAAAGTCCATGACATTCCAGCCATTACGTAGGTAAGAGCCCTTGTGGAAGGCAAAGCCCAGGGCCAAGATCTTAATGCCTGACTCGAAACAGAAAATGCCAATGAAGTAAGGTTCTGTATCCTCCTGTGAGAGAGAAGACAAAGAGAAACAAGAGTGTGTAAACAGGAATAAACAACTGGATTTCTTTTTAAAAATTGATTTCAGAGACCAGTTAGTTATCGTGTTTTCTGTAGAGTTATGTAGATTGTGGTATTACAGTGTACTGAAACAAAGAAACACTGATAAACACAACTGCAACTCACCAAACGCTCTGACATAGGTGTCTTGTCCCCATCCGGAAGGTGTTGTTCCAGGGCTAGGACAATGCAGTTAGCGATGATGGTAGCCAGGATCATGTACTCAAATGGAGTGAAAATCACAGGTCAAGGAAAAGTCTTAAAACAACATGAATGCTATAACAGTTAAATACCCCTTTCAGAATATGTGAGTTAGTAGAAATTGCTTTTAGTTTATGTATGATATAGACATAAGACAAAATAGAAATATTTATAATACACACATATTTATAATTTCATCTTAAAACTTTAACATCACATTAAATAACATAATATTTCAAATGAATATAATAAGATATAAATAATAATATAAAAGGAAGCAACACACAATATACAGTAACAACAATGTATACATATTGGAAAAGGATAATTGTAAATGCTTCAATCCCTTTAATTTTTCAAAGATGCTAAACATCTTACATACACTTCAACAGGTATGTAAACTTATGAGCCAAAGACTCTCTGAACATCAGTGAAGAATCAATACATCTGATTCTGAGAGGGCAGACATTCAAACAGTCGCCCTACATGGATTACTAAGCAAAATCACATTAAGCCCCTTGTGCTAAATACAGGTCAAGTCAAATACACCAGTGAATTTGTGGAGTTCGACTGAGAATCAAGTCCCACCTCACTTTGAAAAATAGTTTCAAATAGCTTCAAATAGTAAATGTCACGCTCACCCTGCATGGGCCAAACAACATCTCACTTCATCTCCTTGTGCGGCTGGCTGAGCCTGTGGCAAATAAGCTGCTATTCATGCTGAAGTAACACACGCAGTGGATGAGTATGAGTCAGGCAGATTCTGTATGCTTTAAATGACCTCATCACTCGCCACTGGTATTTACTGCAGGCCAATTTGTGTATATGTGTGCATGTGTGTTGAGAGTCAGTATGAGCTTAGATGGTTAGAGCCGCCTTTGTGATTCAAAGTGACATGCCTCTTTGGCTCACTAAACACAAGAACTTAAGGGTGGGTAAGATACTGTACGACTATCAGGACTGTCACACACATACAAGCTCTGACTGTTTCAAAACCTAGTGAGCTGCCAATGCAGGCGGCAATTTTAAGTCGACAAATTATTTATTCTCTATTGTGACATACATCTGTGTGAAACGGATTATTGAAAAAAATACAGGCTTTCTATCCACTGGTTGTTGATTGGATGGAGGCTGATCTAATTCATTGTGAGCTTGCCGTTGTTTGTGCTAAACATATGCACAGATGATTAATTAACAATAAGATCAATAATATAGATTTAGAGAATAAATAGAGTGAATTTTAATTCATCGTAGACTCACTCCCAATGCAAAGGCTCCTCCACTCATTTTGGGCTAATTCTAAGACAGAAAAGGATGCATCCTTCATGACTACATACATCATCCCAGAATGCTTTGCTATGAGTTCCAGAGAAAAAAAATATTTCCAGAGAAAACATCAATAAAAATGATAATTCAATACCAACAACTACCTAATTAAAAACGGACTATTTTTATTTGTTAGTTGTGTATTTTTTTTAATCTTACACTGTAGGGCAGGCTGACTGTTAGCAAAGCAACAAGCTAATGGCACATTAAAGTGATATTTCACCAGTTCCTGAGAAAACAAATGTGTATTGAAATTAGTTGCTTAGGAAAATGTTAACGATTACAAAAGTGGTAACATGAATATTTTCTGTAAAAGCTAAGATATGTTAAATAATAGTAATTAAATATAGAGAGAACACCAAGATGGAAAAAACTCTTTGTTGATAGCCAAAATTTCCAACTAGATTAGCAAAAACACAGTTTTCGGTCAAACACATCTGTTGAAGCAGAGAGAGGAGAAGAAGAGATCTGGCAGGCTTTCACAGTATCTGTACAGTAATGACTCCAGCTCCTTTAATACCCAGCAGTCAGTCCAGCATTACAACACATTAACAAACTCTTTGCCTTTTAATTAGCCTGCCTGGCCTCTGCTCCGAGTATGTGTGCATGTTCTTCCACATGCATGCATAATGATATCAGTGTTGTTGTGTGTGATCATTCTAGTGTCTAATTTAAATACTACTGTTTGTGTGTGGGAGTGTGCACGTTCACACACCCATCGGGATGGAATGATAAAAGGGAAAGTGACACACTCTTCCTTTCTAGTAGGGTGGATGAATGGACATCCTGTTCCTGCCCTAGAGGCCAGTGTTTGTGATATGGCCGCAGCGTATGTTTTGATGCTTTGAAGACGCTCACTCTCCTGCATTGTGAAAAAGGTGCCCATTTAAAGATAGGATGAATATGAGACAATGCTATGATGTGCCCCGCCAGAAAACTGTTATGAATTATGAACCCACCTTCCTCCCTCTGCACAAAACTATATATAGCAATGCCATTGAGATAAAAGAAAGTGGTAGACAAAGGAAGGGAGAAATGGTCCTTTCTCTGCCTGTGTGAGTGTTTAAAGTGGCCTCAGCGGCGCTGGCCTTGTGAATGCTATCTGGACACTCTGAGAGCGGTCATTCGTGTTAGGAATGAGGTTACACAGCTGGCACAGAAGGTCATGACCAAAAATCACATAATGCAGGAGTCTTAACATGGTAGGTCATTCTGCTGCTGCCTCTTAAGACACCTAATTTTCACTAAATTCTAAGACATCAGTGCATGCATATGTTGTGGAAAATGCAATTCCAAAATTTACTGCATAGAGCTCAGTGTAAAAAAAAAATATTCTCCCAAAACCGCTTAAAAGTTTAGGTTCAGATTTAATTGATGAAGAAAATTAATTTTATTTAGTAAGGAAGCATTCAAATGTATTACTGTCTGTAACAGTAAATACATTTATAAATGTTACAAAAGTATATCAAATGTAAAAAAAAAAGTTAATCTTTTAAACGTTTTCTATTTATCAAAGAATCCTGAAAAAAAAACATATAGCAGTTTCCACATAAATATCAAGCAGTGCAATTGTTTCCAAAATTGACAATAAGAAATGTTTTCTGAGCAGCAAATCAGCATATTAGAATAATTTCTGAAGGATCAAGTGACACTAAAGGCTCCATTTATCCATTTATCAATTTAGCTGATGCTTTTAGCCAAAGCGACTTACAATTGCTATACATGTCAGAGGTCGCACGCCTCTGGAGCAACTAGGGGTTAAGTGTCTTGCCACCACCACCCCTGAAAAAAAAATTTATGAATGAGTGTGTCAAGTGCCCTTCAAAAGTCTTGCACTCATCTTTTCCCTCTAAATCTGTTCTTCTCACACTCTTTCTGTGCCTTATGCATCTCGTCAATCTCTCAATCACCATCCCTTGTCCCCCCAGTCGGCTGCTCCCTCGCTCTACCTCTACCACTGAACCTGTGAATTCATCATCTCCCTCCATCAGCCAATCTTCATTCAGCCAAGTGCAGTCTGCACCGTCAGCACGGCCGCCTGACGCACAGCTCCACAGAGAGATGGATGGAGAGAGATGGAGAGACAAGTTGAGACAAGAAGACTTGAGTGAAGGAAGAGAATATAATCTGCAATGGGACCAAAAGACAGACAGATGCAGATGAAGGTGGACGACAGACACAGGGAGGCATTAAACGAGAGACAGATTTTAAGATATGAACTGTTTTAAAAGTGTTGAAGCGCATGAAGTATAAAATCATTGGTTACCCGTAAGCCAATCACATAATGTTTGGTTACGACGTGTGTTATTCGCCAGCTCAGCGGCATCGAACTTCCACTGTAAACACATGTATGATGTGAAAATGAAACCATCGAGCGAAATACCGTAGTGAACATGGTTTTGAGTTTTGAGTGCAACCAAGGGGGGACACAATCACAACTATCGCCTTGCCGGCCTTTGGCCTGCCTAGTTTCTCACTGACGATCGGTAATAGTTGATAATTTAGCCCCCCTAACTAAGACTCATAATTGGTATTAAGCCCAGTGACGGGTACGTTTAGGGACGGGGTTGGGGTAGGTCATAGATTTATATGTAACGTTAAGTCAACAGAGTTCATAAACACGCTGAAAAGTGATTATGCGTGTTGATAGCACACCAAAAATGAAAATACGAATTGGCGTGTTATACATACGCCATTTCATGAGAACAGTCTGGTGAGTGAATGAACAAATTACTGCAAGCAGGTGGTTTGCTTTATTTACAACACAAACGTTATAATTTACATAAATGAAAACAAACTTAAAAGAATTTTTTTAAAAATTAGAATTGAAACAAGCCACAGAGAGAAAGAATATGAGCGGTGCTAAACAAACAAAATAACAAAACCAAAGCACACTAACTAAGCCCCACTCTCTAAACTAACTGAAAACAAAAACAGAAAATAAAGAATTCTTTAGTCATAACTAAAGCTTCACTAACCAAACACAAATTTCATAATAGTTTCAGCAACTAAAAATTGCAGAATTTCAATTCAAATTTACATTCAGTCAAATGTGGCTTATCAAGCATTCCCCAGCACTACTTGCTTTTCTTGAAGAGTTGCAAACTACAAACTCCTATACAAACAGTCAGTGGTATCAAAATGGCTGACTAGACACATAAGAACTTATCACCCACAGAAGCCGAATGAGCTGAAGCAATCAGACAGACAGTTATACTGCACGCTAATCCACTAATAGAGTACATGAGCGAATCAGTGGGCATGTCAGTCAGTCAGTGAGTGTATGTGTGTGAGAATCACTAGTGTGGTAATTAGCAGTAATAGATGGCGTAGCACTCTTCAGAGCGACCAGAGAAGCCCAGCCAGTGAAATGTAAATATGTATTGATTTCCTCATCTGGCTGTAAGGTCCCAGGCTGTTTGCTTTTCTAATTCTATCTCTTGCAATCTGGAGCTGCAGCCTGAATAATTTATTAACTAGAAACAGCAGTGTTTTTCCTTCTCTTTATGCAGCTATGAAAGATAGTCATGTAGTTACAAGCGCTAACACTCGTCCCCTCACTTTAATCGCTCATTTACCCCTTATACGTATACCCCTAGTGCTCAGAAATCAGTCTGTTAGGAAAGGATTAGCAATAATACCATTTATGTGCGTGTGTGTTTAAGCAGTATAAACGCATGACTGAAACGTCCAGGAGGCTATTATCTTTATATGCAACACTTTTCCCTTAATTGCTGTATCAGCCTTCTTATAATAATCACTCAAACACGTTGATTTATGTATTGGGAGATTATTCAAAGTAAATATTTCCCCTTTGGCCTCAACGGCTAGTACAGCAAATACATGAAAAGCAGCTTGTTATTGTCCGACTGTGGTGGGAGACTAAAAAGGACATTATACATTTAAAACGTTATTTAAAGGATGCATTAAATTTAAGAAGTGACATTTATAAACGAGTAAAGACTTTTGTGTTTCAAATAAATATTTTGTTTAAGTTTATATTCAAAAAAAAAAAATCACTTCCCACCAAAATAAGCAGCATAACAGTCTTTAACTTGTCATTGATAATAATAAGAAATGTTTCTTGAGCAGCAAATACACATATTATAATGATTTCTGAAGGATCGTGACTAAAGACTTTAGTAATGATGCTGAAAGTTCAGATTTGACATCACAGGAAAAATGTAAATTTGAAAATGTAAAACAGGTATTTTACATTGTAACAATATTTTGCAATATTTCTGACACATGATATTATTGATCAAATAAATGCAGCCCAGGTGAGCATGAGTCTTAAAAAAAAAAATAAAAATCAAACAGCAAAGTATATAATAATATAGTATAATATAATAATGAATGAAGCTTGCGTATAAATAACATTTTACAAGAACATGAGAAGCTATCAGCGTGTAAATACTACTGCGGCCCTTACTCTGCTATTTTATAGCAGCATTGTGGAGTGGTGGTTTCAGTATTATGTTTTTGTGTATGTATCGGGTAGAAGGAAGGTGGTAGGTAAGTGTGTGTGTGTGTGTGTGTGTGTGTGTGTGCGTGTGTGAACAGCATTAGCAGTAGCAACATGTGACGAGCACCAACATGAAAATTCAAGCCACCACATTTTTCCCCTTACTCTGCACCCAAAATAGATTTCTCCCAAGTCAGCATCACACACACATACCACCCAGCCACAGAACTGAATAATTCACTACTAGAACACAAGATACAGAACCAGAGAGAAAGAACAAAAACATGAGCGGGCAGTGAAGTGCAATGCTAGCCTAAGACGCAAGCGATACCAATAACATTGTACAATGACATACTGTACATATCAACACAAAGGCAAATGCCATTTTGAAAAATTCATTAAAGGGGAAGTCAATGGTCATTCCAGTGTTGTCCTATGAATTCAGAAGGCTTCAGAAATCGTATCGTATGGACCACTTTCATGATATATTCCATGCTTTTCCATACTTTTCACTGAAACAACCCATGAGGGTAAAAAGTAAAGGCAGATAGGTGAGTTCCAGCTTACAGCCACGTGGAGGAGTGAAAGCGTTTTAACTATGGGGTTTTGTAGCCTCGTCTGCCGGTCTGCGGCAGCAGCTGAGCAGTGTGAGGCTGCAACACTACGGGTGACTACACTCATTTAGACCCAGACATTAGGAGGTATGAAACCACCAGATTAGACCTGGAAGGCAAACACAAACATGCACATATTCACACACACACATACTCACACATTGCTTAGCTGAAAAAACAAGACTAGTGCTCTTATAATTTAAAAACAAAAGGTCTCATGCCAAAATATGACTTGAATGCCATTTCAAATTTCACGGGTAGACATTAATTTTCAGAAATGTTGTCCGTGTGAAGCACAGTAGAAATCAAAATGTGAGCAGTTTAAAACAACAGTGGTAACACAGAGGTCTCTTCTGCTCAACAAGGCTGCATTTGTTAAAGAAGACAGTACAAACAGCAAGCAATATTGTGAAATATCACATTTTAAAGTAACTGTTTTAGATTTTCATATATTTTGTGAAGCTGAATTTTCATCATCAGCCTTCAGTGTCACATGATCCTTCAGAAATCATTCTGTGATGATGTGCTGTTCAACAGACATTTCTGAATAGTAGGGGTAGACACTTATCTCACGAGACGAGACACGAGATTGGATTCACGAGAACGAAGAGAGACGTGATTTTTGCACATTTTTTCAGAAATCCTCAATGACAAAATTCATGACTGGAAAAATAGTGTGAAGGTGCATTTTGAAATGATTTAACTAATAATCTTCTAATGCATGTCATTACAGGTCTACTTTATGAGTATGAATTATCAAATGCATTGAAAAAAACAAGCTTTTCTCCTGTATGATTTCACATGAGTCTCTAAAGATCTGTACATTTATGAGCTTCCAGAACTTCTGATTGAGGCTGTGTGTGACCTCCTAACTAAAGTGCAAACAATAAGTGCAAGTGCAACCATAATCAATGTACTACTGTCGCCCACAGACTCTTAATAATTGTTGTGAAATTGCCGTTTTACACGAGTTCTGAAAAGGCCGGGTAGAGAGAAACAAGCGAGTGAGTTCTCTAAAGTTTTTCTTGCGTTCCAGTTCAGAAACAGAGCCTCTCTTGTCTTGTCCGTCTTTCTTCAGACGTTACAGTCGCTACTCTCTCAATATTCAAAGAGCAAGAGACCAGAGCCACAAACACACAGTCCATCTATGATATTCAGACAGGCTACTGTATGTATGCAGCCTAATTTGCACTTAATCAGGGAGCTCGCGTTTTACTTTCACTTTCAAATTCGTGATCACGCATAGGCCACTCTGTGTATCCACATTATTCCAACACCCATGAGGCTTTGTGCGAATTATGGGTGTAACAACTACCGTTAAGCTGTAAACAATCAGTGAAAAAGACTATGGACGCAAAACTGTCCAATGACATTACATTATTTACTCACCCTTCAACCATTGAACATTAAAAACACATTTAAAAGTGTAAAAGCATCAACGAAGGTACTTTCAACAGACCATGAATAACAATAGGTTACTATCGTAACTCTGAAACATCGAGTGGAGAGATCCACCTATGGGAAGGGCATCCGTACCTGACCTCTGCAGAAGCATCCAATTGCACCAAGTCTGGCTAGACAGACAGAACGCGCGCGGCCAATGCCCGGTGATGCCACACCCCCTCACCTACGGGTATATAACAGCTGGGCGTGCTGCTATTCCTCACTAAGTATAATCGCTTCTCGTGCGGCAAGCGGGGCAAAGCTGGTGGATCTCTCCACTCAATGTTTCAGAGAACAGGGGTTACGTTAGTAACCTATTGTTCTCTTTCATCATCTCGTGTTCGAGATCCACCTATGGGAGAGACATGGACAGCTCCCCGCTTGCCCAATACACTCACAGTGAGGTTCTGAAAGCCACCTCGGGGAGGCGGTGCCTGACACGTCTATTAATCATGAGCCTGCAAAGGTGAAGCCACACCTAACTACTGTGGACAAGCAGGACATGAAACATGCATGAGACACATACATGATAGTAACCC
This sequence comes from Pimephales promelas, assembly GCF_016745375.1. The sequence continues at coordinate 16,695,858 of NW_024121321.1, forward strand.
CAACCCACCAAGGCATATAACCTATACCCAAAAGGGGAGACAAATGTTTGGTGACAGGAATGAACATGGCCAGCCGGCCCATTCACTCTTATTGGTAGTTTTCAACAGGGTTACAGGGAGGAGCTAAGAAGACCCCACCCCTAAAACCGAATGTGCTACCAAGGTACTGGTGACATCCAGCCGGTAGTAACGCACAAAAGGTATGAGGAGAAGCCCAACAGGCAGCAGAGCAGATGTCCTGCAGTGACACTTCCCTAAACAGAGCCCAAGAGGCGGCTAAGCCCCTAGTGGAATGAGCTCTGATGCCCCTTGGGGGCTGCACTCCATTTGCTTCGTAAGCCACAGTTATAGCGTCCACAACCCAATGTGGGAGGCGTTGCTTCGATATGGAACTCCCTCTGTGCAGGGGGGGCCCATGAAACAAAGAGCTGGCCGCTCTTCCGGAAGGCGTTGGTTCTGGTCATATGCCTGTAAGCACAAACTGGACACAGAGCATTCAGATCCTCTAGAGAGGTAAAAGGTGGAGGATGAAAGGCGGACAGCTCCAACACCTCCGAAGTGAACGCCGGGAAGCACTTTGGCATGAAGGCCGGGTTAGGCTTTAAGTACATGTAACTAAAAAAGTTAGGGAAGGCCGGGTTAGGCTTTAAAAGATTAGTTCACTTTTGAAAAAACTTTTGCTGATAATTTACTCACCCCCATGTCATCCAAGATGTCCATGTCTTTCTTTCCTCAGTCGAAAAGAAATTTAGGTTTTTGATGAAAACATTCCAGGATTTTTCTCCATATAATGGACTTCAATGGGAACCGGATGGTTCAAGGTCCAAAAGACAGTTAATAACTGTTTCAGATGCAGCTTCAAATGTCTTTAAACGATATCAGACGATGAATAAGGGTCTTATCATGCGAAACGATCGGTTATTTCAAAAATTATTCCAAAAATGTAACTTTTCTAAGGACAAATGCTAGCCCTGCTCTATTCTGTGAGGCACGTTTGCAACGTCACGTATTACGTAATTACGTTCAAAAGGTCACGAGCGACGTAGCCGAAAGTACAGTCAGTGTTTACAAGTTGAACGCATAGGTTGAACGTGCAAACTAGCTCAAACATTGTTTACAAAAAAAGGAATTAAAAGGAAAAACAACGATGTCGGACGATTTTGATTCTGTACTTCCGGCTACGTCGCCTGTGACCTTTTGAACGTAATTACGTATTACGTGACGTTACAAACGCGCCTCAGAGAATATAGCAAGGCTAGCATTTGTCCTTAGAAAAGTTACATTTTTGGAATAAGTTTTGAAATAACCGATCGTTTCGCATGATAAGACCCTTATTCATCGTCTGATATCGTTTAAAGACATTTGAAGCTGCATCTGAAACTGTTATTAACACTATCTTTTGGACCTTGAACCATCCGGTTCCCATTGAAGTCCATTATATGGAGAAAAATCCTGGAATGTTTTCATCAAAAACCTAAATTTCTTTTCGACTGAGGAAAGAAAGACATGGACATCTTGGATGACATGGGGGTGAGTAAATTATCAGCAAAAGTTTTTTCAAAAGTGAACTAATCCTTTAAGTACATGTAACTTTAAAAAAAAATCAAGTTCATAAAAACACTGTAAACGAAATCCATATGAATAAAAAATTAAGAAAATTATTATGGGTTTGAAACAACATTAAGGTGAGTAAATGATGACACAGTTTTCATTTTTTGGTGAACTTTTTTTTCTTCCATATTGAACATTGCTGAAAGCAGTTCCTTATGCAACAAAGTGGCAGAATCTACACTCTAAAAATGCTGAGTTGTTTTAACTCAATTTTGGGTCAAATATGAACAAACCCAGCCACTGGGTATTTTTTAGAGTGTATGTATTATTATCATTACTTTTACCCAAATGGCCCCATGGATGTATGAGAGTAATTCCAATTGCCTTTAAACACATTATAAATGACTGAATCCTCCTTACCCAATCCAATATTTCTATATTTTACAATCATATAAACACACACACACACACAGAGAGAGAGAGAGAGAGAGAGAGAGAGAGAGAGAGAGAGAGAGAGAGAGAGAGAGAGAGAGAGAGAGAGAGAGAGAGAGAGAGAGAGAGAGAGAGAGAGAGAGAGAGTAACAGGCAGAGACAGAGACTGTTGTGTGAATGAATGTAGGATGACACATTTAACTCCCTGCTGCCCAAATGGAAGAGAGGATCTAAAATGAAGGGAAAATCTTATCCAGTCATATCCCAAACACAGTGTTAAGACACACAGCTGAACCAGGGGAGAAGAATAGCTGAAGCGTCCAATGAAGCCTGTGTCTAATTATGTGATGTGATGTGTATTATTTACAAAATTAAATTAAAGGGTTTGTCACAATTTTAGGTGAAACCCATTAGCTTCACTACTGTAGCTTTGTGATGTGTTTGCATTTAGGTGTGTGCAACTATGCCTGCATCCTTAATAATTTACAGTCAGGCAGGAAGGCAGTCTCTCTCCCTGTCACTCTTATTAGATCACACATGTATGTCCAGATAAGACAACATAAATAACAATTACTGTAACCACATTGTTTTTTTTTTCTCTCACAACTGTAGAATGTTGGTAACTAAACAGTTGTACTGTATTATACACATTTGTGCAAATACACAGACACAAGTTATTAGAAAGTGTTAGAATTAATAAACATAAACTGCCAGGAAATATCAACACTATATTCCAACAATAGCACATAATACATGACTACTTTAAATAAGTTGCTTATAATTCTCCAGATTCTGCTGAAAAGACATAAGAAGAAAATTGTGAGCAAATAAGACATGCTTGCACTAAAAACTGTATATTCAGTGGTCTAAGCGGCCCGTCCTCTTTTCTACCACAGTTTTACTTTGAATACATTATGTAGCCCTCTTACAAAACTAAAGTCCCCATTTCTCCTCCAAACTGGCATTGGAGTTGCGGTTAGATGGTGATGCCTGTCTGTGCATGCAACAGAGGACTGACTCCAAGGAAGTCAGAAAAGCAGGAGGGAAGGAGGACATTGACAACTTCTCTTTCAGTCCACCGCTATTTTTAGCCTGACGAGAACCTCAGCACAGGATAGAGCAAGAGACATGCTTGTGATAAAGAAAATAGAGGTTTGATGTGTTAGAAAATATGTATGTGTGTGTGGTCCTGGTAAATCCAAGTTATGGGGACAAAATGTCGCTACAAAAATGAAAATATCTGAAATCCTTGTCCTTTTGGGGTCATTTTGTTTATCCCCAGAATGAAAACAGCTTATAAATCACCCTGAAGTGATGTTTTTTTGAAAATGTAAAAATGCAAAAATCTTTCCAGTGATAAACATTGTACAGTATAAGAAAGTCCCGATAAAACATAAAAAAAAAACCACATGCACGCGTGTGTGTTTAGCAGATTGTCAATTCAAAGTAGTGTGCGCACATAACTTCAGCGGGTGCTTAATCAAAAAGAATCTTTATAAAAAAAAAAATTACAAAAAGAGAAGAAAACAGCCAGATACCATGATTCTATGAAACACACGTGGTAGACCTGGATTTGTCAGCACCTTCTAACACACAAGTAGCTTGATTTTAATATTGCCATTTTTCATCATTGAAACAATGCCAGTCAAGGAAACAGTAGCTCACTGGAAAAAATGAAGGAGAAAGAGGAATTGAGAGAAAAATGGAAGGAAAGAGGGAATAAATAATTGAAATTCTTCAGACTGAATGTAGATCACAGCTTCTACACATGGAAGAAAACGGCAAGGGCTCACGACTCACGACAACTTCTTTCTATCAGTCTGTCTCCCTCTGGTGTCCACTCAACCACTCTTTCGGCCTTCTCCAAATCATTCTTTTATATAATTAATTTCTCATTAGTTTCTATCTGCCATTTCTTGGTGGTAAACTAGATCTGACCGTTTAATTATGAGCTCAGAACATTCAGGCAACTTATTTGTGATAGAAAAGTCATGCACTTTATTACTAAAATGAGACCACATGTACAAAAATGTTTCATGATGCATGTTTTAACATGTTTAAGACAACCAACTGAGCACATATTAAAGGTCTCTTCGGATAGATAAGCATATAATCTGCACTCCAGATGGGGTGCAGTTTCATATTTGTCAATGAAACTAAAATTAGAAAATACAGCTATAAGGTTACATTCCATTTACAGTGTAGAGAGGAGGCCCATAAACGAAATGAGGCTGAGACAATGTCTTTTTAGAGTTGCATTATCTCTACAGAGAGGGCTGAAAGAAAGGATGCAAAGCTTGGTAACCATAAATTGATGTTCTCTTCTAATCTACTATCACATGCGGCGCACTCTTCAAATTTGTCAATCTAAAATGCATACTATTTTTATCAGCGACTTGTAGGATACAAATCACGGCCAATTGTAACTATTACAAAGGTTGCTATAATGTGGGCATCTGAAAAAGACTTCTGAGAAAGCAGAGAAGTTAAGGACTTTGATAAATCAGAAGAATGAGGCTTAAAGAAAGAGTGACTTTCAGATCGAGTGCAATGTTAAAGGTCACTGAAAGCTCTGGTAGTTTAAAATACAGTGACAAAAGAGGGTGTGTGTGGGTGCAGTTCTGTGCACATATCATGATTTTAAATCCTAAGAGGCCTATTAGAAAAGGCAGGGAGTGAACAACTTCTGCCTTTTTCCAGTAACTAAATATTTACATAAATAAAATATCAGTGTTTATTGGGTTGTTCCGCCATTATACTCAGGACATACCGTCAAAAATGCATACATGATTCAATGCATCTGCTCATTGCATCTTACATGCCCTGCTTTTGAACAAGCGTGCCAAATCCCTTCCAAAAGGGTGTCATGAGGACATGATGACAATAGACTTTGGTACAGGGCATACTGTAGTTTTACATTTTCAATAATAAATACAAATATACAACTGGTCTACTAATAAACCTAATATATTTATTATAATATGAATGGGGCTGTGTCAAAAGAAACCAAGTGCATGTTTCAAGAAAACTCACACATAACTCACACCTACGTACATAAAGCTTTCCTAAGGTGCAGGTTTTATGTAACAGTGAAAAAAAGTATGTCCTAATTTGCAGTGTTAATAAAACACTGGGTGAAAAATATATCATCTAATAGAGACTTTAATTGTCTCTTTAGGGCCATGCATGGGAGAAAAGTTGCCATAATTGTAAATGTGGTTGATACCACGACACATAGGCTATCTATACTTTATCAAAAGAAAAAGTTCTTCATTAAATGCAGTACATGATCCAATGGAATTTCGGAAGTAGTCATATGTCACTCTGCTTCATTCACTTAGTTCCAGACCGGCTTTTAGTCTGTGTGTTGCTTGGGTGACACAAAGCTTGATTTTTTTTTGGGGGGGGGGACTATTTGTGTTGGCATAAACTAATAATGAGAGCCTATTTTTGTCTGAAACACTAGTTCCTCGTTATAAAGTATGCTTCACGTTTCCTAGCTGTTGTATAAAAACAATGTCACGCTCAGCAGTCATGCTGTATTGAACATCAGCACTGCTTTGATTACCTGCGGCCTTGTATGACTGCTTGTGTGACATCGCTACTGTATAACAACTTCCTTTTCTCTGCAGACTAAACCTTTTTGTCTTTAAAGATGAGGCTATGAAAAATGCAAGTACATCCCGAATCCTCCTAGAGCTCTTAGAATATGGGAAATGGTGGCTTTCCCCCTCCCCTCACCTCTCCCTTTTCACCATCCCTTTCTCTCGAACGAGACCGAGCTGAGAGACTGCACATGCTGACATCAGCAAGCCTCCGCGAGCCACAGCGCCGCCCGCTATCGTCACACAGCAAAGCTCAATTTACACCCGTGCGTAACTCAGCGAACAAACACACGACCCAATCCATCTCGTACACCGAAACAGCTTGACAAATAAATAGCTGAAAACACTCAAATGTAAAGTCCCAATAAAATCATGACCTCCCGCGCATTTTCCCCCTACTCAGCCATCATTAAACCTGCAGTAATGTGATTCATCGTTATCGTGTTTTGGCATGTTCAAGTGACCGTGCATGTGCCATAGGCTACTCGAGTGCACTATACCTGCAACTGGAGGCCCCAAGGTAGGCTACTCACTTACTGGGTTTAAAAGGATATGGCCATTCGGTGATCTTTTTGGCGTATTTTCTCACAAAGTTGTCTTCGCTGAAGATGAACAGAGATCGGTTGACAGTGAAGCAGTTTTGCCGCACCGGTATAGGGTTGTACAGGGCCATAGTTCTGGCTCGCTGGGCCATTGACTGCTTGTACATTCTCTGACCCGGCGGGCCACCCTGCCTGCTGCCGCCGCGGCCGGGTCCCCCTTGAGCGTGTCCCGGTCCTCCGCCATACCTGGACGGCACCTCATCTCCGAACCGAGCCATTCTATAGACTCCAAATGCCAGTCTTCACGAAGCAGGAAAAAAGGGGGCGAATATTCAACGCGACCACACCACATTACATCCCATCTGCTTCAAAACTTAATACGTGTATAACTGGAGTACACATTTGTCTTCCTGGCGTGTAGATGTGACGCGGTAGACTCCAGGAGATGCTGGTTAAAATTTAGGCAAAAACGAAAAATAAAACGAACAAAAAACAAACAAACAAAATGGAGCAAATAAGCGTGCCTTATATTTTGCAGTTCAGGTTCGTTTTACACTTCAGCACACAAAATGGTCCATCATCACCTCATTGTATGTCCTAAATCAACATATTTCCACGGCCATGTCATTCTTGAGTACATCTCTAGTTTTCTGTGGCTCCATCCTCATTTTCCAGAGCGGACTCTCTCCCGTGCTTTTCCTTGAAAATTCAGGTTGTAATTATAGCTACAATCATTTAGGTTACACGATCTAGATGTGATAACCAAGTGAACAGAAATGAAAACATTTAAAACAATCGCTTTAGTTCAGTTTTAACTGTTCATTATGATTATCACAGTATTAACATCTATTTAAAACAGAGGGACATAGGATTAAAAAATGATTATGTTTATTTCGCAACATCCGCAATATTTGCCACAATAGCTATAATCTGCCTTCGGTCACCTCGCGCTCACGTTTACTGGCATGGATTTGCATCTCTGCTACAGATAGATGCACGAGATCCGATATTAATTCTCTTTTCCTCTTCTTTACGAGACATTGTTCGGATGCAAAAATAGATCATCACAAGTATCGATTGATTTTTTTTTTTTTTTTACCCTGTGCTCACTAGTAAGGTGTCATCCTTTTCGCCAGAGCCATTACTGAGCCATTATTTTAAGTGCAAAAGAACCAATCCAACCGTCGTAAAATCCAATGGACACATTGACAGAAAGTAGAAGCATCAATCGCGAGGGGACAACGGCGACATCTTCGGGTCCCCATAGCCGCTCTTGCTTCTCTGCACTGGGCTCTGGGCCGCGTAGGATCTGCTCATCTTCCCCGAAGGCAATCCGTTCGTGAGACTCGGATCCCTCTATTCCTTATTTCTGCCAATGTTGAGCTGTCTGTTAGCCTCGTTACTCTCCGTCAAGCGCCCCTGAGGACAAAAAAGAGGGGGAGGAGGCAGCTGAGAACGAATGTGGGGTGGGGGCTCGCAGGATATCAGGTTGTGAAACACAAGCCGAACGAAACAGTTAGCTACCGATCAGCTGGCAAGCTAGCTGAAGCTATAATGTGCCACTGATCAATTTAGCGCTCTGGCCAGTTCTTCTTGCAGCGCATGACGCACGCACGCGCACGCACCCCACTGACTAATTTATCCTCCCAACTCCAGTCTGTACCTGTATCTTCAGCCACTACAGAATGTGTTCTCAGCCTCAGCTCACCTGCCTTTACCACATGAGCAGGTTGTGCAGCTTTGATAACGGAACGGAACAAAACTGACAGCGCGTTGTCAGGTTATGGGCTGTTAGCGCAAGTGGTCAGGATGTGAGCGCCGGGAGACAGCTGCGCATTAAAACGTGCGTCTCTCGGGAACGGATGCGCTTTGCGAGGACACGCAGGGCGAGGACCGACAGGCTAATCATGGACACAGACATTTCGGAATTAATAGAAAAAAATTTCACATCAGCACAGCTGACAACTCTGCAACTTCAATTCATCCACACTACCATTTTTAATAACAGTAAAAAAAAAAAAAAAAGATATAATATTGCCATACAAATGGCAGCTGTGATTTTTACATCAGTAGGCTACTTTACACAAAATTGCCATATCAAAATACAATAAAGATGTTACAACAGGCTACAGGTAGAGACTTCCACAGCTTCAAAGCGTATGTGTCACTAATTTTAAGTTATAATACCATATTATTTGTATACATAGGCACACATACTAAAAAATATGCAGTAAAATGAAAATAGTAGGCTGTAGGCTATATACCTATTTACTTGCAAAAAAGATTTTGTGCATACACATATATATGCTATATATAGGCATATACATGTATCTTAATAAAATAAATACTTTAAAACATTTAGGCCTACCATATAGGGCAAGACTATGGCAATGAAATGAACAGTTTTGTTTTACTAAAACATTTCATTTGTGTTACGTTAAATTGTTAACAGTAGACTTTGTAAACAAATCATTTCTCGTCAAATTACGATGATACATTATCCACGCATTTTTTCTTAAAAAAAAAAAAAAAAAAAGCAGGTTTGAGAGTGAGTCTCAAGAGCAGTTTAGGGCGCGGTTGTTTGCGTGTGCCAAAAATCAATAAACCGCGCGACCTTAACAGTGCCCATGCACCGATTAGATATCACAGATATCAAGAGGTAAGCAGAAGAGTATTTACATCACTTGTCCTCCTAAATGCCCCATTCCATCCCAATGGTGTTGGGCACACTTGTCAACCAAGCATAAAAACGCTCAGAAATAAAGCACGAAATACCACAATATCACACAACCTGCTACTGCTGCGAAAAAAAAGTGAACTTCACGGGAGAGACTCTCCTCTCTCTGGATCTCTGCTCATCCCTTGATCTTGTGCAGCAGGCTGTTTGCTGCCTGAACCAGCACGCGTGTGATCACCCGTGTGTGATGCGTTTAGCGTCAGTCCCCTCCAGATTCAGAAGAGCCCATGGGGTCAAGAGCCCCAGCAGACACCAGCCTCCAGTCAACAGATCAGCGGCTGACAGACTATTTTCTCATGTATCTCTGAACAGTCAGACTAAGTGGCAGTAAATTGAGTGTACAGGGTTTATAAAGTGTGTGCATAATACTAATCTAACTTTTGTTGTTATTGAAAAACTACTTGAAAACACAACTGCAAATGTCACAAGTTATTTGAATAAAAACAGCAGATAAAAGAGACACCTTTATAGGTTTCAATATGGTGTCTCTTTTATCTGCTGTTTTTATTAAAATGAAACACCAAACAGTGTTTATTTTTCACTAAACTCACAGAGCACCGATCTAGTGACAGAAGCGCCTCGCAGTCGCCTGTCGAGGTAGCTGTCCATGGTGCTGAAACATTGCACACAGGCATGGGGTCAAACTGATCATTTCAAAATGTGAATCCCTAAATTGAATATAAATAAAATAAATTCTGATTACATATCATCATATTATTATAATACAAAATATGAACAACAACATTCATATTGGTCCTGCAATAACAAACCTATATTAAAAATTAATAAAAGAAAAGAGTGGCGGATTTTTAACAAATCCCTACACAAATTTCAACAAGTAAGTAACACTAAATCCAGCCAAGTGTTAACTTGGTAACAATTGATACAGATTAATGTGTGGCCAGTTTATAATTTATACCTTTATTTTGTGCAAAATAATAATTTATTGATTTGCAAAATGACCCTTTAACTATTCCAAATGAACAACCTTGAGAATTGGTGAGTCAGAGCTCCAATCTGTGACCTGAATTAATCAAACTGGACAGAGAAAAAAAATAGCATGTAAATTAAATGCTATATAAAGACTAGCTACATCTCTATAAAGGAATCAATCACAAAACAACAAACCCGGACTCATTATCTTTCTAAATCAAAGCTTCCAATTTAGTGACTCTGTACACAGTCTAGCAGCTTCTAACTTGAATCAAGACAAACCCTGCTCATCTGTCTTAGAACAGACAGCTGCCTCTACAGGAATTTTGCACATTGCTAAAACATTTAAAACAACATGTTTTAGTGGGCCCTTTTTTGCCATTTAGAAGATAAAGATAACGGAAGTAAAATGAGTGTATATCAGTCCCTCCAGGATTTCACGATTTTTTTTTTTTGTGATTTTTGCGATCAAAATGACTGATTTTGTGGTGGTAATTTCCAAAAATTTGTGAAAAAATTTGCGATTTATATATAACATTTACCATATAGTATATGTATATGCATTAACACTAATCTTCCTAATTAATTGTGTCTTGATATTGAGAATGTTTGGCCCGGTTGCACAGACAGGGTTTAGATTAAGCCAGTACTAGGCCTTAGTTCAATTAGGAGTTCTTAAAAACATGCCTTAGAAAATAAAAGCATTACTGGTGTGCATCTTGAGACAAAACAATGGCTCTGACATATTTTTATATCAAGTCAGTGCAAGTTGTTTTCAGTTAAAACATGCATTTTAGTCTGGGAAACCAGGGGATAATGTATTGATTATGAATAAGGGTTGATTGTATGGCGATGCTGTATGCTGTGATGTGTGCTGTAGTCCTGTTGTGTCAGCCTTGTCACACAGTTGGGGTTCACAAGGCGACTGTTTTTGAATGTCAGAGGCTCTCCCCTGCTGCCAAGCAGAAACACCCCTCCCGTATAGTGCATTATTAAAGCATGCAACACTAATCTAACACAGCAGCACACAGTCAACCAAAGAGAGACAGAAAGAGAGAGAAGTCAGTAAGATATCTCACTACACTGCTCGACAAAGACAAAATAAGTATACATTTTGCCAAAATTGAGTTATGAATGAATTTGGGTCTCTTACACTATGATTCGCAGATTAGTTTGGTCAACTATGCTCAGATTCAGAGAAAATGTGGTGTAAAAATTGTCATTAAATCAATCACAATTCAAGTGTTCAGTGCATCCATAAAACTGTCACATGTAAATCTCACAACAAAGTGTAAATGTGTGATATTGGTGACAAAGAGATGTTAAAAATGAGCACATACAAACACGGGGGCCCATCAAGAATTCTGAAGTAATGCTGCTGTGTTTGCAGCAGAAGCTAAACTCAGTGACTCATAAAGTTGAATAATTCATAGACAGCATGTATACCAGGTTCTCTGCTCCTTTTTTAACCTTTATCTTCCAGATATATATCCTGCTGGTCAGTGGAACATGCCACTCCATAATATGTCAGCCTTCTCTATGTTACTGTGTCAGATGCAATGCCTACAAGAGAAAATACGAATGTTGCAGACATGATTGCTTAGTAAGTTTATAAACAGACCACACCACTAAAGAAGCTCATTAACACAATTTTATAGGCTACTATACCAAAATTAAAAAACAAAAAATAATAGGTACTTTTTGCTACAGGTAAGAGACAAAGATAAATATGTTGCCATGTATAGCTGTGATACTGAGACTGTGTGAGCGTAAAGTGGGCCACCGTCCTTTGAGCAGCGTGTTTTATTTGGGGAAACACCTGGTGCAGGTATAATACATTTTTAAACAGCATAGAATTATTAAAAGCCCCAAAGGCCCTGACAAAAATTCCATCCATCTTCTTTTTCTTTGGCTTTGCCCCTTCTGCTAACATATAGACCGTCTCATTAACAGCACCATCAGGAGAGAAGCAAATAAACGTGTTTCTGGATTAACATGACATTTGGCAATCTTTAAGGACCTATACGCTGATTTCACGCAGCCGCCATTTTCAAATCCAAAGTGAGGCTCCGGTGGGAAGAACCCCAACAATGGACTACCATTGCCTTGGACTACCACCCTGAAGCTGCTGCCACGATTTACACTATTGGATGTTAATATCCAATGTAGGATATGTATACAGTTTGTTCCTGCTTCTTTTTTTCACTCTGAAATATACTGTATATATAAAAAATATTTTATTTATACATGAATTTCACTGTATATTATCTAAAGTATGAAGGATATGCATGTACATTTTTAGAATAACTAATTTCTACATTAAAACATGCCATCGAATTCGCGACTCTCCTATATGATTAAACGCGACACTTCCGGTTTTCTAACAACCGGAGCCATTTCAAAATGGCGGCTGCGTGAAATCAGCGTATTGTGCAGTTAAAGTAAATAGTAAAACCATCAAAAAAGGCTTGTAATGGCAAGAAATTTGAGAAGTCTTTGTTGATCTGCTTACAGCTATTGAACAATGTATCAAAGTGCCTGTAAACTGCTCCAAACATCCTCAAGTGTTAAGTAGGCCAGAATCTTCACTAAAGGACAGAACTGAAGTCATCACAATATATATTTTCACTCAACTGTCATACCTTACTTTATGATCTTCCTCTCACTCGGTTCCCAAGCTCAGTGTCTCTTTTCCTCTCAAAGCCAATAATGTTGGATACATCATGATTCTCATCCACTTAAAGGGATAGATCACCTAGAAATGGATACCAATAATGTCATTTAAAAATAAATAAATCATCTTCTGTGGAACATAACAAATATTTTGAGAAAAGTCTTAGTGTTTTTTTTTGTCCACACAGTAGACTATTTTGTTATCTACATTCTTCAAAAAAAATCCTAAATCCTAAAGCATTTGTGTGAGCGAGGCCTCTCTCTGCACCCTATGACTTGTACCTCTCCAGCAGGAAATCAAACTAAATTTACATTATAATTATTTGAGCAATATATATATATATATATATATATATAGTCACTTGACAAGCTCTCTGAATCTTGGAAGCTTAAAATGTTTCCTGTGTTCTTTAGATCCACTGCTGTCAGTAAAGAAGCCCATTGAGAGAAGGAGGACAGGAGGACAGGCTTGGAGGGCAGCCAGACAGACCTCTCTGAGAAGTGAGATATGTTGCAGTGTTTGTCTGCATGTGTGTGTGTGTGTGTGTGTGTGTGAATGCCCTGAGTTGATTTCTCCTTGAGAACCAACCCTTATCTAAGCCACACCTTAAAAATGTTACGGACTAATTGGAACTGTTGCCATCCACCATTTCCTCAGACAAGCTTCTGCTTTTTTCTAATGTAAATATGGGCGATCTGTTTTGGATGATATACCAAAATGACAAAACATTGTTTCCATCATAGAAAAAAAATATGAACAGTTATGTTCCCTAATATACTGTCTAACTTATATTATATAGTCTTTTCAGTTGACTGAGAAGTGGTTGTCTCACTTATGATTTAGCAGCAAGGTGATTTAAAACAGCAGACTGCGAATTTCACAATTTATTTTAATACAAATTTCCAGTTTCTATAAGATTTTCTGTAAAGCTAGAGCAAAAATCATTAAAGGGGGAGCTTAGAAATGGGTCAATTATGTTTTCAGTGTGTTGAAATGTAAAACTGCTTGTAAAATGTAGATAATGTCACAACTTAGCTAGTTTGTATTATAAACCTATACCTGCTACAGAAAAACATTATCATCAAACATTAATCATATATTCTGAGGTTATATGTTCCGAGTTATTCCTGGCTTTGCAATCTTCTAATCTTGGCTGTAGTGGATACAGCTTGAATTTACTGCACATTTCCACAGAGCCATGTATCAGCACTCAACATCTTACTGCCTGTAAATCTCACTTACCTACAGACTGTTTAATGCCCTCTCACTGCCACAAACAGCATTGCCTGACCATTACAATTACAAATAATTACCATCATTACAGTCTTGCGGGCTAATTGATGAGAGAAACCAGTCAATGTGGTGTGTGTGTATGTGTGTGTGGCAGGGAGGGGGGAACATGTTAGAAATTGATTTGGATTTTATTGTGACACTTTTGGACAAAAATATATTCCACAGAAATACTGAATAGCCAGCAGGGGGAGGCCAGTATAAGAACTGGATCTGATAAACTTTAAGATTTTACGGTGGGCTATTAGCATGGGGGGGGAGATAGGAAGTGATGGGAGAAAATATACAATACAGGCTTTTCTCTTAATCACTTAAATTTAGAATTAGGTCTCTTTTCCAAAATGGAGCTTGTTAACAATTCCATATGTGGTGTCATCTTGGGAGACCTGTGTTGACCCTATTAATTGGTAAAAAGTAAGGACTGTGCCTTTGAAATTGAAATACATAATAATATATAACTAACAAGATTAAAAAAAATATCATTCAAATTATTACATAGATTTTGCTAAAGCATATACTTTAAAATGTTTAAGTCACAAGCTGCTCTTTTTGTGGTGCTCCTAAAAAAAACTGTTCTTCACATCTTCTGGGAATGTCCTCACACACAACTAGTTGGATGGAAGATTATTAACTGCAATGAGATTTTGGCTTCTCACGGTTCTTTAAGGATGCGCTGTTTGGCTTCTTTAACAATGAAAAAAAATAAAATAATAATGAACACTTCATTATTAATCTCTTATAGCTCCTTGCAAAATTTCACATTCACCGTTCAAATGTTCAAACAGCATCCAAACCTTTTCATTTTTAAAGCTCTTTTAAGACAGTGAATTTGTTCAACCTTTTTCATTTATTTTGCTATTGTTCATGTATTTATTTATAATTGATGCTTTGCTTTCATTGTAATTTCATTATGTACTTTTTATATTTTGCTCCCTACTTATACGTTTGATAGCTTGGCATCAATTTAAAAAATTATTTTTTCCCCCCCTGTGTAGTTATCACAGCTAGCAACAATCATATGGTGCCCCCTAGTGTTCAAAAGCGACATTGCAATTTGAAATTAGATCAAGTATCATGTTGTCTTGACTCAATGAAAACTGCATTGCGCAAATGAAACTGATTTAGGTATGTAGCTGCAAGCAGCTCCATTAGTATAATAAATAACACGGTTCTAAAACTAAAGAAATAATATTTGTACAACTTGTAAAAATTATAGGCTACTTGTAAAATTGTACATTTTTTTTTTTTAATTAGTTGTATAATTTAACTTGTTAAAATTAGCACTGAATTACAATTACTGTGATTCAAATCCAATTTCCCATAAAATCTTGAGCACATAATAATGCTAGACTACTGCTAGAATGAAGAGGATAGAGGATTGAGTGAAATACTTCAAGTCCCACAATTCTTTGCTAATTAAAAATGGCGCATTGTCATTGACAGTTTAGACACCGGTACGCTGAATATTGAGGATATTGTCTGTTTTTATGCGTCCTCGACAGTATGACACTGCTAATTAGAGTAGTGAAACAAGTACAGCGGAAATCTCTCCAATGCCCCGTATTGAATTGGTTTTCAACGGATAACTCAGCACTACGAAAAGGGCCCGAGTGCAAAGAGGAGTGTAAATGGTTGTGTGGATCGTCTCAGGAAATTCTGTCCGCAGTGCGTGGACAAGTTGAAGTTAGGCAGAACTTCATCAGCGAGGAAGAGGAGAGTGCAATTTTTAAAGAAGTAGAACCAGGACTTAGAAAAAAGCGATATGAATTTGACCACTGGGACGATGTAAGTAACACTACTATACGTGTTTCTAGCAATATACATAACAAAAAACATACCCGTGTTGTAACAGTTGTTTATGATTGCTACTCAACGTTTGTACTACCTCTAGTGGTAGTAGGCCATGGGTAATACTTCTTGAGTTTAGTTACGACCTACCTGTACTTTTCAAGTGAACCCATTGCTTCTTAAAAACGTCGAAAACATTGTTGTGTGGCAAAAGCACTGAAAGCTGCCAAAATAGAATTTTGAGCGCGAAATGCTCGTTGGCCAATAAGAAAGACAAATCAGTCGGCTCTCCTCCAATGCCATGGGTTTGGGCGGGGCTACTTCTTGAGAACGGCACAGAGGGAAGTATTTGGGAAACCTGCTTGGAAACAATCGTTTCTGTCATTGGTAGTGCAACTCACTTCACCCACTCCTCTCCAAAATAAATAAATACTGCCATAGAAAAACAAAGAAGGGATTTTTTTAGGGGTATTTCATGTGAACTAGATCAATTTGTTAGAATTAAAATAATTTCAATTAAAATTTTGAACAATTTGCATATTCATTAAAAACAAATTAATTGACATGTCTGGAATTAAATTGTTTTTACACTTTAATAAAAATATACCTATTTATTAAAACCAACTCTGTATGTGTTTCTAATACCAAATAATGTTGTTAACATATTTCTTTATATGTTGTATTTGTAACATTTCTGTTGTTTGGCTTTTAACTAGTTTAACCCCATCTATCAATTTCTTGGTACATTTCAAATGCTCTTACTATGCTCTCACTCATCAGAAACATTATGAATCAAGCATGTTTGAAAGAAAGTTTGGAACGTGACCCTCCAGGATTTGAACACGCATCATGCTGTTATTTGCATCACCTTAATCTCTTTTCCACTCAGGCCATCCACGGCTACAGAGAAACAGAACGGCTGCAGTGGGGAGTTCTGTGTGAAAGCATCTTGAGGCGGGTGAGGGTAGCTGCATTTCCTGAAGGCAGTCCACTGCTTGGGCCGATTCATGTTCTGGACCTGGACAAAGAGGGCTATATCAAACCCCACATTGACAGTGTGAAGGTCTGTCTATGAGTTATTTGCGCAGTATCATTCTCCACAGTTGTGTTATTTGAACATTATTTCTGTTCTCCGTGAACATTGCTTTCTCTTGTCAGTTCTGCGGAAGCACCATTGCAGGGCTGAGCCTGTTGTCCGATAGTATTATGCGTCTGGTCCCAGAAAATAATTCCACAGATTGGGTGGACTTGCTTCTGAGCCGGCGCTCACTTTATATATTAAGGTAGTTACCCAACATACTTCATTTTCTTTATTGTTATGAACATAATTTGCAGCCACAGAACAACTAAGTTACATTTTTCTTACCACAAAATGTGAACATTTCAAAAATTGTATAACACTTTTTGTTTATCAACAGGGATGAAGCTCGTTTTAAATTTACCCATGAAATCCTGAAAGATGAAGATTCATTTTTCTCAGGACACAAGATTACACGTCATCGCCGGATCTCTGTGATCTGTCGAAACCTGCCTGCGTAAAGGAATTAAGACTGGACAGACCATAACACCCGTCTTGGAAACACTGGCTCCCTGGTCTAGAAGTCGACACATTGTTCACCTTTCAGATACTCTCATACGGCTAAGAAAACTGCATCAATCAGATGCATTTTTCCAGGAAGAACCACAAAAACAACTGGTAGCATTATTTGATAACATTCAGCTCAATGAAATGTGGTTTAAATATCTCTGGAGGATTATGAAGGGGAGGGATGTGATTTATGAAATGTATAAATGTAAAATGAGAAAATGAAAATCTTTGGAACTATAATGTCTATGAATAAATATTAAATGAATAAATAAAACTTGCACAGAACACTGCATTTAAAACAGATGAACACAAACACTGGTATTCATTCTAAACAAATTTAATGTATTACCAAGGAGAAAAACCCCTGCAAAAGTTGTAACATTTACAGCTTTTAAACAGTGACGTTTAAAAAAAAAAAAGCAGACAAATGTGCAATAAAAGCCACAAATGCAGCTGCATTCTCTGGATAAAGTCCCTCTCAAAATTCTTAAGTTTTCTTGAGCAGAATCTTGACAGAAGGATTGTTACCCAGTGTCTCTCTGATGCTAAACTTGATACGAAGAGGCATCTGAAGTTTACAAACACATCTTTCCAATATCTGTAATAATATACAAAAACATACTCCTATCTTTCTTCCCTCCGTTTTCTTTGTCGTTTTTCTCTTTAGACCCCCAGTGCTCTCATCTCTAACTCAATTAACAGTATTTAAGAACTACTGATCATAAATACTGGATGACTAAACGCAAAATAACAGCAAGAAAATTAGGAAGTTTCAGACCAAATAGGTCTTGAACTATATGAGCTGTATTCTAAAAGGAGAGGCTGCTGGTGGTGGACGCTCAGTGTTTCACTCTCTCCTCGGTTGGGTTCACTCAGTGAGGTAGAAGTGCATCTTCTCATTGATGTTCTTCCTCTCTGGGTTAAGCCTCTTCAAGATCTGGGCAAGCACATTGACTGTCTGCTCGCTGCTGAGGCCTGTGCGCTTAGTCTGGAACTTCTTCAGCAGGTCTTTAGTGGTCATGGGCTTCCTGATGAGATACCTGCGCACGGCGTCCTCTGTCAGCTGCACATCACTAAAGGAGAGATGGAAGGATGGATTTTATTTATTCATGTTAAAATAAGCAAGATATAATATGGTTTGTGAACCTGTCTGCAATTTGGAGGGGAAAATAGATATAAGGGGCTTTCGCACCGGAGGAACCTTTTTATAGTTCCTAGAACTATTGGCAAAAGTACCCCGATGTCGGCGCGTTTGCACCACAGGAACTAGGAATGATTTTAGTTCGAGGAACTAATTGAGCTCCTACTTTAGAGTAGGGACTAAACCAGCACAATAGGTACTATCAGTGACGTTAGTGTACGCGGATTGGCCGAACGCTCACGAAACACCAGCACCCGCCATTTTTAAAAAAGCTATGTAAACACAGATTATAGCCTATATGTTTACTCCAGAGACTAACTCTACTAATATGGAAAACAGTGATAGATGGACCTCTTAACCTTTACGCTGATTAGAAAATCCAACGCAACATTAAGGGGACCAAGCTAAACATGATCATGTATTTCTGCTCAGCTAGTGACACTGGACATCAACCGCACAGCATACGCTAATAACTTTTCATATACTGTATAATTGCTATGTATAACAGTCTGTGTTGAGGCTGAACGCGTTCATATTATGGGCAAACGTGAACTGAACGTACTCTATTACTGCCTGATGAACGTTACTGTGTGTGAACGCGTTCATTCTGGTGTCTGTGAACGCACGCTCTCTCAGTTTAACTTCGTACAATAGGGTGCCGGATTTGAGCCTTCCAGGTGAAAACCTGGCTAAAACACACGTAAACAGGCCTTAATATGTAGCGAAAAAAACACCCAAACACCAGCCAGCAGTGTCGCGCCGCTGCCGGCGTCGACAAAGCAGCGAGCGAGGAGGCGTATGATCATTTAAACGGATTTTATGACGAGGTCGGCGAGGATGGGAAAAATCTTATATTTCTGTGCAAACTGCCCGTCGATAAAATAATTGTTTTCTGTGGTTGTATTTGGGCTGTGGCAATAATAGCCTAAAAAAAAAGTTTGCAACATATGGAAAAAAGAACTATAAATGAACTAGTTGATGTTTTGAAGTTTGAACTATGAACTGAACTAGTTCATTTTAAAATGTGTGAACTGAACTTTGAACTAGTTCATGTAGAAAGTGAACTCTACCAACACTGCTAACAGTTCTATCTAATAAAGTATTAGACAGGATTGCTAGACAGATTGTAAACGAATGAAGACGGAAAATGCGAGCACTGTTTGTTTGCTCAGGCTCTGGCGTTCTCAGCTCCGTCAAAATAAGTCACAACAATTAGTACTCGGGGAACCACCTTTGTGGCTAGTTCCTAGAAATATCCGGTGTGAAAGCCCCTATTATGAACTGTAACATGTTGGAGATGTGTGAAGTGTTGAAATTTAGCATAAGTGCATAACTGTAGTAACATTATGCACACAGTGGCATAATGTTACTACAGCACTGCATGGTTTCATGTATGTGTAACTGGGCCCAAGTTTCATTGAAAAGAGGAAATGGACTGCATAGTTGGATAATTGAGAAAAGATGGGACCCATAGCTCTAGGCAATGTTTAAATTCACCATGAAATCAAATTTATGTGCCCTCAGAATGTTTCATCAAAAATAAGGTTCCCTCCCTCCCTCTTCCAGGGACATCTCTGATGACCTGTTTACTGGTGCAATGGTGAAACGACCCGTCACTCGGGTTTCACTCTAAATTTGTTCATGTTTGAGAAGCCGTTTAACTTGGATAGAAGTAACAATAGGAAAGAAAAGACAACTTTTTTTGTAGCAACTTTTGTTTCATGCTGACTTTGAGAGAAGAAAAAAAACGTACCTGGTGCTGGGGGTGGATTTCCCTGATACTGGTTGGGGTGTGCTCTTCCCCGAGGAGCTCTGAGGGCTGGGCTCCATCTTTAATCTCTTTGCCGCCGGAGTCTCTGTGCTCGGTACTGTCGTCTGCCGCTTACCTGAGACAGAAGAGCGTAAACATGAACATTAGCAGAGCAGTGAAACAGACAAAATGCAGGGACAAAATACTAGGTAGATAATATAATGTTATGGCTCATTAATGGCTTAAGGGAATAGTATACTCCACCCAAAAATAAATGCTCTCATCATTTACTCACCCTCATGCAGTCCCCAGATGTGTACGACTTTCTCTCATCAGATACAGTAACAAAGGTTTTTTAGAAAAATAAGCACCATGTAAAAACCTGTTCAAGAACGACGGTCAAGTGCTTTCTGGGGCACTTCTCGTATGAGATTCACAACACACTTATGTCATGCTTCCCAACGTGCTGAAATTTATGTAAAGCGTGAACTTGCATGTTTATCTGATGAACAAAAGTCATATAAATCTGGTACAGAGGCTAAAACTGAGATAAAAAATGCATGTTCAAGTGAAAACAGTGTGGACCAGGAAGAATTTTTCTTTTTGGGTGGAGTATCCCTTTAACTGCAAAGTAAGTGTAATAAGTAATAACAACAATAATAACAGCATTAAACCAAATAAATAAATACAATAAAAACTAAAACTCTTTTGTAATCTCTTTGCAATGATTTGCCACAATAATATAAAGTGAATTATTTTTTACTTTTCTGAACAATTATATATGTGAATAAATCAATTAACCATAGATCCTTGGCATCATATCATGCAATTAATTGAATTTCTTTCTTTTCAATTGAGTTTCTTTGAGTGTACCTTGTTCCAGTTTGCTGGCAGCGGCACGCAGAGTGTTTGAAGTGGCAGCGTTGTCGATAGAAGGTGTGCCAGGTCGACTTCCCGTTCTTGAACTACCTGCTGATCCTCGCCCACCCCCTCGCTTAGGAGGTGTGCGCTTCTTCTGTGAGAGGGGAGACAACAAGAGAGCACTGTACCATATACATATGAAAACCCATCAGAAAAACAACAGCTTCTCTCACTCTCTCCCTCTCATTCAATTCTCTTTCCCAAACACGCACATACACGCAAATGTAGGCCATTACCACCATGAACAGTGCTGAAGCTGCCTCTCCTTCAATATCACTGTCCTCGGAGCTGTCGGACTCGCCACTGCTGTCTGAAACAACATACACAAAGATTTTTACTAAATGAAAAACAAAAAAAAAACAATACCAAGAACAATACCAATAAAAGTACAAATAACAATATATTATTATTATTGATATTATTCCTATTTTAATGATCACAAAAGCAAACAGTAACATTGGTTATTCCAAGTGCTGTTTAACTGTCGCTTTATAAAGCAGGACGGATTCTGATTTGTTGTCAATATTTTTATCATTCATCAGATAGAAAGAAAACCATTCTGGAACAATATCATTCCTCTGTCATTATTATTATAGTCGTGGTGTGTACTCTGCAATATAGTTATTGTCCTTCAAGTGAAAGGGCCTTAAAGGGATAATTCACCCAAAAATGAAAATTGACCCTCAAGGTGTTCCAAACCTGTATGCGCTTCTTTGTTCTGCTTAACACAAAGGAAGATATTTGGAAGAATGTTTATAACCAAACAGATCTCGGGCAGATCAGAGGGCTGTTTCACAAAACCAAGATAGCCGGAATTTTCCAGATATCCTGGCTGAATTAAGCCGGGACTCGGTTTCACGAAAGCAGTAGCACATAAGTTACCATGGCGATTTATTCTGTGCAGCTAGCCTGCTCCAGACCAGGCTAACAGCCAGGCTTAGTCAATCCTGGTGCCTTATCTGTTCAGTCAGCGGTCACACCGATCAGAAACCAATGTGTTTTGTCAGTTATTCCGTTTTGTCACCTATGTGTTCAGCGCAATTTTTATCAGCCTGCATTAAAATACCTCAGATACATATTGGCATTCAGTCAAGTAGCCTATTATTATTATTGTAACATTATGATGGTAGCCTACCATTATTAACTATAATAATTATCATCCATATGGGCATTGTTACTGTTCAATTGTGTTTCTGAAGACTGCTGTTGTTCTAAGTTTGACAGATAGGTCTTTAATAGGCTATTGTATGTGAAGAGGGAACTAGAGAAATGGCTGATAAAGAAGCAAAAGTTTTGTCAATCAAGTCAGGCAATATAAGTAGCTCTAAACACGTTTCGTCCTTTACAATGGCATGCCCATTTTTGGATGACATCGTAGATAATGAAGCACTTATACTGAGAAGGCCTTTCAGACGTGAAAGAGTGTTTCGGGACAGGTCCGACCCATTGGCTTTTCCCGACAATTACCTGCAAGAGCTTTAGCCAACTGCTTTTCTGGGGATGGCAACCGCTGTGCAGACTGTTGGGTCCCAAAATTTTATCAGACACTTACCAGTCTGCAAAATGTTCTTATATTTGATCTTGACCTGTTGCCAGGTCCTCTTTGGTCCAGTCATGTTTGTTCTGTATAAATATTGATAGGATGTGTAACAAAAAAGAGTAACATAAATGAATCAGCTGTCAGATTCACACGTTACAACATTGACTTCCACTGTTCATTTTTAAGTTTACAGTTGTTCATTTGAGCAAATGACAAGTAACTCCTTGAATGTATAATTATGACGTTTTCAGTAGCACATTCAGTCGATCCGCTATTGTTTGCCATGCCCTTTCTCGCTCCTTTATAATAGCGGCAGTGTTTCCTTTTCTGAGTATGATGCGCTTCAATTCCTCGTAAGTCTCCATTAAAAGATGTTGCTCATTTGGTGTGAAGTATGCAGTGTTGGGTAAGTCACTCTAAAAAAAGTCATTAATTACTAGTTACTAATTACCTCTTCAACAGTGCAATTAGATTACTATACTAATTACTCTCTCTAAAAAGTATTTAATTACTTTTAATTACTAATTACTTTCAAAATCCCATATCAATCTCAACCAGCTGAATAACATGAATCTGTTTTAATTCTTTCAATTAAATACTATAAAATTGCATGAATTATTCTTAAACTGACCAAGGTGGAGAAGGTTACATTATAAAAACATACTTTTAGCATCAGACAATACATTTTGATGTTAAACCCACTATTGTTTTATGTCTGATCTCATGACATTTCACACTTTTTTCATACACATTTTACAATAATTCATAAGAATTTGTACGAGTGCGGTCGTAATATTTAGACACTCCCACTTATCTGAATTACTTACACCTGGCTTGACATAGCCGCTCCTCCTGAGCCTGGTTTGGCCTTTGTGAAACTGATAAAGCCAGGATGCACTGACCACACTAGGTCAAGCCCAGCTTTATCTCTTATCGTGGATTTCTAAATTCTGCTTTTATGAAACAGCCCTCTGTTTTTTGTTTTGTTTGTTTTTTTCTCAACGAGTCAGTGTGAGCTGTTTGATTACAACTATTCTTCAAAATATCTTCTTCTGTGTTTAGCAGAACAAAGAAACATATACAGGCATGGAACAGCTTGAGGGCGAGTAAACGATGACAATTCATTTTTGGGTGAACTATACCTTTGAGTAACACTTAAAAAAATATTGATCAAAAACAGAAATAAATCACTCTATTCGGTAATACTTTTTAAAAATGCATTCTATAAGCTTCATTTGAAATTATTTTATGGATTACTATTGCATTTATCTAAAATTTTAAACATTACTTAAACAGTTATAAATGTTTTTTTTTGTCAGCTTTAAGTTGGTTTATTATTTTACTGTTACACGTTTTAAAAAAAATAAATAAATTTTTAATGACATGCGTCTGTCATTTAAAAAAAAATACTTTATATAATTTGTAATGGTTGATAAAGGAGTCCATTTTATTTTCATATTTTCATTTTGCAAAACTAGGACTTCAATAAACGTAATCAAATTCACTGATTTTACCTTTCTTTTTCTTCTTTTCCACCTGCACTGGTGTCTTCTTTCCATCTTCCTCCTCTTCTTCCTCCTTGGCATCTTCTTCATTCTTGTTTTCTTCCTCACTCTCTTCCTCGCTTTCAGACATTTCATCAACTCCTGAAAGATAGCCGTTAGAGCTTCCCAATATATGCATTAGATGAAAGTACATTCCTGCAAACAAAGGGGGAAAACCCCTTTAGTCACCAACCTTTAGGGACGTCCTCTCCCTTATTGGGCTTGGTCTTCTCTTGCTCCTCTTCTTCAGAACTGGAGCAAAGAAAGGAAGATGAAAATGATTAGACTGCAGTAACCATGAAAAGGGGCTGTTTGCATGTGGCAACAGTAACTCTGTGCAGAGAGATGTGTCCGTCATTGGAGTCACCTGCTCTCGTCTGACATGTAGTCCACCTCCAGCCCCTCAAAGTCGCCATCATCACTATCCTCGAATCCTTCAAAGTCGCTGCCCTTTTTCTTCTTCTTCTTTCCCTTGCCTTTGGGGCCTTTGTCCTTTTTACCTTTCGACTTAGCTTCATCATCTGCATTGAAAGAAGACATTTAATTCAGAAAGTCCTACGTGAGACACTCCTCTTCCTCTCAGAACCTTTGCTCACCTTCTCCATTGCTGCCGTCGCTCTCATCGCTGCTCATTTCGAAGTCATCCTCAAGGTCATGTATGCGCAGGTCTCCCCCCCTGCCTCCCTTCTTCTTCTTCTTTTTCTTCCCTCCTTTTTCTCCTTCCTCCTCATCCTCGTCTCCTCGCTCCTGTTCTTGGAAACGTCGCTGGAGCATGATACTGAAGTGGTTCACCACTTTATTCCTCCTATATACAAAGACAAGCAGATGTGATGTTTGAGCTTTGGACACATTTACAATTATCACAAACTTGCTGTCTAGCAGTGCAATCAGGGCTATTTCCGTGCAATGGAATGCGACCACTCAACCTGCCCCACTCTTCCTCTGCCTCCTCGGCTGTGAGAGTGCGGTGTTTGGCCTGCGGTGTGAAGTTATACCAGGCGTGCACAGGAAACGCCTCAAAGGCACCATCGGCACACTGGGTGAAGATGTAGTAGGACGCATTCTCTGTGACCCCGCCTTTTTTCAGACCCTTGAATCTGAGTGGAAGAGGGGAACATGAGCTGTTGTCCAAAAGCATGTAAACATTTCACGCTATGAATAAACACTTGACCGTATGGATTTGGTTTTATTTCCTCTCAAATTTCATGTTTTCTGTTTAAATCTTTCTGCATTCTATTTTAATGAAACTGTAAAAATCAAAAGTGATATCTAATCAACTAAATTCATAAAACTTTACTAATTTGTTTAAATTTTAACAATAAAATTGCATATGAAATGTGTATTGATTTTTTTTTCCTGAAATGATGTGTTGTCTGAATTGACATCTATTTGTGGCAATCAATGTTGATATTGTGGCGAGCTGCCACAGATAAATCAATGTATGGTAAACACTGCAGTCTTTTTGCAGTTAAATATTCATAGAGACTAGTGCATAATTGTAATTTTATTAATTGTACAGACCTACTTTTGACTTATACATCCAAATTTTCTCCACGAAATTCAATTTAAAATATATATTTTTAACACTGGATTCCATGATTCAGTCCATGTTTATAGGACCCAAAAATGAAATAAGAAATTAAATTATTTGCTTATTAAGAATTTTCAGCTATATACTCAAGAATTACTCAAGAAAGAGGCAACTAGACGAAAAGAATAAAAGCAGAGACATGTACCTTCTTCCTGCCTTTCCATTAACTTTAAGGATCCAGGGCTGGTCCTCCACCTTGAACTCCTTCGTAATGATGCCATACTTCTTTCTCCGTGATTCCTCTCTCTGTTTCTTTCCAAACTCACTGCCTGCCGCCCCCTCCTGATTCTCCTCTTCACCATATATACGTCTATTGCTCATATCCCGCTCCATACGAGCCTAAATGGATGTATGGATGGAGTGTTAAAAAAATTAAGAAAAGAGAAAACAAATGGAAAAAGACAGGGAAGAAAATATGGCATAAATAAAGTAGTGGTCTTATATAATGCCAGTTTACCTGAGTCCATGTAGAACAGCTGACTTTATCACCAGCATTGAAAGCCATTAAGTTGTATTTCTTACTGGTGTTTCTGTTGGGCAAAGAAAGACGACCTGAGTTTAGATATCAATCTAGATATCAATACCAAACTCTAGTTGAAATTAAATAATATAAATATATAAAACCTTACTTTGGAACTCGTACTACATACTCCGTTGTGGAGGAACTGCTGCTCCCCTGCAAACAAGAACAATCTCTTAGGACAGTTATACTTCTAAGAGTTTGTACTGCTGAACTGTACAGTTTGATGATATTATTGATAAAAAATGCATACGCCACTTCTAAAATGACACAATTTGTATTCTGCCAAATATGACTGGTGTTGGACAATCATAATGATTATAACTAGATGCTGAGGCACTTACCAGTGACGTCATCACTGCAGAGCAAGACGTAGCCTTAATAACCTGCAAGAAAATATGATAGTATCTTTGAAACGGACGTCCGAATTCTGGTCATATGATCAACATGTTGACCCACATGAGGCGACTCGCTCAACGTAAAATAAAACTTTAATTAAAAGAAACATATAGCTTTTATTTGCCTGCTTATATGACTGATTCTCCGTATCATTAGTGTTCTTTATTTTTAGTATTATAATTTTTTTTCAAGGTACACAGCATATGTTAAAAAACATACCTAGTCCATACAAAACGTAACTTGGATTTCAGATAAATAGTAATTTTCACATGATATATTGTGATGTGCATTTCAATGGTTCTACGTTGATATGATTTTTTTAAAGTAAGTTAACGTTAATAAAGAGGGATATGAGCAGTCAGCAGGTCATGGACACATTAGTTGATATTGTTAGATAAGTTTCACACTTAAAATAAGTCTTGATTTAACAAGACAATGGAAGTGGACAGCACATTTTCTCAATGTACTTATTACACTGGGTGAATTCACCGACATTGATATATTATTCATTGAACATCCATATGCATTTAAGGTAGACAGGGCGCACTCACCGTAAAATCTTTGGTTGTGCTATGTTCAGATGTATGAACCGATGTATGTATGTTACCGAGCAAAAAGAAAAGGTCCGATGATCCACTTCACTAAGCAATACTTGTAACGCACTTCGTCTGGCAGCGGATATTGTTTCTAATTTGGGTATTCGATAAAAAGATATACTAAACTCTCTTTAAAAGGGTACACTGACAATAAGATGGTAGCAGCTCACACTGCCCACAACGAATATTCTTCTTCTCTGAACTTGTCATTAGTTTCATTGAGACTTACTGCCACCTGCTGTACCGAATAATTACTGCTAGTGGTGGGCGCCCACCACACTTGTCACTGCGAAATATTTTCACATCTTTTTTTCGATTCAGTGGTTCGGAGCCACATACTGTAAAAAAAGTACCAAACTGCCAAAGTCACGTGAGTTAAGTAAACGAGCTCTGGCTCTGAACGAGGATTCGGAACATCAGAACTGTTTCGAA
Source organism: Pimephales promelas (assembly GCF_016745375.1). The sequence continues at coordinate 16,723,432 of NW_024121321.1, forward strand.
ACGTGTCGAAATGTCAATGGTTCGCCGCTGGGGTGATCTCCACTCGCTACTCGATCCCTCTGTTAGGTTAGCCCATGCAGTAGTATGCGGACTCATCGCCCTCCAGTGGCGAACCATTGAACAAGTGTCTAAGAGTTTTACGGTTTTGCCTGATCTCTGATCAGTTTATACATTTGTATGGTTTAATGGTAGGCTACTACATCAGTACAATAATAAAAATATATATTAATAGTCTCTTATTGACCTGTTTAGCTGAGCCATGGAACAAACAAAACATGCCCTGAAAATTGATTTACACCGGCACTTGATATTTAATCTTATTAGATTATATTTGCATAGATTTAACGTTCAATAAAACATTTGCAATGGGTTTGTGGAAAGTGTTTTATGTATGTTTTCCTGATTTTGTGTTTCAAATTGCATTTACACTGTTTTGGCAAGTAGCCTATAGGTCGATCGTGCTTCGAAACACTCAATCATTTTGCAAGCAATTCGTTCGAAGCATTAAAAAGCTTTGTTTCTTCCCATCACCAAATTACTGCACTCACTGAGTGTGAGTCTGCACAAAGCAGATTTTTTTTTCTGTGAAGTCTTAACTGACTTAGATACCTTATTCGTTGACCCAATATTTTCAATTTTAAACTAACATCCATCGTAAAAAAAAAAAACATACATCACACACTGAATTACATATGAATTAGCCTATTACATTAATCCCAAAGAGTGAAATGAAAATAAACCCTTTTTATTTATTGTGCACAATCTTCACTCAAGCTGTAATTTGCCAAATTACTCAGATAGTGAGTAATTACTTTTAGGGTGAAACCTAAAATTCTGGCCGTCAAATTAGCCTTGTAGCAAAACAACTGAGTTCGACAATTTTAATCAAAATGTTATTTTGTGACAAAATGTTCTCACAATGGACAATTTGAGATTCAGTTGGACAGAAATCTCCTGTGATATATTTACACTGCTAGATATTGTTAGAAGACAGATTCAATTAATTAGTAAACAGTGTTAAAATATTTATTTAATTATATTTAAATGTCCACAGGGCCAAACGTTGTACCATTTCACTTTTGCACAGCTAAGAAAAGTTAAAGAAAATGCCTACACTAAAAAAACCCATAAAAGCAGCCAGAAGCCATTAAAACGCACGCGCGCACACACACACACACACACACAAAAGATTTTGCTCATTTAAGCTTCACTTTAACCAATGTCACTGTGCATCCATAGAGAAGAGAGAGGAGGAAGAGGGTGAGAAAGGCACAGGCCATATTCCAGATCTCTTCAACGGTATCCTGCACAATAGATTCGGGTTTGTTCTCATTCATAAATATAGCCTCTTCAAATAATGCTGTAAAATGCAAACAGAGGAAACATTAAGATCACATTTGAAAATTATGACATTTCTAAAATGTATTAACTGAATTATTTCCTTGTGTTGCATGAAATAGTGCATACCTGATTTTTTGGAAATGTTAAGCAACTGGGTACCAGTTTCATGAGTGACCTTGCATGTGTACACGTCACCAGGTGCCCAATCTGAAGGCAGGAGTTGCAGGTGACTTTGGATGCTAAATTTGCCATCAGGGCCTTTTGCAGGGTTGGTTTCATTGTGGGCAGACACTTCATCCATTCCAAACAGCCATGTGATGTTGATTACAGGAGGACTGAAACCATACGCCAGACACACCAGCTCGCTAGCACCCAGCAGCAGCTTTGCAGATGGAGCAGATTGGATAAGAGAGGCTAAATAAAAACAGAGAGAAACAGATCAGATAATAGAACACACAGAGGTCTACTGTATATGTTGCAAAAATTTTTGTTGTATCTTGCTATCTTAGTATTTACTGTCTTTTACATAGGTAAATAGAAAGATATAGCAATCTGACGACGCCCACCATACAAGTTCTCCAAATTTGCGATAAATGGACTTTGGGATGACTCATGATAAACAATGCAAGAGTACACGCCTTCTCTCCACGGTGATGCAGGCAATATTAGGGCGCTATGCATTGAAAAACCTCCTGAAGTGTGAGCAACCACAGGACTGTTAGTGTAGTGAGACTCATTGAATTGCTCCCCATTTAGTTGCCACTGCACGGAGATATCAGATGGGAAGAAACCGGTGATGAAGCAAAGAAGGCTAGCATTTTGTCCTGAGAGATCGCTGTCTGAGGGTCTGAGGATCCTCACAGTGGGTTGTTTGGGGTCTGTGAACATTAGTCAACAATTACTGTAGGAAAGATAAAACTCTTTAACAGAAGGTTGAGAACTGTGAGCGCTCACCTCTGTTTTTTGAGATGTTCACCTGCTGTGTGACGTCAGAGCACAAATGCTTTACCTCACAGGTGAAGACAGCATATCTCTTCCATGTTTCAAATGAAACCTCCAAAATACTTTTCTTGCTCTGAGTGCCATTGGCATGATCTATAGGTGTTTGGTCAAAGCTATTTGGATTATGAGCGATTCCATTCTCTTTCCATTGGATGGAGAAATACTTGACATTCTGACCAACAACCAAACAGGTCAAATTCAGAGCTGTGCCATATCTCACATAATTTAAAGGACCATGCAGGTAAACCGCTGACTGCTGACTGGAAGGTGCAATCACTGTTGGACAGTAAACTTATGTGTTAAGATATTACATTCACTGAACTACAGATAAGGAAGAAACTACAACATTCTTTCGTGAATTATGAGATTGTCAGATATCTGCACCTCATTGCAATGTTATTTGAACTATGAGTGAGAGAGTTTATGCGTCACATATTTACCTGCACAAATACTGGTGTTTTTTTTAGCAGTTTTCCCACCGTGTTCATCAACAATTTGACAGGTGTAAGTGACCCCTTTATCCCACTCTTGCTGTGGCACCAATATCTCACTGTACACTTTCACATAGCCATTTTCCATCATTGAGACATCAAAAGCTGTGTCACGTTTCTCTGTAGAGTTTGAAAACCACTTGATCTTCAGGTCGAATCCTTTTCCAGAACACTGCAGCTTTTGTGGCTCTGAGCTCAATCTGAATTGACCCACACTGGGAACAACAACAAGCTCTATGGTAGGATCATCTATGGGGAAAAAAGTTATCAAATGTCTAATGAAGAAAATAAAATACATCCATATATTAATAAAATCAATTCATGTCTCCAATATAATTAATGATAAGAAGGTTTCATTTATTTACATTTAGTTAACATGAACTAACAATATAAGTATACAGAATTTGCTAATATTAGTTTAGGCTAATCTCAAGATTTACCAAAGATCCAAATCTGTTAACATTATGCAGTGTGAAATATCGTGAACGTGTTATTAAGTAAACAAAGGTGAAGACGTTTTGTAAACATATTGTTAAGTCAAGTGACGTGAAGGCCAACTCTGGGTAACTCATACTCGTAATTTGTTCTCTGGATTTAACCCATCCAAGTTTGTGCACACAGCACACACAGTAGGAGCAGTGAGTTGTGAACACACACACACACACCTACACACATCAGTGTTATATTGATGTATTTTGTTAATTTTTAGTTCATTTAAGTTATTGCATTAACAAATGTTAACAAACTAGACATTTTTTGGTAAAGAGTAACTGATGTGTTCAGAAATGTTCGTTCCCTACCAAAAAAGTTTCCAACAGCTTTGGATTTGAAGTTTTTGAAGGGTATGTGAACTTTGCAGGTAAAACTGTTTCCTTTCTTCTGGTGCTCACTAGGGATTGTAAAATGTGTGGTCAGGGACCAAATTTTTTCAGAAGCGACCCAGTCCACACAAGTGAAATCTGAGATATCAGCTTGGTTGGCCTGGAAGTTGATGCAGACCTCACCAGAGGGGAGATCTTTTACAACACACTCCAGTAAAGCAGTGCCCGACGGAGCTGATTCATTGAAAGTCCTCCTGATCACCACCACAGGATTCTTCTCCGTATCAGCTAAAGATCAAACATCCATTTTAATTCACAACATGTGGTTTTCCGAACCTAAATTGTCACATTTGATCAGTGCAAAATAAACAACTTACCAATTTGAATTTTACGCTCTTCTTGGAAACATGGATGCTTAGCAGTACAAACAAGGGTCTTCAGATTCAACCACTCGTCTATAGACAATGTCAAGTTGTTCACAAATTTATTGAGGTCTTTGGAAGCCCTGGTGGCTTTTTGTACGCTGTCTGCCAACCATAACACTTCAGTGTCGTTTGGCGCTTCAACAATACAAGAAATTTTGACTTCGTTCTCCTTCAAAATGTCTCTGAGATGGGCTCTCTTTACTTGGACTGAAGGTTTGGACACAGGCTTTGCTGTAAATGTGAAATTTATAAAGTTAGATTCATAGAATGATGATGCTTATATACTCATTATACTGCATATACTGTATGTAGGATTCATCTTCATTTTTTCATCTTACCTCTGCACATGTTGTATTCTAGCTTGAACTCTGTAGAGTTATGGGTGGCTTTGCAAGTGTACGTTTTGTTTTCATATTTAGCATCGATTGATATTTGACTTATGTAAGAAAAGGTTTTCTCCACTTCAGCAGTGGTCTGCAACGTTTTATTTTTAGCAGCACTGACAAGTTGATTCCCACTAAGCCATTGTACAGTAAGTTTGTCTGGGTAATAATCCTTCAACTGGCACTGCAACACGATGCTATCACCTTCCTCTGTACTCAGCAGAGCAATAGTGGGTGCAGTGACACGTTTTACTATTAAAACAAATAAAGAATCATTTAACTTGCAATGGGGTTAAAACAACATATAAGAGGTACAGATTTTATGAAAATCTTAATCAATCATAAGAATACTAGTCTTTTTCAATGCATTCATTTATTCAAATATTATTATAACCCCCCCAAACCGCCCAACCATCATGATAATTTTTTTAGTTGCAGATACTGGAATAGAAAAAAAAAAAAAAAGACGGTCAGAAAAGGAAATCAAAAAAACATGCTTCAGAAAGCAAATAGCAGATGGAAGTGTTAAGTAACAGTCAAGCTGAAATGGCAACCAAAAGCAGAACTGAAACCCATCTGCATCTTTCACACAGGGTTAAGCACATCTGCGCAGGAAAGACACCTTTTCATTTACATAAAATTACTCTCCTGTTATGCAATTTATGTGTTATTAAACTTGCAAAATGTTCACACAAAGATGCCACGCTTCAGTCACCCAATGAACAAAGTCTCGCAGATTCTGAAAAAATAAGGATTGGATTTAAGAAAGATATGTGCAGTTTATTATATTCAGAAATTAGGAAAATAATTCAAAACCTAGTTAATTAATATTACTATATTAATAAGTGTTACTCCTTATGCAGTGTATATTCATTTTTTTGAGCAACATTAATTTATCGTGCAAATTAGTGTTTTTCCTTGAGATGTCAAAACAGATTTGTGAATTTGAGATTATAAAAAAATACAAGAGAAGTCAAATCGTTTCTTTACTTTTATTAAAGTAAAATCTAAAAACAAAGAAAATGCACAATCACATATTTACAAAAAAAAAAGTAATAACTGCCATAGTCTTAAAGCTCTTCAAGGCCTTGCATCATGTCCTTAAATGGATCTTTCATTTCACCTGAAAGCATAATTGGACACCATTTACAGCAAGAAAAAAAAACTCAAATAAATATCAATAAAAATACAAAGCTAATTTTTTTTTTGCATCATCTCTTTCTCCAAATGATAACTTACTCAAACGTTCCAATAAAATCTAGTCTCATGTTTATCCTAAATTGAAAATTAGCTAAAAAGTCTAAAAGTGTATACCTTAACAAAAGTAGCACCTATGCTGTAGAACAAGGTGATGAGGAACAGGAAAACAAAGGTTAGAGCCGTGTTTGAAATGCCGCTATCATCTGTATCAATGGGTTCAAACAGGGGATGCTCCATCCACACGATCCACGCTGTGGAAACCAACAAGATCACATGTGAATTAAGACACTGTGCAACACAAGCTGAGAATAAGAGTCTGGCATATTCCTATGATGGTATTAACCAATTTGCCTGTCCATCCTAATTAAAAATAATAGACAGGTGAACTAAACGCGGGATTATGATGATTTTAATCAATTCACCTCTCCATCTTTATTTAAATTAGACAGGTGGACTAAAGGCAGGAGTTTTCAGTAAAAGAAAACCAATTAGAATATTGTGAGGGACAAATAGCCTTTAATAAACCATATTGTTTCTGAATTTTGATGATTTTTATTTATTTATCTTAACTGCTTACTAGATAATTAAACCATACACTTAAAGGTGACCATGAACGTATCAAAAAAAAAAAAAGTTGTGAATGTGTCTTGGCATGCTGTAGATGAACCATTGTGACAAAGAATTATCATTCTCTATGCCCTAAACTATATAAAATGGAGAGAATTATGTATCTGAGTGATCATATGTGTCTGAAATGACACACAATATGCACACACACACACACACACTGATAAGCGTCTACTCTCATTATTTAGAATTGTATGTGCCTGCTAATGGTACTTTGTCTTCTGAATACAATTCTTTTAAAATATTTCATTTTATGTATTTATTTTAAAGTACTCTTAAAATGCATCACTTCGATGTATTATTTGAACTGTTTCATGTCTTCATTTTTTTTTAATTTCAATTTATTTTGATTGATGTTATGATGTCTTCATGACCTTACATGCTCACATATACACCGGGACAGACACATTAAACTGGCATGCAACATAAATTAAGTGCACAGGAAATATGCTTAGTTTCTTTTTTTTATTAGTCTTTTCCTAAATTGATGTGCATGAAAATATCTCAAAAAGCAAGAAGCCACAAACGTTAAAGACAAACACACTTACAATGATGGACATGTAACTCAAAAACAAAAACAAACACATGATGAACAAGATAAACACTCAACAAGCATAACAATCACTGGCATAAAGATTCCTTGCAGGACGCAGGGGTATTCATACTTAGATTAATTACACCTGGCTTATCAATGTTATCAGAAATAGATCTTGTCAGTACGCGCATTGTTTCATCAATGGTTTCATGGTACACTACACAACTGTACACTGTACCACTCTTCCATTCGGAAGAATCCACTGTGATCTGACTGTAGACCGAGAAGTATTTATCATTCTGCATTGGCAGGCTAGTTTTGTGCTTGTACCCTTTCGCAGGTTCATCATCAACAAGCCAAGACACAAACACCTCCTTGGGGTAGAAATCCTTCACATAACATGTCAGGGTCATCGTTTCACCCTCTTTGTTCTCTGGGGGTGCTAACATGTAAACAGAGGGTCTCTTGTCTGCATTACCTAGTAAGACAAGATCACAATTAAGACCAGAATGTGGAGTCATTCTCCTTTTCTTCTTATGTTTTGATAAACATCAATGTCAGTTGTAATGAAGACTGTATATCAGGAGACCTCATGGAAGCAAGAACTGTGTGACGTTTTACAAAAATAAAAAGACATACCATTTTCTCTGGTGAACGTAGTCTCCATGGGCTGTGATAGGCCTGAGTGTTCAACTGTACACGTAAAAACTGTGCCGTTGGTCCATTCTTCATAGCCTATAGGGGCTTTGAGTTCCACATTTATTTTGTTCTTGACATGTTCCTCTGATGCCTCATCGATGACTAAATCATTTGCTTTAATCTCTATTTTTGTGAATCCTGGAATTTCTCCAGAGGCTTTGCACTTCAGCTCTCCTTTTCTATTTTTCAGCATGTCTTCAAGGGAGGGAGGGACTATAACAACAGCAATATTGCTGCTGCTGCAGTCTTGCATAGAAGCTATGTACAAAAATCAGACATGCAACAGATTTAGAGAGAGGTAAACATTATGAATAAAGAAACATTCACAGTCCTCAAGAGAAAACATACCTGTATACTGGGCCCCTATGACTTGATTTCCCGTCTTGTGCTCGAACTCGCACTTAACTTTGGTTTCTGGGTTCGTCCATGTATCGGCACTGATTTGAAAAATGCTTGTGGCACTATACAAGGTAACTGAGGCATTCTTCTCACTTGTGTCATATGTGCTTATCGCATTTGTCACCAACTTTTCATTCTGAAACCACTTAAACGAGTAATGTTTAGGCGAAAACTGCTGGGCTAAACACAAGAAGGTTGCTGTCCCATTCTCTAACGACTCTTTTGTAGGTACTGTTAAGAAGACAGTTGCAGGCCGATCTGGCGCAGGGGCTGACAACAGAAAAGCAAAGAGGACATGAAAAGCAAGAAAATAGTGCAACATGCTTTATTAAGCAAAGCACATAGATGCTCTTAGTTGAGTTTGTACTTTAGTGTCAAATGTTATAGCCTATATATATATATATATATATATATATATATATATATATATATGTTTGTGTGTGTACATACATGTGTAATATGTATATATATATATACATATATATATATATATATATATATATATATATATATATATGAAGAGTTCAGATGCAAAAGCCTCTAAGTGCCATTTGAAATTCTCTTCTAGAATAATCATTTTTATCAAGCTTGTATATTTAAATTCAGTAATTTCACTTAAATGGCAATTCATAGGTATTTTTCATTGCCATTTAAGTGAAATTACTGAAATTAAATATACCAGCTTGATAAAAATTAACATTCTTGAAGAAAATTTCAAATGGCATTTAGAGGCTTTTGCATCTGAACTGTATATATATATATATATATATATATAAGAAGTATCATATGCCATTGTATTCCTTGGCATGAGGTCACAGAAAAAGTATTTCTGAAAGCCTAAGCATTATTGTGTTTTTCTGTTCTTACATTTTTTTAGACCTAGAGCCTTGTTGTTCTCAGCTATTGTAAACATTCACTGTCAGACTTTGATAAAGGACAACTGCTTGACATGCACAAAAATATAATAGCAGGTTCACTGGCGTTAAATAATTTAATCAATGATCTGACAAAACTAAAATAGTGTAATAAAAATGTCTATTCAAACATGACCCTCCAAGAAGAAACATCATCCCAGCAGCAATACAAGACCCAACAGCAAGAGAAACACGTGAAGTAGCTAAAATTTCAAACGTAAAATGTTATGACATTTTAGATATGCGACTTACCTGGTGGAGCTACTTCAGCTTTTAAAATGCCTTCTGAATTTGAAGCTTCACATATGTAAGGGTTTTGAGGATTCCAGTCGCTTTTTTTCACACGCAGATGGCTGATTTTGGTATAGTCTCCGTCACTACCGAACGCTGGATACTGCACGAAAGTATCCAGAGTTTTATCACCAGGAGCCTTCCACTTGAAAGTGAGTGAGTCCGCAGGGAAGAAACCTCTGGTCAAGCAGCCGACGGTAAGGAAATCAGAACCAGCAGAACACTGAGACAGGGCGAAGATGGACTTCGGCGCCGATGGTTGAGCTGCAGAGACATTACATCTTTCTCAGACAATATATAAACTACAACATATAACGTAATACTGTACATGTGCAACACTATTAGGCCATGCCAAATGAATGAATGAATGAATGAATGAATGAATGAAAAATAAATTGATTGAGATTACACCGCTATTTTCGTTTTGAATCTAATCCTCCTGTCATGTTGAAGTAGCTAGGCCTAGTCATCTTTTCTTCTTCTGCTTTAAGACTGATCATAACATTTTAAAGTAGCTAAGTTGCCTTAACAAGTAAACTGGTCTAATTCGAATAAAAAAGTAAGACTAATTACTCCTTGGTATAGTAACTGCTTTAGTCTCGTTAAAAAAAAAAAATGTTTTTTTTTTCTTTTTTTTCTTACGTGGTTCCAAAAGTGAGTTTTTACTGCAGTACCCTTGAATAACTATTTCGGGTTCCTCAAAGAACCTTAGTGAACAAACATTTCTTTTCTTAGTGTGAAGAACATTTTATTAGGCTAATCTAAGAAAAATCTTTTGTGCAATGGAAAGATTCCAAGGATATTAAATGGTAAAGGGTTTTTTTTTTTATGAATGTCATTTAAGAATCTTTATTTTGAACAATCTGCTAGGCTATATGTCATTTAGCATATTTCTAGTCATTATGTATTATCAGATATATGGTAATTAATACTAAAGGATTATCTAAATGAATAACACTTTATTAGGCTACAGGATATGACTGCATAAAGACTTTTCATTTTGATTCAAATGAAACAGTTATTGCAACTTTTGAGATTTTATATTGAAAAAATAATTGAATTAAAATTTAACCTTTTGAAAATTTTAAATAAAAGCATAATACAGCCGTTTGTAATTTTGAACTATGAAATCATATGGAAAAAAAAAAAAAAAACGAAAAATGTTCATTATCATTAAAAAATAAATAGCCCCCCAAAAATTCATTGTGCTTGAAATAATTTCAATAATAGCGGTTGTTCCACAAAAAAACAAAACAAAAACAAAAAACAAACAAACAAACAAAAACATTCTTTTAAATCTCCAGTTATCATCTTCATGCATTGACAGATACCCTTGTAAATCAATAAGCTATGACAGTTTATTATTATTATTATTATTTAATAATATCGGGATGCAATCAACAATTTAGAATGTAACACATTATATTAGTGGATAGCAGTGTATAAGTTAGAATGACCCAGAGACGTTATACGGTTCAGCCAAGTTTTTTAGTCTTATGCTCTGGCTGATTTCAGCGTCTCATATTTGAGCAGTTTAAGGCAACACATGTGAGAATAATGTACAACGAAAGTAGTCGTTTACGAATACTTTTGTATTTTTGTTCGTTTTTAACAGATGAACATTTGTTATTACATTTGACATTTTTAAAGTAGCTATAGCATAGTCTTTTAGTGAAATGGACAACAGACAGTTTGCAATAGAAAACTATATTGCATAATATATATAAGGCTAGATAAATAAATACATAAATAAACACGTGGAATTTTGACGTTTTACAAATGTATACAAATGTCCTTGCAATTAATCATAAAATCTTACTGTTTGTTACGGTGACTTTGGTGCCGCTTCCCCAGTAGTCGAAAGCCCAGTTACACAATATAGGCTACTTTTAATCTTAAAGTGCAGTATAAAATACAACGCTCGGAGTTTGTTGAACGATGCCGCCAATTCCTTGTTTTAGAAACGCGCAAATTAGCTATTTATAATTATTCATAATCGGAATGTTTGCGTTTCTAGCTAATTACTTTATGTCCTGACTTTAAATGTTCTAATCGCACAACAAGAAAAGCTCGACATTGAAATGTTAATTTAATCTAGAAAAAAAAAAAAATCCGACAAAATAACTGCGCACACATTTATCCTACTTAGATCAGATTTTGATTTGTTAGGTGGGTATTTTTCTTACCTGACGAGACAGTGATCAAAGTTCCTTTTCCCCAGTAGTCAAAAGCATTGTCACACTGACACTTTACCCGGGGATATTGTACAAAAATAGCAGCTATATCATAGGCTAACCTCTTAACAAGTAGGCCTAACTTTATTTTATTATTACATAGCCACATATTGGACTATGTAGACTTATATTTAACCATAGCCAAAACAGACAAGAAAGGGAAATTTACCTTTAGCCTAATATTTAAATCTTGCCAGCGTTATTGAGAGGAAAAACTGAAATGTAACATCTTACCAGATGTCACTGTGACAGATGTGCCTTTCCCCCAGTAGTCAAAGGCAGCGTCACAGTGATCATTTTAATTTCTTCAGTGCACAAAAACACAAACGATCTTTTCCACATTAGCCAACCTTAAAACCTGATTTTAATCATCCATGATATATTTTTGTCTGATTAAAAAGCTGTTGTTAATTAGTTAATTTAATCGCCTCTAGAAATATGTTTTATATACATAACGATTCGTATGTTTGTATCGATTATATTTAATTTGGTTCGTAGGCAATTTTAAATCAAAATTTGACTTCTTACCTGATGTCACAGTCACCGCTGTCCCCTTTCCCCAGTAGTCAAAGGCACCGTCACAGCGAGAAGGTTAACGATAGAGCCATACCATAACCACAATACATTTTATGCAACATTTTGTCTAGGCCGACGTCAAAACGATTTAGTTTGAAATGTTAGTTTGCACTTTCTTTAATCGGTGAGTTTTACGCGCATTATCGTTACGCTTCCCCTGTTAACCAAGGTAAAATTTGTAAACACGTCTGCATATTAATTTTATGAAAGAAAGACTATCTGATCTTGCAAAATAAGTAGAAATAAAATAACAGAAAATATCGGCAATATCTTACCTGAGGAAACGGTGACTTTGGTCCCTTTCCCCCAGTAGTCGAAGTAATCGACACAGTGACTGGTGCATTTAAGTTCCCGACCAAAAAACCACACGAAGCATGTGATCAAGAATTTAAACCTAAATTAACATGTGTTATTCTACCTTTTGGTCAGAATAAATGGATTCAGTGAAAACGTTTGCTCTCGCCTCTACTGTCTGTATGCTGACCAGGTCAGAAATATTTGCAGCATGTGTTGCATTTGCCTATAGCCTATCTAAAACATGATGACCCTGAAATTAGAAAGCAATTTTTTTAAGAACATGAATCAAACTCTTCCTGCTTCTGCCTTCAGTTCAGATGTGATTTACTAATATACGTAGGCCTAATTAAATAGAATAAAACATGTTTTGAATGAAAAATCATTATTTTATACAATGGGTAATTCTTAGACTACTGTATGGGCTTGTACTTATGTACTTTGGTCATATTTTTAAAAATACAAATCATTTTAGGCAAATTCCTCTTTCGTTGTCAAACTAACAATAAAAATGTCATGTATTTGTCTCTTGTTTTGTGTGCAAACGCATGTCCAGTTGTTTTGGGCTATGTGTTTGCATTGTCTTGTTTTACCTCGTTTGCTTGTTAGTTAATGTTGTATCAGTGTCACCTGTGATTGTGATCATGTGTCCTTACCACGCCCCTCATTAGTATTGATGTTCATCAGTGTCACCTGTACCTTGTGATTATGTGTTCTATGTAAGCTCTCTGTGTTTGTTCCTCAGTGCTGGTTTGTCTTGTTAACATTTGGTTCTGTGAGTATTGTGATCTTTCCGTTTATGTTGTAGTGTTGTTTTATTGTCAAGTCTACAAATAGTTATTGTTTTACTGTTTGTTTGCCCCATTGTGGGTCTTTGTTTTCTGGTTAAATAAACGGTTTTGTGAAAGACACTGTCTGCGCTTGGGTTCTATTTAGCGGAATTTGACAGAACGAACCAGCCAATTTTTGAACCCAGCAGACAATAGGCTATGTCTTGCTCTGCCAGAAGCCAGTTGGGTGAGCGATGGTGGCAGTCGACCATCGAGGATATGAGGAGGGGCAAGATTCCGTTTCCTCCCCAGGGAGAGAGATCACTGGAGAGATATACCCAGGGCCTAGAGGAGAAAATAAATTTTACGCCGGAGGTCCTCCTAAACTCTTATTTCATCACAGGGCTCAATGTACGGCAGGGGCTGATCTGACGCCCATTTCGAGAGGTAGTGGACCATGTGCATCAAAAGGAGCGGCAGGACCCCATGAGGACATTGTCAGTTTCTGCATTGCCAGTGATCCCAGAGAGTTTTAAAAAAGTATATATTGTTTAGTTAGAGTATTTTGCATACATGAATAGCTAAGTATTAATTCAAAGCTAATCAGTAAAGTTATTTTCCATTTTTATCCCCCCCAAAAAAAAAAACTACAGAAATGTCACTTCCACCACAGCCATTTCCACCACACTGCCCTCTGTGGTGGAACTGACATTTATGGTAACAAAGTACAATTGATATGGATTTGAAGAGTAGATTTGTATTTTATATATTATAATGTATTACAAGACTTTTTATATTTATATTATTATATTATGTATAAATATCTCCCTCCTCCTTGAACTGCCACCTTTTGATGGTGGAGGGGTTTGAGACCCCGGGGAAGACCTAGGACACGCTGGAGGGATAATGTCTCCCGGCTGGCCACAATTAATGAGATTATGCTCTAATTATATAAAAATTCAAGTTATTTATTTTCTAATAAGCTCTTTCCCAAACCAATATTAAATTTCAGAGTGTGACTGGTGTACAGTTCAGCATTTAGCCTTAATGGCAGCTAATTTATCTACTTGAAAAATATATAATTATTGTATATTGTGGAAAAACTTATAAAACTAGTTACAAAAATGATCTTAGACAATTCTTGAGTGGCATAAGTTATTCTATTTTTAAATAACAGCTGTATATTGCCATCAGGATATCCCAATAACTCACAGCATGTGCCTTGGACCAACCCGAAATATATCCTCCGCCCACTTCAACATCTGTAGCCCCTCCAGCACCAGAACCTATGCAACTAGACTCCACTCATTAAAGGACAACTCCGGCGCAAAAAGAACCTTTGGTATAATTACACATTTTTACCTAGTCAACCGTTATCTGAGATTTGTTTTCGTGATTACCGAATGTAAATAGTTTTATCTCTAAAAACAGTTTAGCCTATAACGCTAGTATAACGCTACTATATGGGGCATAGAGTAATGACAAATAAAAATCGCTTGTTATTACCACTAACAAGGCTCAAAATAGCCCCACACTAAGACGATAGCATAATAAGGGTCCCTACATTCAAACCGAAGCATTGAGAAATTTGTCAGTGTCCATAAAGTTTAATAAGAAGATATTTTATACACACAGTCAACTTCGCGAATACAGGAAGAAGCCATCTTTGAAAAATAGTCTCTACCAGTCGATCTACGAACGCCGATCCTAGTATATATGCCCTATATACTAGCATTATACTAGCGTTATAGGCTAAACTATTTTTAGAGATAAAACTGTTTACATTCAGCAATCATGAAAACAAATCTCAGATAACGGTTGAATAGGTAACAATGTGTAATTAGACCAAAGCTTCATTTTGCGCCGGAGTTGTCCTTTAATGCTGAGTGTCAAGGTCGCATCGTAAATCGTCTTTGCTTATACTGCGGAGCTGAAGGACATCTTTTGCCCACCTGTCCGGTGCGACCTCCCAACCCGGTCTCATCCCAAGACGTCATATAACTGACGTTTTGGGACGTCTTTTGACCATACGTCAATATTCGCCTTTTTAGGGCCCCCTTAAACGTCGGTAGATGAGGTTATGAGATCCTAACTCTACCCCATACCTAAACCTAACCCGAAACCTAACCCTAAACCTAACTGACGTTAAAGGTAAAGCATCAGTTGTATGACGGCCCGGGATAGCCATCTACCGACGTTTAAGGGGGCCCTAAAAAGGCGGATATTGACGTATGGTCAAAATACGCCCCAAGACGTCAGTTATATGACTTTTTGGGATGAGACTGTGTTAGACCTCCACATCCAGCAGTAAGTGTCCTTCAATTACCACCTCCCATATCTTTACTAAAAAGCACTGATGTTATCGTCAACAATCTCTTTCAGCGAAGGCCCTTATAGACTCAGGTGCTGCTGGTAACTTTATTACTTCCTTCGAAGACTTCATCTCCATGAGAAAAGTTCTTCAGGTGCATTCGATCCTGGGAAAACCGCTGGGCCGTGGACATGACTCTGAGAAGTTATCGTTCTTGGTGCTTTTTGTGGGTAAAGGACGGAGGCTTGCGCCCCTGCATCGACTGTCGTGCTCTCAAATCTCCAAATGTCAAAATTTTCACTAACCTCTTCCTCTGGTTCCAGCTAGCCTAGAGCAGTTACATGGTGGTTGTATTTTTACGAAGTTAGACCTGTGGAGCACATATAACCTTGTTCGAATCCACAAAGGTGCCAAGTAGAAGATGCCGTTCGTTACTCCATCAGGGCAATACAAGTACTGGGTTATGCCGTACGGGCTGTCAAACGCTCCTTCCATCTTTCAAGGTTTCATGAACGAGGTGTTCTGGGAATTCCTTCAACGCTTTGTCATTGTGTAAATACACAATATTCTCATCTACTCCCGGAACTGACTGATCATCACCACCACGTCACGCAGGTCCTACATAAGCTTTGTGAGACCCATCTCACCCTGAAACTCAAAAAATGTGAGTTCCACTGTGACACAGTTCACTCCCTCAGGCACGTAATTGATCAACACTGCATCAGGATTGACCAGAGGAAGGTAGAGACGGTGGAGAACTGGCCACAGCCCACTTCTATCAAGGAACTCCAACGCTTCCTGGGATTTGCCAACTTCTACCGTGGCTTCAGTAAACTCAGGTCATCACTCACTTCCTTGTTGCACAGTGGGGCCAAGTCTCTGTCCTGGAACTCCGAAGCTAACACTGCCTCCACCCTACTGAAGAAAGCCTTCAGTACAGCTCCTACCCTCGTTCATCCCAGTCCAGATCTCCTCTTCATCGTCGTGGTGGATGCCTCTACCAATGAGGTAGGAGCTGTGCTATCTCAGTGGCAGGGTGAGCGTCCCAAAAACATTTAGCCTGTGTATTCTCCGTGTTTTGTTCAGTTCTTTGTCGAGTCTACATCTAAGTTATGATGTTGGATGAGTTTTCCCTGTAATTCTTCTATGTATTCTGTGGATTATTTGATTTAAAGATGTCTGATTGAGCTATTTGTGCACTTACTTACTCGTGACAGTGCACAATAAAGTTCAAGTCCACATTTGCTTGCAGAGCATATGGTTTAAACAAAGTATTAAATGCTTGATGCAAAAATATACAACATCAAAAAGGCTATGTTAAACATCAAATGTCGGTGAACATCTAAAAAAGAAAAGCATAAGGTTATTGTAACAGTTCATTCAAGAGCTCAGAGGTTTCATCTCGACAGTATAACCAGGAAACACCTGCATATTGTGGGAAGAATCTATCCGATCTGTTAAAAATATATTACATAAACAGTCAAAGTTAGCCATTATGGTTTAAATTTTAGTTCTGATATTTAGCTCAGCAAATTCAACATAACAAAGATTGGATTTTAAATACCAACAGCTCTCAGATTATCAACAGACAATCTCATTTATTCCAAATAAATTTTGTGTGTCTGTCTCATATCTTCATAACAAATACATTGACAAATCATTTACAAATCAATACATTTACAAGTACATTTACAAATCAATAAACACTAATTAAGTTACTAAATACACCAAACAAAATTATTAATGTATAATTTTGAATGGTGATATGAAGGTTTTAGTGAAATTGAAAAGGTTGTATTATCAGGAAAATAATGATGGCATATTAGGGAAAGAGGCATCAAAATACACTGGCCTACTCAATACAATATTCATGAGTCATGCATGCAGTATAATCAACAGAGATGTACTGCAGAGTGTTGTACAAAAAGGATCATATATCCATAGATCATATCATATTGAGGTTTGCCCCTTAACATTGTTGTACTAAATGTAAAACATTTGGACTCAAACTCCATTATAAAATCCTTCTTTCTTTATTTTATTTAATAAAAAAAAAAACATTTGTAAGAACAGCAAAATGACTACAAATATCTTTATTTATTTCTGTTCTATATAATAATTTATATATCATTTAGGATAATTAATTGAACTGTGATGCCAATTGGTGTACATGGTCAAGTAATACAGATTTTTCAAAAATGACAAACAAAAAAACACTTTTTAATTTTCTTGTAGGTTCTCTGTATGAAGCCTTAATGTAAAAAAAAAAATCATGATGGAAAAGGGAAACACTTTATGGGTTAATTTACAGATGATTCTGACATTTTTGTAGTGAACTGAAATACTGTGCCCCACCCCCCATATACACATAGTGACAGTCCGTAACAAAAACAGACATCTCACAGGAAAGCTTCTCGTGTGTCAGATCCTGGTGTTAAAGTTCAAGTCTACATTTCAAGTCTGCTTGCAGAGTGCGGTTTAAACAAAATTAATATTATTTGTTTGATGCTATTATAAGGCTATTGTTGGACACCAAATGCCAGTGAGCCTCAAGAGAAGAAAAACATGTTATTGTAATAATTGGATTCACTATAGTGATAATTCATTTACAGATGCTTCTGACCTTTTTGTATTTGACTGAAATACTGTGCACCCATCATACACAGAGAAACAGCCCATAACTAAATCAGACCTCTCACACGAGAACTATTCAGTCAGATCCTGGTATCAGAAAACAAAAATGTATCTTTAAGATTAGCGATCATTAAATTTTCATATGCAAATGACACTATTGAAGGTTTGTTGAGGACTGTTTTAAGAGGTCATAGTTAATTGTAAGGGGTTTATGAAATGAAATGTTTCACTGTGGCCACTCCATGCACAGTGATACATGCCACCTCAAATTCTCCTCATGCAACAAGCTTTACAAATATACCTCTTGATGGAGGCAGTAGTCCTACATTTTAAATAAAGCTATAGTGTTTAAAATGTTTAAAGGCATATTTGAGATGTGCAATGCCATTATTATGCCATGAATTTATTTAAAGTATAAATGTAGCTAATAGACTATATGAAACTGTGGACCATGACAGATGAAAAGGTTAACCTTTTTACGGTTAACCAATTTTTTTTGTCTTGGACTGAGGTTTTTGTCATAATTTTTATCACTGTGTCCGCTGTATTGCACAATGATCTGAACCATATCAAAAACTTTATTCATGGGCTGCTTAAGAATTTTAACATCCCTTCAAATAGCCTACTATATAAGCACAGTCAATATAAGCACAGTCAAATATATACCTGTACTGTATCAGACAAAGAAAAAACATAATTAGGCCTACTGATTTCTATTTAACGTTTCACCAATGACCTGAAAACACATGGCCTAAATTTTAGAAGCAAATTAATGCTCCCTAAAGCCAGACTGCTAATAAAGCTATATTAACATGAGTCATAAAACATTTACATTTAAATCCTTTAAATTTTGTAAAACTTATGCATCAGGTGTGTTTTAAATTAATTTATGAAGACACTGTAAGCAAATATTCATTCATCGTTCCACCATGGAACGGCTTTGTTCCTCCTATTTCCTTCAACTTTTGGTATACTTTCTTCTGTCTTTTTGACCAAACTCAAACAGTTTCTCTGTACATTTATCAATATCATCCTCTGTATTATAACTCATTAATTCTTCTCAGATATTTTAACATACTTCTCCATTTCCATCTTGTTGTTTTATCATCATATTCCTTTGCATTTCTAATCCTACCGAGCAAAATATTGGAAAATGGTCACTCCCGAATGATGACTGCTCTAGCACCTCCCATTGAAGTTTCACTGCTATTGATGTTGAAACTTGTTTCCTGATGTCGAACCTTGTCCCACTACCATCATTTAAGCAAACCAATAAATTGTCCACCATATATTCTTCCACTGTGCCATTTTTATCTGAGTGTGGACTTCCCCTTTGTGCATTAAAGTGTCCGCACCATGATATCACTTCTTCTTTACTCCAAATATTATTTAATGGACTTTATGCACAGCTGCACTACTTCCTGAACTTCAGCCAGCTCCTTGTTTCCTGTCTGCCATTATTGGCCAAATTGATTAGTTCAGGTGTGCCTGACCTCAGTAGTCATGGCAACAATAATCAGACACACCTGAATTAATCAAGTTCGGCCAATAATGGCAGAAAGGAAACAAGGAGCTGGCTTAAATTTTTGATATGTTTTAGCTTACCTCAAGGGCATCCAAGATGTAGTTGTCTTTGTTTCCACAGTATTTTCATTTTGATATTTTTCGGTCAAACCGTTTAGTCTATCAGTCATTCACTGGAGGTTTAGGTCCTCCTTCGGTTCACCTCAAAGAGCATGCACATGAGAAGTCAAAATTAAACATGATTGAATGACGCGTACATTTAAATGCACATTTATGCCCTAAGACACGAAACGAGCGGTTTGTGTGAGAAAACTAACAGTATTTACATTGTTTTTACCTTGTGTAACCACAGCCATGTCCAACTGATATGACAGCACGGGCGCTTCGGTCTGCGCATGCGCCGGAAGTGATCGCTTGCACGTCTACGTCACTCATTGTTTACACAGAGATTTCAGAAGTTTTACCTTTCACTAAACAAATTTAGATATACCAAAATCATCGTCCATTGCGATTTCCTGTATATCTAAATATGTTTAGTGAAACAGTACATGGCACGCTGCAGGCGCTCACTCCTCCTCCCCACACTGCTCTGAAGGGATTCGAGGCTATAGGCCTACATCCGATGCCTACATCATATATTATGTTTGGCAATGTGTGCCCCTAAATTGCGAGATGTCGAAGAAAACATACCATGAGTCCAATGTAAGTTAAATTAATTAGATATTACAATTTGGCAGTAAAACATTAAGTGTTGCATATTATATTGGTGCAAAGATTATAGGCTTTTGTACAACATTTGCAACTACTTTTTATCACTTTAAGCACAACAATAGCGACTTCTGTAACTGTCCTTTTTTAAATAAAAATAAAAATAAATAAAGAAAAAGCAAAGCATTTAAGTCTGTAAACACTTAAATAAAATCCAACACTATCAGGTAATCGTTACACACACTCGTTGCACTCGTCTACTTACATGACGTGGTCAAGACCGCAAGTGTGGGTATATGGACAGGGCATATAGTCTCGGGTCTCAAGAGTTTATGTACATGTGCAAATCATCGTGGTAGTTGTTATCACAGTGGCGTAAAGCCAGACAATAACTAATGGTAGCTCTAGTTTTTATAACGCAGCCTAATAGAGAATTCTGAGACTTTTCAGGAAATTACCATAAGTCATTCAAACAACAAAAAGTCAACAAAAAAAAGAGAGAAAAAAAAGAAAAAAAGGAGCGATAATTATATATTTATATTTTTTTCTTTTTTTTTTTTTAATCACAGCCTAGATGTAAATGCTTAAATTTAATATAGCTAGCTGAATATACGTTTTTGTCTTTCAGGAGATTTGAACTAGGCTATAATGCCAGGATATTGTTGAAAATAAGAACTTTTTCTTAAGTGACTTGAATAAAGGTAGGCTATATCTCAATAAATTTATCAGACGCTAAACTTACAACCTTCCTAGCCAACTTTTTCATTAATCTTTAATCTTTTATTCATTTTGATTAATATTGCTGAAAATTTGTCTACATTTTAAATCTGATATTGATGATGGTCGTGCATTAATTTTTTTAATTTTTTTTTAAGTGCATTTTTGAAGATAAACAAATAAAGTGCCATAATATAACATTAAATTATCAAAATTGCATGAAAAGGGATTTAGGCTTTAGGTATTTAGAATTAGGCTGTTGGGGAACACGGAAGACGCTTTTAGTTGAACCCTGGTGATGATTTCTCTGTCCTTTAGCTCCGCCTACTGGCGCGTCACAGTACTGGACTATTTAGCATTGAAATGTTTGTTGCTTCCAGATAATGGCAGTTGTCCTTTTGTCTAAATGTTACCACAGGGGAGGGGAAATTTCTTTGATTTTTTATCAAATCAAAGAAAAAAAAATAAATAGGGGAGAGCGGGGCACAACCTAACGCATTTTGGTTTTGGCTCAATTAATTAAAAAATAATTAGGTTAGATTAATAATTTTCTTCCACAAGCAACATACACATCTCTGCTACAAATGAACACTTAAAGTTTTTTTCTAGGACCTACCATTTTCATACAGTTGCACTGAAAGTGACAGAAGTGCAAATGTTACAACTTACCCCATATGCGGGGTAATTGTAACAGACAGAGGGGTTACACTTGTGTGTAACACACCTAATTCAGGACTATTTTATTTGAATAGTTTGATATTGTTTGTTTGTGCATCTGTATAGACAGATATCCATACATCCATCCCCCATCAAATCATCCTTCTATTGTGGATCAATATCA
Organism: Pimephales promelas; assembly: GCF_016745375.1. Next base: position 16,745,169 of record NW_024121321.1, read on the forward strand.
TGGATAGAGACATAGAAAAGAGCTGCTACTTGAATACTTTTCAGAGATGATGATTAGCTGGTTCAGGCGTGTTTGATTAGGGTTTGAGGAGCTAACCCTCATTGAAGAACTATATGATAGATAAACATGTAGGCCTATCAGTGCATTTGTGTGCCAATAGCACCATATATTATACAAATCAATAGAGAACACACCTGTAGTTTTGATGATTGTATTTACTTTAATAAATGCATTACTAGAATAAACTGCAGTACTTCAATATGCAGTGTTCAATTGCATAATGAACTGTGTTAATTGTTTTGAGAGCAACTACATTCAGAGAAATGTGTTAAATGGATTGAGAAAAATGGTAACATATCAAATATATTTTTCTCACTGTACCACATGATGGCGCAAAGGCCTTTATAAAAAAAAGCAGGTTTGTGCTCCTCATCCAAATGTATGAAACTTGTGCATCATTTCGAAAATGCTTAAGTTTGAAACATGCTCTTTTAAATATTTTATTAATATTGTAACAAGTATGTTTTGTGATTTTATTTTTTTTAATCTTAAATGTAATTTTTAAAGTAACATTGAAAACACATTTCAATAAATCAAGTGCAAAATCATATTTTCCTGATCTCTTTGTTCTTGATCTGGATGTTCTTTTTAAAATTCTCATATTTTTATTATGTTTTATGTAAGACTTAAATTGACTTTGGACCCTAACTGAACTTATCTAGTATTTTTATTTTTTTTTAGTCTACTTTTTACATGTTCACACAATAGGGAGTTATCGTGTTTCTAAAATGTTTACATTTTATTTTGACACAACAAAATCATGGATCATGGAACACAGCTTGCCAGAAAAGAAGACATAATGTTCCAAACATTTCCAAACTGAATTATCAGACACTGAGAGTGTGATTCTTGCTTCGTAAGGAGACTTTACAAAAGAATACATAGTGTAATGCTACCCATAGTATTTTCTTAGGTCATTGTTTTATGAGGGACAAAGTTGTTCATTGTCAACCTTTGTTAATGTTCTGGAAGAATGATTTGAGACCAGAATGAATTGTTCTGTCAGCTTTAGTACATTTTAAATGTGATATTAACTGCTGTGCCAAGCTAGTTATGAGAGCTGTGTTAAGGGTTTTGAAAAAGTGTTGTGAAAAATGTGTCCAATAGCGACTGTAAAAAAACTGTAATATTTGGACAAGGGAGAGGAATAGTTGACGGAGGAGAGGACTAGTTCAGGACAAGGGAGGAGAAGAGGTAGGGGAGAGGACTAAGAATTTGTGATATTCTGCGTATTTATTTATTTACTCTTACACATGCGGAAGCCACAAATGTCGGATCTTCTGTTACTTTCTGTGAAAGGGAACTAACTACCAAGGGGGCACCATCAACAACCCCGCAAAGCAATTTCAACCAAGGTGGCAACTGAAGTTCTGCGCAGGGGACCCATTTGACCAGTGGCGGCCCTGAGCAATTATGTTGCTTGCTATTTTTTTTTTCCTACATTCTATATTAGAAATTAGATTACATCAGCCCATTCTCACCCCCAAGGCGTCACCTAACTGACGCCTTGGGAAGCATTTGGACATGCTTCAATATCTGACGCTTTAGGCGCCCTTTAGCGTCAGTTAGATGACGCCCTAGGATCGCGTGTACCCTACCCCCACCCCACACCTAAACCTAACCGCGTCCTCTAACTGACGCTTTCCTTTAGCGTCAGTTAGATGACGCCGTAGGATCGCGTCATTTAAGTGACGCTAAAGGGCGCCTAAAACGTCAAATATTGAAGCATGGTCTAACACAGTCTCATCCCAAATCGTCATATAACTGACGTTTTGGGACGTATTTTGACCATACGTCAATATCCGCCTTTTTAGGGCCCCCTTAAACGTCGGTAGATGGCGATCCCGGGCCGTCATACAACTGACGCTTTACCTTTAACGTCAGTTAGGTGACGGGTTAGGTTTAGGGTTAAGTTTAGGTATGGGGTAGAGTTAGGATCCCATAACCTCATCTACCGACGTTTAAGGGGGCCCTAAAAAGGCGAATATTGACGTATGGTCAAAAGACGTCCCAAAACGTCAGTTATATGACGATTTGGGATGAGACCGGGTTGCATGGTCAAAGGTGACGCCTTGGGGTGAGAATGCGTTGATTACATACTATATTATTCACTTAGAAAATATTGCCAACAAAATTCAACACAACCAAGAATGGTTGAAAGTATGCAGAGAGAACTGAATCAGGACAAGTAATGTAGTTTTTGTAATGCTATCAACTGTGGATAGAAAAATGGTGTTTTCAGAGAATTATTAGATACTGAATCAGGTTTGCCGTGTTTTGACGGTTTTGTGATTCTGGACAGAAAATTAACTATTTGACTATATGTTGCAGATCTGTTACTGTGTTAAGAATTTACAAAAAGTAAACACTTGTTTGCAATAAAAATGCATTGTAAGTAAAATGAAAAATCGAATAAGATTGATAAAATATATATTTAATGCTTAATTGTTGCAGGCTTTGCTTTGAAATGTAAACATTTTAACATTTCCAAGAATTGTCAGTCATAAACATGAACGTTTCACTTCAGCAGGTGTGAGGGGGTAAAGAGGAAGAAAGACAGACCCTGAATATAGACGCTCTCGAATAGATCTAATTCCGACATTCTGAAATTCCTTTGAGAGAACTTTAGTCAAAGTAAACACCCAAAGTTTGCATAAAAGCAAAGAAAGATTAATTATTGTATTTTTTTTTTCCAAATTCAAATGTTTCAAGCGGCTAGCCTATATTGGATGGTCTAAAAAATATAATTCAAGTAAATCTTAAGTAGTTGTAACGAAGACTACACATAAAGAGGATGTTGTTAAAATAAAAACATTTACATTTTACAGTATTGCAAATTGGTTAGAATTGTTTAGCTCATCAAGCTTAATTGTTAGATATTGTGTGTAGAGAAGTTTATTACAGTTTGGCTATTATTAAAATGTTTTCTTGAGCGCTCGTTTGCAGCTGCTATGTCTGCTTCGGTGATTCTCAATCCCCAGAGACACAATATTCAAATACAGACAACAACCGAAACTGAGAAAAACATCTCCATTGCAATAGTACCCTAAACTAAAGCTTTTCAGGAATATGTCATTGTGTGCAGTTTGAATCAGTCTTTATTTCAGAACAAATTAAATAACAGAAATACATTTTTAAAACATCTCTATCTTTTGGATTTTCCAATGATGTTAGAAAGCTTGACTTTAATCAGTTTGGTTTGGTTTCGTTAGATTTGCTCTAATCAGTTCTTCTGAAGTGTATGGGTAAATGACATGACGTGCATATTTTTGTGTCCAAGTTTGAAATAATATGATAAATGCATGGCATATATCATTTTATTCTATAAAACCAATTTAGTTGTAATTTTTTAGTACAATTAAATAATACTTATTATTTTGATTTATCTTAAATCTCCAATATGTCAAGTGGTGCAACTGTCTGAACAAATGAACTGTAATAAGGAGTCCACTGAAGGCAAGTTCCAGAAAAGTGCAGTTTTATTAATATCCAAAAACAAGATCAAACAAAGGCAAGGCATGGTATGAAACTCAAAACAAAAACATGAACATAGACATGGCGCTTACTACCAGCAGTTACACGAAAAAATACTTTTCAAACACACATGGCCAACATGAGGACTTAAATGCACACATGGACTAATGACTGAAAACTAAATGCTATGGAATCATTTCAGGTTTGAAACCTTTAGAAACACATTTTATAAATATCAGTAGATCTATTGTAAAACTGTTGAGATAATTGAAAAAATTTTGTCTAGTAATTAGTTTATTCTAAAATGTCAGGGTGACACAACTGCAAACATGGCTCTTTGATTGTGAATTGATGAGTTAATAACAGTAAACATGATAATACATCATCCAGAGATCCCGTGGCAGAGTGAAAAGATCTGTAGGTCTCTCTCCAATACTGGTAAAACTGCTGATTTCAAGTATGGGAAGGTTGGTACACTTTCCATGTCATGTGGTACAACTATATTTGATTGTACCACCTGACATAAAATATTTTTATTTAAACACTTTGAAATGTTAGTTAAAAACTGAACTTGTTTAAACTGTTCATGACTCAAACATACGCATTGCATAAGTTTTCGAAAAGTTTTTTGAAGCTTTGTCAATGACCCACATATATATTTGCCCTCTAAAGTCATAAAAAAAATATTTTTGGAAAAATTAAACAATTAAATTAAATGATTAAATTGATTTATGATTAAAACTTGATTAAGATTTTTTTTTTTTTTTTACTGGAGTAAAAGTATTTTTTAAAGAAAATATTTCAGTCTTTCTACTTTAAAATGTTATTGTGTGACTTTTCCTTTATTGCAATAACATAATTACATTTTGCAATTTCACTATTTTTTTTTCTGTGTATGTATGTATACGTAATACTCACACATTTTATGTTCTGAAGGACCTATCCCTGTAACATCTACTGAAACTGCAAGATAATGTCTCTGGCCACATAAAATATTTAAGTAATCTATATAACCTGAAATAATAAAGAATAGACACAATAAGACTTTATTGAAGAGTGTGAAGACTGATTACATATTTGTCAATGTCTTTAAAAATGTGTGAATAGAGGCAAATTATGTAGATTCAACATCAGAATAAGAAACCTTGGAGTCTTCAGAAGTTCTTTATAAAAATCATGAGTGCTTCATCTGGAAAAAAAAGTCAATAAGATCAATAATAAAAACCCATATTAGTTACATAATGCAATCCAAGTATCTGGTACATAAGTATCTTATGTATCGTCAAAAATGCTCCGCAGTCAGTTTAGTAATATTTGGGTTACCTTGAAAAGACTAAGTAGAGCGCTGTATGTCAGAGAAAAGAGGAATAGGAAGATGAAGGAAGTGGCAGTGGACCAGAGACTTCTGAACTCATCCTCCTCCAGAACATCTTTATTACAATTCAGAGCAAAGCCCTTCTCCGGCTCTGGTGGCTCCCCTGGAAAAGAAAACACATGTTCATGGGACATATGAACAGGATAAGCACACATGCAAACATAAATCACACATCCTGAATATTAAGTCTTCTAGTTACAGTATAATAAAGCTCATGTACTGCCAGCATGTACTCACATTAATTTGCACAGACTGCTAAATGTACACAGAAGTGACAAACATATAACATTGTCCTGTCTCTTACCCATTTCTGCATTTTACCATATACTTTATAAAAATAAACCAAACGCATACCTTATTGATTATAAATGTCAATATTTACTGGTGACTTTGGTGGTCAACATAAGTGACTTTACTATGTGCATTAATTAATTTCTCTAACATACTGATGAAACAGGACCAGAATGTAAAGCACAAAGTTTCTGATTTAAATGAGAGCTGGACTAAATCATGCAAAGTTGCAAACACAAAGATTTATTGCTTAAAATTGTAAAACAACAAACGTCAAACCAAAATTAAATATTTTTGATTTGAAACATGGAACATGAAACTGTTATATCAGAGGACATGGAAAGGCTACAGCGGTACAGTAAGCACAGGACAAAACATAAATGCGAAATTTTAACAAAAACATTACACTCATACAGGTCAGAATACATTTTTGCTCTTGAAAACTACTGTTTTTTAACACTATGATATTATGATGGCTATAATTTTGGTTCATATTTATTTTCATCCAATAATAAATTAAGCATAGTTTTGAGTGAAATTTGGCTTGTAAGTTTGACCCATGCAGTAAAGTGATACAAGCAGAACAATGACGGATGAACAAAAACATCAAAGACAGATAATCTGACAAGAGAGCAACAGGGAGCATAAGCACTGGAAAATGTACAAATGAACAGATACAAATTATCAATCATAATCATGGACACAAACTGGACATTCTGGCTGTATACTTTTGCTGGTTGAAACTTCTAATGGAGATCCTATATCGTCCATGTTGGCGTGTATGACTGCACAGGTGATGACGGTTTGGAGATCTTCATACTCTTGTTTTGACAAGGTTAAGATGCTGAGAACAGACGTGGAGCTCTTTTGATGAATAGGAGCACTGGTTCTGGCCTCTATGTAAGGCTCTTCACCAACTTTCCACATGATATAGACATCACCCATTTTATGGTTTGTGACCTCACACACCAGAGAGACATTGACATTGTTGTTGGCATCAGGTTTGTAAATGGTAACGTTGGGTTTCTGTCCATCTTAATTAAAGGAAGTGATAAAGGTTCATTAAACAAACAGAAGAATCAAACAACAATGAATAACAATAGTGCATCAAGACAGTCTAAGCTTTTTGACAGCAAAACCATTTCAAATGGGCTTGCAGTTTTTGCAAGAAAACTTGTTGAATTAAATTTTCATAAAAAAGAATTTAAAAAAAGTATAATTGCATCTATAAATGCACATACACCCACAAAGTCAATTATTTGGAAGTAACATTGACTTACCTCCTTCATCAAAATGGATCTCCTGCTTGATGTCTCTGTTATTATTTGTGTCACGGACGGTGCAGGTGACCATTTCTCCATCAAACCATGTATTTTTATCAATGGTGACTTTGTGGATTCTTATCCACAAGTTTGAAGTGTCGGTTGAGACATTTCCTGTTGTGATATTATCACTATTTACAGGTATATTCTTCACTGTGCATGACACTGAAGCTTCTTCCACTGTATTTTTTACATCTCCAGAAACAACAGCTTCCAAGACAACTTTATTATTGACAAATAGTTCTCTCTCAATGGGTGGCTTCAGCATCAGTGTGAATTTAGCTACAAGGGAGAAAGAAAGTATATGACTTTGAAAACTATTGTTTTCACATTGAAAACATCAAAGACAGATAATCTGACAAGAGAGCAACAGGGAGCAGAAGCACTGGAAAATGTACAAATGAACAGATACAAGTTATCAATCATAATCATGGTCACAAACTTGACATTCTTGCTGTTTACTTTTGCTGGTTGACACTTCTAATGGAGATCCTATATCGTCCATGTTGGCGTGTATGACTGCACAGGTGATGACGGTTTGGAGATCTTCATACTCTTGTTTTGACAAGGTTAAGATGCTGATAACAGACGTGGAGCTCTTTTGATGAATAGGAGCACTGGTTCTGGCCTCTATGTAAGGCTCTTCACCAACTTTCCACATGATATAGACATCACCCAGTTTATGGCTTGTGACCTCACACACCAGAGAGACACTGTCGCTGACATTGATGTTAGTATCAGGACTGTGAATGTTAACAGTGGGTTTCTGTCCATCTTAATTAAAGGAAGTGATTAAGGTTCATTAAACAAACAGAAGAATCAAACAATAATGAATAACAATAGTGCATCAAGAAAGTCTAAGCTTTTTGACAGCAAAACCATTTCAAATGGGCTTGCAGTTTTTGCAAGAAAACTTGTTGTATTTAATTTTCATAAAAAAGTATTTTAAAAAAGTATAATTGCATCTATAAATGCACATACACCCACAAAGTCAATTATTTGGAAGTAACATTGACTTACCTCCTTCATCAAAATGGATCTCCTGCTTGATGTCTCTGTTATTATTTGTGTCACGGACGGTGCAGGTGACCATTTCTCCATCAAACCATGTATTTTTATCAATGGTGACTTTGTGGATTCTTATCCACAACTTTGAAGTGTCAGTAAAGACATTTCCTGGTATGATATTATCACTATTTACAGGTATATTCTTCACTGTGCATGACACTGAAGCTTCTTGTACTGTATTTTGAACATCTCCAGAAACAACAGCTTCCAAGACAACTTTATTATTGACAAATAGTTCTCTCTCAATGGGTGGCTTCAGCATCAGTGTGAATTTAGCTACAAGGGAGAAAGGAAGTATATGACTTCGAAAACTACTGTTTGCACACTGAAAACTACTGTTTTTTTCACACTATGATATTATGTTGAATATAGTTTCTGTTCATATTTATTTTCACGCAATAACAAATTAAACATAGTTTTGAGTGAAATTTGGCTTGGAAGTTTGACCCATGCAGTAAAGTGATACAAGCAGAACAATGACCGATGAACAAAAACATCAAAGACAGATAATCTGACAAGTGGGCAACACTGAGCATAAGCACTAAAAATATACAAATGAACAGATACAAGTTATCAATTATCATGGTCACAAACTGGACATTCTTCCTGTTTACCTTTGCTGGTTGACACTTCTAATGGAGATCCTATATCGTCCATGTTGGCGTGTATGACTGCACAGGTGAAGACGGTTTGGAGATCTTCATACTCTTGTTTTGACAAGGTTAAGATGCTGATAACAGACGTGGAGCTCTTTTGATGAATAGGAGCACTGGTTCTGGCCTCTATGTAAGGCTCTTCACCAACTTTCCACATGATATAGACATCACCCAGTTTGTGGCTTGTGACCTCACACACCAGAGAGACACTGTCGCTGACATTGATGTTAGTATCAGGACTGTGAATGGTAACAGTGGGTTTCTGTCCATCTTAATTAAAGGAAGTGATAAAGGTGCATTAAACAAACAGAAAAAATCAAATAATAACAATAGTGCATCAAGACAGTCTAAGCTTTTTGACAGCGAAACCATATCAGAAAATGGGCTCGCAGTTTTTGCAAGAAAACTTGTTGTATTTAATTTTCATAAAAAAGAATTTTAAAAAAGTATAATTGCATCTATAAATGCACATACACCCACAAAGTCAATTATTTGGAAGTAACATTGACTTACCTCCTTCATCAAAATGGATCTCCTGCTTGATGTCTCTGGTATTATTTGTGTCACGGACGGTGCAGGTGACCATTTCTCCATCAAACCATGTATTTTTATCAATGGTGACTTTGTGGATTCTTATCCACAAGTTTGAAGTGTCAGTAAAGACATTTCCTGGTATGATATTATCACTATTTACAGGTATATTCTTCACTGTGCATGACACTGAAGCTTCTTGCACTGTATTTTGTACATCTCCAGAAACAACAGCTTCCAAGACAACTTTATTATTGACAAATAGTTCTCTCTCAATGGGTGGCTTCAGCATCAGTGTGATTTTAGCTACAAGGGAGAAAGAAAGTATATGACTTTGAAAACTATTGTTTTCACATTGAAAACTATTGTTTTTTCTGACTATGATATTATGATGACTAGTTTCAGTTCATATTTATTTTCATGCAATAACAAATTAAACATAGTTTTGAGTGAAATTTGGCTTGGACGTTTGACCCATGCAGTAAAGTGATACAAGCAGAACAATGACCGATGAACAAAAACATTAAAGACAGATTATCTGACAAGTGGGCAACACTGAGCATAAGCACTAAAATATACAAATGAACAGATACAAGTTATCAATTATCATGGTCAAACTGGATATTTCTTCCTGTTTACCTTTGCTGGTTGACACTTCTAATGGAGATCCTATATCGTCCATGTTGGCGTGTATGACTGCACAGGTGAAGACGGTTTGGAGATCTTCATACTCTTGTTTTGACAAGGTTAAGATGCTGATAACAGACGTGGAGCTCTTTTGATGAATAGGAGCACTGGTTCTGGCCTCTATGTAAGGCTCTTCACCAACTTTCCACATGATATAGACATCACCCAGTTTATGGCTTGTGACCTCACACACCAGAGAGACACTGTCGCTGACATTGATGTTAGTATCAGGACTGTGAATGGTAACAGTGGGTTTCTGTCCATCTTAATTAAAGGAAGTGATTAAGGTTCATTAAACAAACAGAAGAATCAAACAATAATGAATAACAATAGTGCATCAAGACAGTCTAAGCTTTTTGACAGCAAAACCATTTCAAATGGGCTTGCAGTTTTTGCAAGAAAACTTGTTGTATTTAATTTTCATAAAAAAGTATTTTATTCTATAAATGCACATACACCCACAAAGTCAATTATTTGGAAGTAACATTGACTTACCTCCTTCATCAAAATGGATCTCCTGCTTGATGTCTCTGTTATTATTTGTGTCATGGACGGTGCAGGTGACCATTTCTCCATCAAACCATGTATTTTTATCAATGGTGACTTTGTGGATTTTTATCCACAAGTTTGAAGTGTCGGTTGAGACATTTCCTGGTATGATATTATCACTATTTACAGGTGTATTCTTCACTGTGCATGACACTGAAGCTTCTTCCACTGTATTTTGTACATCTCCAGAAACAACAGCTTCCAAGACAACTTTATTATTGACAAATAGTTCTCTCTCAATGGGTGGCTTCAGCATCAGTGTGAATTTGGCTACAAGGGAGAAAGAAAGTATATGACTTCGAAAACTACTGTTTGCACATTTAAAACTATTGTGTGTTTTTTCACACTATGATATTATGATGACTATAGTTTCTGTTCATATTTATTTTCACGCAATAACAAATTAAGCATAGTTTTGAGTGAAATTTGGCTTGGACGTTTGACCCATGCAGTAAAGTGATACAAGCAGAACAATGATCGATGAACAAAAACATTAAAGACAGATAATCTGAGAAGTGGGCAACACTGAGCATAAGCACTAAAAATATACAAATGAACAGATACAAGTTATCAATTATAATCATGGTCACAGACTCGACATTCTGGCTGTTTACCTTTGCTGGTTGAAACTTCTAATGGAGATCCTATATCGTCCATGTTGGCGTGTATGACTGCACAGGTGAAGACGGTTTGGAGATCTTCATACTCTTGTTTTGACAAGGTTAAGATGCTGATAACAGACGTGGAGCTCTTTTGATGAATAGGAGCACTGGTTCTGGCCTCTATGTAAGGCTCTTCACCAACTTTCCACATGATATAGACATCACCCAGTTTATGGCTTGTGACCTCACACACCAGAGAGACACTGTCGCTGACATTGATGTTAGTATCAGGACTGTGAATGGTAACAGTGGGTTTCTGTCCATCTTAATTAAAGGAAGTGATAAAGGTGCATTAAACAAACAGAAAAAATCAAATAATAACAATAGTGCATCAAGACAGTCTAAGCTTTTTGACAGCGAAACCATATCAAAAAATGGGCTCGCAGTTTTTGCAAGAAAAATTGTTGTATTTAATTTTCATAAAAAAGAATAAAAAAAAAAGTATAATTGCATCTATAAATGCACATACACCCACAAAGTCAATTATTTGGAAGTAACATTGACTTACCTCCTTCATCAAAATGGATCTCCTGCTTGATGTCTATGTTATTATTTGTGTCACGGACGGTGCAGGTGACCATTTCTCCATCAAACCATGAATTTTTATCAATGGTGACTTTGTGGATTCTTATCCACAAGTTTGAAGTGTCGGTTGAGACATTTCCTGTTGTGATATTATCACTATTTACAGGTGTATTCTTCACTGTGCATGACACTGAAGCTTCTTGCACTGTATTTTTTACATCTCCAGAAACAACAGCTTCCAAGACAACTTTATTATTGACAAATAGTTCTCTCTCAATGGGTGGCTTCAGCATCAGTGTGAATTTAGCTACAAGGGAGAAAGAAAGTATATGACTTTGAAAACTATTGTTTTCACATTGAAAACATCAAAGACAGATAATCACAAGAGAGCAACAGGGAGCAGAAGCACTGGAAAATGTACAAATGAACAGATACAAGTTATCAATCATAATCATGGACACAAACTTGACATTCTGGCTGTTTACCTTTGCTGGTTGACACTTCTAATGGAGATCCTATATCGTCCATGTTGGCGTGTATGACTGCACAGGTGAAGACGGTTTGGAGATCTTCATACTCTTGTTTTGACAAGGTTAAGATGCTGATAACAGACGTGGAGCTCTTTTGATGAATAGGAGCACTGGTTCTGGCCTCTATGTAAGGCTCTTCACCAACTTTCCACATGATATAGACATCACCCAGTTTATGGCTTGTGACCTCACACACCAGAGAGACACTGTCGCTGACTTTGATGTTAGTATCAGGACTGTGAATGGTAACAGTGGGTTTCTGTCCATCTTAATTAAAGGAAGTGATTAAGGTTCATTAAACAAACAGAAGAATCAAACAATAATGAATAACAATAGTGCATCAAGAAAGTCTAAGCTTTTTGACAGCAAAACCATTTCAAATGGGCTTGCAGTTTTTTGCAAGAAAACTTGTTGTATTTAATTTTCATAAAAAAGTATTTTAAAAAAGTATAATTGCATCTATAAATGCACATACACCCACAAAGTCAATTATTTGGAAGTAACATTGACTTACCTCCTTCATCAAAATGGATCTCCTGCTTGATGTCTCTGTTATTATTTGTGTCACGGACGGTGCAGGTGACCATTTCTCCATCAAACCATGTATTTTTATCAATGGTGACTTTGTGGATTTTTATCCACAAGTTTGAAGTGTCGGTTAAGACATTTCCTGGTATGATATTATCACTATTTACAGGTATATTCTTCACTGTGCATGACACTGAAGCTTCTTGCACTGTATTTTGTACATCTCCAGAAACAACAGCTTCCAAGACAACTTTATTATTGACAAATAGTTCTCTCTCAATGGGTGGCTTCAGCATCAGTGTGAATTTAGCTACAAGGGAGAAAGAAAGTATAACTTTGAAAACTATTGTTTTTTCACACTATGATATTATAATGACTAGTTTCTGTTCATATTTATTTTCATGCAATAATAAATTAAGCATAGTTTTGAATTTAATTTGGCTTGGACGTTTGAACCATGCAGTAAAGTGATACAAGCAGAACAATGACCGATGAACAAAAACATCAAAGACAGATAATCTGACAAGAGAGCAACAGGGATCAAAAGCACTAGAAAATGTAAATGAACAGATACAAGTTATCAATGATAATCATGGTCACAAACTGGACATTTCTTCCTGTTTACCTTTGCTGGTTGAAACTTCTAATGGAGATCCTATATCGTCCATGTTGGCGTGTATGACTGCACAGGTGAAGACGGTTTGGAGATCTTCATACTCTTGTTTTGACAAGGTTAAGATGCTGAGAACAGACGTGGAGCTCTTTTGATGAATAGGAGCACTGGTTCTGGCCTCTATGTAAGGCTCTTCACCAACTTTCCACATGATATAGACATCACCCAGTTTATGGCTTGTGACCTCACACACCAGAGAGACACTGTCGCTGACATTGATGTTAGTATCAGGACTGTGAATGGTAACAGTGGGTTTCTGTCCATCTTAATTAAAGAAAGTGATTAAGGTTCATTAAACAAACAGAAGAATCAAACAACAATGAATAGCAAAAGTGCATCAAGACAGTCTAAGCTTTTTGACAGCAAAACCATTTCAAATGGGCTTGCAGTTTATGCAAGAAAACTTGTTGTATTTAATTTTCATAAAAAAAATATATTTTAAAAAAGTATAATTGCATCTATAAATGCACATACACCCACAAAGTCAATTATTTGGAAGTAACATTGACTTACCTCCTTTATCAAAATGTATCTCCTGCTTGATGTCTCTGTTATTATTTGTGTCACGGACGGTGCAGGTGACCATTTCTCCATCAAACCATGTATTTTTATCAATGGTGACATTGTGGATTCTTATCCACAAGTTTGAAGTGTCAGTAAAGACATTTCCTGGTATGATATTATCACTATTTACAGGTATATTCTTCACTGTGCATGACACTAAAGCGTCTTGCACTGTATTTTTTACATCTCCAGAAACAACAGCTTCCAAGACAACTTTATTATTGACAAATAGTTCTCTCTCAATGGGTGGCTTCAGCATCAGTGTGATTTTAGCTACAAGGGAGAAAGAAAGTATATGACTTTGAAAACTATTGTTTTCACATTGAAAACTATTGTTTTTTCTGACTATGATATTATGATGACTAGTTTCAGTTCATATTTATTTTCATGCAATAACAAATTAAACATAGTTTTGAGTGAAATTTGGCTTGGACGTTTGACCCATGCAGTAAAGTGATACAAGCAGAACAATGACCGATGAACAAAAACATTAAAGACAGATTATCTGACAAGTGGGCAACACTGAGCATAAGCACTAAAAATATACAAATGAACAGATACAAGTTATCAATTATCATGGTCAAACTGGACATTTCTTCCTGTTTACCTTTGCTTGTTGAAACTTCTAATGGAGATCCTATATCGTCCATGTTGGCGTGTATGACTGCACAGGTGAAGACGGTTTGGAGATCTTCATACTCTTGTTTTGACAAGGTTAAGATGCTGATAACAGACGTGGAGCTCTTTTGATGAATAGGAGCACTGGTTCTGGTGTCTATGGAAGGCTCTTCACCAACTTTCCACATGATATAGACATCACCCAGTTTGTGGCTTGTGACCTCACACACCAGAGAGACACTGTCGCTGACATTGATGTTAGTATCAGGACTGTGAATGGTAACAGTGGGTTTCTGTCCATCTTAATTAAAGGAAGTGATAAAGGTGCATTAAACAAACAGAAAAAATCAAATAATAACAATAGTGCATCAAGACAGTCTAAGCTTTTTGACAGCGAAACCATATCAGAAAATGGGCTCGCAGTTTTTGCAAGAAAACTTGTTGTATTTAATTTTCATAAAAAAGAATTTTAAAAAAGTATAATTGCATCTATAAATGCACATACACCCACAAAGTCAATTATTTGGAAGTAACATTGACTTACCTCCTTCATCAAAATGGATCTCCTGCTTGATGTCTCTGTTATTATTTGTGTCACGGACGGTGCAGGTGACCATTTCTCCATCAAACCATGTATTTTTATCAATGGTGACTTTGTGGATTTTTATCCACAAGTTTGAAGTGTCGGTTGAGACATTTCCTGGTATGATATTATCACTATTTACAGGTATATTCTTCACTGTGCATGACACTGAAGCTTCTTCCACTGTATTTTGTACATCTCCAGAAACAACAGCTTCCAAGACAACTTTATTATTGACAAATAGTTCTCTCTCAATGGGTGGCTTCAGCATCAGTGTGAATTTAGCTACAAGGGAGAAAGAAAGTATATGACTTTGAAAACTATTGTTTTCACATTGAAAACTATTGTTTTTTCTGACTATGATATTATGATGACTAGTTTCAGTTCATATTTATTTTCATGCAATAACAAATTAAACATAGTTTTGAGTGAAATTTGGCTTGGACGTTTGACCCATGCAGTAAAGTGATACAAGCAGAACAATGATCGATGAACAAAAACATTAAAGACAGATTATCTGACAAGTGGGCAACACTGAGCATAAGCACTAAAATATACAAATGAACAGATACAAGTTATCAATTATCATGGTCAAACTGGACATTTCTTCCTGTTTACCTTTGCTTGTTGAAACTTCTAATGGAGATCCTATATCGTCCATGTTGGCGTGTATGACTGCACAGGTGAAGACGGTTTGGAGATCTTCATACTCTTGTTTTGACAAGGTTAAGATGCTGAGAACAGACGTGGAGCTCTTTTGATGAATAGGAGCACTCGTTCTGGCCTCTATGTAAGGCTCTTCACCAACTTTCCACATGATATAGACATCACCCAGTTTGTGGCTTGTGACCTCACACACCAGATAGACACTGTCGCTGACATTGATGTTAGTTTCAGGACTGTGAATGGTAACAGTGGGTTTCTGTCCATCTTAATTAAAGGAAGTGATAAAGGTTCATTAAACAAACAGAAGAATCAAACAACAATGAATAACAATAGTGCATCATGACAGTCTAAGCTTTTTGACAGCAAAACCATTTCAAATGGGCTTACAGTTTTTGCAAGAAAAATTGTTGAATTAAATTTTCACAAAAAAGTATTTTAAAAAAGTATAATTGCATCTATAAATGCACACACACCCACAAAGTCAATTATTTGGAAGTAACATTGACTTACCTCCTTCATCAAAATGGATCTCCTGCTTGATGTCTCTGTTATTATTTGTGTCACGGATGGTGCAGGTGACCATTTCTCCATCAAACCATGAATTTTTATCAATGGTGACTTTGTGGATTCTTATCCACAAGTTTGAAGTGTCGGTTGAGACATTTCCTGGTATGATATTATCACTATTTACAGGTGTATTCTTCACTGTGCATGACACTGAAGCTTCTTGCACTGTATTTTGAACATCTCCAGAAACAACAGCTTCCAAGACAACTTTATTATTGACAAATAGTTCTCTCTCAATGGGTGGCTTCAGCATCAGTGTGAATTTAGCTACAATGGAGAAAGAAAGTATATGACTTTGAAAACTACTGTTTTTTCTCACTATGATATTATAATGACTAGTTTCTGTTCATATTTATTTTCATGCAATAATAAATTAAGCATAGTTTTGAATTAAATTTGGCCTGGAAGTTTGACCCATGCAGTAAAGTGATACAAGCAGAACAATGATCGATGAACAAAAACATCAAAGACAGATAATCTGACAAGTGAACAACAGGGATCAAAAGCACTAGAAAATACAAATGAACAGATAAAAGTTATCAATGATAATAATGGTCACAAATTGGACATTTCTTCCTTTTTACCTTTGCTGGTTGACACTTCTAATGGAGATCCTATATCATCCATGTTGGCGTGTATGACTGCACAGGTGAAGACGGTTTGGAGATCTTCATACTCTTGTTTTGACAAGGTTAAGATGCTGAGAACAGACGTGGAGCTCTTTTGATGAATAGGAGCACTGGTTCTGGCCTCTATGTAAGGCCCTTCGCCAACTTTCCACATGATATAGACATCACCCAGTTTATGGCTTGTGACCTCACACACCAGATAGACACTGTCACTGACATTGATGTTAGTATCAGGACTGTGAATGGTAACAGTGGGTTTCTGTCCATCTTAATTAAAGGAAGTGATAAAGGTTCATTAAACAAACAGAAGAATCAAACAACAATGAATAATAATAGTGCATCAAGTCTAAGCTTTTTGACAGCAAAACCATTTCAAATGGGCTTACAGTTTTTGCAAGAAAAATTGTTTAATTAAATTTTCACAAAAAAGTATTTAAAAAAAGTATAATTGCATCTATAAATGCACATACACCCACAAAGTCAATTATTTGGAAGTAACATTGACTTACCTCCTTTATCAAAATGTATCTCCTGCTTGATGTCTCTGTTATTATTTGTGTCACGGACGGTGCAGGTGACATTTTCTCCATCAAACCATGAATTTTTATCAATGGTGACTTTGTGGATTCTTATCCACAACTTTGAAGTATCGGTTGAGACATTTCCTGGTATGATATTATCACTATTTACAGGTGTATTCTTCACTGTGCATGACACTGAAGCTTCTTGCACTGTATTTTGAACATCTCCAGAAACAACAGCTTCCAAGACAACTTTATTATTGACAAATAGTTCTCTCTCAATGGGTGGCTTCAGCATCAGTGTGAATTTAGCTACAAGGGAGAAAGAAAGTATATGACTTTGAAAACTATTGTTTTCACATTGAAAACTATTGTTTTTTCTCACTATGATATTATGATGACTAGTTTCAGTTCATATTTATTTTCAACACATTCTCACCCCAAGGCGTCACCTTTGACCATGCTTCAATATTTGACGTTTTAGGCGCCCTTTAGCGTCACTTACATGACGCGATCCTATGGCGTCATCTAACTGACGCTAAAGGAAAGCGTCAGTTAGAGGACGCGGTTAGGTTTAGGTCTGGGGTGGGGGTAGGGTACACGCGATCCTAGGGCGTCATCTAACTGATGCTAAAGGGCGCCTAAAGCGTCAGATATTGAAGCATGGTCAAATGCTTCCCAAGGCGTCAGTTACGTGACGCCTTGGGGGTGAGAATGGGCTGTTAATTTCATGCAATAATAAATTAAGCATAGTTTTGAGTGAAATTTGGCTTGGACGTTTGACCCATGCAGTAAAGTGATACAAGCAGAACAATGACCGATGAACAAAAACATCAAAGACAGATAATCTGAGAAGTGGGCAACACTGAGCATAAGCACTAAAAATATACAAATGAACAGATACAAGTTATCAATTATAATCATGGTCACAAACTGGACATTCTGGCTGTTTACCTTTGCTGGTTGACACTTCTAATGGAGATCCTATATCGTCCATGTTGGCGTGTATGACTGCACAGGTGAAGACGGTTTGGAGATCTTCATACTCTTGTTTTGACAAGGTTAGGATGCTGAGAACAGACGTGGAGCTCTTCTGATGAATAGGAGCACTGGTTCTGGCCTCTATGTAAGGCCCTTCACCAACTTTCCACATGATATAGACATCACCCAGTTTGTGGCTTGTGACCTCACACACCAGAGAGACACTGTCGCTGACATTGATGTTAGTTTCAGGACTGTGAATGGTAACAGTGGGTTTCTGTCCATCTTAATTAAAGGAAGTGATAAAGGTTCATTAAACAAACAGAAGAATCAAACAATAATGAATAGCAATAGTGCATCAAGACAGTCTAAGCTTTTTGACAGCAAAACCATTTGAAATGGGCTTACAGTTTTTGCAAGAAAACTTGTTGTATTTAATTTTCATAAAAAAATATTTTAAAAAAGTATAATTGCATCTATAAATGCAAATACACCCACAAAGTCAATTATTTGGAAGTAACATTGACTTACCTCCTTCATCAAAATGGATCTCCTGCTTGATGTCTCTGTTATTATTTGTGTCACGGACGGTGCAGGTGACCATTTCTCCATCAAACCATGAATTTTTATCAATGGTGACTTTGTGGATTCTTATCCACAAGTTTGAAGTGCCAGTAAAGACATTTCCTGGTATGATATTATCACTATTTACAGGTATATTCTTCACTGTGCATGACACTGAAGCTTCTTGCACTGTATTTTGTACATCTCCAGAAACAACAGCTTCCAAGACAACTTTATTATTGACAAATAGTTCTCTCTCAATGGGTGGCTTCAGCATCAGTGTGAATTTAGCTACAAGGGAGAAAGAAAGTATGACTTTGAAAACTATTGTTTTCACATTGAAAACTATTGTGTTTTTTTTCACACTATGATATTATGTTGACTAGTTTCTGTTCATATTTATTTTCATGCAATAACAAATTAAACATAGTTTTGAGTGAAATTTGGCTTGGAAGTTTGACCCATGCAGTAAAGTGATACAAGCAGAACAATGACCGATGAACAAAAATATCAAATACATATAATCTGACAAGTGAACAACAGGGAGCAAAAGCACTGGAAAATGTACAAATTAACAGATACAAGTTATCAATTATCATGGTCACAAACTGGACATTCTGGCTGTTTACCTTTGCTGGTTGACACTTCTAATGGAGATCCTATATCATCCATGTTGGCGTGTATGACTGCACAGGTGAAGACGGTTTGGAGATCTTCATACTCTTGTTTTGACAAGGTTAGGATGCTGATAACAGACGTGGAGATCTTTTGATGAATAGGAGCACTGGTTCTGGCCTCTATGTAAGGCCCTTCACCAACTTTCCACATAATATAGACATCACCCAGTTTATGGCTTGTGACCTCACACACCAGAGAGACACTGTCGCTGACATTGATGTTAGTATCAGGTTTGTAAATGGTAACAGTGGGTTTCTGTCCATCTTAATTAAAGGAAGTGATAAAGGTTCATTAAACAAACAGAAGAATCAAACAATAATGAATAACAATAGTGCATCAAGACAGTCTAAGCTTTTTGACAGCAAAACCATTTCAAATGGGCTTACAGTTTTTGCAAGAAAACTTGTTGAATTTAATTTTCATAAAAAAAGTATTTTTAAAGAGTATAATTGCATCTATAAATGCACACACACCCACAAAGTCAATTATTTCTAAGTAAGAGTTACTTACCTCCTTCATCAAAATGTATCTCCTGCTTGATGTCTCTGTTATTATTTGTGTCACGGACGGTGCAGGTGACCATTTCTCCATCAAACCATGAATTTTTATCAATGGTGACTTTGTGGATTCTTATCCACAACTTTGAAGTATCGGTTGAGACATTTCCTGGTATGATATTATCACTATTTACAGGTATATTCTTCACTGTGCATGACACTGAAGCTTCTTGCACTGTATTTTGTACATCTCCAGAAACAACAGCTTCCAAGACAACTTTATTATTGACAAATAGTTCTCTCTCAATGGGTGGCTTCAGCATCAGTGTGAATTTAGCTACAAGGGAGAAAGAAAGTATGACTTTGAAAACGTCTAAGGTTACGACTGTAACCTATGTTCCCTGAGAACAGGGAACGAGACAATACGTCGAATGACGCAATGGGGAACGCCTCAGGCGTGACAGGTGTCTGAAATCAAATATCAACTCATAGTAATCAGGTTGACCGGCGACAGCCCGTGCATCATCAGCTTGAATGATGAGCGCGTCAATCTGGATGTATAAGAAGGGCGCCTTGAAACCGTGACAACATCCTATCGTCTGAAGGGACTGTTGCAGGCAGGCCCCGAGGCATGGCAACGAGACGTATTGTCTCGTTCCCTGTTCTCAGGGAACATAGGTTACAGTCGTAACCTTAGACTTTCCCTTTCGAAGGGAACTCAACAATACGTCGAATGACGCAATGGGGAACGAAATACCCACTCCGCCATGCTGAGGGGAGTGCATGCCGAAAGGCAGTGACAACTGTCAGAACCAGTAATTCCAAGGAACACTGAAACCACTCACCCTATGTTACATCGGGCTGTCAGTGACAGCACTCCCTACCGGTCATAGCCCAAGCTAATGAACCAAGAAAAACCAGAACGTAATAACGTGGGTAAATCAGGGCCAGCTCAAAGGCTTTAGGACCACAACTTCAAAATAGAAGGGGTCCCTTCTAGGGAGTGTGGCTAGGGGGCCAAAGGGACCCCCAGCCAGTCACTATTCAGGAGAACACTCCTCCTGAAATGCCCCCAGGCTGGCCTAGTGATCTGTACTAAGACACACAGTCTGGCCATAGCCTGTCCGTCCAAGACAGAGCCTCTGGAAATTGCCTAGAAAAGGCATCCAAAAACTGAAGGCCCGCGAAGCTGGCAGAAACCATCGAGTTTCGGATCACAGAGACGGGATCCTCCGGAGAGTGTGACTCAACCTCAAACCAATGGGAATCGTACACTCAATCCACAAGTTTTCACCCAGTGCTTGCTTTTGAGCACTGAGGAAGTAAGAGAGGGATCAAAATCAGGAAGGTCAAAGAGACCTAAGACCTGATGACCCCATGTGTGGGGAGCTCCGATACATGAGGGCTCATGTCAGGAAGGCCGTACGTTGTGCGGCCTGAAACCCAACGACCACAGCATGTGGAAGCTCATCCTTCAGGAAAGCCAGAGGCTAGAACCTGACAGACCCACAATGTGGGGCTACCTTCGAAAAAGGTCTAATGAGACCTAAAACCACCAGTTGTGGGAGATAGCTTGACCAAGGGAAGTGCCTGTCGTAATGTATTGCGACAAAGACACATCTAGAGTGGGACCCAAAGTGAAGAACCGGAGTCTGAACCACATAAGAAGGGACCGAAGCATACTGCGCGTGACCCTCACCATAAGAAATGGATTTTAAAAAGTGCACAAGACATCTCGTCGGGTGACTTACCACAATAATAGGTGAAGTATGGGTTTGTGTACTTCACTCTGAATTCAGGAAGGCCTGGTGAGGCCTGTAACCCAGCAACCACAATATGTGGGAGCTCATAACCAGGAAGGCCTGTTGAGGCCTGTAACCTGGCGACCACAGTGTGTGGGAGCTCATGACCAGGAAGGCCTGGTAAGGCCTGTAACCTGGCGACCACATTGGGTGGGAGCTCGTACTCAGGAAGGTCAGTGAGACCCAGCCTGGTGACCACAACCTGTGGGAGCTTACTCCACCAAATGGAAGCTACTTCTTCCAGAAGTTAGCCAGAGAAGGGCGTCCCTGTAGCCAGTGACAGGACGCCACTTAAAGTGGGACCCAAGGGAAGACCGGGGTCTGAGCCACATAAGAAGGGACCGAAGCATACCACGCGTGACCCTTACCATACAAAATGGATTTTAGAAAGTACACAAGACATCCCGTCATGTGATTTACCACAATAATAGGTGAAGTAGGGGTTAGTGTACTTCACTCTGAATTCAGGAAGGCCGAACTTGAGGCCTGTTATCTGGCAGCCACAACAAGTGGGAACCCATAATCAGGAAGGCCTGACAAGGCCTAACACCCGATAGTCCCAATGCATGGGGAGCTCACATTCAGGAAGGCCGCTGAGGCCTGCAGCCTGACATGTGAAGACTCACCACTACAACTTAGCGACCACGAAAAGTGGGGGTTTCACATTCAGGAAGGCCTGGTGAAGCCTGCAACCTGACATGTGACAACTCATAACCAGGAAGGCCAATGAAGCCTGAAGCCTGGTGACCACAGAGTGGGAGCAAAGTGCTCAGGAAAGGTGGTGAGGCTGTATTCTGGCTACCGCAGCATGTGGGAGCCCACATTCAGGAAGGCTGGGTGAGGCCTGTAAACTGACTACCACAGTATGTGGGAACTCATAACCAGGAAGGCCTGGTGAGGCCTGTAACCTGGCGACCACAATGTGTGGGAGCTCATAACCAGGAAGGCCTGGTGAGGCCTTTAACCTGGCGACCACAGTATGTGGGAGCTCATTACCAGGAAGGCCTGGTGAGGCCTGTAACCTGGCGACCACAATGTGTGGGAGCTCATAACCAGGAAGGCCTGGTGAGGCCTGTGACCTGGCGACCACAATGTGTGGGAGCTCATAACCAGGAAGGCCTGGTGAGGCCTTTAACCTGGCGACCACAGTATGTGAGAGCTCGTATCCTGGTGACCACAGTATGTGGGAGCTCATAACCAGGAAGGCCTGGTGAAGCCTGTAACCCAGCGACCACAGCATGTGGGAGCTCATAACCAGGAAGGCCTGGTGAGGCCTGTAACCTGGCGACCACAATAAGTGGGAGCTCATAACCAGGAAGGCCTGGTGAGGCCTGTAACCTGGCGACCACAGTATGTGGGAGCTCATAACCAGGAAGGCCTGGTGAGGCCTGTAACCTGGCGACCACAATGTGTGGGAGCTCATAACCAGGAAGGCCTGGTGAGGCCTGTAACCCGGCAACCACAGTATGTGGGAGCTCCCACGGATGTCTCTCCGTGGCCACCATAGCACTGACGGAACAGCAGATTGCTTGGTGGCCCGGAGTCCCGCAGCAGATCAGTCTGGTAGGCCTGAGGACCACAAGGGCGTGCAGAACCGCACCTGCCTGACCTGCTGCCGTGTACGCTCTGTCATTCAAGCATGAAGATGTCTTGAGCAGCTTGGATGACAGGGTTAGAGCTCTTAGTGAAGAGGACCAACCAGAGACGAGATAGTTAGCCAACGTCTCGTCCACTGGCGGCATCGACACATATCCGTTCTCCACGGCTCCCTCCACAGCAGCGAAACTAGCCCGCTGATGCAGATAGAGACGTGAGGAGAACGGATTCTTCCATACCCTCGCAATCCCAGCGTGGAGATCAGAAAGGAATGGAAGGCTCATCCGGGCTGGTGGCTTATGGGTGGGGAGGAACCAGCCATCCAAAATACCATGAGCGGGTTCCTCCCAGACGCGCCTCCACTGCAACTGCAATCTGTCTGTGGCGCGCCCCATAATGTCAACCAGCTCAGCGTACACTGGGCAGGAGGGCTGAAATGGTTCGGTCTCAACCAAACTGACATCCTTTTCTATATATATATATATATATATATATATATATATATATTACAGCCAACTCCTGCCCTGCCCGAAGAGAACAGTTACAGATTCACCAAAGAGAGAGAGCGCTCATTTTCTCTCTTCTTAGATGTTCAACGTTAATCTGTAACTCACCCTCGTCAGCTGGTAGATCATCCAAGAGGTTAACGCCCCTCTCCCGATAATCTGCCAGCTCCATCTGAAAGCTCCACGAGCTCAACCGCCACTGAGCCTCAGCCGGAGCGGGAACCGGAACCGCGGGGTTCAGATGCCGCGCCCACTTCCCTCGAGAAGTGGGTCAGACGAGAGCAGAGAGTTCTGAAAGGAAAACTCTCAGTTCGCGCAAAAAACTCCCTCGAGAGCTTCCCGCGAGTGCTCTTCTCTCAGGCAGAACACGCACAGATCGTGTGAATCCTCCAGTGTCAAATATCTGGACACAAGTCGGCACACTCGCGCAAAGTGTTTCTCCACGTCTCTGCGCGCTTAATCGTTGATACTATCACACAGACAAACAGTCCCTGAAGACGAAAAAGATGTTGTCACGGTTTCAAGGCGCCCTTCTTATACATCCAGATTGACGCGCTCATCATTCAAGCTGATGATGCACGGGCTGTCGCCGGTCAACCTGATTACTGTGAGTTGATATTTGATTTCAGACACCTGTCACGCCTGAGGCGTTCCCCATTGCGTCATTCGACGTATTGTTGAGTTCCCTTCGAAAGGGAACTATTGTTTTCACATTGAAAATCTGACAAGTTAACAACAGGGAGCAAAAGTACTGGAAAATGTAAAAATGGACAAATTCAAGTTATCAATTATAATCATGGTCACAAACTGGACATTCTGGCTGTTTACCTTTGCTGGTTGAAACTTCTAATGGAGATCCTATGGCGTCCATGTTGGCGTGTATGACTGCACAGGTGAAGACGGTTTGGAGATCTTCATACTCTTGTTTTGACAAGGTTAAGATGCTGAGAACAGACGTGGAGCTCTTTTGATGAATAGGAGCACTGGTTCTGGCCTCTATGTAAGGCTCTTCACCAACTTTCCACATGATATAGACATCACCCAGTTTGTGGCTTGTGACCTCACACACCAGAGAGACACTGTCGCTGACATTGATGTTAGTTTCAGGACTGTGAATGGTAACAGTGGGTTTCTGTCCATCTTAATTAAAGGAAGTGATAAAGGTTCATTAAACAAACAGAAGAATCAGACTGTAATGAATAACAATAGTGCATCAAGACAGTCTAAGCTTTTTGACAGCAAAACCATTTCAAATGAGCTTGCAGTTGAATTTAATTTTCATAAAAAAGTATTTTTAAAAAGTATAATTGCATCTATAAATGCACATACACCCACAAAGTGAATTATTTGGAAGTAACATTGACTTACCTCCTTCATCAAAATGTATCTCCTGCTTGATGTCTCTGTTATTATTTGTGTCACGGACGGTGCAGGTGACCATTTCTCCATCAAACCATGTATTTTTATCAATGGTGACTTTGTGGATTCTTATCCACAACTTTGAAGTATCGGTTGAGACATTTCCTGGTATGATATTATCACTATTTACAGGTGTATTCTTCACTGTGCATGACACTGAAGCTTCTTGCACTGTATTTTGAACATCTCCAGAAACAACAGCTTCCAAGACAACTTTATTATTGACAAATAGTTCTCTCTCAATGGGTGGCTTCAGCATCAGTGTGAATTTAGCTACAAGGGAGAAAGAAAGTATGACTTTGAAAACTATTGTTTTCACATTGAAAACTATTGTGTTTTTTTTCACACTATGATATTATGTTGACTAGCTTCTGTTCATATTTATTTTCATGCAATAACAGATTACACATAGTTTTGAGTGAAATTTGGCTTGGAAGTTTGACCCATGCAGTAAAGTGATAGAAGCAGAACAATGACGGATGAACAAAAATATCAAATACATATAATCTGACAAGTGAACAACAGGGAGCAAAAGCACTGGAAAATGTACAAATGAACAGATACAAGTTATCAATTATCATGGTCGCAAACTGGACATTCTGGCTGTTTACCTTTGCTGATTGAAACTTCTAATGGAGATCCTATATCGTCCATGTTGGCATGTATGACTGCACAGGTGAAGACGGTTTGGAGATCTTCATACTCTTGTTTTGACAAGGTTAAGATGCTGATAACAGACGTGGAGCTCTTTTGATGAATAGGAGCACTGGTTCTGGTGTCTATGGAAGGCTTTTCGCCCACTTTCCACATGATATAGACATCACCCAGTTTATGGCTTGTGACCTCACACACCAGATAGACACTGTCGCTGACATTGATGTTAGTTTCAGGACTGTGAATGGTAACAGTGGGTTTCTGTCCATCTTAATTAAAGGAAGTGATAAAGGTTCATTAAACAAACAGAAGAATCAAACAACAATGAATAACAATAGTGCATCAAGACAAGCTTTTTGACAGCAAAACCATTTCAAATGGGCTTGCAGTTTTTGCAAGAAAACTTGTTGAATTTAATTTTCACAAAAAAGTATTTAAAAAAAGTATAATTGCATCTATAAATGCACATACACCCACAAAGTCAATTATTTGGAAGTAACATTGACTTACCTCCTTCATCAAAATGTATCTCCTGCTTGATGTCTCTGTTATTATTTGTGTCACGGACGGTGCAGGTGACATTTTCTCCATCAAACCATGAATTTTTATCAATGGTGACTTTGTGGATTCTTATCCACAAGTTTGGAGTGTCGGTTGAGACATTTCCTGTTGTGATATTATCACTATTTACAGGTATATTCTTCACTGTGCATGACACTGAAGCTTCTTCCACTGTATTTTGAACATCTCCAGAAACAACAGCTTCCAAGACAACTTTATTATTGACAAATAGTTCTCTCTCAATGGGTGGCTTCAGCATCAGTGTCAATTTAGCTATAAGGGAGAAAGAAAGTATATGACTTCGAAAACTATTGTTTCTGTTCATCTTAATTAAAGGAAGGGATAAAGGTTCATTAAAAAACAGAAGTTTTAAACTATGAATAACAACAGTGCATCAAGACAGACTAAGCTTTTTGACAGCGAAACCATTTCAAATTGGTATTTGTTGTGTTTAATTTTCATAAAAAAGTATTTTTAAAAAGTATAATTGCATCTATAAATGCACATACACCCACAAAGTCAATTATTTGGAAGTAACATTGACTTACCTCCTTCATCAAAATGGATCTCCTGCTTGATGTCTCTGTTATTATTTGTGTCACGGACGGTGCAGGTGACCATTTCTCCATCAAACCATGAATTTTTATCAATGGTGACATTGTGGATTCTTATCCACAAGTTTGAAGTGTCAGTAAAGACATTTCCTGTTGTGATATTATCACTATTTACAGGTATATTCTTCACTGTGCATGACACTGAAGCTTCTTCCACTGTATTTTGTACATCTCCAGAAACAACAGCTTCCAAGACAACTTTATTATTGACAAATAGTTCTCTCTCAATGGGTGGCTTCAGCATCAGTGTGAATTTAGCTACAAGGGAGAAAGAAAGTATGACTTTGAAAACTATTGTTTTCACATTGAAAACTATTGTGTTTTTTTTCACACTATGATATTATGTTGACTAGTTTCTGTTCATATTTATTTTCATGCAATAACAAATTAAACATAGTTTTGAGTGAAATTTGGCTTGGAAGTTTGACCCATGCAGTAAAGTGATACAAGCAGAACAATGACCGATGAACAAAAATATCAAATACAGATAATCTGACAAGTGAACAACAGGGAGCAAAAGCCAACGCATTCTCACCCCAAGGCGTCACCTTTGACCATGCTTCAATATTTGACGTTTTAGGCGCCCTTTAGCGTCACTTACATGACGCGATCCTACGGCGTCACCTAACTGACGCTAAAGGAAAGCGTCTGTTAGAGGACGCGGTTAGGTTTAGGTGTGGGGTGGGGGTAGGGTACACGCGATCCTAGGGCGTCATCTAACTGACGCTAAAGGTCGCCTAAAGCGTCAGATATTGAAGCATGTCCAAATGCTTCCCAAGGCGTCAGTTAGGTGACGCCTTGGGAGTGAGAATGGGCTGCAAAAGCACTGGAAAATGTACAAATGAACAGATACAAGTTATCAATTATCATGGTCGCAAACTGGACATTCTGGCTGTTTACCTTTGCTGATTGAAACTTCTAATGGAGATCCTATATCATCCATGTTGGCGTGTATGACTGCACAGGTGAAGACGGTTCGGAGATCTTCATACTCTTGTTTTGACAAGGTTAGGATGCTGATAACAGACGTGGAGCTCTTCTGATGAATAGGAGCACTGGTTCTGGTGTCTATGGAAGGCTTTTCGCCCACTTTCCACATGATATAGACATCACCCAGTCTATGGCTTGTGACCTCACACACCAGATAGACACTGTCGCTGACATTGATGTTAGTTTCAGGACTGTGAATGGTAACAGTGGGTTTCTGTCCATCTTAATTAAAGGAAGTGATAAAGGTTCATTAAACAAAAAGAAGAATCAAACAACAATGAATAACAATAGTGCATCATGACAGTCTAAGCTTTTTGACAGCAAAACCATTTCAAATGGGCTTACAGTTTTTGCAAGAAAACTTGTTAAATTTAATTTTCACAAAAAAGTATTTAAAAAATGTATAATTGCATCTATAAATGCACATACACCCACAAAGTAAATTATTTGGAAGTAACATTGACTTACCTCCTTTATCAAAATGGATCTCCTGCTTGATGTCTCTGTTATTATTTGTGTCACGGACGGTGCAGGTGACATTTTCTCCATCAAACCATGTCTCGTTATAAATGGTGACATAGTGGGTAAGAATCCACAAGTTTGGAGTGTCGGTTGAGACATTTCCTTTTGTGATGTTCTCACTATTTACAGGTATATTCTTCACTGTGCATGACACTGAAGCTTCTTCCACTGTATTTTGTACATCTCCAGAAACAACAGCTTCCAAGACAACTTTATTATTGACAAATAGTTCTCTCTCAATGGGTGGCTTCAGCATCAGTGTCAATTTAGCTATAAGGGAGAAAGAAAGTATATGACTTCGAAAACTATTGTTTCTGTTCATCTTAATTAAAGGAAGTGATAAAGGTTCATTAAAAAACAGAAGTTTTAAACTATAAATAACAACAGTGCATCAAGACAGACTAAGCTTTTTGACAGCGAAACCATTTCAAATTGGTATTTGTTGTGTTTAATTTTCATAAAAAAGTATTTTTAAAAAGTATAATTGCATCTATAAATGCACATACACCCACAAAGTCAATTATTTGGAAGTAACATTGACTTACCTCCTTTATCAAAATGGATCTCCTGCTTGATGTCTCTGTTATTATTTGTGTCACGGACGGTGCAGGTGACCATTTCTCCATCAAACCATGAATTTTTATCAATGGTGACATTGTGGATTCTTATCCACAAGTTTGAAGTGTCAGTAAAGACATTTCCTTTTGTGATGTTCTCACTGTTTACAGGTATATTCTTCACTGTGCATGACACTGAAGCTTCTTCCACTGTATTTTGTACATCTCCAGAAACAACAGCTTCCAAGACAACTTTATTATTGACAAATAGTTCTCTCTCAATGGGTGGCTTCAGCATCAGTGTGAATTTAGCTACAAGGGAGAAAGGAAGTATATGACTTCTGGTGTAATTTGTATTTAAGTGTATATCTGTGAATTGGAATTATTTCGAAGGAGTGTATCCTTGTGTGAATTTGAAATAGAAGTGAGGGTGTGAACTAGCAAACCAACATTAAATTATTTACCTTTAAAGTTCTTCTCCTCAATAATCCGTTTTCCGCGATGTGTGACCTCACAGGAATATGAAGTGTTTGTATTCCAAGTCTTACTGCTGACTTGATAAAAACTGTATGCTGTGTAACGACCATCTTTATTTTGTTTTCTTTTCAGCTTTAGGATTGTGTTGTCATTATTTACTTTCCATTGTCCAGTGAGCTTCTCGGGGTAGAAATCCTCAATAACACACATGACAGATGTACTTTTTTGAGTGGTAACAGGAACCAAAGTCAGGGTTGGTTCTTGTGGTTTCACTACAAATAAAACAAGGTTTATGCACAATGAAACTGAGGACATCTGACATTTTGCAATCTTATTACCACAACAGTTTAGTTAAATATTCATCCTGTTAATGTCTGTTGTTACCTCTTATGAATGTTTCACTGACAGTTTTCGATGGGTGTACTGCAGTACAGCTAATATCATTTTGATTTTTATTAATAGTTATGTGGCTGACTTTCAACATCTTGCCTCCAGTTGTTACTGTAGGGTACTGGATGAAATCAGTCAAGGCTTTTCTTCCCTCCATCCATTTGAAACTGACAGATTCAGCAGGAGAAAACCCAGAAGCCAGACAGCCAACAATTAGGGACTCAGATGAAGATTCATATTGAGACATCATATAAACTGTTGGTGGTTTGGGAGCTGCACCTAAAAGGGCAAAACCACACAGAACACACATTTGGGTTATACTCTGATGAAGCAGACACACAAAGTGGAACTGTTGGACATTGCTTCAAAGTCTCATAAAAACATTTTAATCTGGAAACAATTTTATATCCACACTGCATTCATTAAAACATTAGTTATCATTGTTAATAAACACATACAATTAAATTATAAACTAAAATTTTGAATCATTACATGAAATGAAAGCTGCTGCATTGTCCTTTTGAAACTTTAAACAGTAATTAGTTAATATATCAAATGCCATGGGTGTGTTTTGATGTCATATTGCCTTAGATCGAGCGAATTTCAAAAATATGTGGGAATATTTAAGTAGCCTAAGCTGTATGTTATTAAGCTTGTTTCATTAGGCAAAAATAAAATAAACATTACAAGCCTATTTATTTCCTCACTGAAATAATTTAATAAAACGATAATTCTAATTCAAACTGTCTAATACTTCAAAAAAAAAAAAAACTGTTTAGCAACAGGACAAACGCGGCAACAATATTACATGTATCATAGCCTGAGTCTGATGTTATTTTCAGTACAACCATATAGGCCACATTTATATGAAACGAGCGACTCCGCGATGTAGCCTGCTTATAAACATGGCAGGCAAAAGAACCAATAGCCTGCTATTCTAGCTACATAAGTTCTGCAAAAATTAAAAACTACATTTTAGGCTAGATAAAGTTTTTCAGTAGCCTAATATGAGTAAATTAGTCATAAAAAGAAAGTTTTTCATTATTATGATCGAGGAAGTTTCTCAAAATATTACGATTAAGTTGTGCATTGTATGAGAGATGCAAGATCATTATTAGAAAGTTTCTTAATATTACCTTATTATGAAAAAGTCCTTATTATAAGAAAGCTATACGACAGATCATTTTTTATAAAAAACTGTTAACGTTTGAACCGTCAACGTTAAAACGAGATACATTTTCTTAATTAGATGTGTTGGATATAGGCTGGAATCTGTTCAGCAAACTAAATAAAGCCAAAATTCCCACGATATTGTCCTCGACAGATTTATAATGCAATATAATTATTTGAACGCTATTCGACTGATAATTATATAAAATATGCAATATAATAATTTATTGTGTCTTTGTTTAGTTTGCTTAACAGATTTCAGCCCATCTATTTTAAACCCAAACAGGCCAATATATTATATTAATACAAAATATCGAGATAAAATCAGTAAATAACTTACTTGTGACGGTCACCTTCGTCCCTTTGCCCCAGTAGTCGAAGTAACTATCACAACGCTACATTATTGATATCAGTTGTACAAAAGCCTATTCCTAGCTCTGTTGAATATAAGGGCCTAGTCTGCATTACCATTTTTAGCCATTATTGTGTTTCGCTTTTACACTATAGCTAAGAATTGAACGTACAGGACAGATATATGTCTAAATGAACACAGTAATTTATATAGCTACACTTTACACTTTATTACATAAAGTGATATCATAATAAAGGCAACAGTAGCAGGCTATTCGCGCATCGATGCAAGCATGTCTCTAAATTTTTAAATATGAAGTCCAGCCATAGTGTTTTTTAAAAACATATATTTAAAACACTTTGCATTAATACAACATCAAAATAATCAGAGTTTATAAAAAAACAAGAGATATGCCGACAATATGGGAATACGGTAAACAATCTTCTAACAGTAATATCAAGCAATTTTGGTTTACAGTTTTTGTTTAATTTTTAATTCCAAGTAGGCTATAGCTAAACTAAAAATTTTCAGATGTGAATGTAGTAAAGAACTTACTTGAGACGGTCACTTTTGTGCCTTTACCCCAGTAGTTAAAAGCATCACAATGAGACATTAGACGTGATCTGATATCCAAAAACCTTGAACGTCAATACCGTTTCCGCTTAGTAGCCTAGGCCTATTATTGAAATCCGTGGATCTGTCGAAGAAAGCAAATCAAATTATCCAAGTGCCACCACAACAAATTCATTGGATAAAAAAATAAATAAATTATATTTCATATATATATATATATATATATATATGAAGAGTTCAGATGCAAAAGCCTCTAAATGCCATTTGAAATGTTCTTCTTTAATGATGATTCATTAAATTCACTTAAATAACAATTAATAGGTAATTATCATTGCCATTTAAGTGAAATCACTGAACCTAAATATACAAGCTTGATAAAAATTATCATTAGAGCACTTAGAGGCTTTTGCATCTGAACTATTCATATATATATATAGCCTATATATATATATATATATATATATATATATATATATATATATATATATATATATATATATATATATTATGGCTTACATCAAGCTTGTATTCAAGTTCAGTAATTATTACTCAACTTGAATACAAGCTTGATAAAAATTATCATTCTAGAAGAAAATTTCAAATTGGAACTCTTCATATAGCCTACTTAATGGCACTGCATAAAAATATATTAATATCTTATGCTTCTCACTGCTTCTTTCTCTCAATGATTTTTTCAATTTATAGATATTTTAACTGCAAAATAAGACAAAAAATATTTTTGTTGCAGTTAAGTTTAGGTGTCATCATTGGTTGCAATGATGAGGAAATGGAACTAAACACCACCAGTTTTGTTTGTCCAGTTGTGAGACAGTTGTGATAGAGAGAGGAATTACATGTTCAGATCCAAAATGAGAATGTTTGGCATTTTTAGAAGTGCATTTTATTATGTAATGTCAGTCTTTTGATTAATTGCTCTTCATAAAATCCATCCAATGAACACTGATGGACTGTTGTTGAGGCTGTTTTTTTATGAGGAGACAAATAGCAACTGGGATATGCTGCACACAAAGTCCAAAGAAAAGAACTTTTGGTTGGTTTTGGGTAGTCATGCTATCATATTTAACAGTGATTAATTAATATGTATGCCTCAGGATCCTTGTTGTTTAAACATATTTCACATTAACAGCAATGTAAAAAAAAAAATCCCGTTAAAAAACGGCTAATCTCTGGCAGCAACGTTTCCAGACGGATTCTATTACAGTAAATTACAGCAAATAGCCAATTCACAAAATTACATGAAAAAAATACAGAATTTACTTTACAGTCAAACTTGATTAAATTACAGCATATTAATGTTGATAATGGCTTATTAAACCGTGGAAAACTGTATAAATGATGTCACATTAAAAAGACATTTAACTTTCAGGTTAAACTGAAGACGTGTGTCATTAAGATAGCAGTGACAGGAAAAGCCATGTTTCTAAATCTAAACGACAGAGCCTATTTACAAAAAAAAAAAATAAAAAAAAATAAAATAAAATAAAAAATAGACGGGTGGGGTGGAATCTAACACAATCATGGTCTTACTGTAGCATTCTTCCTAGCCTACCTTGTTTGCCATGATCATCTGCTTTCCAGAGGACCTGAAATCGGGAAGAACCCGATATATGCTTCACCCCCGTAAAAAGTGAACCTCAGGAACTAAGAAATGTGTTAAATGGATTGAGAAAAATTTTAAGATATCAAATATATTTTTCTCAATGTACCACTTGACGGCGCAATGACCTTTACAACAGGTTTGTGCTCCTCATCCAAATGCATGAAACGTGTGCATCATTTCGAAAATGCTCTTTTAAATATTTTAGTAATATTATGTTTTGAGTTTTTTTTATCTTAAATGTAATTTTTAGCATTGAAAACACATTTCAATAAATCAAGTGCAAAATCATATTTCCCTGATCTCTCCAGTAGCACCTCAATGCAGAACATGAGATCCACGGGGAGGAGTCGGATCACGATCCAAGGGGTGGAGATGGGTAGGATTAGGGTTGGGTTTAGGGATTAGGGGTGGGTTTAGAGATCAGGGGGCGGAGTTGGTTAGGTTTATGTAAGGTGGGAGGAGTTGGATCTGGATCCGACTCCTCCCCGTCGATTTCATGTTCCGCAGATCTCTTTGTTCTTGATCTGGATGTTCTTTTTTAATTTCTCATGTTTTTAGGCTATGTTTTATGTAAGGCTTAAATTGACTTTGGGCCCTAACTGAACTTATCTAGTATTTTTTTTAAGTAGTTTTTATATGTTCACACTGTAGGGAGTTATCGTGTTTCTAAAATGTTTACATTTTCTTCTGAGCTTACCCAATACCAAAATCATGGATCATGGAACACAGCATGCCAGAAAAGAAGACATAATGTTGATAGACAGACATAATGCTGACGAGTTCATTAATAATGCATTGGATTTTGTCAAATTGATTTTATAGCCTGATATTGTTCCAAATAATAAGGTCTAATAGGCCTACTATGGGATTGATCGCTCGGGGCTGGTTAAGTAGCCTATATTATATCGTCAGCATAAAGTGAAATTTTGTTCTGTGTTTCCCCGATACTCTCTTTATTAGCCCTTATGGCTTCTGCGAGTGGTTCTATTGCCAAATTAAATAGAAACGGAGATAGAGGGCATCCCTGCCGGCAGCCTCAAGGTTACCATTTATACATATTTGGGCTTGTGGGTTGCTATACATATAGTTCTGATCCACCCAATGCATTTTTTACCAAGATTACATTTCTCCAGAACGGCAAACAAATGACCACTCGACCCTGTCAAACGCTTTTTCTGCGTCAAGAGAAAGTGTAAGGCTGCTCTGTTAGGGCCGAGTGGTCGATTATATTTAATAGCCTCCGGATATTGCAACACAGTCTCATGAAGATGCATAGCGTGCCTTCACAAAACCGGATTGCAGGATTAATAATCTGGGGCAACAGGTCTTCCAGCCTGGGTGCAATTAATTTAGATAATATCTTTAAGTCAACTGGAAGTAATGAAATTGGGCGAAAAGAAGCGCATTCAGCCGCATCCTTGTCCTTCTTGTGTATTAAAGATATTAATGCGGTCTTCATAGAGTCAGGGAGAACGCCCTTTTCAAAAAAATCAGTAACCATGGGCATGAAAAGTGGCTCGATTTGCACCCAGAAAGCCTTATAATTCTAGAATATCCGTCTAAGCCTAAAGTTAGGGCATTGATTTTTTTTTTGCTTGTAACGCCTCCTTTGGGGTAAATGGAGTGCTCAACTGCTCTTTCTCATCCTCTGAGATAGAGGGTAAGGATATTTTTTCCAAAAAACTGTGGATATCTGTTGCGGAGGGATTTTCTGATGCGCAGAGCTGTGTATAAAAATCGAGAAATGAGGACTTAATTGATTGTATAGTATTTCAACTGACCTGCCGCATTACTTTCTGCACTTTCTTTTTTGAGTTGATGTCTAACGTTACTCGGCTTGTTGCCATATTCATGATATTGCTGTTTGGTAAAGAATAGAAGTTTTTTGATATGTTCTGTTTGAATTTGATTGAGATTAGTTCTGACTGTATTTAGATTTCTTAAGTTTTCCTCTGTAGGAGAGCGTTTATTGCATTGTTCCAAGTTGAATGACTCTTTCTTTTAAGTTGTTCTGTTTGTTTAATAATAGATTTTTTTTTGCAGATGCGTAAAGAGATCAACTGGCCCCTAATGACTGCTTTAGCTGCATCCCACATCACATGCCGGGGTACCAGGGGGGGGGGGGGGGATTGGGGGACTCATTATCCTGTCTGTACTGCTCTAACCATTTTCTAATATTATTACAAGCATCCATATCTGTGAGGAGGGAGGCATTCAATCTCCATTGTTTGATTTGAATTGTCTGCTGGGGGAGGGCTAAACGCAGATGGACTGGTGAGTGTTCTGATATAAGAATGGGCCCTATCGCATGAAACTATGGATGACAAATGATCCTGAGGTAAAAAAAAAAAAAAAAAAAAAAAATCTAGTCGAGAATATGATTTGTGTCTATATAGCCGAATAGAAAGTGTAGTCTTTCCTTATGGGATTAAGTTCTCTCCAAATATCGACCAGGCCAATGTCAGCCGAGGCTCGTCTAAGCGTTGGAGTTAGACAGTGTGGCTGAAGATTTGCCTAAGTTACTATGACAATTAAAATCTCCAGCAAAGCCTGTATTATATTGATTAAATAGGGTAATCATATCCATCATGAATTTAAGGTTATCTTCGTTCGGTGCATATACGTTCAGCAATGTCAATTCTTGACCATATAACATTCCCCTAATATTTGTCTGACATCGTGGTCGCTCTGTTGTTCCTTAAGTATGAAAGGTAATTTTTTATGAATAGGCTACGTATTGCCGTTCCCCTTTTATTGCTTGTGAAGCTATAAACTTGGCCGGCAATCTCTCTTGAGTTTTTTTATGCTCCTCGTTGGACAAATTAGTTTCCTGAAGGAAAGCTATGTCTACTTTATCCTTTTTTAAGAATGTAAGAACTCTCTTCCGTTTAATTGGGTGGCCAAGGCCTCTGACATTGAACGTTATTACATTAAGTGTACTAGACATACAGAGCTTTGCCTGTTATATTGGTTTTGTGTGACCATGATAGAGTAAAAGAAAAAGGAGAAACAATACAAGACTAACATACTAAAAATAAAAAAATAAAAGTATAACATAGCATGGGGGCCCTCCTCTACCTTTTTTTACTATTAAACTACCAAACCAAATAACAATTCCATATCTTAAAATAGATTCTATAGTATAAATTAACATGATATTACTGCTCACTCCAAATAATCGTAATCTCCTTAGAAAATGTAGGCGCTGATGGACCCTTGCACACACCCATGACACATGTTTGTGCCACATAAGCTCACTGTCAATGTGGACCCCCAAGTATTTATAGGATGCAACCTGTTTAATAGCTTCACCATGAACCACAGCAGAGCTCCTATCCCCCACTAATCTCGGGTCTATGAGGACCTCTTCAGTTTTGTTAACATTGATCTGTAAATATTATTAATTATACAGTATGTCCCAGGTGGATAGAAAAATGGTGTTTTCAGAGAATTATTTAGATACTGAATCAGGTTTGCCGTGTTTTGACAGAGTTGGTGTTTAATTACCAAATTGTGGTTCTGGACAGTAAATTAACTATTTGACTATTTGTGTGATGCAGGTCTGTTGCTGTGTTAAAGGGATACTCCACTTTTTTTGGAAATAGGCTCATTTTTCCACTCCCCCAGAGTTAAACAGTTGGGTTTTACCGTTTTCGAATGTATACAGCTGATTTTTTGATATTTAGAAGAATATCAGTAACTAGACAGTTTCTGGTCTCATTGACTTCCATAGTTTTCTTTGCTACACTTTGTTTGCAAGCTTTGGTTTGAAATTTAAGCATTTTAACATTTCCAAGAATTAGTCATAAACATGAACGTTTCACTTCAGCAGGTGTGAGGGAGGAAATAGGAAGAAAGACAGACCCTGACGCTCTCGAATAGATCTAATTCCAACATTCTGAGATTCCTTTGAGAGAACTTAGTCAAAGTAAACACCCAAAGTTTGCATAAAAGCAAAGAAAGATTAATTATTGTAATTTTTTTTTTTTTGCAACATTCCAAATTCTCAACAAATGTTTCAAGCGGCATACTATTGGATAATTGGACAAAATATAATTCAAGTAAATCTTAAGTATTAGTTGTAACGAAGACTACACATAAAGAGGATGTTGTTACAATAAAAACATTTACATTTTACAGTATTGCAAATTGTTTTGAATTGTTTAGCTCATCAAGCTTAATTGTTAGATATTGTGTGTAGAGAAGTTTATTACAGTTTGGCTATTACAAATTAAAACGTTTTCTTGAGCGCTCGTTTGCAGCTGCTATGTCTGCTTCGGTGATTCTCAATCCCCAGAGACACAATATTCAAATACATACAACAACCGAAACTGAGAAAAACATCTCCATTGCAATAGTACCCTAAACTAAAACTTTTCTAGGAATATGTCATTGTGTGCAGTTTGAATCAGTCTTTATTTCAGAACAAATTAAAGAACAGAAATACATTTTTAAAACATCTCTATCTTTTGGATTTTCCAATGATGTTAGAAAGCTTGACTTTAATCAGTTTGGTTTGGTTTCGTTAGATTTGCTCTAATCAGTTCTTCTGAAATGTATGGGTAAATGACATGACGTGCATATTTTTGTGTCCAAGTTTGAAATAATATGATAATTGCATGGCATATATCATTTCATTCTATAAAACCGATTTAGTTTGAATTATTTTTTTAGTACAATTAAATAATACTTATTATTTTGATTTATCTTAAATCTCCAATATGTCAAGTGGTGCAACTGTCTGAACAAATGAACTGTAATAAGGAGTCCACTGAAGGCAAGTTTCAGAAAAGTGCAGTTTTATTAATATCCAAAAACAAGATCAAACAAAGGCAAGGCATGGCATGAAACTCAAAACAAAAACATGAACATAGACATGGCGCTTACTAACAGCAGTTACACGAAACAATACTTTTCAAACACACAAGGCAAACACGAGGGCTTAAATGCACACATGGACAAATGACTGAAAACTAAATGCTATGGAATCATTTCAGGTTTGAAACCTTTAGAAACACATTTTATAAATATCAGTAGATTTATTGTAAAACTGTTGAGATAATTTAAAAACTTTTGTCCAGCATTTAGTTTATTCTAATATGTCAGGGTGACACAACTGCAAACGTGGCTCTTTGATTGTGAATTGATGAGGTAATAACAGTAAACATAATAATGCAGCATCCAGAGAATACTAGTAAAACTGCTGATTTCATGAATGGGTACATGGGTTGGGTTGGTACACTATTAGGTGGTACAACTATATTTGGTTTTACCACCTGACATAAAAATGATTTAGTTTAAACATGTTGCTCATGACTCAAACATATGCATTGCATCAGTTTTTCGAAAAGTTTTTTGAAGCTTTGTCAACAATGACCCATTTGTCCTCTGAAGTCATAATAGTTTTTTGACAAATTAAATAATTTGATTAAATGATTAAATTGATTCATGATTTAAACTTGATTAACTTGATTAAGATTAGTATGGAGTATGATTTTTCAAGAAAACACTATTTCAGTCTTTCTACTTTAAAATTTCATTATAACATAATTAAATGAATTTTGCAATTTCATCATTTTTTTCAGTGAATGGATCTATATAAGTAATACTCACACATTTTATGTTCTGAAGGACCTATCCCTGTAACATCTACTGTAAATGACAAGATAATGTCTCTTGTCTCTTGTATCATAGAAACAATGATACTTAATTGATGAGTTTGAAGACTTACAATATTTGTCAATGTCTTTAAAAATGTGTGAATAGAGGCAAATTATGTAGATTCAACATCAGAATAAGAAACCTTGGAGTCTTAAGGAGTTCTTTATAAAATTCATCAGTGCTTCATCTGGAAAAAAAAGTCAATAAGATCAATAATAAAAACCTATTTTAGTTACATAATCCAAAGTGAAGCCATTGTGTATATATAATACTGTAACAGTATCTACCATCAAAAATGCTCTGCAGTCAGTTTAGTAATGTTTGGGTTACCTTGAAAAGACTAAGTAGAGCGCTGTATGTCAGAGAAAAGAGGAATAGGAAGATGAAGGAAGTGGCAGTGGACCAGAGACTTCTGAACTCATCCTCCTCCAGAACATCTTTATTACAATTCAGAGCAAAGCCCTTCTCCGGCTCTGGTGGCTCCCCTGGAAAAGAAAACACATGTTCATGGGACATATGACCAGGATAAGCATTTAGTCCAGTACATATATGCAAACATAAAATCAAACATCCTGAATTTAAAGTCCAGTGAATCTTACTAGGCTTCTAGTTACTGTATAATCAAGCACATGGCGGCTGCATGTACTCACATACATTCATTTGCACAGACTGCTAAATGTACACAAGAAGTGACAAACATATAACATAGTCCTGTCTCTTACCATACACTATATAAAACAAAACATGCCTTATTGATTATAAATGTCAAAGGTTACTGGTGACTTTGGTGTTGTGCAGAGTCACAAAAATATTCTAATCTCACTAAAATATCAATGAAACGGGGCCAGAATGTAAAGCATACAAGCTGTAATAGCATACAATGTAAAATTTCTGATTATAAGAACCAAATGAGAGCTGGACTAAATCATGCAAAGTTGCAAACACAAAGATTTATTGCTTAAAATTGTAAAAAAGCCAAAACAAACAAACAAACAAAATTGTCAAACCAAAATTAAACAGTTTTGATTTGAAACATAGAACATGACACTGTTATATCAGAGGACATGGAAAGGCTACAGCGGTACAGTAAGCACAAGACAAAACATAAAATTGCAATTTTAACAAAAACATTACACTCATGCAGGTCAGAATACATTTTTGCTCTTGAAAAGTATTGCTTTTTAACACTATGATATTATGATGGCTATAATTCCTGTTTATAATTATTTTCATGCAATAACAAATTAAGCATAGTTTTGAGTGAAATTTCACTCTAAAAAATGCTGGGTTGTTTTAACCCAACTTTGGGTCAAATATGGACTAACCCAGCCGTTGGGTTAAATTTTTACATTACATTTTTAACCCAGCATTTTGGGTTTGTCCATTTTTGACCCAAAATTGGGTTAAAACAACCCAGCATTTTTTAGAGTGTTGGCTTGTAAGTTTGACCCATGCAGTAAAGTGATACAAGCAGAACAATGACCGATGAACAAAAACATCAAAGACAGATTATCTGACAAGTGAGCAACAGGGAGCATAAGCACTGGAAAATGTACAAATGAACAGATACAAGTTATCAATCATAATCATGGACACAAACTGGACATTCTGGCTGTTTACTTTTGCTGGTTGAAACTTGTAATGGAGATCCTATATCGTCCATGTTGGCGTGTTTGACTGCACAGCTGATGGCCTTTTTTTCATACTCTTGTTTTGACAAGGTTAGGATGCTGAGAACAGACGTGGAGTTTTTCTGATGAATAGGAGCACTGGTTTTGGCCTCTATGTAAGGCTCATTGTCCACTTTCCACATGATATAGACATCACCCAGTTTATGGCTTGTGACCTCACACACCAGAGAGACACTGTCGCTGACTTTGATGTTAGTTTCAGGTTTGTAAATGGTAACTTTGGGTTTCTGTCCATCTTAATTAAAGGAGGTGATAAAAGTTCATTAAAAAACAGAAGTTTTAAACTATAATGAATAACAATAGTGCATCAAGACAGTCTAAGCTTTTTGACAGCGAAACCATTTCAAATGGGTATTTGTTGTATTTAATTTTCATAAAAAAGTATTTAAAAAAGTATAATTGCATCTATAAATTCACATACAGCCAAAGTCAATTATTTGGAAGTAACATTGACTTACCTCCTTTATCAAAATGGATCTTCTCCTTGATGTCTCTGTTATTATTTGTGTCACGGACGGTGCAGGTGACCATTTCTCCATTAAACCATGTCTCGTTATAAATGGTGACATAGTGGGTAAGAATCCACAAGTTTGGAGTGTCGGTTGAGACATTTCCTTTTGTGATGTTCTCACTGTTTACAGGTGTATTCTTCACTGTACATGACACTGAAGCTTCTTCCACTGTATTTTGTACATCTCCAGAAACAACAGCTTCCAAGACAACTTTATTATTGACAAATAGTTCTCTCTCAATGGGTGGCTTCAGCATCAGTGTGAATTTAGCTACAAGGGAGAAAGAAAGTATATGACTTCATGTACATTTGTATTTAAGTGTATATCTGTGAATTGGAATTATTTCGAAGGAGTGTATCCTTGTGTGAATTTGAAATAGAAGTGAGGGTGTGAACTAGCAAACCAACATTAAATGATTTACCTTTAAAGTTCTTCTTCTCAATAATCGGTTTTCCCCGATGTGTGACCTCACAGGAATATAAAGTGTTTGCATTCCAAGTCTCACTGCTGACTTGATAAAAACTGTATGCCTTGTAAAGACCTGTTTTTTCATTTAGTTTGCTTTCCAGTTTCAGGTTCGTGCTGTCATTATTTACTTTCCATTGACCAGTGAGCTTCTCGGGGTAGAAATCCTCAATAACACACATGACAGATGTACTTTTTGGAGTTGTAACAGGAACCAAAGTCAGGGTTGGTTTTTGTGGTTTCACTACAAATAAAACAAGGTTTATGCACAATGAAACTGAGGACATCAGACATTTTGCAATCTTATTACCACAACAGTTTAGTTAAATATTCATCCTGTTAATGTCTGTTGTTACCTATTGTGAATGTTTCACTGACAGTTTTCGATGGGTGTACTGCAGTACAGCTAATATTATTTTGATTCCATTTCGTTTCATTGATAGCTATGTGGCTGACTTTCAACATCTTGCCTCCAGTTGTTACTGTAGGGTACTGGATGAAATCAGTCAAGGCATTTCCTCTCTGATCCATCCATTTGAAACTGACAGATTCAGCAGGAGAAAACCCAGAAGCCAGACAGCCAACAATTAGGGAATCAGATGAAGGTTCACATTGAGACATCTTATAAACTGTTGGTGGATTGGGAGCTGCACCTAAAAGGGCGAAACCACACAGAACACACATTTGGGTTATACTCTGATGAAGCAGACACACAAAGTGGAACTGTTGGACATTGCTTCAAAGTCTCATAAAAACATTTTAATCTGGAAACAATTGAAGAGTTCAGATGCAAAAGCCTCTAAGTGCCATTTGAAATTTTCTTCTAGAATGATAATTTTTATTAAGCTTGTATATTTAAGTTATCATTGTTAATAAACACATACAATTAAATTATAAACTAAAATTTTTAATCATTACATGAAATGAAAGCCGCTGCATTGTCCTTTTGAAACTTTAAACAGTAATTAGTTAATATAGAAAATGCCATGGGTGCGTTTTGATGTCATATTGCCCTCGAGGGAATTTCAAAAATATTTGGGAATATTTGCTGTATGTTTGTTTCATTAGGCAAAAAATACAATAAACATTAAATTTAGTATTTATTTACTCAGTGAAATAATTTAATAAAACGATCATTCTAATTTAAACTGTCTAATAGACCTTCAAAATTAAAAAAAAAAAATGTTTAGCAACAGGACAAACGCGGCAACAATATTACATTTATCATAGCCTGAGTCTGATGTTATTTTCAGTACAACCCATTACCGAAACGCAAGATGACCATATACATTTATGTACAAGCGAGTCCGCGATGTAGGCTATGCTTGTAGGTTAAAAACATGGCAGGCAAGAACAAAGTAGCTGCTAGAGAAGTTCTGCAAAAATTAACAACTACATTCCCTTACGACATTCATGATGTAGAGGAAATAACAACACTCATAATTTAGGCTAGATAAAGTTTTTCATTAATATGAGTAAATTAGTCATAACGGAAAAGTTTTTCATTATTATGATCAAGGAGTTTTCTCAAAATATATTGTTGTGCATTGTATCAGAGATACAAGATCATTATTAGCCTACAAGAAAGTTTCTTAATATTATGAGAAAGTACCTAAGTCCTTATGAGAAAGCTACTCATTATAGGCTACGATAGTTGATATCATTTTTATAAAAAAAAAAAAGTTAACGTTTGAACAATCAACGTTAAAAAGAGAGAAATTTGCTAAATTATAGGTAGGCCTAGGTGTTTTGGATATAAGCTGGAATCTGTTCAGCAACTAAACAAAGACTTTAAAAAGCCAAAATTCCCATGATATTGTCCTCGACAGATTTATGATAACATAATTTATTGTGTCTTTGTTTAGTTTGCTTGACAGATTTCAGCCCATCTATATTAAACCCAAACAGTGCAATAGGCTATATTATTATTTGAATACAAAATAGAGAGATAAAATCAGTAAATAACTTACTTGTGACGGTCACCTTCGTCCCTTTGCCCCAGTAGTCGAAGTAACTATCACAACGCTACATTATTGATATCAGTTGTACAAAAGCCTAATTCGCTTTGGATAGGCTAATGTGCTCTGCATTATCAGCCATATTGTGTTTCGCTTTTACACTAGCTAATAAAGAATTGAATGTACAGGACAGATGTGTCTAAATGAATACAGCAATTTATATAGCCTATACACTTTACACTTTATGGCCTATTTATCATAATAAAGGCAACTAGGCTACTTGCGCATCTATGCACGCATGTCTCTAAGTTTTGAAATGAAGTCCAGATAGTGTTTTTTAAAAACATACATTTAAAACAATTTGCATTAATGCAACATCAAAATAATCAGAGTTTATAAAAACAATATGCCTATAGATAGGCTATATGCCGACGATGTGGGAATACGATAGCCTGAACAATCTTCTAACAGTAGGCTAATATCGAGCAATTTTGGTTTACAGTTTTTGTTTAATTTTTTAATTCCAAGTAGGCTATAGCTAAACTAAAAATTTTCAGATGTGAATGTAGTAAAGAACTTACTTGAGACGGTCACTTGTGTGCCTTTACCCCAGTAGTCAAAAGCATCACAATGAGACAGTAGACGTGATCTGATATCCAAAAACCTTGAACTTCAATACCGTTTCCGTTTAGTAGGCTAGGTATTGTTGAGATCCGTGGATTTGTAGAGGAAAGCTATCAAATTATCCAAGTGCCACCACAACAAATTCATTGGATAAAAAAATGTATAAATATATATAAAAAATAAAAAAAATAATAGGCTATTCATTTTAAACGTAGGCTATTTTTAATAAAGCATTACATAGTATATATATATATATATATATATATATATATATATATAT
Source organism: Pimephales promelas (assembly GCF_016745375.1). Next base: position 16,789,963 of record NW_024121321.1, read on the forward strand.
ATATATGTATATAAATATAAGTATATATATGAAGAGTTCAGATGCAAAAGCCTCTAAGTGCCATTTGAAATTTTCTTCTAAAATGATCATTTTTATCAAGCTTGTATATTTAAGTTCAGTGATTTCACTTAAATGGCAATTAAGATTACCTATTAATTGTCATTTAAGTGAAATTACTGAACTTAAATATACAAGCTTGATAAAAATGGTCATTTTATAAGAAAATTTCAAATGGCATTTAGAGGCTTTTGCATCTGAACTCTTCATATATATATATATATATCTCGAATCGGTTACCTAACGTAACCTCAGTTCTCTCTAGATGAGGCTATGCAGCTCAATGCAGCTCACCAAGAGAGCTGTACCGTACTAGACCGCTAGTAATTTAGCCTGCAAGGCGGGCACTTCCAGATTGTAAAATCTGACAAAGGTGGAGGGGGAAGCCCATCCCACACATATGTCATCAATGGAAATCCTGGATCATGCCCACGACGAGGCCATGCCTCTAGTCGAATGAGCCCTAATGCCCAGGGGTTATGGCAGGTCTTTTGAAGCGTATGTGGCAGCAATAGCATCAACTATCCATCTGGACAGTGTCTGTTTCGAGGCGGCGAGACCTTTAGTGCGCCCTCCAAATGAAACGAAAAGCTGCTCAGAACATCTGAAAGAGGCAGCGCGCATGGTATACAATCTCAGTACTTGAACTGGACAGAGGAGTTTGGCATCTCGTTCGCTATCGGATGCTGGCAGAGCCGATAGGGAAATGACCTGAGCCCTGAACGGGGTACCAATCACTTTGAGGACATAGCCATGTCTAGGCTTTAAAATGACTTTGTTCGGACTCATTAGGTCCGAACTCGAGACACGCAGCGCTAACAGATAGCATGTGAAGGTCTCCCACACATTTAACTGATGACAGTGCAAACGGTTTTAAGTGAAAGGTTTTTCAAGTCCACAGAGTAAAGTGGTTTGAAAGGGGGGGGGGGGGGGGGGCTTTCATAGCTTCGAGAACTATAGAAAGATCCCAGATAGGAACCGACGGGGGGCGCGCGGCGGAGGGTTCATCCTTCTAGCTCCCCTGAGGAAGCGGATGACCAGCTCGTCTTTACCCAGTGGGCAGTGAGCATTCTCTTCTGACGCAAAGAGATCTATCTCCGCTCTGCCAAATATTCGCCATAACATCTTGACTGTTTGAGCATGCAGGGACCATTCTCCTGGGGGAATGTTGTCCCTGGACAGTTTGTCTGGGCCGTCGTTCCAGAGGCCGGGCACATGCGTTGCTCTCAGTGAGCGCAGATGGCACTGGGACCAGCTCAGTATGCGTTCTGTCAGACTGAAGAGGTTCCTGGATCTGACTCGCCCTGACGGTTTAGATAGGATACCACAGACCTGTTGACCAAATACAGGTTGGAGGTTGACCTTCTGACCACATGGTGCAGGGACAACAACCTCCTGCTGAATGTCAGCAAAACTAAGGAGATTATTGTTGACTTCCGGAGAGGCCACACCCAACACCTGCCACTGACCATCAACGGTGCTGTGGTGGAGAGAGTGAGCAGCACCAAATTCCTGGGGGTGCACATCAGTGAAGACCTCTCCTGTACCACCAACACTGCATCACTGGTAAAGAGGGCTCAGCGCCGCCTGTACTTCCTGCGGAAACTCAGGCGGGTAAGTGCTCCACCAGCCATCATGACCACATTCTACCGAGGCACCATTGAGAGCATCCTCTCCAGCTGTATTGCTGTGTGGGGCGGAAGCTGCACTGACTACAACAGAAAAGCCCTGCAGCGCATAGTGAACACAGCTGGAAGGATTATTGGTGCCTCACTCCCCTCCCTGAAGGATATCTACACCTCCCACCTCACTCGCAAGGCCATCACAATCGTAAGTGATGCAAGTCACCCCGCTCACAATTTGTTGCACAAACAACTGCCCTCTGAGAAGAGGTACAGAAGCCTGCACGCCCGCACCACCAGACTCACCAACAGCTTCATACACCAGGCTGTTAGGAGGCTGAACTCTCTCCCCCATTTCCCCCCGGTTACATAACATCCTGGACTTGCACTACTCCACTTGCGCACTTGCGTTGCTGTTGCTGTCTTGTTTGTCTTGAAAACTGACTTTTGCACTATTATTATTATTATTATTATTTATTTATTTATTTTTTAATGTAAATGAATGTTTATTTGAAGTCAAAATTAAGCTATTAGTTCTTAATAAATAAATAAATTAATAATATATATATATATATATATTATATATATATATATATATATATATATATATATATACATATATATTAGGGATGCACGATATATCGGCCAGCATATCGGTATCGGCCGATATATGTTAATTTTTTTTTTTTAATTTTTTAATTTTTTTTTTTTTATTTAACAGTCAGACATACATACAAACAAACCAACATAGTGCAGTAGTGAGCAATCTTGTAAATCCATAATTCCAGCAGTGGCAAGAGTGATTTAAGTGTTTGATCTAAGTGTGTAAGTGAGCGTGTATGAGCGTGGGTATGTGTATGCGTGTGTACACAATGTAACCATTTATTATTTATTACCATTGTCCTTACCATCACTCCCCACTACCACCATACTGCCCATATTGTTTTTGTAGATTTTTATTTCCATCCTTCCTCCTATGTAACAATTGCCATTGTCAATCCTGTACAAAATATGATAATATAATAATATAATATAATAATATAATATAATATAAGACCACCTTCCCCCATATCTCATCAGTCCCTATCTTTTCCTATTTTTCTGTTTTTTTTTTTTTTTGTTTTTTTTTTGTGTTATGTGCAATGTCTAAAGTGCATTAAAAGAGGGAGTACAGTGCGAGAATGTCTCAAATTGGGCCAGAGATGCTGTCCCGTTGAAACTACTTCTCGCCTGTCTTGCCTGCCTTGGTGTTTGCGATGTTTTCCAAATATACTTATTCTTTTTTTTTTTTTTTTCTTTTTTTTTTCCCCTTTTCTATGTTGTGGTGCATTAAAAACCCATGAAAAGATAAGGGGGGAGTTATTTTTGCACTATTATTATATTGACTGTATGCATAATTGAACATAATTGAAAGGACTTTTGCACTATTTGCAGTTTTGCACTATTATATTGACTGTATGCATACAGTATGTATGCACTGAAAAAACAGACTTTTTTGCACTATTATATTGACTGAATGCATAATTGCACTTTCTCAGTTCATATTTGGCTGCTCTATCTGCCTTCATAGTATGTGCCTTCCCATTTTTTAGTTTTACCAATTATTTTTTTGTGTTTTTTTTGTCTGTACACCGTGGGATAGAGGGAAACGTAATTTCAATCTCTTGTATGTCTTGACATGTGAAAAAATTGACAATAAAGCTGACTTTGACTTTGTCCGAGCGGACCAGGATGTGATGACCCTGAATGATCGGGAGGAAGCACGTGAGGGAGTGAAGGAGCTTATCCTGAACTGACCATAGGCCAAAAGCCGGTGAGCCCTTGCAGACCGCATCCCAACCCATGTTGGACGTGTCTGTCGAGGTGCCTTTTCGGCGAGAAACACCTCCCATAGTCACTCCCCGTTGATACCATTCGGCCACTGTCCAGGGCTGCAGAGCTGAAATACAGGTCTGAGTCACTCTGATTGTTTGGCGGCCTGTGGCCCACGCCCGGCGAGTCACATGGGTGTTTAGCCAGAGTTGAAGCTGACGCATGCGCAGTAGCCCAAGCTGGAGAACTGCGGCGGCTGAGGCCATGTAACCCAGCGCTCTCTGAAAGGTTTTCAGAGGCGTGAGGCTGTTCATCTGAAAAGAAGCGGCTAGTCGCTTAACACGGCGTGCGCTGTGTTGATAAGCGAGCCGTCATATCCACAGAGTCTAGCTCTATTCCTAGGAAGGAAATCGCCTTTCTGGGTTGTAGTGAGCTCTTTGTCCAATTGACAGAAAGGCCCAAACTGTTCACATGATTGAGGAGAACTGTCCGATGAGACAGAAGCTCCGTGTGTGATTGAGCCAAAATCAGCCAGTCGTCCAGATAGTTCAAAATTCGCAAACCTGCAGGGGCTCTGCAGGGGTGCAAGTGCACTTCGTGAACGTACAGGGATAAGGATAGGCTAAACGGAAGGACGGTGTATTGATAAACCTGGCCATCGAAGGCGAATTGCAAGAATGGCCTGTGACGGGGAATTATTTGAATCTTAAAGTAGGCATCTTTTAGATTGAGAGTAATAAACCAGTCCCCCTGGCGCACATGCGCAAGGAGTTTCTTGACTGTAAGCATTTTGAACGGTCTTTTCTCAAGCACTTTGTTCAAAAATCTGAGATCTAAATTCGGTCTGAGGCCGCCGTCTTTCTTGGGGACAATACAAATAACGGCTGTAAAACCCTGACTCGCTCAGAGAAGGCGGCACTCTTTCTATGGCCCTTTTTCACAAAAGTTTTGCTATTTCTGAACGGAGCAGACTGGCTGCTTCCGTGTTCACAGTGGTGTTGTGCATGACGGCTCACGAACAGCCAGTGTTGGCTGTTTTGTGAGTGACTTCCCGATTGAAGTAAATGGGGAGAGAGTCACATGTGAGTGATGAGCGAGAGGAGTCACAGGCACGGGACTTACATGCAGAGAGGAGTTTACTGGCCGTGTAACAGAGCGGGCAGAGAGGGGACGCTTGCACTCGAACGGGCTGTGTACACTTCATGGGAGTGGGCTCCGACAGAGACACGGGAAGTGTGATGCTTGTTTGTAGGGTTAAACACTGAATTGTGGGCACATTTTCTACACATAAGGCATGTTTGCTCTTTAAGAGATTTGGCAAGTGGGAAATGTGACCGCCTTGTTGGCTGCTGTATACACTGCTGCAGTAACCTGAAGAGAGGGGAATAACAGAGGACGAAGCTTTGGCGGTGGTCAGGCCACGGCGGGACTTAGCTGTCGTTTTCTCAGCGTGGCCAGGAGGACTTTGGTTGTTCGGGCTTCAGCGCAACTTTAGGCTGAGGCGGTCTGCGGCGGCTGTCTGAGCATGATCTAGGGTGGGCGCCCTGACGACGCTGCGAAGTCTGGCTGTGCTGAGCTGGGCGCTCTGCAGCGGCCTGCAGAGGAGATAGAACGACGAGGCAGGAAGAGGTTCATGGCTTGTGTGGCTTTCTGGACCTCGGAGAAACGGTCAACGATACCACTCACAACGGATCCAAAGAGACCGGACGGAGAGAGCGGTGAGTTGAGAAACGTGGGGCGTTCAGATTCTCCCATGTCGGCTAACATTAGCCACAGATGTCTCTCAGTCGCAATTAAAGCTGCCATGAATCTTCCCAGGGCTTGAGCTGCAGATTTTGTGGTGCGAAGAGAGAGATCTGTTGCGCTCCTTAAATCAGCATCAGGAAGTTACCCTTCTCATGCCATTCGCGAAGGAGATCCGCTTAGAGGATCTGCAGGACGTCCATAGAGTGCAGAGCTGAAGTGTGCAGAGCCTGGCCAGTGGCGGCATAAGCGTGGCCTATACAAGCAGAAGTAGTTCTGCAGGCCTTGGATGGGAGCACAGGCTTAGACCACCATCTCGCGGAGGCTGGGGAAAGGTGTGCTGCGACCAAGTCCTCGACAGGGGGGATGGATGAATTTCTCGGTGGCGCTGTCCACCGAAGACAGAGAGGTGGAAACATGGGACCGGGTCCTGGCTGAGAACGGCGTGTTCCACAATTTCGTGAGCTCTGTGTGGAGTTCCAGCAGGAAGGGTGCGGCCCGGGCAGTGGGCGCTGCGACTGCTCTGTAGAAAACAGCCGTCGAGTCGATTGGGAGCCTGCTCAGGAGGCGGTAACGGCCTGTGAGAGGATGCGCATTAATTCCTCCTCGACTCCGGCACGGGTCCTGCTGGATTCCATAACCGAGGAAGAGGCGTAGGAGCCTGACCACTCCTCGCTGTCTGAAGACATAATAGAACATCTTTCCCTTTCATCCACCTCGTCGTCCGTGTTGGCAGTTGTGCGGACTTTTATACATGCTGGCCATGCCCATTCTGGCGGGCTATGATGCAATGATCGCCTTTCTTTGGTCGCGAGTTCAGGCCAGTTCGGCCATATGCTGCAGCAGTTTGCCGCAGGACAACCAATGAGCTCGCTAGCTAGCTACTCATGGTCTGCAGCTGCAAATAATTTCTTGGCTTCAATCCACAAGTTTCCTACGCCCCATGAGGCCTTGCGTCAAAAGTGGGCGCGACTTCCGGTTGGAAGTAAACAAAGCGCAACTTGACATACTTCACACTCGTTCATTCAACAGTTGACAGTTGTGCAAAAGGATCAAGTGATGTGAACTGGACAGAGCAGTACAGCGAGTGATCGATCAGACCACGCCCCTTTTCTGACATGTTGAGACATGCCCTGGTTTGCAGAGAACAGCATTCAGTTTAGTTTCACTTTGCAAGATAAGCTTCAGGTTGTGTTCGTGTGCGTCAGTGACCACAAGTAAGTTATCATTAGTTATAAAGTATTATAAGTTTATAAGTGACTTTAGCATTTGATGGTTAAATGTCAGTAACAGCCTTTTTCTCTATTATGTGTAGATTGTATGGCTTTCTTATTGAAGTTCACATTTCAGGATATGTTTAGCCCTGTTTATTTAAATGACTAGAGAGAGTATAACCTCAGCCGTGTTATGTTAGTTGACATCAATGTTTATTTCCTTTTCTTTAGAACCACACCTACCACACCTACACAGTAAAGTTTATACATAGAAATAGTGCCTGTGCATCTGTATTAGGAAAGTATACATTAAAGCTTTCAACAAGTATTCCTGCCTTCCGTGTCCTGACTAGACACCCCATGTTGGTGACTAATTTTCGCAACCAGTAGAGCCCCATTACAACAGTCATTCAAGTTATAGCGATCCAAACTAGATAACGATGTGGGAACACAACCTCAACGAAATTCAAAAGGGTGAAATAACAGTACCTTTACCCTCCGCAGTAGTTGATTGGGAGTATTATAATAACATTATTAATAATCAATACTCATCAAGGCATGGTGGCAGACAGTTGTGCGAGCTGACAAACAATTCAAATAAAAAATACACACTTAGTCATTGTGCTTTGGAGTTTATTCAAAATTATAAATGAATGTGCTGCTTGAATACATTAACTGCAGTTGGTATTCTGTCAACACAGGCTTTGATCCTGAGTTTAGGTGTAACATCAGTAGCGAACAGCCAATCACATGCTGATAGAGTTTATAGAATATTAAGAATTTAAACAAATGTACACAGGAAGATTCGTCGTCTTTTGGGAGGTGATGGAAACTACAGTCGTTGGCAGGCCAGAGACTCTGGGAGGATCACTCTGATTTCGTTTTCAGCTTATGTTCAAAACAATCCCGTTAAGCCACTAAATTAGTTTAGTCCGGTTATACATACAACCGCGAACAGCACATGTTGTCCCTGAGCTCCGTAACGACATCTCTCATAAAGATTTGCGTCTTTAAATAGTAAAATAATTCTCCGAAAAACAGCTAGCCTCTTCGCTAACTAACACACAAAATACCATTGGAATGCTACTTCCGCCGCGTCACCGGAAGTTTCACCAACTTTATTTTTTACAGGAGCGCCCCTCGGAAACTTGTGGATATCTCAGAAAAGATTAATCTTTCCCATAGCATCAGCTAGCTTACTCAATACGAGAGAACCTCTCGAAAGAGAAAAAAAAATTAAATAAAATATATATATATATATATATATATATATATATATATATATAATCCTGTAAATAATGCAAATCTCTGGCAGCAAAGTTTCCAGACGTATTCCGTTAAATTACAGCAAATAAACATTCACAAAATTACATGCAAAACTGTAAAAATAAAAATAGAATTTACTTTTTCAGTCAAAATTGATTAAATTACAGTATATTACTGTTGATAATGGCTTATTAAACAGTGGAAAAAATTGCTAAATGATGTAAAATTAAATTACCTAACATACTTACAATAAGTATAAGGGAACAATATTTTAAATTTGGGGAATAAAGGGGTAATAACCAGGAGAATTTTTTAAAAAATTCTGTAAGTATTATAGAACTAAGGGGTACTTATTCGACTATTTATGATGGTACTTATTCTACTTTATGATTATTACAAAAAGGTATGTTTAGCAAGAACATACCTTCTTGAAACAATGGTGAACCAGTACACACTGTATAGGCTTTTCTTTTAAATTACAGGGTACATAAATATGCATTTAGTAGAAAATCTTTAGTAATCTTTTTTTTTTTAGAAAAAAAAGTAATCTTTTTTAACAAAAGTGCACTGAGAACGAAAACTTTTGCTTAAATATTGGGGAAAGATCCTCTTTTCATGTAGTTGTTGTTACCCTCTTGTTTCATGTAGTTACAGGGTAAGTGTGACATTGCGGGCTGTAAATTAAAATGGTGCTTGTACCCTCTTGTTTCATAGTTACTGGGTAAGTACAATAAAAATGCATACACAATCTTATATCACTGACTCGGAAACCTTTATTTTATTATACAAGTACCATATCCTTTAACCACATGTAACCACATTATCCTGTAACCACCAGATGTCTCCCAGTATTTTTAAAAATTAAATGGGAAAAATAAAATTGCCTTAAAACATGTTAGCCCAAACATAAACATCTGCAATTTTGCTATAAAAAATAACATAATAATAATAATAATAATAATAATAAAAATTTGTTATAAATGTATAGATATGTACCCTTTAATTTGTAAAAAGCCTATACAGTATGCACTAGTATTTTTATAAAAAGGTACACAGTTTATGTTATCGCTAAATTCCTCCCAAATGTAAGATTGTTGTATCATAAGTATAGGCTATTAATTAATTGAATAATAGTGTAGAATAATAGTGTAATATAAACATTAGTTCTGTAATTGCTTGGACAATAAATATTTTGTTACCCCTTTATTCCCCAAGCTTTACATATTGTTCCCTTATTAAAAGTACTATATAGGTACACTATAATTACAGAAAGTTACACTGTAAATTCCTCCTAATTACACAGTACTTTCCGGGTTATAATCTAAAGCGCTATATACCAAGTTTTTTGTTTTAAAAAATAATAATCTAAAGTTCCGCCATACAATTCTACACAATGAAAGTTTGTGTGAATTGTTATTGTTTTAGTCGTTGTTAATGGGTTTATGAAATGAAATGTTTCACTGTGGCCACTCCATACACAGTGATGTATTCCACCTCAAATTCTCCTCATGCAACAGACTTTACAACAACCTCTTAATGAATGCATCACAATTTTTCTTTCTGTTTTAGGTTCTATAAAGCATTTAAATTTTAATTATAAATTTACCCATTATTAAGCTGTTGACCATTGCGCTTGAAACCAAGATGGAAACAATCTGAGAGCGAAGAGTGTGTGTAAGAGGTGGAAGACGAGGACGAGGACGTGAAAGAGAGCAAGATGAGGACAGTGTTTTCAAGGCTAAATCCAGCAGGTTTTTCCCTTTGCCTGCCAAGACGAGAAATCATTGCCTGTGAGGAATGATGACATCGTTGCCTGTGAGGAACAGGCAGAATGAATGTTACAGATTCATGAACGATTCTGCAGTTGTAGCCTACTCTTGAGTGTCCTGTAACATGCTTTTCGTTTAGAGCTTTGCAGTTGGACTGTTGCAGCAGTTGGACGTGCTCAAACATTCATTAATACTGTTAAATGTGGGTTTTGTGTCTTGTTATGTTGTTATCAGTTGCTCCCTGTCTGTTAATTATCCCAGGTGTTTATTATTTCTCACGCCCCCCTCGTTATCTGGTTTATAGCTCGTTTGTGTCTTGTTATTTAAGCCCGGTGTTTCTACGCTGTCTTTGTGAGTTCTTGTTTTATGTGAACTGTTAACGCCGGTGTTGGTTGTTCATGCTCCTGAGTCCAGTATGTTGTCTATTTTGTATAATCTGTTAAATAAAGCATGTGCTGCGCATGGATCCACAGCCTTATCTTCCTTCAACCGCACTAGCATCGTAACAAATACAGTATAGCAATATTCAGGATTTGCAGTGCACAGCCTATACAATTTATTCACCTTACAACCTAAGTTATGATCACTATATTTGTATAAATTGCAAGTAATAGTTACAATATATATATATATATATATATATATATGTATAACTTTTTTCTGTAACTGCATGACTTGGATTAATGTATTAATGTAACGTGTTTAATAGTGTCTGAATAATGTATTTTTGTATTTATATTTGACTGGATGTGTTTAAGATCTGAAAGCATTATTTTATTTTGAGCACAGATAAAATGGTCTTGAGTAACAGTAATTCTTTTTTGCTATTTTGAAGAGTCTGATATGTTCTCTAAATGTAGTTTGAAGATTTTTTTTGTGTGTTTAATGTTTTGACATGTGTGATGGTTTCGAGGAATGTGCTTTAGCAATTCAGAAAAACTGCAATATTTCAGCCATGTTTATTTGTGACCGAATTCCGAAAACGAATAATGCTTACCTTAAAACAAAAATTAATAATTAATAGCACTGCATTTCGCGAGCATTTATTTGAATCTCATTGGTTCATCTACTCACACGGTAATTCTGTCTCCAATTTAAAATAAATAAATAAATAAATAAATAAATAAATATATATATGGGTTTTATCAGAAAAGTTTTTGAATGGGGCTTTATCACCGTGCCCCCCAGCCATGTCACATTGAAATAGACAAGTGCAAAAATCATGCGCCAGCATGTCTTGTGTCATTCTTTATTTACAAATTCTCCAACAAATGTAGCATTCGCGTTTATATACATATATATATATATATATATATATATATATATAATCGAAAAAACATTCCATGGCAGTCATTTGATCAAATTCCTACAACAGTAAAACTCTAAGACCACAAACAAGCGGGTAAAACGCACAAATAAACTATATCAAGTCCCCATAAAAACAAACAGACAAAGCGGTCTTTAAAGACCCGACCATATAATTTGTGCCTAAAGCCAGTCTCTTTTCTTCTTTTCTAAATAAACAGTTTGAATCGATGTCTTGAGATGTTGTTTTCTCGCCCTCTGGCGTTAATATGGTTTGTGGGCTCTGCTGTTATCTTTACCATTGTTTTGACTTTTTTTTTTAATAAATAAATAAATAAATAATAATAATAATAATAATAATAATAATAAAATGTAAATAGCCTACAAGAGAAACAAGTTGTTTGATAATCATTTTCATTTTTCATATTTCTAGTAATATTTAATTAGGCTAATAGTAATTTTAATAACATTTCGTACAAATATATAATAGTTTTATATTTATATAATAGCTATACAATCGCTATGACATTTTTTTAATACTTTTAACAAATTCCCTAAATTCTTACAGTAACTCAACAACACACCTACAACACACAATTGGCAAAACGGTTAATTTCATGCTCAAAATCACTGTAAACTAAACTCCAACACTAATTTTCAAAAAACAATAATACACTGACACAATACACTACCAAAACACTAACACTTGTTCTCTTCCAACAGGGACATTTAGTCAATCATTGCACACTAACATGTCATAAAAACACTAACATGAAATGGAATTACAGAAACGGTGAGAGGGTGGGTGAATTGCCCAAATGTGGGACACCTAAGGTTTACTGTTTGTATATATTCAGTACAATACGCTATTGCAGTGCGCAGCCTATACAATTTATTCACCTTTCAACCTAAGTTATGATCACTATATTTGTATAAATTGCAGGTAATAGTTACAAATATATATATATATATATATATATATATATATATATATATATATATATATATATATATATATATATTTTCTGTAACTGCGTGACTTGGATTAATGTATTACAGTAATGTAATGTGTTTAATGTAGTGTCTGAATAATGTATTTTTGTATTTATATTTGACTGGATGTGTTTAAGATCTGAAAGCGTTATTTTATTTTGAGCACAGATAAAATGGTCTTGAGTAACAGTAATTCTTTTTTGCTATTTTGAAGAGTTTGATATGTTCTCTAAATGTAGTTTGAAGATTTTGTTTTGTGTGTGTGTTTAATGTTTTGACATGTGTGATGGTTTCGAGGAATGTGCTTTAGCAATTCATAAAAACTGCAATATTTCAGCCATGTTTATTTGTGACCGAATTCCAAAAACGAATAATGCTTACCTTAAAACAAAAATTAATAATTAATAGCACTGCATTTCGCGAGCATTTATTTGAATCTCATATGTTCATCATGGTAACACGGTAATTCTGTCTCCAATTTTTAAAAAATAAATAAATAAATAAATAAAAAAAAAAACAAAAAAACATATATATATATATATATATATATATATATATATATAGCATGGGTTTTATCCGAAAAGTTTTTGCATGGGGCTTTATCACCGTGCCCCCCAGCCGTAGTCACATTGAAATAGACAAGTGCAAAAATCATGTGCCAGCATGTCTTGTGTCATTCTTTATTTACAAATTCTCCAACAAATGTAGCATTCGCGTTTACATATATAAATGAAGAGTTCAGATGCAAAAGCCTCTAAATGCCATTTGAAATTTTCTTCTTTAATGATGATTTTTATCAAACTTGTATATTTAAGTTCAGTAATTTCTCTTAAATAACAATTAATAGGTAAGTATCATTGCCATTTAAGTGAAATCACTGAACTTAAATATACAAGCTTGATAAAAATGATCATTCTAGAAGAAAATTTCAAATGGCACTTAGAGGCTTTTGCATCTGAACTCTTCATATATAATCGAAAAAACATTCCATGGCAGTCAAATTCCTACAACAGTAAAACTCTAAGACCACAAACAAGCGGGTAAAACGCACAAATAAACTATATCAAGTCCCCATAAAAACAAACAGACAAAGCGGTCTTTAAAGACCCGACCATATAATTTGTGCCTAAAGCCAGTCTCTTTTCTTCTTTTCTTAATAAACAGTTTGAATCGATGTCTTGAGATGTTGTTTTCTCGCCCTCTGGCGTTAATATACGGGTTTGTGTGCTCTGCTGTTATCTTTACCATTGTTTTGACTTTTTTTTGAAAAATAAATAAATAAATAAATAAATAAATAATAATAATAATAATAATAAAATGTAAATATGTAGCCTACCATAAGAGAAACAAGTTGTTTGATAATCATTTTCATTTTTCATATTTCTAGTAATATTTAATTAATTGTAATTTTAATAACATTTCGTACAAATATATAATAGTTTTATATTTATATAATAGCTATACAATCGCTATGACATTTTTTTAATACTTTTAACAAATTCCTTAAATTCTTACAGTAACTCAACAACACACCTACAACACACATTGGCAAAACGGTTAATTTCATGCTCAAAATCACTGTAAACTAAACTCCAACACTAATTTTCAAAAAACAATAATACACTGACACAATACACTACCAAAACACTAACACTTGTTCTCTTCCAACAGGGACATTTAGTCAATCATTGCACACTAACATGTCATAAAAACACTAACATGAAATGGAATTACAGAAACGGTGAGAGGGTGGGTGAATTGCCCAAATGTGGGACACATAAGGTTTACTGTTTGTCCCCCATAAATACAGGTTTAAAAACCTGTATTTTTTTTTTGACAAGAAAGCGTCAGTTAGAGGACGCGGTTAGGTTTAGGTGTGGGGTGGGGGTAGGGTACACGCGATCCTAGGGCGTCATCTAACTGACGCTAAAGGGCGCCTAACGCGTCAGATATTGAAGCATGTCCAAATGCTTCCCAAGGCGCCTTGGGAGTGAGAATGGCCTGTGTAATCATATGTGAGGGTGGAGCAGTCATCAAAAGCACCGTCTACCAGACGTCTCTATGATTCTAAGTGGTCAGTGTTTGTTATCTGGTGCAAAACCCGAGGTTTTCCACCCACAAGCAGCGGCCATAGCAGTGTTTATAAAACCTGCGTCTAGGCCGTCACTGTGGAAAAATGATCTGATCATTCGTTTCCTAAAGGAGCTGAGAGGATGAATCCTCCCAGACCCCCATCTATCCCCATATGGAACCTTTCCATGGTGCTAGAAGCCCTGAAAGATCTCTTTACAAGACATCTCAGCCCATTCTCACCCCCAAGGCGTCACTTAACTGACGCCTTGGGAAGCATTTGGACATGCTTCAATATCTGACGCTTTAGGCGCCCTTTAGCGTCAGTTAGATGACGCCCTAGGATCGCGTGTACCCTACCCCCACCCCACACCTAAACCTAACCGCGTCCTCTAACTGACGCTTTCGTTTAGCGTCAGTTAGATGACGCCATAGGATCGCGTCATGTAAGTGACGCTAAAGTGCGCCTAAAACGTCAAATATTGAAGCATGGTCAAAGGTGACGCCTTGGGCGTTGGATATCTGTATGGCAGCAGGCTGGGCCTCCCCACCTACATTTATAAGGTTTTATAACCGAAAAGTTCCCGCCTTAGAAGCCAAATTGCTGTCGGTTTAAAAGTCAAGTACCACCTGCTCCGTCGAGTACTGCACTCACTTGAGCACCGCTTAACGCGCTGTGAGTTTTTTCCCCAAGGGAAAATAATGCCCATACTATCACTCAGTACAGGCCAAAGTTTTTCTCTTCACCCTGACTGTGTGTGACACTTTTATAATGAATAGCCTTTCTTGTGGCTAAATTATTTGAGAATGATGCTAGCCTCTCTTCTCGGACTCTCTGTGAGTTCATGGTGATTATGCGCTATACAGAGTCTGCAATCAAATCTCTGAATCATTTGTGAGGGGATAGCAAGAAGAAAGATAGTTTTAAAAGTGAGAAACTTCCCAGGAACTTCTTCGGTTCGAGAGGAGCTAGAGAAAGACCTTCCAATACAATGGCCAGACCCCAGGTCGGCACCCTCGTATGAACTGCTGAAGGAGGAAACGAAGGAAGGTGCCACGAAGGAAATGAGTTACAAGCGGATGTCTCCTAAGAGAAACTTTACTGAAAGGGACGTGGTAAGCAGCTAGTGCCGCCACATACACCTTTAGTGTGGAGGAGGATAACCCTGTGGAGAAACGCTCCTGAAGGAATTCCAGCACTGCACCCACTGGGCAGTTAACTGGGTCCTGAAGGTGTTTTCCACACCAAGAACTTTCAACTTCAAGGCATAAAGCTTCCTCGTGGATGGAGCTCTGGAGTGAAGAATGGTCTCAATAACCTCGGTTGAGAGACCGGAGGCCAAGCCCACAGTTCCACAGTTTTCCAGTTTCCAGTTTATCTGCCCTGTAACATAGTTTACATAGAAATAGATTTTAGAGGAAATAAAGGGTTTAGAGTAATCAAAAATAGAATTGAATTGAAAGCCTTT
Source organism: Pimephales promelas (assembly GCF_016745375.1). The sequence continues at coordinate 16,805,283 of NW_024121321.1, forward strand.
ATTGTCATTGTACACAGTACAATGAGATTTGGAGAGCAACTCTCTAAATTTGCACACATAAATAACACATACATTAGTGCAAGTCTGAGTGTAGGTTGAGTATGGTGACAGCTTTGGGGAAGAAGCTATCCCTGAGTCTGTTTGTTCTGGCCCGTATTGACCTGAAGCGCCTGCCTGAGGGCAACAGGTTAAAGAGAAAAAAAATAGAGGGTTTAGAGTAATCAAAGGCTTGGAGGAATTGTAAAGATTCTGTTGTGCCATTTATTTACTCATAATTTGTTGCTATATTTCAAAATGGTGACAACATTTGATTTTATAACATATTTGATGCATGCTTGAGCTTAGATCAACAATATTCCCCCAATAACAATTTAGCTGAGTTGTCTCGAGCAAACAATATTATATTAAACAATGTTGCTGATATGTTTTTTTTTTTTTTCGTCTTCAGTTTTCTGGCTGCACATCTGAATATAAAACTGATTCTTGCAATAATCTCTTGAGGTCTTGCAGACGGGGAGAAATCGTGGTATTTTTGTGTTAATGCCATCCATGGCTCAAATATAAAGAGAAAGACAAACTGTACTCTACTACTGCACATCCAGATCACTGGAATGTTCTAATAAAGTCATTCTTCAGTCAAATGAAAACTTTCAGTCAAACAAACAGTCGAAAATGTTTTATGCTTGCAGTAAATTAGTTGGAAATATGAAAATTATTTTTTCTAAAATTGCCTATTAGCTTTCAACATGCTCATGCATATGTTTATGTGATTTAGTTTGCATATTTTATGTATCCTATTGTAACAAAACTTACCAAATGTAGGAAAGTGGCAAATAGCTGAAGAGAATCTACAGAGAGCAACTCTTAAATTCCCAGGATGTAAAATGTTATAGTCATTTGTGACTGTACTTCTGTTTTTGTTTTGCGCTGCAGACGTTTGTCTCACTGTGACTCTCTTGCACAGTAATAAACAGCTGTGTCTTCAGTCTTTAGGCTTTTTATCTCCAAGTACAGCATGTTTTTGCTGGTGTCTTTTGTGATGGAGAACTGGCCCTGTAGAGACTGAGCAAAAATAGTGCCAGTGCCACTGTCAATACGGCCGATCCATTCCAGTCCTCTCCCTGGTTTCTGACGTATCCAGTGCAGCCAGCTAAGGGAGAGTCCAGAAACCACACAAGATAGTGTGACTGATTCTCCAGGTTTCTTTACCTCAGAGCCAGAAGAGGTCAGAGATTGACCATGTGCCTCTGGAACTAAGACAGAATGTTAACATAATTAAAACAGCATTGGATTTTAATTGTCAAATTCAGAAAGTTTCTTAATGAAATTGGATATTACTGTAACTTACATGAAACCAGTACAAAGAGAGTAAAATAACTCAGGTTCATCTTCCTCTAAGATCAATGCAGTTCCATAAAAAAGTATGTTTCTGGTATGTGAAGAAGCTTTTAAAAATCCAAGCATTTATTGCACAGAGAATGGACTGTATTTCAAGATTCATTTGAATAAGGGAGGGTCTAAACAAACTAAACAAAATCTGGTGTGCTTCCCTCGATGTTAATCAGTGATTCCCCTGTTTTTCAGATAAAGATGATATAAATATCATTACATTATTACATTACTGAAATCCTATGCACTTAGGATTGTTGCATTATTCCAAAAAAAAAAAATATAGATTGAGATTCACAAACAAATGTAAAGAGATTCGCTAGAAGTGTTTTCATACAATGCACAAGAAGAGATTCACAAATGTGTGCAGCGATCTGCAAATAAGAATGCGGTCAAATAAACGCCAGGCAGAGTTGTGTTTGTGATATAAAACAAATTTGTAAATAGTTTTTATTTATTGTGAGTTTTTTATATATATATATGTATATATATATATATATATATATATATATATATTTGTGAAACTCAGTCTATTCATTTGCAATAATGCAACAATCCTAACCCGATAAATCAAATTGCAGTATGCTCAAAACTCAGCTGCCACATCCTAACAAAGGTCTAAGACAAGTGAGCACAGATGGGATTGCGCAACTAGGACTGTAGGTCTGATGTTGCTGGCTGACTGGTGCTTGTGTGACATCGGCCTGGCTAAATGAGGTCAGTGAGGAGGACGGAGTGACATGTTTTGGCATTTCAGGACTGACAGCGGTGGTTGTTGTTACATTGAGCACTTGCTGGCACTGATCTGGCTTTGCTTATTTTTTAGCATCACTAGGAATTAAAGCAAGAGTTCTGTACATTTGAGCGAACTGATCACTTTTTGGCCTCGAGTTACAGAGACATTAAACAAGTAAATATAAATGGGAGTATAAAGATCAAAAACTGCAATACCCATCATCAGTAAACTCTGTCCTTTCAATGTCATTCAAATGCAACGCATTCTCACCCCAAGGCGTCACCTTTGACCATGCTTCAATATTTGACGTTTTAGGCGCCCTTTAGCGTCACTTACATGACGCGATCCTACGGCGTCATCCAACTGACGCTAAAGGAAAGCGTCAGTTAGAGGACGCGGTTAGGTTTAGGTGTGGGGTGGGGGTAGGGTACACGCGATCCTAGGGCGTCATCTAACTGACGCTAAAGGGCACCTAAAGCGTCAGATATTGAAGCATGTCCAAATGCTTCCCAAGGCGTCAGTTAGGTGACGCCTTGGGAGTGAGAATGGGCTGTCAAATGATGAGTGGATATCAAATACAAACAAGCAATCATCTGAATTAGAAAAAACTGAGAGAATTATAATAATAGTAAAACCTTTAATTATAGCCTAAGTGTTTTTTTTTTCTTTTTTCTTTTTTTTCGTTTTTTTCTGTGGTTAATGTACAGCTGCTTCAACAGATGGAGTCACTGTGACTGTCGAGCACAGTAATAAACAGCAGTATCTTCTTCTCTCAGACTCTTGGTTTCAAGATACTGTGTACTTTGAGACACGTCCTCACTCATAATGAAGTGATTTTTCACAGAGTCTGCGTAAATAAGATAATCTGAGGCAGAACTGCTGCCAGAGTTTACTCTCCCAATCCACTCCAGAGCTTTCCCTGGCTTCTGTCTGATCCAGTGCATGTAATGCTGTGTCATTGTAAAGCCAGATATTTTACATGAGATCTTCACTGTTTCTCCTGGTCTCTTCATCACAGCAGAGGACTGATCTAATTGGATTCCATTACCACTGATACCTGTGAAATAAAATACATAAATCATATTACAGTAACAGTGAATCTGAATTTTTGTTTTTTGTTTTTGTTTGCTAGAATAACCCAAATGTCAAAATTACCTTGTTGAGATACAATCACCATAAAGATGAAATAGCAAATGCTCCTTGGCACCATTGTCTAAATGTTTGCTATATGTAAATGCTGCTCATATCATTTCACTGGACAGTGAACAGTGAGCTGGATGTGTGTGTGTTATATAGAGGTAAATTAGCACATTTGCATAGTCTGCTTTTACAGGCCTTCGTAATATGATTATTATTTATGAGAGGAGTTACTTAGTCCATAATTCTTTATTGTGATAATTGTGGACTCAAATTGAGGCATGTGTGTAATTTAAATGATGTTAGTGTGCTGGTTTTTGATTACTTTTCAGAATTGATATAAAAATGTAATAAAATAATAATTGTGATCATTGATAATTGTTTTAAGTCTTAAGGAAAAGGTTGTTTCATTTTTAAGAAAAAGACTCCCTCTTGTGGAGTGCACTGCTATAGTGCACTATATTACAGTAAATAATATTAGCATTGTGACACATTTCTACAATAAACCTTTATACAGATTTTATTATTATTATGAATTATATTTATTTATTAATACAAGATACATTTAATGTTTAATCAAAACATATAACAAATAGCATTTCGTTTAACAGACTCAAAACAACAATGTTAGATGTCATAACTTTAAGTCCTCTTGTGTGTTTGTGTGTGTGTGTGTGTAGCGTGTCTGAATATGATCATGATCATGAAGCAGGTATTAAGTGTGTTGATCATTGTGTTGATGATCTACAGATCTGTTTTTGTCAGTTTCTCACATTGAGCTGGGCCACTGTGTTGGTCTTTGCACAGTAATACACAGCTGTGTCCTCAGTCTGCAGGCTGCTGATGTCTAAGTACAGCTCATTCTGGTCTGTGTCTCTGGAAATAGTGAAGCCACTCTTGAAGGAATTTCCAGAGTTTATTGATCCACCGCCCCATATGATCCCGATCCACTCCATGGCTTTCCCAGGAGGCTGCCTGATCCAAGCTGTGCCATAGTCTTTGAGGGCATATCCAGAGATCTGACAGGACAACCTGACTGATTGACCAGGAGTTTTAATCTGTGCAGGAGACGAGGTCAGTGAGATGCCACAAACATCTGTAAAAGACAACATTAACAACATACTGTTAGTCAGCCACTGCCATTCTCATTTCATCTGTTTCTAACTAAATAAATATGTGAATAATTACAGTCAGCAACAGAAAGATTCCCCTTTCTAATGTGACTGAATGAATCCACTCACATGGCACAAAGGCACATGAAATGAGTAGAATTTGAATCATGATTGATTTCCGAATCAGGCAGGACATCCACACACAGCTTTAGTGCTATAGTGACTGATCCTCTACTCTAGGAAACAGATACTCTTATTCTGCTGTGAAATTTGCATATTATTAACGGAGTTAAACCAGGATATGATTTTGTAGCTTCAGCTTCTGTGACCGAAAATGCTTTCATGAAGTGTTTGCATTTTTGGTTTTCATATTGGCTCGTTATCACAAAGAGATCCGAGAGTTAGGAACTACATTATGCAGGCAAGAAATAACATTACATGAATCTTGATTGGCTTTTATAGGCTTAAATGTCATTTCGTGAGCTTAGAATTATAAGTTTTTATCTCCGTTTAGGGTAGTTCTGAGATATTGAGCATCAAAGTTTTTACATCCCAGCTGGCAAAACTGCTATGTAGTATAATAATCTTCTATTATAGCTTTATCTATTAATCTTTTTTACAAAAATAACACCACACAGGCATTAATAAACACCTAATGGATCAGATTATGTCAAAAACTCAATTTCGACCAAAAGTGGAGATAGAACCTTATAATTCTAAGCTCACGATTTGTTGCACAAGTTTATGTTTTCATACAAAGAAAACAATTTCAAAATTGTATTCAGAGTATTCAGTTCCTCAGAAGAAAGTAAGTCATACAGGTTTGAAATGACATGAGGGTGAGTAAATACATTTTACAGAATACATTTTTTTGATGAACTATTCCTTTAAGTGTCAAACTTAATATGTGATAATAATGGTATAACCATGAATGAGATTTAGAAATACTGGATGTTATAGTAGTTCTTGTGCAGTGCTTGTACTGTTTTCTCATGTTGTGGTCGTCTGGCACAATAATACACAGCTGTGTCCTCTGACTGTAGATTTTGTCCATTAAGAGTCACTGTGTTGCTGGAGTCACTTTTGGAGATGCTGAACTTGTTTGCCAGTGAGTCTTTTTTGTATATGCTTCCACCTCCCCATATGTGCACAATCCACTCCAGAGCTTTTCCCGCAGGATGTCGTATCACCTCACAGACACCTCACACTTGAGAGTAAATGAGTGTCCTGGCTGCAGAACTACAGAGTTTGGCTGAGTGAGGATAATGTTACATTCCACACCTGTCAAAGAGAATAACAATACACACATCGATGAAATTATACAGTTGGTGCCAAAATATCTGTTCTGTATTACGTGCTGGTACAGACACTCACTGGTCATTGCTGCCAAAAGCAACAGTAGAGATGTAGGGGACATGATTTATGCTGATTTCAGCTCTCTCCTCGACTGAGATTAACAATACAAACTTCTCTATTTAAACACACAGAGGGGTGGAAAATCTGAGCAGTTTTGCATATATTAAAATGATCAAGTATAAAACACTTGTCAAACACAATACTGAGCTAAAATTGATTGACACCCTGAATACTTTTCAGCACTGTTTGGCAAGAAATAAACAAATGTTATATATAATATAACATGTTAAATGTTATATATAATATATATATAAATTCACATTACAAAAGCACCAGGATGTGGAGGACGACCCTTTCCTACAGGGCTCTTTCGCAGTGGAGCCTGCACCCTCTTTGCATGTAAGTCCATCACAACATGACAACTGCACAGACATTTTGAGGGGCAGGGGCCTAAACCAAAAAAGGGGCACCAAGGGGTTGCTTGTTAACACAAATTATCCAGTTATTACAAAATAGTTAAAAGAGAAGACCGCACAGGCTCAAAATTCATCTACATTTTAGATTTTATTGAAGATGTTTTGATAGAACATCGCAATTACACTTTGCTGATAATAACAGAAACTATTTGCTGTTTTACATTTTTATATTAGAGAGAGAGAGAGAGAGAGAGAGAGAGAGAGAGAGAGAGAGAGAGAGAGAGAGAGAGAGAGAGAGAGAGAGAGAGAGAGAGGGAGAGAGAGAGAAATTTATTTTAAAAAAAAATTCATTTTTCATAACAATCTTCTTCAGGTATATTTAAAACCAAAAATAAAAAACTGGTAGAGTATATTTTTTCACCAAAACAAATGAAAATATACTTCAACAAGTCAAGTTAAGGCTTTGAGAACAAAAAGGGCACTTTTGCCTAACATTTGGATTAAAGATATAAAATAATCAACAGCATTAGCTATTTTATGTTATTTATTTTATTTATTTTTTTAGCTATTGTTTCATTACCTAAATATACTCCCAAATATCTCAAACCATCTCTTGTCCAACATAAACCCTATGGAATCATCAAATCTGAATTTCATATTTCGGCTACATCAAATTCTGTTCTGTTCTCTCTCAAAATCATATAAGTGAATCTCCTAAAAGACGCCACATTTTTGATCAATTCAGATTTACTCCCAATCACGATCCTTTTCACTGGAGCAACCAACTTTCCGAACTGTGCCAATGTTTCATCCTTGTTAAAAGGTGGGATGTTTGACCAAATAACTTTTCTCACAGGAGTTGAAAGAGGAAGCACAGGTGTAAAAAAAGTCCACAAATTACAATTCCTCTTTCCACAACATTATTGGCATTTTCTACAGTGTTAAAAAACAAACAACTGCATAACTCATCCTTGATGCTACTAGTATGTCCAACAATCTCTCCGATAGCCAAGATACAATATTTACTTGCAGCGGCCACCACTTTAACCCTGTGGCGCCGCGTTAATGAACCCAGCAAATCAACCTTGGGCCGACTTTAATACTCTTTAATCAAACTTTACTATTCTTTTTCAGCCCATTCTCACCCCCAAGGCGTCACTTAACTGACGCCTTGGGAAGCATTTGGACATGCTTCAATATCTGACGCTTTAGGCGCCCTTTAGCGTCAGTTAGATGACGCCCTAGGATCGCGTGTACCCTACCCCCACCCCATACCTAAACCTAACCGCGTCCTCTAACTGACGCTTTCCTTTAGCGTCAGTTAAATGACGCCGTAGGATCGCGTCATGTAAGTGACGCTAAAGGGCGCCTAAAACGTCAAATATTGAAGCATGGTCAAAGGTGACGCCTTGGGGTGAGAATGCGTTGTCTTTTTGGATGCTCTTGGGACACTTCATGCTTTAAATTGCATGAAACTCGACACACACATCCAACATTTAATATTTTTACCCTTTATCTCTGGGTATAAATACTTATTATTGGCAGTTTATCATTATAAGTCATAAGCTACCTATGAAATATATAGTATTGTACAAAGTATTTTGAACTAACACATTTTTTCTGTAATTGCTCAGATGATATTTGTGATTTTTAAGAAAAATAATTAATGTAAAAAAATAAAACTTTTTGCATTGTAAAGCTCCAGTTGATTATATTTAAATAAATACAGACATTGTTGCATTCAGATTTTTGTACAGTACTGTAGTTGTATTTGTCACTGTGACTCTCTTGCACAATAATATACAGCAGTGTCTTCATTCTTGATATTATTCATCTGCAGATGCATCTGTTTCTTGCTGTTGTCTCTGGAGATGGTGAACCGTCCCTGAACAGACTGAGAGTAGTATGTAGTACCGCTAGATGAGATGTATGCCAGCCACTCCAGACCTCCTCCTGCAGCCTGTCTGATCCAAGCCAAGTACGGGTCACTAAATCCAGACCATGTACAGATAAGTCTGTGAGATCCTCCAGGTTTAATAACCACTGACTCAGACTCAGTCAGTGTCTGACACCAACAGACTGAAAAATGAACAGTTCAACATTAACATTTACAACAGCACACATGAATATGTCAACAGGATTATAAAAGCCTTTCTTACAATCTGTGAGAGCAAACATGAAGATTAAACACAGTTTAGACACAATATCCATTGCCATGTTATGAACTTGAGGCAGGAAATTCATAAACAAGTTTTGTGTCTGTAGATGAATAGAGCGGGGGCTTTTAAAAAGGAGAAGTGGAAGTAGGTTTGCATAGGCTGCCCCCTAAAGGTACATTTACATTTCCTGTGTCCTTATTAACCTGTCGCAATGTTTGCCTTTCATTTTATTGTGACTACATTTTATAGCTTATAATAATTGGTTACATTATAAATTTGTATTTATTCCAAATAAAAATGGACATTATTAATTTATAATTATTCCAAATCAAAATCATGCAAAATGTCCACATTCTCACACAGGCTAATAATTGGAGTAACTAACACAGTCTCATCCCAAGAAGTCATATAACTGACGTCTTGGGACGTCTTTTGACCATTCTCACCCCAAGGTGTCACCTTTGACCATGCTTCAATATTTGACGTTTTTAGGCGCCCTTTAGCATCAGTTACATGACGCGATCCTACGGCGTCATCTAACTGACGCTAAAGGAACGCGTCAGTTAGATGGGGTTACACGCGATCCTAGGGCGCCATCTACTGACGCTAAAGGGCGCCTAAAGCGTCAGATATTGAAGCATGGTCAAAATGCTTCCCAAGGCGTCAGTTAGGTGACGTCAAAATCCGCCTTTTTAGGGTACCCTTAAACGTTGGTTATATGACGATCCTGGGACATCATACAACTGACGCTTTATTACATCAGGTGTGAACAATAATTCTAGAGATGAGATGGATGAGTATTTTTTTATATTGCTTTAATGCTGATGTTGATGGGTCAGTTTAATTTTTACAGATTACCCATCTGAAGCATTTTTGATAAAATATGTCATGGAGGACGAATGTCTCAAAAGCACATACGTTTTTGTACTGCACATCAGCCTCTTGTGTTACTGTGTTTTTCGGGCACAGTAATAAACACCAGTGTCCTCAGCCTGCAGATTTGTCATGTGCAGATACACCTGCATTTTACTGTTGTCTCTGGAGGTGGTGAATCGTCCTTCAACGGATTTAGAGTAATATTTATCACTGCCTCTTGGAGCAGAAATATGTGAAATCCACTCGAGCCCTTTCCCTTCAGCCTGTCTTATCCATGAAATAGCTGCATTGTCAACTTCAATCCCAGAGAAAGTACAGGTCAGTTTATGTTCGTTCCCAGGTTTGATGATGACTGACTCAGACTCAGTCAGTGTCTGACCTTTGCATACTGTTAAAATAAAATAAATTAGATGCTTGAGTTTTAGCAATAAAGTGAAAAATAGAGATGACTTGACAGCAAACAGATGAAAATTAATAAAATAAATATGCTCTGAAGTGCTTAAAAATAAATCTTACTTACTTTCAATAGAGATTAGAAGGCTTAAGAAACAAGTAATTCTGAGAACCATTTTTTCTGCAGTTTTTGTTAAAAATCTCAATGACAAAAAACTGAAAATGAGATAAATATGAAGAGTTTATAAGGCCGAATGTACATTTTAATTTGCATAGCCCATCCTCCAGCAGATTTTATCAAAGGAAGGTCAGACCAAAAAAAAAAAAAAAAAAAAAAAAAATCAACCCTACCTGGATTCATATTGCACTTTGTAAAGGATATTTACCACTATGCACTAATTCACTCAAAAAATTTATATTTGATATTATCTCACTGTGGAAATGTATAGTACATTTAAAATAGAGTTTTCATGATTTAATATTTTTGAATCTCTGTCAAACAATATAGGATTTATTTTCAGATTAATTTAGCAGATGCTTATGTATGGTGACTGTAGTACACTCAATGGAGGTTATGAATCTCACTAACCGGCAATAGCTAGCTCTAAACTAGCACCCGGTTCATGTTGGGGGAAAAGGGTAATCAATGATCAACCCTGAAAGCTTGGAATATAATATCTTTATGACCTTCCTTTATTACCAGCCTAAATTCATCCTCTCTTTTATTTGGGAAGCTGTTTATACAGAAATATTAAGATGTTTTAAACTACATATCTAAACAAGAAATGTATTGAATTTTGGGGAAATTTGCAGTAATTGCTTCAGTGATCATGACAGTTTTTGTTCAGCCCTCCAGTCTTCTGTGTAACTGTGAATCTCTGGCACAGTAATAAACAGCTGTGTCTTCATTTTTCAGGCTTTTCACCTCTAAATACAGCATGTTTTTGCTGGTGTCTGTGGTAATGGAGAACTGGCCCTGTAGAGACTGAGCATAATATACACTTGAGCCAGATATTTGTCCAATCCACTCCAGTCCTCTCCCTGGTTTCTGACGGATCCAGTGCATCCAGTAGCTGCTCATTGAGAATCCAGAGACACCGCAGGACAGAGTCACTGATTCTCCTGGTCTTTTCACCACAGAATCCGAGGAGCTCAAAGACTGACCATTAACACCTGAAAAACAGAAGAAAAATCATGTTAGATGATTTAGAACAATGAAACGTCAACATTAATCTGGAAAAGCTAAATCATTCTCACTTGAAATAATCATCAGCAGCACTCCGTAAAGTAAAATTTCCATTATCACACTAAATCTGTCAAATTAGGAGAATAATAAAGATATTTAGCTGCACTGCAGCCGAACATAAACACTGTCTGAGGATTCAGTTTATAACACAGTCCTTTAGGAGTCTGAGTGGCACTGATCCTGCCTACTAAATCATTTGCAAATAAAGAAAAGAGGTTTGCAGGTGTAAGGACCACCCACTGGCTCAACCACGAATCCAATGGCATGGGCAAAGTATACAGGCAATGATACTGATTTTAACTCTATGCTTAATCAAATTAAACTTAAACATTGTTTTTAATTTAGGTCAGTTTTATTTGAATTTGTGATTATTGTAATATTTCCTTACTCTTCAGTTAGTAATTTTGGGACCCAATTTCACACAAATTCGCAAAACAGCCTTTTCGAGACGAGTCATCATCGGGAAGCTTTCAACAAATGGAGAGATCTCCAGTCTGCTCTATATGGGCTCAAACGGATCCTATATAAAGTCATAAATTATATTGTTCATGAACGTGTTTCCACAATAATACAATCATAAGTGGATACAGTAAGCACATAAAACAGTTCAACATGGAGATAGATGGAAACAAAAGCCAAAGTTTTCCACCACCCCTGTTTCCCCCTCACACACACACATAAGTGGGTAATTTACTCAAATGCCTTTCCTTTCATATATTTTAAATGACTTGCAGATTTATAACTTTATTACCTCATTATGACTGTAACAAAAGATGTATGCGGCTGATGCTCCTTTGGTTTGTGCAAACGTGCGTGTGTGATCCATGAGCACGCATACCTCTGGTTGCAGTTTCGCTTGTCACCAGAGGAGGCGTAGTTCTGCAAAAACTCAGAGACTTGCGTTTTGCACCTTGAATAGTGCATTACTCATTTGTTCCTGCAGTTACTCGTTAATTATGGAACAGTATTCTAAAGTGTTACCAAACACTTACAGATAACTGATTTACACACGCAATAAATCACTTGACCTACATAATATGCAAAATATTTATTTATTTTACTTTAACAGACAAACTTTGGTATTTTGTCATAAGCTATTGTATACTACAAAAAGTCTGAAAGGTTTTATGTCAACAAATAAACGGTTTGTTTTATTGAAAATGTGTTTATTGAAGAAACAGGTTATTGTGCAGGTCCTGTGGCAGTTTGTGGCACAGTGTATCGCGAGCACAATAATACACAGCTGTGTCCTCAGTGTTGAAGTTTTGTCCAGTTAAAATAACTGCATTGCTGGAGGATTCAGCTGAGAAACTGATCTTATTTTTCAGTGAATCTTTGACACCTTTGCTACTGGAACTATAAAACCAGCCAATCCATTCCATCGGTTTTCCACTTGAATGTCGTATCCAGTTTGTGTAGCCACCACCTGAGGCTGTATACCCAGTGATCTTACAGGCGATGGTGAACGTTTCCCCTGGTTTTACTACTATGGCAGGAGGCTGGTTCAGCTCAATACAGAAAAGACCTACAATCATTAAAGCATTATATTAGTAATACAAATTGAGCTCGGTTTTCTATATTTATAATTTGTTTGTGTCAAGCTGAAGATACTCACAGGGAACAGTTGCCAAAACCAGCAATATTGAAAAGCACATGATTCTGGTGGTATTTCACTGTAGCTCTGTAAAACACTCAGAGCCTTTATTATGTCTGTGCTCGCAACGTGATCTCATGAGAATACGTATGTATTTATACGTAAAGTGTCGTTCTATCATACGTATATATAATTACGTTTTATATGCGCAGAAACGTATAATACTGACGTATTTACAGTACTAAAACGTAAAATATTTACGTATTGACAGCACAAAAACGTAATTTATTTACGT